>CM058238.1:67380848-68580848 GCA_030180135.1 Orychophragmus violaceus | reverse complement strand
CTGCATCGATCGTGCATCGATCCTGTATCGATCGATGCTCTCACACATGCACGGAACCGAGCCAAAACCCTAACCGTGTCGATCGATGTGCACCAACCGCATCGGTCGATGCACCAATATCGAACCTGCATCGATCCTGCATCGATCGATGCTTTCACGCGTTAACAGGGTTAGCCGATAGACTGTATCGACCGATCCATGCGATCGTATCGATCGATCCATGCGATCTTCGAATTGTATCGACCGATCCATGCGATCGTATCGATCGATACATGCAATCGCAGCCGATTCTCATTCTCTCGGATCAGATCGCATACCAAATCAATATAGTTTGATCATGCGATTTTTCATGTGTTTAGATTTCAATTCTTGTTACTTAAATGTTTTCTCTTATCAATAGTTGATTCAAAACACTTTTAAACAAGAAAAACAATCCTAAACATGAATCTAAACAAGAAAAACCAGAACCAATAGCTCTGATACCACTGAAGGAATGTTTAGATTAATCCTGATTCAATTCCAGATTCAGATCATCCTAAACATGCGGATCTAGGTTCTCTTGAATAGAAACAATAGATGATCTCACCTTATACCTGTTTATTGCAGCGGAAAGGGATGGTATGTCAGAGATCAAAGAGCCACCGAGAGATGACTCCTCCAGAGGTTCACACACGCACACCGAGCAGGAAGAGGCTGCTAGACCAACAAGGAATCGGCGCAGGGAGAGAGAGGAGACTCGCGGCTAGGGCTACCCTTCGACCTGAACTCGTCTTAAGTTTATATAACTCGTTCAGTTCGTTTTGGGCCATTTGGCCCAAAGGCCAATTAACTCCGAGGCGTTCGCGCACTGTGTCGATCGATACTCCTTGTGTATCGATCGACACACAGTGGCCAAACCCAATTATTCTCTCTAAGTACAGTAAATGCCTAGCACTTTTACCGTACTTCTGCTACACCATTCCTACACGTTTTCCTGTTAGCTTAGGCGTGTGACCCATATGGGATCATATAATAAAGGCAATAAGTCCAAGACTTATAGATCATGAGCGGACTCTAGCAAGCCATCATGACCCCCAGTATTATATGACTTATGTCTGATCATTGACATACTCTTACTTTCTAGAGACAGTACCGAGATTACTGGACACAATTCCAACAGTGTCCCTAGTCGAGGTTGTCAATGTGGGACACTGACAACCGCGAGAGACTAGCTTGTGAGGTGACTGTTGACTAAGTTTCATGGAGTCAGTGATAGGAGTATCACAGCCAGTCACATAGATATATGTTGATGAACATATGATCGGACATGACCCGCTAATGAGAAGTCTCCAAGATAGTTATATATGTGTCATGAGAGATTCTCATTACGACTATAGAGTATAGTCCTTAGACCTGAGTTCATCATGCTTTCTTGCATATGAATTGGTGCACTTTGACCTTGTCAAACGTCGACCCGTAACTGGCGGCTATAACGGCATTTTTCAGGTGTATCGTGAAGTGTGTATAGGAACAGGGATGAAACAAGATGGGATTTGTCCCTCCTGAATAACGGGAGATAAATATCTCAGGGCCTATCGAAGATTTGATACTGAGAAAATGTGTGGCCGCACTCAAACGAACTGTAGTTCAGTTGTTTGTCTTGATCAGTATAAGATCAGGAGTTCGATAAACACGATGTTGGCTTAATAAGGATGACACTAATCTTGCCTTATGCCAAATCGAGATATAGAGACAAAAGGATTACAGGAATTGATGATTCCAGTACAAGTGGGAGATTGTTGGGATAGTGTCCTGAAATCACACTTGTACTCACTCCTGATGATAGTTGTGTGTCGAGATCAGACATTCGTATAATACTGGGCGGTTGCAATGTTTTGCTAGAAGCCTCTTGCAATCTGTAAGTTGTAAACTTACTGCCAGTATTATATGATCCTATAGGGTCACACACCTAAGCAAACTGGAAGCATAAAATGGGAATGATCATTATGGTAATGATCGTGTTAATGTGTATTGGATACACATTAATATTGAGTTTAGAGTGGTGTGTCGATCGACACAGTATGTGTGTCGATCGACACAGATTGGGTTTCGAAACTGACGTTTCGATTTTATGACTTGAACGAATTGGATTAACCAAAGCTCGGTTTAAGTCATTCCAGGTCTTTATATAATCATATAGTTTCGACCTGGAACCCTAGCCGTTGACTTTTTCTTTACAGAGAAAGCAGAAACACCAGAAACTCAGAAATCCCAAGATCCAGCACTAGCATCCCGGCTTTCCAGGTTTGTGTGCGTGTGTATCTGGTAGAGGCGAAGCATCTGAGTCGCTACTGATCTCGTTTCACCAATCATTCCGCTGCCAGTACAAGGTAAGAACGAGGTTAGTGATTCAATATAACGAACCCTAGATCATAGGCTTTCCAACAGGATTGGGGATTAAGATAGTGTTTCTGTTTGACCTTGTTGGTATTGCGTGATAGAGTCCCAGTGAGTCTGCTTGTTTACATTACTGTTATTAGGACTCTATAGGGCGCGTTAGATCCTGCAAGTGTAGAGATGGCGTTTCGGTACTTCCGACCCGATTGGATCCTCGGGTAGTTACCTGATCAGGCACGTACCTTCGGTAGTGGTTCTGGCAGGTGTTAACCTATGGAGTGACGTCTGTAGGTGTGTGGTCCGGAGAATACGGGGTCGCGTCCTAGGGCCGGACTGCATGGAAACTTGGGTTATCTAGAGGTAGCCTGAGTCACCGCGTATCGATGGACGGAGAACGGTGTCCTAGCCGCAGGACTTCGTGTTATCGCCTAGGAGTCGTGGGAGGTTTTAGCTACCGTGGCGGCAGCTAAGTGTTCCCGTGGAAGTCACCGAGTTCGCAAAGTGGGCCCAGATGGAGTGGAGATTGCGTTAGAGCTGCGATAGATAAATCGAGTCTAATCGAGAACATGTGCCGCAGTGTTCTCGATTCCCTTCGTTGATGATTGTGTTGTTATTTGAATGCTTGTGTGTGTTGTGAAGCTCATCACGTCTTGGTAGCACGTGATCAGCTATTATACTTAATTGTTATTTTGGGTTTGGGTGGGATTAATAGATTGTTAGCAGCCTTTAGTTGGGAGCCGTCTCACTGGGTAATCTTCGTTTACTCATTAGACTCTTTTGTGTTTTTTCAGGTTTGGCGGCTCGGCTGACGCGTAGGACACTCGGAGTAGTCTCGGGTTGGCATTGGGTATCTGTTTGTAGTTTACGCATTTTGACTATTACCTTCGGTTTCAGATTTTGTTGGGATCCCGTTAAATGTTTTGTGTAAAACCATATATTGTTATAAATAAGATTTTATATTTTTAAAGTAATAAAAACGGAATAATTCCCTGATATACGGTTTCGTCCGAACCGAACACAACTCGTGGAAGCGGTACAGGTTGCGAAGCCTTGTATCGTGGACACGAGGTAAATGGAGTCAAAGATAGTTTGGTTCGAGCCTTTGTCTCAAACCAGATTGTCTCTGGCTTTCGTATTGTGACAAACTCTTCTCGTATGACTGCTCGAGTTCGATCGGTCATGTTCTTGTTTGATTGTTGGCCGTTCAGCTCGTAGGTCAGCGGAAAACGGGAAGGAGGCGTTACAAAAGGTGGTATCAGAGCATGGTTCGTCATGGGTCGAATATTCCCGTTTTTCAAAAGTTTTCAATGTTTTAGCGAGTCAAATGTGTCGCCAATACAACCATTAGGAATCCGAGTCGCGTCCGTCAATCCGGGGGATTGGGTAAATTAGGAATTTGCCAGGATTGTACTAATTGTTTTGTGTTTGGTGCAGACACACAGCAGAGTTGTCCTAGGTGGATTGGTGTGTGTGTGTGGTTTGCGACGACATGATGAGCGACATCAGCGTAGAGGACCGTGAGTCGATTGAATCTACTCCAGTTAGTCCATGGCCATACTCCTAGTCTGCAGAGTTCTCCCATATTTCGCAGCTCTATTCCGGAGCACGTTATTACCAATGTCGAGCCCACTGACCGCTCCACTCATTCCAGGGCCGCCTTATGATACAACTACATCCGGAGTACCACCGTCAGCAGCGCGTGCATCGCCGATATTCATCCCCGATGACATGGTGATCAAGTTATCAGAGACTCAGGAGTTCGGGGTTAGTAGCAGCCACCGCCAGCGGATGTTATTCCATCATTACCACCGTTGTTTCCCGGGAGTATCAGTTGTCGTCACCACCAGCACAGCTCCTGCCGTGTTTCATTTTCGGCCGAGAAGTACATTGCGCTCTATTTCCGTCATGATCGAGATCGCATCGCTCCGACACCACCACCACCGCACTCATTCCATTCTCCTGGCGCACCTGCCGGTTAGGATCCACATGAGTTGTACCGCTCATGTTGGAGATTAGGAAGTAGATTAGGACCAGGTAAGTAAGGGCTCTAACTCTCTTTTTGATGTGTGTATATCAGTTGTGTGTAGCGGTGTTTCTTTTGGGACAGATTGGGAACCGCTAGTATGTAGACTCCTACGGACCTACGTATCTAAAACTCTATGCGGTGAATAGATGTTTTGTTTACGTAGTGGATGTGGAGTATTTCGGTTATCGTTTTGAGTAGCGGAGTGGTTATATTGCATACTCATGATGGTTGTGAATGCAATATAGTTACGATGTGAAAATAGATGACGGTCCGAGCAGATGGTTTCCATCAGAACCCTAAGAGACAACTGCAAACGCCGAAATTGCTTGCTTGATTGATTGTGTGTGATTGATTGCCTTGCTAGGTTGATAGAATTGTGAATTGCCTTGATTGCTCGCTAGGTTGGTAGTTAATCTCTGCATGTCGTTTAATCGCTAGGTTGCTAGAAAGTGAATTTTGATTTTAATTAACGAGATCGTTTGGTTTGCTAGGGTAGAATTGTTTATGGTAAGCTCGGAATTTATAAAGCGGTTTTTAGAAAACTTATTTGAGATTAAGCGGAATTATATTGTTATTTAGCCTTGTGTGACCGTAAGGTACATGACTAAGTAACCATATTTCTATGAGGAAGTGATATCGGGATTAAGTTAAAAGAGGTCTAACCGTTCCAGTGTTATTGAGGTTGTTGATGTAGGACGTGATGGACGATTTGACGAGGACACGAGACCGAACCCGAACCCTAGAGACAAGATGGTGTTACAAGAAGCAGTTTAACCTGAGCCTGCAAGTGAGTCAGTGGAGTTTCATCACCAGAGTGGGTATCAGTGATAGGAAGAACCAAGATAGATGGGTATGATGAGTTAGCGAAGAAATTTGGAAGTATTAGTGACAGTTTTGGATCAGATCGAGGTTATCAAGGGAAAGGCGGTTTGATATCCATGAAGCGTGGAGTTCAGCAGATCAAGAAAGTTTGAGGCGTACATAAGTATGGCAGTTTAGTCTGGAAGGAGGAACATTAAAATTACCATAATGTCGATGAGGAACGGGAAGCAGTAAAGATAGAACAAGTATCGAGAATAGAGGGAGAGTCGGTGTTGTGCCATTCGCGGAGGTCGAAGCAAATTGGGAAAGTCAGAATATCGGTTGAGGAGATCGTCAGTTTTCGCAGATGGAATCAGAAACTCGAGTGGAGCAGTTCAGTCAGGATCAGTGGTTTCAAGAATCAAGATTGGAGTCAGCGAAGCAATGAGATGAGGAACCAGAAGTGATCGAGAGTCAAGGAAGTTCAAGATGTCGGTAATTTGGGTTGGTGAAAGATCGTGTTTCAGAAGTTAGTGAACATTGGGAGTGCAGTTCAGTTGATTCAGAGTTCGAGCTTCGGAGCACTTGAATTAGTTCAGTCGTGGCGACTTACAGAGTTCAGTTTCCGAGTCGAAGTTTTTAGTAACGGAGAATTTGGGGACATAATTCCTGTAAGTGGGGAAGAATGTAATATTCTGTTCTAAGAAATAGTCAACGGGCAGCAGAGAAGTCAACGGAGGGCATTTTCGTAATTTTCAGAATATGAAGGGCATTTTGGTAATTTTACCAAAATGCGAGCCGGAAGTGGAGACAGGCAAAATGTTCTTCTTCTTGGTCATAAAAAAAATTTAGAAGACCAGACGTGAAAGAAACGGAGATTAAACGAGTTTTACGGACTATCGGGAAAGGAAACCGATAGAACCGATAAAACTTGTAAAAATCATTACGGGAGCTACGGAAGTCCGATTGAGGTGAAACGACTTGCTAAATTCTTTTAAAAGATCTAGTATTTTAAAAACAAGCTTGGAAGATTTATTTCAGAGGCTACGGAGTTTCAATGATTTTAACGGTTTGTCGGAAATGGAAACCGACAAAACCGAAGCAACTTGTAAAATCCATAACCGGAGCTACGGGTGTCCAAATAAGGTGATTCAAATTGCTAAATTCATCTAAGAGCATATATAATCTGAAAATGGGGCTTGGTGGATTTATAGAAGCAGTTAAGGAGTTTCTAAAATATTAAACACGAAAACAGTAATATCGGTACGTCGGAATGGTTCGGGATTGAGGATCTTCTAGAAACGGTTTAGTGCAATGGCTTTGGCAATATTGAACTTATAAGAGACAAGTGTAACCTCTCCTTAGGCGCCACCTATCTCTTCTAAAAGATTCATCAACTTGTTTCTTTTTGGTGGAATGTATCAAAGAGATACATTGAATCTTTCACATTTTTGGATACAAAAACGTGGCATATGGAGAATAGAAGACTTGATGCCCAAGAATACACTGAATCTCTCCTATTCCCTTGCAAGAGTCGTGGCAGAAGATGATGAGAGAAGGAAGACATTTGTCATCCATCCAAAGACATTTGTCATCCATCCAAAGAAGCTTACTCACCAAGGGAACATTGAACTTGGCTGCTGCATGGAGAGGGTGGCGTGGCTTCATCAGATGGAGGGGAGGACAGCTGTTGGAATCTCATGCAATGGGTTTTTGTATATAAAGGGCTTAAGGGGTTACTCATTCTTCACACCAAAACAAGAAAAACAAGAAAGAAAGAGAGAAGAAAAAGAGAGAAGGATAGGAATAGGAGGAGAAGTGTGGGGAGAAGGAGAAGAAGGAGGAGAAGAAGAAGAGGAAGCCGGAGGAAGAATAAGTCGGAGGAGGAAGAAGAAGCCGGAGGAGGAGGAGGAGCCGAGAGAAGAAGAAGCCGGAGGGAGGAGAGAAGAAGGAGGAGCTGGAGGGGAGAGAGAAGAGAAGAAGGAGGAGGAGAACGTGAGAGAAGAGAGAGGAGAAGAAGAGGAGAAGTGTGAAGCTTGAAGAAGAAGAAAATGGAGAGAGAAAGAGAGAGGCGTGAAGCTTGAAGAATAAGAAGATAGAGAGAGAAGTGTGAAGCTTGAAGAAGAAGAAAATGGAGAGAGAAAGAGAGAGGTGTGAAGCTTGAAGAAGAAGAAGATAGAGAGAGGAGAAGCGTGAAGCTTTAAGAAGAAGAAGATGGAGAGAGGAGAAGCGTGAAGGAGAGAGAGAAGATGAAGCTTAAGAAGAAAGAAAGAAGATGAAGCGTGAAGAAGGAGAAGAGAAAGAACCGGAAGAGAAAGAGAGAGAACCGGAGGAGAGAGAGAGAGAGAACCGGAGGAGAAAGAAAATGAGGAGAGATAAGATGGTCCGGAGGCTCCATCAGAATCATTAAGTCAACGGTGCGGTCAAGTACGGGTCAAGGTCGGAGGTTCGAGAAGGGTTCGGGGTAACAGCGGGTTTAGTTCGGGTCTCGGGAGTTCCGTCAATCCATCCATCCGTCGTCATAATAACACTATGAGTCGGCTAAATTGTGTGTTGCATTTAGTTAGAATCATATAGACCCGGAATTGATAAACCGTAGTTTAGGTTGCATACCCGATTGGTTGAATTGGTTAGAACGGCTAGGTTGATTAATAACTCGGTTAATTAATTAAACGGTTAGGTTAAGAGATGCATGCTAGTTAGCTTATATCTGTAATCGTTGATAGTTTGTTGATTGTTTAATTGGGTGTTGCATTAATTGATTGATAGTTCGTTGATTGCTTGATTGGGTGATGCATACATATAGAACGGCATGCTAGGACATATATGCATATATAAGTATTTAAGAACGTATCTAAATGAATCTATATACGGGGAATTATGAGTTAATTAAAATACGGTTAAATGATATAACACACTTAGAATATAATAACGGGTTGGATTAATGAATGAAAGTTAATGAATAATGAGATGTCGGGGAGTTAGTAATCTTACTAACTCTAAACCGACAGATCGAGGACGTATTAAAAGATACTTAGTAGAGTGATTGATGAGCCGTCTATGGGATTAGTAATCCACTAATCCCAAGGTAGCGGATTGAATGAGTAAAGGTTAAGGAAATATTAAAAGACTAATAAACCTAGCTAATTGTTTGTGTGGTGTTGTGATTGATTGTTTGTGGGATTGTTTATCTACTTCGGTGTTAGGCCGAGTAGACTGTTGATTGTTTGTGTGATTGCTTGCTTATTTATCTACTTCGGTGTTGGGCCGAGTAGACTGTACTATTGATACTTACTCTGGTGCGGGACCGAGTAAGTTTGAGTGATGTGGAGGTTGGTGATAGGACTTGCGGGATGGATTGGGGATTAAGATAGTGTTTCTGTTTGACCTTGTTGGTATTGCGTGATAGAGTCCCAGTGAGTCTGCTTGTTTACATTACTGTTATTAGGACTCTATAGGGCGCGTTAGATCCCGCAAGTGTAGAGATGGCGTTTCGGTACTTCCGACCCGATTGGATCCTCGGGTAGTTACATGATCAGGCACGTACCTTCGGTAGTGGTTCTGGCAGGTGTTAACCTATGGAGTGACGTCGGTAGGTGTGTGGTCCGGAGAATAGGGGGTCGCGTCCTAGGGCCGGACTGCATGGAAACTTGGGTTATCTAGAGGTAGCCTGAGTCACCGCGTATCGATGGACGGAGAACGGTGTCCTAGCCGCAGGACTTTGTGTTATCGCCTAGGAGTCGTGGGAGGTTTTAGCTACCGTGGCGGCAGCTAAGTGTTCCCGTGGAAGTCACCGAGTTCGCAAAGTGGGCCCAGATGGAGTGGAGATTGCGTTAGAGCTGCGATAGATAGATCGAGTCTAATCGAGAACATGTGCCGCAGTGTTCTCGATTCCCTTCGTTGTTGATTGTGTTGTTATTTGAATGCTTGTGTGTGTTGTGAAGCTCATCACGTCTTGGTAGCACGTGATCAGCTATTATACTTAATTGTTATTTTGGGTTTGGGTGGGATTAATAGATTGTTAGCAGCCTTTAGTTGGGAGCCGTCTCACTGGGTAATCTTAGATTACTCATTAGACTCTTTTGTGTTTTTCAGGTTTGGCGTAGCTCGGCGGACGCGTAGGACACTCGGAGTAGTCTCGGGTTGGCATTGGGTATCTGTTTGTAGTTTACGCATTTTGACTATTACCTTCGGTTTCGGATTTTGTTGGGATCCCGTTAAATGTTTTGTGTAAAACCATATATTGCTATAAATAAGATTTTATATTTTTAAAGTAATAAAAACGGAATAATTCCCTGATATACGGTTTCGTCCGAACCGAACACAACTCGTGGAAGCGGTTCAGGTTGCGAAGCCTTGTATCATGGACACGAGGTAAACGGAGTCAAAGATAGTTTGGTTCTAGCCTTTGTCTCAAACCAGATTGTCTCTGGCTTTCGTATTGTGACAAACTCTTCTCGTATGACTGCTCGAGTTCGATCGGTCATGTTCTTGTTTGATTGTTGGCCGGTCAGCTCGTCGGTCAGCGGAAAACGGGAAGGGGGCGTTACATACCTCAAGGCGGCGCGAGAGCTCACTAACTCTTTTGAATTTTTTTGACATAATCCATATACCAAGAAGCGAGAACACCCCGGCGGATGCACTCGTGTCTCTAGCATCAACACGGAATCCCGAACTCTGCCAACGTATTCCGGTGGAAGTTATTCACGAACCAAGTATCTCGCTGCTGAGAAGTGATCATCAAGATCCTTCTGATGATACATTTCTTGCAATCAACGATCTAGATAACGATCAGATCAATCCAGATGACGATCAAGTCGAACCTGCCGATCTCACCACGTCCTCAACGGACCCCGAAACGGATTTGCGAGAAGAAATACAGTCGTACCTAACCGAGGGAAACTTCCCGAAGATAAATGGGCTGCACGATGACTAAAAGTCAAAAGCGCGTGATATACAATGCACAACGGTATCATGTATAAGTATACATCCAACAAAATCCTCCTCAGATGCATATACGGAGACAAAATTTGCCGAGTTCTTGAAGAAACTCATTCAGGATCCTGTGGAAATCACTCGGGAGGCCAAGCTCTTGCTCTAAAAATCAAGCTAAACGGTCATTACTGGCCAACCATGGTAACTGATTGCGAGACCTACTCTAACTAATGAGATAAGTGTCAACGACATGCACCTTTCATACATCGGCCAACCGAACTGCTTACAACGTTCACCGCGGCATATCCATTCATGATATGGGCCATGGATATTGTCGGACCGTTGCCGCTGTCGAACCAAAGGCGTTTCCTTCTGATCATGATGGATTATTTCACTAAATTGGTCGAGGCCAAAGCTTATGTAGCAATCCATGACATTCAAGTTCTGGAAATACATCATCTGCCGATATGGGCTGCCATACGAGATCGTCACCGATAACGGATCCCAATTCACATCGAATTTGTTTGAAGGATTTTGCAAAAAATGGGATATACGACTCATCAAGTCGACCCCGTGAGATCCTCAAGGAAATGGACAAGAAGAGGCCACCAATAAGACCATCATTGATGGCATCAAGAAACGTCTCGAGAAGAAGAAAGGAGTTTGGGACGACGAATTGGACGGGGTCCTCTGGTTACATAGAACAACCCCTCGCCGCGCAACATGAGCCACCCCATTCTCCTTAGCCTTTCGTTGTGGAAGCAATGGACCCGTCAGAAGCTAATGTTTATACTCTCTGTCGAGCTTTTATGCCTCAGTATAGCGAGATCAACGATAAAATGTTACTCCATTCCCTCGACACGATCGAGGAAGAACGAGATCGGGCCTTACTTTGCATCCAGGACTACCAACAATCGCCACTCGGTGCTGCAACAAGAAGGTACGCGAACGCCATTTTAAACTCGGTGATTATGTGCTTCGGAAAGAGTATGAAAATATCAAAGAATGGAGAGAAGGTAAACTCGGCGCACTCTGGGAAGGACCTTACAAAATCACGAAGGTCGTCAAACCCGAAGTCTACAAACTCGAATCAATGAAGGGAAAAGCTTTGCCGCATTCGAGGAACTCCTCTAGCCTAAGGGAATACTTCTAGACGTCTACATCGCCTCGGCATTGTAGCACTACGCCAAAAAAATAAATATCCAGTGTATGAACTACGAGTGACTTGATTCTTTTTCGAAAGATACGTAGGCAGCCTTCACCGGCATAGTCACAAACTTAATAAATTTCAATTTTGACTTATGTCGAGTTAATATTAACCTCTTTTAACTTATGCCGAGTTAAACCTAACTCTTAACTTATGCCAAGTTAACATTTACCTTTTTAACTTATGTCGAGTTAATATTTTTTTTTAACTTATGCCGAGTTAAACTCTTCTTCTAACTTATGCCGAGTTCAAAACTCCACTTGGACTTATGCCGAATTCCAAATAGGCGTAATTTGCCTCAAACGTAACGCCGGGCATCGTCCTCTCCATCACTCCCACCCCGATCATTGTTCGTCAACAGAGAAATTTGTCGTAGAGCCGGGCTCCTTATCGCAAAAGTTGAGCAACACACGCCTCGACTGTAAGCCGAACATCCAGTAAGACTCGCATAAATAGCATCATGCTTCCTGGCCATGAGTATGGTCTTCTTTACATGATGAGATGCATATCAGCCTAAAAACTAGATGCTAAAAAACTCACGGTAAGGAAAAGTCGGGATCCGTCTCACATCAAAAACCGGAGACTTATCCATATGTTCTCTAAGATGGGCGATAATAAATTAGTCGAGGACTAAAGCCTTGCACATTCGTCCCATCCTTAGAACGGCAAAAGCCGAGCACGTATAAGCCTTGCAGATAGGTCAGGTGGAACGTAAGCCTTGATATTAAAGCTGTTCATTTTCTACGTCGATATACTTTTTAATCGTTGTTCGCCGAGATCCATGCAAACGGATCAACCGACAACCCAGAACGGCTCGATTAACTTAACTACAGAAAAATATACTTCCACGAAAATGTTCAAAGAGGAAAATATAAATTACTTCCGATAAAAAAATACCTCTTTCAAACAAGGAGAAGCGTTTACATACTTAACCAAATAAAGTTTAAAAACATTTAGGAAAAAAGAGGCTAGATCTATACAGCTTCATTCTCAGCCGCCACGGCCTTCTCCGTCTCGCCTTCACCCACAACCTTCTCAGCGTTTCCATCCTTAGCACCCGCATCTCGCTCTTGGACCTTAAGGGATGCGCTAGGCTGATATTGAGCCTCCGGATCTCGACTCTCAGCGATTGAACAGAAGGACCGGCATGAGGAATCACCCCGCGATTAGTCCCAAACTCGTCGATGTTTCTCGGGTAGGGGTAGGAGAATCACGGCGAAGAGAACCCAAGAAAGGGTGCCGAGTCGGAGAAATATCGAATTTTAGGTCTTCTTTCTCCAACATGTTCATGCCTTCAATCTCTTGATTGATCTATAACTCGTCCGCGACGAGCTGATCCAGTACCGATTGTAGGATCGGTACTCCTTCTTTGCTCAACTTGAACATGCATTCTTTCACACCACTAATCTGGCCCTGCTCAACTTGCTTGACCGTCGCCTCTTCATGTTCGTTAACAAATCGACGAAAGACATCAAAGTAAGAGGGCCTTCGCCCTCATCTCTGCCTCGATACGACTTCTCTCTTTCGAGACTAGTTCCTCAGAAAGTTTGCGGAGACGTTTCCGCTCTGATTGATATCTTGCAAAGTGAGCCTTTGCCTTTTCCTCGGCTTCACGAACCTTTTCCTCGGCTTCACGAAGTTTATTATTCAGCTCAAGATTGTTAGCCTCGAGCGCATCCTTGGACTCTCTTAACTTCTCAATGTGGACGTCTCTCCTCTTCACTGCGTCAACCATTTTCTTCATATCCCATGCACTCTCGAGGATCGGTTCGACGCCGCGATCACCTGCAAGAAAAGTATTGTCAGAGGAACTTGAAGATGTCATAGACAGAAGAAGAAATCTTACCGCCTCTTCGGCTTGTTTCAGATCAAGGATCGCTTCAGAATGAGGAAGGTCCTTCAAATCCGTCTGGTCTGCCTTGTTCCTCCCTTAGAAAAGTGAGCAAGTCAAATCAAGCATGTTTGTTATGAACAAAAGGAACCTCGCTTTCTTACTTGTAAGCAAAATCGTGAAGTGAAGGCAGCTTCCCGACGTCCTTCTTCGAGCCACGAGGTAACACCGTGGTGATCTCTTTATGAGAAGTGAAAGGCTTCTTCTCGCCAGCATCGGAAACGGGCACTTCCCCGGTCTCAACGGTTAAACGTTTACACGGATCTTTGAGTCTAACCCTAGAAGGATTCTCCACGGCCGTCTTCTTGGCGGGACCCTCCCCATCTGGTTTATTTGTAGTCATCCTCTTCTTTGGCAAGGTCTTCTCTAGGAGGACCAGCACGTCCGGCTCAAGTGACATCTTCTCCTTCCTTTGAGGAGGATCAACAAGCACTATGCTCGGCGCAGGTAACGGTTTTCCGGCGCCCTCAATCAACGGCAGAGTCGTCTCGGACTCTTTAGGTGGGTCCGTCACGGCATAAGGGTTCGAGGTAAGCCTTTTCGAATAATCGACCGCTATTCTCTTCAACTTCCCCATCTTCGTCTTCACCAAATCAGTGGGATCGATTTATTCTAAAGTATCCCACTTAACAGAAAAAATAGAATAAAAAGTCAGAACTCGGTGAAGGAACCGATCAACTCAGAAAAAACATTACATTTAGAGATCTTTGGAAGGTATCGTTTAATGCGCGCTCGAGTGATGTGTTTCCACTTGCGGCGGCTGAGAGTTCGGATGGCCTCAACAATGGAAAAGAAGTTATCTGGATAAGGCTTGAAGAAAGGATGACACACTGCAAAGGAAGAGAAAAATGAGTAAATTACCCGTAAAAAGAATCAGCAAATTCGAAACAATATCTACCAAAGTTGGTGTTCCACGATGATCTAAGTTCTCTGCGCGGTTCAGGGATGACCAAGGGAGTTATCTCGGCATAGAAATAATATCTCTGCCAAACACGAACTTTGCTCGGCGCTCCAAAAATGACTTCCTGATCCGGTCTCATCCTTACGGCGAAACATCCTGGGCTAGTCCTGGTCATCTGACTGATCGAAGTCATCTCCTCAAAAATCCTGAAATCGATCGTAATGTCAGCTTCGGATGCCAGAACGAGGAGTCCTACCATGTGGCGAATTGCGGTTGCTGAAAGCTGCGAGATCGCAATCTCACGCCGATCACAATAGGAAACAAGCAGATCGGAAAGTGGAAGCCAAAGTCGGCAGCCTGACGAATCCGCATTGAGAAAATAAGATTTGTACAAGTAAACGTAACCAGCGGGCGGAGTCTAAGGCCGGTCCATCGGGCCAGGGACGATGAAATTGATCTTTGGGTCAGCTCCACAACCCGTCAACGCGGAAACAATCGAAACCTCGGTAGACCGAGTCGGGAAGACATTAACAAAAAAATTTGTGGGAGCAGTCGGCAACACACCAAAAGAAACTATCGCACCTTCATTTCCCTCAAAAGGGAAAGCCTCACTACCGTCTTCGTCAGAGTCATCCTTCTCGGCTTCAATCTCACCCTCTTCCGACTCGTCAGAATCAAAATCCCTGAGTTGAGGGATCGCAAATTCATTTTGGCCCGAACTTTCTGCGGCGTCGGTCAACCGATATAACTCGCGGCGACGTTCGAGTTCTTTTAAAGCATGATGATCGGGATGATCTCTCAAGTCAGAGGAAGTACTGCAAGACGACGAATCTGCAGGGGCGTCTTGCCGATTTGGCGACTCGTCACGACTTGGCGAATCGTCTTCGGATGATACGGAAACAACTTCCTAATCTTTACTCCCCGAGCAACGAATCAAAGACATGATTTGGTGAAGAACAGAAGAAGATCGAAGCGCAACAATGGGATTCGATCTAAAAATCCTATTAAACTACGGCTAAACAACGGCAGAGAGTTAGACGGAAAATAAAAACCGGTAGAGAGTAAAAGAAGAATATCTTTTTCTTCACTTGAGCAGAAATGAGGAAGTGAAAGAGGAAATGGGCATCGTCTTCGAGAAGCCATCATTACCTAGGCGATGCTTCGTTTCCCGCACATACGAACCAATTCGACCGGAATTCGATTCGACCAAATTGGCATCACAATGATCGAACCGGCCAACCTAAATCACTTCCTAAACCAAGTGGTTTTCTCCTCGTACCCCCGATCTAATTGAATTCGAATCACCGCACTGGGGGGCTTATTGTTGGAGTCAAGATTATCACCTTCCCAAAAAGGGCCATTCAGGAATTTAGGTCGGCCCAATAAGGAAAGAGTCAGATAGATTCGGCCCCGGATCGGAATGCTTCCTCAACTCGGCCCAAACAAATTAGGTAAAACACAGGACGAGACGACAAAAGAAAGGCGGCGCGCGTGGTCATCATACCGAACAAGAAGATACGTTTCGAGGATACACACGCCGAGATATTAGGAAATATTTTGTAACTGTTTTAGAGTTTTCTTTGTATTTTTGTCGACTTCTGTAAGCCTATTTAAGGAGGCCGAATGAATCTAATAAGACACATCCAATTTTCAATACAAGTTTTCAGAGAACTCTTAGCAAAAAACCAATATAAGTAAAGTGTTCTCCAACGACTTAAACACCTTTTCTCAGCCGCTTTGCTTCTTTACGGAAACCTAGCAAAACCCTAATTCCTTTCTTTCTCAAACCGAGTTCAAAACCCTTCTTTAGAATCCCTCAAGAAACCCTAAAACTTTTTCTATCTTCGGATAGGCCGAGTTGAGAATCAACAGCCGTATATAAAAAAATCTGCACATATAACCAAGATGTCAAAATAAAATTTTCATCATTTCAAATAAACAAAAAATTATAGTAACAACTGGGTAAGTTTAATGTTTTAATGATAAAATGGTTGTGTATATGAGGTGAGAATAAGATTAATTAGCTAGCTAACCTATTTGTATCTTAGTTTTTATATTGATTATGTTACTTTATTTAGACTTAATATTACTATTAATATATTTTTTTTTTCCATCTGAAGTTATATTTATATTAAGCCAAAGTAGAATGCGTTTTTGAGATACAAAAGCCGGCAGAAAACAGAACTTTCTCCGGAAACTAAGCCCAAACAAGGGAAACAAAGCCGGCGGAATAACATAATATCCCCGGAAACAAAACCTACATCTACAACAGGAACCAATCGATACAATCCAAGGTCAATCAAAAGAAAGAAAACCGATATTGCAAATCTTAACCCGTACGGAGATGCTTGAGCGAGATTCACCGTTGTTGCCCACGGCCCACCAACGATAACATCAGCTACACGAACAGATGCTGAAAGACCCTCTCTCAGACTCAAAAGAACCAGACTCCACAACCCGACAAGAAGAACCCCTATAAGGATCACTAAGACTCTTTCGGATACGGTTGCGACGCACTTCAAAGCGCCCACTAAACACCTAGATAGAAGTCTACAAGAAATCCAAATCACCCTTGATTTGAATCAACCGAAGCCAAACTAACTCAAACTACCCCGAAGCCAAGACTAACCCGGAAGCAACAAAGAATTAGAAAGCACCCACAGCCATTACCGCACCGAATCAAGAAAAAACACCATCGGATTTCAAAACCGACACTTGAACCAACTAAAGCCCGGATAGAAGAGGTAACTATGATTTTCTAGTCTAAAGCCGAAAGAACCCCATCCCAAACTTAAACCATAGCCCGGAATCTGTACCAACCCAAGCCAAGGACAAAACACGAACCACAACCCGACTACAAACCATCGTAGACGAAGACTCTACCAAAGACACAACAGACCGGACAAAACTAGATCTAGAAATTAAACTCAAACTCACCACCCGAGGTGAGCGGATTCTCCGGAAGAGGCGGGAGAGACACCGGCGGTAACATCACGGCAGCACCAGCAAACCAACGAAGACCACGAACCGACGAGAGACAGGACAGAGCTCGGAGCAGAGCAAGGCGGAGGAGGCTGGTCCAGACCAAACCGTCGACTATGGCAGCTTGAAAAGGAGTTCGATTAGAAGTACCGGCAACAAGAAGAGCCCTCCCCGGCCACGGCAGTGATCGCCGGCCGGGGAGAAATCGGAAAAGCTGGGTTGGCGGCTGTCTCTTTATCCGTGCCTGGGAGCGTTTTATCGCTAGGGTTTTCCAACCAATTGATTACTATTAATATATATTATAGGTTAAATTTTATTTAAAAAAAAAAAAAAAAAAAAAAAAAAAAAAAAAAAAAAAATTGGCCCGTACGTGAGTGTTTCAAAATTTTGTACATATAGGCACGGCCATGTCCCTCGTTTATCCTGCACACTGCCACCCGCTTACGTAAGCATTCATTATTTTGTTTTTATATAACCTTTACAAACGGATATGTAAACTTTCTTCACGTTTGAATTTGACTAATTTCAAATTTCAAAATATAGTAGTAACACTATCAGTAATGAATCAAATTTGTGATAATGATGATACCCTTATTTAGGTATGTTCATTTATACCTCGTAACATGTTTTACAGTTTTACTTATAGATTTGGTGTCAAGCACGGGCATAAATGCATCATGGCTTAAAGTTGTTTCATAAATGAGAGTAATTAAGACTCTTAACAGACGTTTAATACCATAACCTAAACAAGAATCCAAAACTATAGCAAACGCACCAAGTGGAGAAAATTTTGTTATTTAACGACCAAGTTTTCTTACAAGAAGAGTGATCTTATATACACAGATGTTAAATGCATGGTTTAAAACCCACAATGTAGATACACCCTCTCCCTTCTCATTACAAACACCGTTTCTTGCTTCTCCGTTTCCGGTCGCCGGCGTTAGTTTCAACTTCGTCGGTCGGTGGCCGGGTTACTTTTGTTTTTGTCTGTTGCGGCTCTTGCAGTCATCTTAGCTTCGACCATGGCCGACAATAAACTTCTGCAAATACCCACCGTTTTTTCTTTGTTCGAGATGGGATTTGTTTGACTTTTGTTTATACAGGTTCAACCCGGACTCGACTCTCTCTTATCCGGGTTCGATAATCGATATAAGCTCAGGCCGATCATATTTGTCGGCAGAATAGGCCCCTCCCTCTTCGATTTCTTCTGTCTGCGCGGGATAACGCTCCGACGCCGGGTCTCATCTTCACGCAATCTCGACGTGATAGGACGGAGGCGGCTTTGGCGGAGCAATTTCTCGGGTCAATATATTGGGCCCCTATGGTGATAGTGAATCCCTAAAGCAACTGAAGAATTTCAAGATGGTGAGATTTACATCGATTCAGTTATTCTCCGGCATTTTTACTACCTAATTTTAGATCGGCAGAAGCTAGTTGGCGATTTTGAGATTATCCATCGTCGCCGGCGATTCGCGATCTCTCCGACGACGCTGCATGCATGTCGGAAATCATGGGTTCGAGTCGAGATGTGTGTCAGTGAGTCCCGAACCATGTGGCTATCGCACGGTTTCTTTCGAGTTGAATGGGCCGTGTTTGGGCTGCTTAATCCGATTGTTTTTTACATCTTGTACTCGTTCAAATTAGCTATGTTTGTAAACTAGCCCATTGGGCCATATCAATATATGAGATTGTCGACTAAAAAAAAACCCCACAATGTTAAATGCATGGTTTAAACTTGAACCAAGAAAATCATAACTAATAACCGGAGGTAAACCAATACTCCGTCTCTTTTATCCAGAGAATAATAGTCGTGTATATCCAGAGAACAAACTTCAAACATTATATTGTTCGTATATGGGTATGTGTAACGACGCAAACGTGAATTTTATTTCATTCACGATATTGTTTTCTAACCATAAAATAAAATAAATAAAAGGTTGTACTTTTTTTCTTCCTTAATAACAAAATCGAAAAGGACATTAAAACGAAAACAATAATAATTACGGGGCGAAAATAACAAAATCGAAAAGAGAAAAAGGTCTTTATAGTGTAGGAAGCGCGAGCTTTAGTGAAGCACCCCAAACAAACCCTTTCCTTCAAAAACCTCTTTCTCCCTCGGTTGCGTTAGGGTTCCTCTCTTTCGTCTCTTCATCTCAGAGAAGCAGGTATACTTTCCTTCCTCTCAAACTCGTTCAATGTATGCTCATCCATATCGTTCTCTCTCTCTCTCTCATACAGTTGTATTTTCTGCTTCTTCAAATCCTGTCTTCTTCATCTGCTGTGATTCGCTCTATACTAGTCATTTTTTGTTTTTGTTTTTGGGTTTCAGGAGTTTCTGTTTTTGGTCACGCTGTTTTCTCGATTTTTTTTCTTTCAGATTTCATCATCGTCAAACGTCTTTCTCTTTGGCTTCACGATTTTACAGGGCTATTTTGTAGAGTTGTGTTGATTCTGGTAATCAGGCTCATACTATATTAGAGTTATAGAAAGGCAACACTTGTTTTTCCATTTATTTGAATCCTCTCTTTTTTTTTTTCTTTTTTTTGCTTTGAACAGAAACTGAAGATGGAAATTTCCTCTCTTCTCAAGGCAGCAGCCACTGTATCAGCCTTTGCTCTGATAGCTGGTTCCGCGGCTATGTTGGCCAAGTCATTTGCATCACCGACAGAGATACAATATGATTCCTATATGACTTTGGTCCTAAAGGACGAGGATTTCCAAGACGCAAGGGTGTATTTGTGCACCAGAATCCCTCTTTCCACCAATAGACTCTGCATCTTCAATCCTAACATGGACACCAAGTTTATCGTTTATCCGGAAAATGACCCTGTATTCGTTGACACTTTCGAGGGAGTCAAGCTCAGTTGGATCTTCTGCCAAAACGGAGGAGCTACCAAAGTCCTTTACTACGATCTTACCTTCCCCGAAAATTCCAAGGACCTAGTCATTGACTCTTACTTGCCCTTTGTCTTCCGTGAAGCTGCTTCTACCCGACTAAGGAGGAAGGAAATTGGTGAAAACATTTGTTATATGTTACACTTTAGTTCTCGTATATGTTTAGTATTTGTAAGCTAAGACACCATTAGGTTCCAGTGTTTGCAAGAAGACCAGCTGTGGCCGTGCTCATTCTCTTGGAGTCGGATGGTGAGACTTACACGGTTCTCATTGAGCAGGTATTCTTTATACTTCATTTAAATCTGTGGAAAAAATGCTTGGAAGACATTATAGATAACATTTTAATGGTTTTTGAAGGTTCGGGTTCCTACCGGGAAGATTGTTCTGGAATTACCTGTTTGGATGTTGGATGATGTTCAAGGTGGTTTTATTGGAACTGCAGTTCGAGAGGTACCTCTCTCTTCTCTCCCCTGTAAATTTAAAAGTATTGAAATGCCAAACATACCTGAAGTCTTTATGATATAGTGGAAGTAAGACCAAATAATTGCGACCGTAAATGAAATGGGCTGCAAAGTGCTTTAGAGCTTTGATTATTTTACTCGTGTTTTAAGCAAGTTACATGATATCTAAGGTCGAAGAGGAGATTGGTATAAAACTGAAGAAAGAAGACATGGTTGATCTCACGGCTTTCCTTGACCCATCTACAGGCCACCTGATTTTCCCTTCTCCGGTAAGCCTTTCTCGTTTCTTCTTCCATTTTTAGGATAGTCTTAGTCATTATAATAAGTTACAAAAATTCTAACAATTTTCTTAGTCTTGAGATTATGCTTGAAACCTGATTGATTGTTTCTCTCTGGTAAAGGGAGGCTGTGATGAAGAGATGAGCGTGTTTCTCTACAGAAGGCAAGTGGAACTAGAGACAATCAGACAGCTACAAGGCAAAGAGACAGGAGCCCGACTAGTCCCATACAGAGAGCTCTGGCGGAAAACAGCTGACGCTAAGGTTCTTATGAGCATTGGTCTCTACGAAATGGCTCAGAGAGAGGGTCTCGTGCCCATACACTGAGACCAAACTCGGGATCTTTTGCAAATCTCAATAGTGAAATATGTGACAACTAGATGAGATAAATTGAATAGATGTTCTTATGTCGTAGAGTTATCTTTTGAAAAGGTTATGATAGTTTGTATCTTGGTACCATGACAAATTGTGAAGTCTTTACAAACCTGATAAGAGGTTTGATTTCCAAAAGCCATATTTGTAACTGTACAAGTTTTGGCAAACAAAAGAAGAAACTTTCAGCTACAGTCTTCTGGTTTCAAAAAAAAAAACACCAGACTAAATGAACATGACAACAATTCCTCCTTCACCATGCTATCAAAATGGCACTGACAATTTCTTGAGCGTTTTTGAGGCAATCATCGTGGCAGGTTTGAATATTAGGATGAATTACGTCCTCTCTTTCTTGATGATGGCCGGTCTTTGGAAGAACCATTGCTTCTGATAAAAATGGCAGAGAAAAGATAAAATTAAGAATATGCTTTTCTTTGGTTCATTAGCAGGTTTAGTAAGCTTACACATCATCTGTTTTACTTGATGGCTCTTGTGGAATAATCTGCACACAAAAACAAAGCTCAGTAAGAAGCAACCAATTATGACGTTATAAGCATCACATAAGATCCTACAAACGGTGTAAGGAAAGTAAGTATTATCAGGTCAAGCAACAAATTTAATCCGAAAAGAATGAATTTTAAACAGTGATGGATAAAACATACTGACAGGAAGACCAAGTTGTTTCATGCATCTGCTGTGGGTTTCAAGGTATTCTTCATAAGACTGCAAAAACAACAAGACATAAAACCATCACAGGACTTTATCAATGATTAGGCAACAACAACAACAAAACCACAACTTATGATGCTTCTCAAGAAACATAAGCAAGTCCCTGTTAATGCAAACCCTGACAAATGTATAAGTAATATGGTTGAATAATGGACCAGAAATATCTCAGATGTTTTAAAAAAACACTACAAATGTTTTCACCAAATTTCCAGTTGTGTGCCATAAGCATCTTTGATCCATACTAACAACATCATTTACAAAAATATATAATTCAAGAACAAGACACCGCCGTAATCGAATAAAATTCTCAGTATAGGTTACAAGCAGATATGCCACTACCATGTTCAGAAAATCATCATCGGTTAGGGTACTCGCGAGAGGGCTCTCCAAAGGCAAACCCCATGAGTTGTAACGTAAAGACTTTCCTTTCTCCGGGAGATATTCTGAGGCGACTCCATATCCTCTCTGTTGTGCAACATGGAATCTGCTGAGGTCTTCCTGGTAAGGCATCTGTGTATGGCCCCACATATTGTTATTATACTCATCCTCTCCTGAGGAAGATGGAGGTTCTACACGACACCTTTTTGTTGAATAATCATCCTTAAAAGATCTGCAGGAGGATAGAATCAAGAACAATATGATCTAAGAACGAAAATTTCAAGTAAAGATTCAAGGAAATACCTATTCAGTAAAGCGTCATCACAACAATTTGCATCAAGAAGCTCACAAAGTGCTTCACCAATATCTTCTGGTAACTCCTGGAGCCCGCACACATTATAAGACTACAAGTTTTGGAGCCATTATCTAGTTTTGGGACAACCAATGGAGGTGTACCTGGCAATCTCGGCTAATCTTGACAGGCTTGTAATCATTTAAAGGATTCTTGAGATGAAGTGTTTTCTGAAAAGGCAATTCACTCAACTTCAACCATTTTACTTTAAAACTACGACCCCAAGGGTTGTTCTTACCACCTCCCTGACTCCATATATGGTCTCGTCTCCAACCAACAGGAGACAACATTTGTGCATACCCTTGGAAGAATCCGCTCATGTTCACGCTAAAAATTAAAACCACTCTACCGGAATTCTACATAAAATATACCAAACCACAAAAAATGTAAGATTACATGTAGAACGGTGCAAAACTAAGAAAAGAAAGGAGAGGTTCTTACATGAAAAGCACCTTCCAATATTGGCTCATTCATAACTTGAGTAGCCCAAATACCTCTCTCAACCGAAAGTTGAATATTCTCGTAATTAAGACTCTTGATGATGAAATATCTCGTTTGATACCCCGGTTTACGATTCTTATTCTCATCCGAGCATTCAAGCTGATCAGGAAAGTTACCTCGTTCAACTTCTACCTTGGACGGCTTATGATATTCCTTGCTTTTGTAACTTGAACTCTCTGTCCAAAGGAATTTCAACAAAAAAACACAATTACAACAAGACAGAGAAAGTAAACAGATGATAAGAAAGAATAAAGACATGCTACACAATATACCTGGATCATCAGAGTTTACTAAATCTTGTTTCCAATCAGTCAAGGACGAATCAACAACAGATACATTTTCCTTGGCAGTATCAGAAGACATGTCTATTCAAATTCCAACAGGATATCATTATCAACAGACAAGAACAGAAAACACTATAATTAAAGCAATAAATAGAAGTCACATTAAGTCCTTTAAAGGACATAAGTTGATTCAGAAATGAAGATAACCAGAGAAGACAATCAAATTGGCTACCAGAATGAGAAAATATAATGTAGTTGCTAAGCATTTTAACAAATCAAATAATCCTACAGTATGCCAAGAGTGCGTTTCTTCGGCGAATCAATTACAATTCAGAATCTTAATTGAACTTCAATTGACCCCAAGAACCAAACAAGAACCCAGAGCCCCAAATAATCCTACAGTATGCCAAGAGATGAGACTTAAGAGCAAATGTAATAGAGTGCGTTTCTTCGGCGAATCAATTACAATTCAGAATCTTAATTGAACTTCAATTGACCCAGAGCCCCAACTGGATGTACGAAGAAAAACAATAAGCTATTTCCATGAAACCCACACAATAGTTCCTAGAACGGTAACGAAAACAATTGAAACAGCCGACAGTTAACATTGAGAAGTACAGTTAACAGTAATAATAAAAAACGAACCTTGGATTTATCAAAAAGCTTCTCGGACAGAGAAAGATAGAGACAAGTGAAGAAGAAGACAAGAGAAGTAATGAATCTTTTTTTCTCTTGCTCTACTTGAAAAGTCCAACGAAAGCCCTAATCTCCTCTGTTCGCATCCCTCTTTTTTTTGCTTCTTCTCTGTTTCGAATTCTTTTTTCAGTTTTTTCGTCTTCTCTCTATCTCGATGTGGTTCTTAATTATGGTAAAGTAACGCGTAGGTGAGGAAAGGTATCAATTGGACGGACATGATGCGATAGAAGATTTAAATCTAACGGTATGTCACTTTGCTGTGAAAGGCTTAAGTGTACCGCTGGTGTATTGTAAATTATCGAAGAGGCCAACTAGGCTAAACCGTGAACCGATACCTAACCCGATTTGAGTTAAATGAAAAACCAAAAAAACTATTGATCCTGAAAATACCACTAAAATTCGGCAAAAAACGAAAACCGGTCAGGTAAAATCAATTATAAAACCCGGTTTTTATATTTTTTTTCTTGAAAAATAATAATCCTAAATCCTAACCCAAAATTTTAATTTAATTAAACACTAAACCCTAAAAAAAATACATCGACACATCAACTATAAAAACATTTTTTGCCATTTTTTTCCTTTTGACTTTTTTATATTATGTTAGTTGCTCAAAGAAAAAAGATTTTTTATATTATGTTATTTTCTAAACTTTATCGATTGTGCTCCTGTAAATCAAAATTTAATTAAGCTATTAAATTTTTATTGTTTTGAAACTTGATCGTTGACTCGATTATCAAAAGTGTGCTGCTTACTTTTTTTTTTGTCAACCCAAGATTGTATTTAGAATATATGGTCCGCTAAAACCCAAATACAAACAGTCCATTAGAAGGAAAAAGACAAAATAGCAACAATGCATGGCCCAAAAGGCCTAGAGATAGACACGTAAGGGACACGTGTTGAATGTTGGAAGCCACCGGCATACATCGCCGGCGAAGCGCCGAGGAAGCGCCGCCGAAGACGCCGCACCCAAATCTTGCTCTCGTCCAAAGAGACTGCCCGCCGATCATCAACTCCACTGATAGATGCCCAAATCCTACGTCTCATCGAAGCCACCGACACCTTGGAAGCTCCACCGCCGGTAAAAACTAGAAGCTGACCATCACCCACCGTAGATGCTCGTCCTCAACGAGCCGGCAGAACGAGAAGATATTACTCCACAAGCAGCAGCACCGCGAATGAAACATGTACAAAGAACTTCGGCGAAATTAAAGCCCGGTAGAGAGAAATCGGAGAAGAGAAGAAACCGGAGAACTAAACGGACGATATGTCCAAACTGCTGTTAGCGGCCAAGCTAATCGGAACACAATCCAGGCCAACGTTGGAAAAGAGAAATCCGACTCAAACCAGAAAAAGGAGCAATCGGAGCAGAGTCGGAATAGCCAAAAAAAACCAAACCAAAAGATCCGATGTCCAGATCGGAAGATATATACAAAAAGCAACAAAAGTAACCCGACCGCCGACGGCCGGAAACGGAAATCCGACGAGTCGAAAGTAGAGAGAAGGCAGAGAGTTTTCTCTCACTAGAAAGAAAGGTTTCTCTGGTGTGATGCTTACTTATTGCACTGAAAATTGCTATTGTCGTGTATAGCTTTGCACTGATGATTGTTGACTTGGTTAGGGGGGTTTGAATTTGAACATGAAAGAGTAATTGTATAATAGTATTCTCATTGACTAATTTTGTCAAATATGAAATATATATGTGCGTGTGTTTATATTTTAGCTCAAGTTTTTGTTTTTTCACAGTCAGATATGTTTGATCTTAAATTTTTAATAATATTTTATTCTAAGTTTTTAAAAATCTAACTGAATGTAATAGGTGCAATAGATGAGTCTAATGTACCTCAAAGTTTCAGTTAGGCAAAAACATTATCTTTCATGGAATTATCTTACTCAAAGTAAAGATGACGGAGGGAGACTTGCGAGTTTTGCAAAAAAACGGAATTTAAAAGAGAATTAAAAATGAAACATCATCTGGCTAAGCTAAAAGGCAATATACAAACATACAATAAAGTACCTTCAGAAGTTCAACACAGGATGAATGAAGCATTGAAGGAGGCTGAAGAAAAAAAAAAGAAAAAGAAAAAAGGGTTGTTTGGAGATGTGAACGTAATTGGACCCGATTCAGAACATGTTAATATGGGTGACGATCTTGATGGTCCTTCGTTTCAGCCATTTCTGCCACAGAGTCAGAGAAAGAAAGTTACTCCCAACATTACTTTCTTATCAAAATGGGTGTAAATGATCCTACACAACTTACCATCAAAGTTTGTATGCAAAGTAAAGAAAAATTCATGATATTGATTTGGCAGTAGTTCAATAGTTTTATAGTTTTATAATGATTATCTTTTTATGAATGTTGTGAATTCTCCACTTTTTCATGTTACGATCACAAAGTAGCAAATATGGGTCGTGGATATACTGGACCCTCTTATTATACTCTGCATGTTGGTTTGTTGTGTGATGCTAAGCATCATCTCTCCTAAACGATTGATTTTTTCAAAGTATTTGGGCTAAAACTAGTTGTACTTTGATGGGTAATGGATGGAAAAATACAAGACAAAGACCACTGATTAATTTTCTGGTTTACTGCCCTAAAGGAGTCACATTTATAAAATATGTTGATGCTTCTGATATTTATGATAGTGTAGAGAATCTTTGTAATTTGTTTGCAAAAATTGTTGCTATGGTTAGTCCTACTAATGTTGTTCATTTAGTGACGGACAGTGCACCAAATTACAAAATTGCTGGAAGCTTACTTGCAGACAGGTATCTTACACTTCACTGGTCTCCACGTGCATCATATTGTATTAATTTGATATTAGAAAATATCGGAAAGTTACCAGATGTTGAAGAGATAGCAAATCGTGCTTTTAGGGTAACAATGTTTGTTTACTACCACAAGTGGACTTTGAATTACCTAAGAAAAAGAGTTATTTTATATTTATTTTACAATTTATAAACATAATTTGGTGTATTGGTTTATTTAATTATATATATTATTATGGATTATATATAATATAATTACAAAATTAATTATTTATTTAAAAATAAATTGATTAATTATTTTTATTATAATTTGGTATAGTAAAAAGAAATATACATTTATATTATAAAAATATTGAAAGATATTATGATTAAATTAGTTAGAATTTAGTTTTAAACTATTGTCCTTCATGAAATATTTAAATATTCAATTATTCCAATAGCAAATTTCGTAATATAACACATGAAAGAAGGTTAGTTTTAAAAACCTTCTTGTTTTAATAGTATAGATTGTTGGTTTCTTTGCTTTAAAGATTTGGCGTGAATTATTTTGAGGGCGAAGCTTAAATGACATTTTTTAGAAAAAATAAATAATCTATCATGCCACTTTCTATCAATATGCCACTCATATTATGAGTTCCATATATTACCTTTAAGGAAACACCGGAAGAATTGGAGAGTTTGATTTGAATTGAATGATTTAATTAAAAAGAACGAAAATATGAAATAACAAAAAAAAACCCGAGCCAACTCTCTCTTCTTCGCCTAAGCCGCCGATTTCGCCGACTGACGTCTCCTTTGATGCGTCGTCCTTTTCCAATTTCTTCTCCTCTATCCTCTCCTATTGCGTAAACGAACTGGAATATGTTGATTTATGTTGAATTTTAGTAAATTAGAACCGTCAAATAACCTCAATTTCATAATTCAAATCTCCAGAATTAGTCCAACCGGTACAACTGGTATTACTACGAGTAATATAAGTTGTACTAGTTGGTCCAGGAATACCAGTTGGACCATTCGTACCAGATATATTTGTATTTATGTAATTGTTTTCAACAAATAAGAAAAGATAAAGTTTTACAAAGATTTCAAAACTAATTAAAAAAAAAAATTTAAATCAAAAGAACATAGTATATTTTTGCCAGAATTCATATTCTTGATTTCACATAAAACACTCATTAGAGTATAAGGAAGACTTTGCTAGTGGTCATCTTCTTATGATGCGAAAGATGTGAAACTTTGATCTCATACAATTTGTGATATAAAAACCTCTTAAATAATAACTAATAGTGGAAAATCATGTGTCCAAATATAACATAATATTTCGTTTAAGGTCCAACTACAAATACACAAAAAAACACTAAAATACAACTATGAAGATGATCGCATAACTGTATACTTATGTATAACTAACTATAAAATTTGGGGACCACAAACACACACAGATTCCACACACACGAGCTACACATATGGTTAAATGAGTATTTCTTCTTCTTCCTCTTCCCTCCCATGCCTCCTCTGTTCTTCATCTTCATACTCTTCTCCTATGTTTCTCTCTCTTCTTCTCCTCTGCGGATTCTTCTTCTTCTTCTTCTCCACGACCCTCTTCTCTCCACCTCCTCTGATCTTGCTCTCCTCTGCGTTTTGTTTTCTCTTCTTCTTCTTCTTCTTCTTCTTCTTCTTCCTCTTCTTCTCCTATTTTCTCTCTCTCTTCTTCTCCTTCGCGGATTCTCCTCCACGACCCTCTTCTCTCCTTATTCTCCTCTTCTTTCCGCCTCCTATGATCTTCTTCTTCTCCTATGTTTCTCTTCCCCCTATATCTTCTTCTTCTTCTTCTTCTTCTTCTTCTTCTTCTCTCTTCCTCTTCTCCTCCATCGTCTTCTCCTCTTATATGTGCGTCTCCTCCTATCTTTCCCCATCTTCTCTGCTTTCTTTGTTCTTTCTTCTTCAGCGGATGCATTAGTTACCCTTGCTTTATCGTCCGATCCGGATCTTCGACGAGTCATACCGTCGAATGCATCAATAAACCTAGAATCGGCAAGATCAAAGAATATTCGCCATTTCCAAACTCGAACAAATGATCCCGTCGTAAAAGAAACACCAGAAAAACAGATGATTGGAGAGACAAAATAAAAGCTTATATCTTGGAGGGGGTAGTCCTTGAAGCAGACGGGTAGCCTTGTGATTGAAAGCAAGATGCGCCCACTATGCTATAAGCTATTGAAAGTTGTTCCAAATAAGTGCATCCAAAACACCCTTAAGTTGTATCCACGACCAAGAGAAAATGGGTAGTGAAAGAAACACACGAAGGAGGAGGGGGTAATAACTACAATGTCTGAACACTCGCCCCAAAAAATTAAAAGGCATGGACATTTTTTGCCAACAATGGTTGTAACGCCCCTTCCCATCGTTCGTAGACCGTCGAGCTGACCAGCCAACAATCAAACAAGAACATGACCGATCGAACCCAAGCAAGTCAAACAGGAAAGGTTCGCCACATGACAAAGCCAGAGACATATCGGTTTGAGACAAAGGCTTGCACTAACCCGTCCTTGACTCCGCTATCCTCACTTCCATAGTACAAGTCGTACGCCTTGCACCACTTCTGTCAGTTGTGTCGGTTCGGACTAAACACAATATCAGGAAAGCATATTCATTTCTAAGTAATCAAACGTTCAACACAACGTTTAATAGTCATTTTTACAAATCATTTCATCATTTAGCAAAACAAAACTCAAAGCTTAATACAAAATTGGCGTCAAGCCGAACCGAGAAAAAACCCAAAATCATCGAATCAAAAACCCGCCACAAGCAATCCCGAAACTACACCGAGGACCTCCCGCGTCCGCCGCTGCTAAACCTTTAAAACACAAAAAGAGCCTAATGAGTGATCTAAGATCACCCAGCGAGTCGGCTCCCCACTACGGCTGCTAATCTATCTATCAACTACAGATTCCCGCCCGAAAACCCCAATATAACAAACAATCATAACAAATAGCTGATCACGCACTACCACGTCGTGTCGAGCCCACACACAATCAATTTCCAAAAGAAAGAGAAGGCGATTAGAGGAAATCGAGAGCACTGCGGCACTGTTGGGATTATGTCCTGAAATCACATTGTACTTACTCTAGAGATAGTTGTATTATCGAGATCAGACATGTTGTATGATACTGGGCGGTTGCATTGTTTTGCTAGAAGCCTCTTGCAGTCTGTAAGTTGTAGACTTACTGCCAGTATCATATGATCCTATAGGGTCACACACCTAAGCAATTTGGAAGCTTAAATATGGGAATGATCATCATGGTGATGATCAGGATGATATGTATTAGATACATATCAATATCGATTAAAGAGAGGTGTGTCGATCGACACAATTGGTGTATCGATCGACACAGGGTCGATTCCGAAACTGATATTTCGGTTTATGACTTAGACCTTTTCGGTTAAACCCGAAAGATGGTTCAGTCATAACAGGTCGTATATATATGATTATATGGTCGACCTAAACCCCAAGCCGTCAGTTTTCTTGATCACAGAAAACAGAAAAACTCTCTCTTCGATTCCCAGATCCGGCACTAGCATCCCAGCTTTTCAGGTTGTGTGCGTGTGGACTACGATAGAGGCGAGGCATCTGAATCGCTCCTGATCTCGTCTTACCTGATTCATCTTCCGCTGCCAGAACAAGGTAAACGCGAGATCCATGATTCAATTACTTAAACCCTGAGATCCTAGGCTCGGAATTAAGACTTAGGGTTGCCTAATCGGATTAGGAACTGCTAGGAATTCCAACAGTGGTATCAGAGCCTTAGGGTTTTATCATTGAATCAGCCTGTTTAATAGAATTTGATGATTTAAATTCGTTCATAAGATAGTATGAATAAGAACAGGTTAGATCGATTCAGATCGAAAACGATTCTGTATTTTCGCAGAGTGTCGATCGACAAACTAGGTGTGTCGGTTGACACAGAATGGTGAATTCGACAGAATCGGCGGCTAGGGTTTTTCACGAAGAAAAACCGAAAGCCTACTGTGTCGATCGACACAGGTTGAGTGTCGGTCGACACAGAACAGATTCGGTCGAGTGTCGATCGACATAGGTTAGTGTCGGTCGACACAGACCTAGCTAATGGTTAATCGATTCAATTGGATTGGACCGTGGACCGGTTATCATGCTTGGTTAAGTCCGAATAGATCGGTTTAAATTGGATGAATTGATTCAATTGGATTGAACTAATTATCTCAATTAGCATAAACCGATTGGTTAAAATCAGTTTGATTGGATAAGTCGGTTCAATTGAATTGGACCGGTTATCGCAATTGGTTGAAACTGATTAAAACGGTTTAAATTGGATGAATTGGTTCAATTGGATTGAACTGATTATCCCAATTAGTATAAACCGATTGGTTAAGATCAGTTTGACCTGATAAGTCGGTGTAATTGGATTGGACCGGTTATCAAAACTGTCTTCGGTTTAGGTCCATGTCGACCGTCACACATGGGTTGTGTCGATCGACATGACCGGTTCAATGAACCAGGTTAATTGGATTAACCAGTTATTGAAATCCGGTTTTTGTTTGGTAGTGTCGATCGACAGACATGGTCTGCGTCGATCGACACAGTGCTCGAAATTCTGGTTATTGAACCTTGAATTTGCATAAACCAAACTAGACTTAAACATAGATCAAAGCTTAGCTTCAATATGGTCAACTGTCAAGACTCATTTCGTTGTGTGATGGTCTAGCCAAGAGCTTGGTGTCCACAATTACGTGAGTAAGGCAGGTAGTTATGTTGATGGATTTGCAGTGCTAAACATCAACAATTACATGACCTAAGAGATTGATTTGCTAAACTTTTGGGTTTAGTTTCCTCAACTAAATATCAAGTAACCTTGATGTCTTTCCCAAATCTTGTCTAATGTCAAGACTTGTTTCGTTTGTTGGATAGCCTTGGAGTCCTTGGTATCCACTGCTACATGAGTAAGGCAGGTGATCGGTGATAGACTCGCAGTGCGACTGTCAATGATCACAAGACTAAAGAGATTGGTTTACTTGACTGGACTATCAGAAGTTCTGGGCCCAGAGACATCAGAGTGGATTAGACATAGTTTGTCTCATCCACAACCAAGAGTTGTACTGTGTACAATTAGCAATGATTTGCTTACCTAGATAACTGAATTTTGGGTGATGACGAGTCGTCCACTCAGATTTTAGTGAAGTATGGATCTTGGATCATTATATTCATAGAGGAAACATTGTTTGAATATAATGCGAGTTTTCTTATTAGATAAGATTTCTCATGGAATGCATAACTAAATCTTTGTTTTTCTTGGATTTCAGCTTATGTCTAAAACAACTTTCTCGTTGCGATCCGTCCTTGAGAAGGACAGGTTAAATGGATCCAACTTCCTGGATTGGTATCGGAATTTGAGATTTATTCTCAAGCAGGAGAGCAAGGACTATGTCCTTGAAAAGGCTCTTCCAGAAAGGCTTGGGACCAATCACTCGAATGCAGTATATGATGCTTGGAATAAGCATTATATTGATGTAGTAGATGTGCGTGGTCTGATGTTGACTACCATGAACTCAGACTTGAAAAGTCAATACGAGAACATGGAGTCGCCAATAGAGATGATCACCAGCCTGAAACTGAAGTTTCAGGATCTGGCACGAGTTGAGAGATTCCAGATGGTGAAGTCTCTCACTGGGTGCAAGCTACCAAAGGATGCTCCAGTAAGTCCTCATGTCATTAAAATGATGGGTTACATTGATAACCTGGGGAAACTGGAATGTCCTGTCAGCTTAGAGTTGGCCACTGACATCATTCTGCAGTCACTGCCGTCTAGTTATGATAAGTTTATCAAAAGCTATATCAAGAATAACTTGACGAAGACGTTGACTGAGCTGCATGGTATGATCAAAACAGCAGAGCAAGACATCATAAAGGGTAAAAGATTTGAGAAATCTTGTGTTGGCAAGGGTAGAGGCAGGGCCGTCCAGATTTGGAATCAGGATAAGCCCGTGTCATCTTATAAGCCCAAGTTAGGCCCATCTGGTGTTAAAAAGTGCTTCTACTGCGATGAGTCAGGGCATTGGAAGAGAGATTGCATTAAGTTCCTGGAAGATTCACAAGAGATGAAGGAGATGTATGGTACTTCTTCTTCAGGTATTGTGTTATTACTTCAAGTTCTACGTAAGTATTGGATACTAGTTGTGGTACTGATATTTTTGAAATATGCAGGACCTAAGCGACAGTAGAACGTTAAAGAAAGGACAAGTGGAACTGCGTGTCTGGCATGAAGCAATGGTTGCTGCATGAGCCGTAGAGATTCTCCATTTGTAGGAGCCTTTCATACTTGGTTTTAGAAATTAAGTAATTGCTACTATGTATCTGCCGTGTGCAGAGATGTCTTTCATATTCTTGTAAGAATTTGGATGTTTTTCATTTTGATAAAAGACAAGTTTTGTTATTTATATCCTAATGAAATATTCTATGGTAGCACCCCGTTTGGAATGAGTTTTATATCTTAAACCAATGTACGATTGTATATATAACATAAATACCAAACGGTTTAAGTCTGATGACTTGAAGTCGATTTTTCCTTAGCACAGTCGTTTTGACCACATAGAGTGAAGCGAATTCAAGAGTTCCATAGCTTTGGGCTTTTGGGCTCATTTGATTATAAATCATTTGAGACATGAATTCTGCTTACTGGGCCAAATGACTAAAGCCTGTTAGCAGAGCTAAAAGAAAACGGGCCAGAGGCTTATTGGGACTTACACATACTGATGTATGCAGACCGATGAGCATAAGTACCAGAGGAAATCTTCTGTACTTCATTACCTTTATTGATGACTTCAGTAAGTATGTATGTGAATGAAGTATAGATTCGATTTGACAGAAGTATTAAGATCCTCGATTAGATCGCGGAAGAAAATACTTGAGTCAAGAATTGGGTGATCATCTCAGAGAATGAATCGGATCTTATTAGATATGCTCCGATTAATGATGAGTCACAGGAATCTTCCATAATCATTTAAGAATACGTTCTAAAATGTCTGTCTTTGTGCAGAAAAGGGTTTCAATCAGAATCAATTGAAAGACACCACATTGGATGTGGACTGGAAGTTTTTCAAGTAAGTTGTTTCTGATGATTTGGGGATGATAGTTGATAAGCTTGAACCCAAATCTGATAAGTGCTACCTCGCTGGTTATCCCAAGGAAACCGAGGCTTACTACTTTCATAACCAATCCGAGAACAAAAATTTGTTGTTCGGAACTGTGTCTTTGAGAAAGATCGTACTTTCAAAAGGAACAGTGGGAGTAAAAGTACACATCGAAGAAATTCGATAAACACATGAGGCTGCTCAACCTGTTGAGGGAGAGCAGCGGTGAGATCTACAAAGTGTTGTAGGATCTACACCTGTGGAGCCTGAAATTTGCAGATCCGAAAGGATCCGTCACTAACTCGAGAGTGATTTCTCGTAGCCGATTATCGTGATCTGTTGATCATTGAAAAGTGACGAGCATGCGAAATTCAAAGAAGCGATGGTGAGCCCCAACTCCGAAAAATTGGCAGGGTATGCATGTTAGCTTCACCGATCCAATTATGGAATGAAGCAAACATATTGGAGTTGGAATCAACATTCTGATAATGTGGTCAAAAGTTTTGACTTGATCAGAAAAAGAAATGAAACCATGCGTTTACAAGAAGACTAGTGGGAGCGTAATTGCAATTCTCACACCGTATGTATATAATGTACTTAATCTCATGAACGACGTTCCGTCGCTTAAGTCTTGTGAGACTTGGGTCGGAAGTCAATTTTTCGAAAGACATAGGAGGAGCCTCGTGAATTATTGGAATTAGAATCTATTGATATAGATTGGATAGGCTAATTGGATCGTGTCGGAATCCTTATATATAGATAAGGTGTTGGACAGTTCCAATATGCATGATTCCAAGAATGGCTTCACACCAAAGGTCTTATGGCAATAATCTTAGCAAGATGAAGTGTCTTGGACACTGGCTGGGCTAGTAACAATATTAGCAAGATGAAGTGTTTTTGAACACTGGCTGAACTAGTATTAATGAGTGTGATTGCTAATGCTGCTGCAATAGAATCCATCATGAATGCCATATTTTGTGCTCGTCTAGATGCAGCTTACGCATAAAGCATGACGAGAAAATACCAATATGTTCCGGTAATAGTCACTGAACAGTTACCAGAAATATCCCAAGTGTTTGAGGAACACTAAGGATAGGTTCGTGGTGAACTGATAAAATGACGAACCAGTTGAAAGTAGTTAGACGGATAAAGAAGATTTCCGGTTCCCACCTGGCACATCTCTTTGTCTGAATAACGGTGCTATCTGTTAGAAGAACTCCAAGCAGTGGACCGTAGAATAGTGCTTTTATCTGAATGGCGGTGTGGTTTGTTGGAATTGTTTCAAGCAAAAACACCGCAGTCTCTCCCACAACCTAAGCACGAGATTTATTCTGTTGCTGTAGGTGTAAGATATCTGAACAGATGATCTTGATTCCAGTGGGAGTTATTTTAGTTATGTTATAATCTTTATATAAACATGCTATGGCAATGTTTGTGTAAGTTAAAATTGACATCGGTATTATTTAATTATTGGATAATTAAGTAATGGTCCCAAAGTATTTTATGTTCATTTTATAGGTCATAAAGTTGAGGACTTGATCATGAAACCCTATAAGTAAAAGATGACATAAATTATGATTGTCCCTAGTCGAGATTGTCAAAGTGGGACACTGACAACCGCGAGAGACTAGCTTGTGAGGTGACTGTTGACTAAGTTTCATGGAGTCAATGATATGAGTATCACAGTCAGTCACATAGATATATGGTTGTGAACATATGATCGGACATGACCCGCTAATGAGAACTCTACATGATAGTTATATCTGTGTCATGAGAGTTTCTCATTACGACTATAGAGTATAGTCCTTAGACCTGAGTTCATCATGCTTTCTAGCATATGAATTGGTGCGATTTGACCTTGTCAAACGTCGTTCCGTAACTGGCGGCTATAACGGCATTGCTTAAGCGTATCATGAAGTATGTGTAGAAACAGGGATGGAACAAGATGGGATTTATCCCTCCTATATAACAGGAGATAAATATCTCAGGGCCCATCGAAGATTTGATACTGAGAAAATGCATGGCCGTGCTCAAACGAGGTGATTGTCAGTCGTTTGTTTTATCAGTATAGATCAGGAGTTCGATGAACATGATATTGGCTGCAATAAGGATGACACAGTCTCTTGCCTTATGCCATATCGAGATATAGAGACGAAGGGATTATAGGAATAGGTAATTCCAGTACAAGTGGGAGATTGTTGGGATTATGTCCTGAAATCACATTGTACTTACTCTAGAGATAGTTGTATTGTCGAGATCAGACATGTTGTATGATACTGGGCGGTTGCAATGTTTTGCTAGAAGCCTCTTGCAGTCTGTAAGTTGTAGACTTACTGCCAGTATCATATGATCCTATAGGGTCACACACCTAAGCAATCTGGAAGCTTAAATATGGGAATGATCATCATGGTGATGATCAGGATGATATGTATTAGATACATATCAATATCGATTAAAGAGAGGTGTGTCGATCGACACAATTGGTGTATCGATCGACACAGGGTCGATTCCGAAACTGATATTTCGGTTTATGACTTAGACCTTTTCGGTTAAACCCGAAAGATGGTTCAGTCATAACAAGTCGTATATATAGGATTATATGGTCGACCTGAACCCCAAGCCGTCAGTTTTCTTGATCACAGAAAACAGAAAAACTCTCTCTTCCATTCCCAGATCCGGCACTAGCATCCCGGCTTTCCAGGTTGTGTGCGTGTGGACTACGATAGAGGCGAGGCATCTGAATCGCTCCTGATCTCGTCTTACCTGATTCATCTTCCGCTGCCAGAACAAGGTAAACGCGAGATCCATGATTCAATTACTTAAACCCTGAGATCCTAGGCTCGGAATTCAGACTTAGGGTTGCCTAATCGGATTAGGAACTGCTAGGAATTCCAACAGGCACATGCTCTCGATTGAGACTCGATCTATCTACCACGCACTACCAACCACACCAACACATCACTGGGCCCCTACGATCTCGGTAACTTCCACGGGTTTCCACTGTTACCGACATGGTAACTAACCCCGACTCCTAGATGTAGACATGAAGTCTAATGACTAGGACACCGTTCTCCGTCCATCGATACGCGGTGACTCAGGCTACCCCTAGATAACCCAAGCGTCCATGCAGTCCGACCCTAGGACGCGACCCCGTATTCTCCGGACTACACACCTACCGGCATCACTCAGTAGGTTAACACCATAACCGGAATCACCATGATCTGATTAGGCAACTACCCGAGGATCCAATCAGGTCGGAAGTACCGGAACATATCCAAACACCTAGACTTGCGGGATCTAACGCACCCTAGAGTCCTAGTGCAGAAATGTAAACACGTAGACTCACTTGGACTCTAACAATCAATCTCAATCAATAATCAACAACCATATCAACACCGTATCCCGCAAGTCTACTCACACACCCTAACACCACCGCTCTGACTCGGCACCGTACCGAGTCAGCAACCACGACTTAACCGGTCTCGTGACCGAGTTAAGTATCCACACGGATCGCTCGGCCCAACACCGAGACGATCTAACATGTCTGCACAGAAAGCTCAACAACAACCACACAACAACACAATCACACAATCACCACATAAATAAGCCTATTAGGGTTTCTAACGTCTTTTAACCATTTCATGTCCGCTACCTTGGATTAGCCGATTGCTAATCCGTAGACGGCTCACCAATCACAACACTTCTCTTTTCTTAACCTTTCCTAAGTATCTTTTATCAAATCTTCGATCCGTCGGTTTAGAGCTAGTAGCTTACTAAACTCCCCGACGTCTCATCTTTCATTAACTTAATTCATTCTTTCTCGGTAATTCCGATATCATTCCATACACTATACGTTCGTTAGGTTTAATTCCATATTTTAACTCGTCTTAATTTTCGTATTTAGATTCATTCAATACTGTTCTTTACATACGTATATATGCATATACGGCCCTAACATGCAACGACTATATGAATGCATCACACAATGTTACTATCAACCTAACGGCACAAAACAGGTTTAATCCGTTTAATTCTCATAATCCTAACATGCGTCTTAAACCTAACCGGTTTATAGTCAATTCAACCATTTCGTTCTCAAACACAATCAATTATATACGAGTATGCAATCCTAATTCTACGGTTTCCCATTTCTCGATCTACATGCATCCAACTACGGTGTTTGAGCCGACTCACAGTGATTTAGGTCAGAATGAATGACACAGATGCGGATACAGCTTCCCGAGACCCCGAACTAAAGCCGAACCTCCCGAACACACGAAAACGAACTCCGAAGCTTCCCGAACACCCATACACAAACCACAAACACAAAACTGGCCGGAGTCAACGCGTTGACCGGCATTGACCACGGCGTTGACCGGCCATTGACCGGCGTTGACTTTGACCTCCGGTTGACCGTTAACTTTGACCGTTGACCGTTGACTTTGAATTTGACCAAGCTTGAACCGGTTGACCCAATGTGAACCAGCTGAACCACTACAATCAAACCAAACCGACTGAACCGACTTCAATTGAACCGGTTAGGCTAAACCGGTTTAGGTCAAATCGTTGACCGATTTAATCTAACGTTGACTGAGGCTTAACCAAGCCTAAACCAATCCAATTCTGGACCAAACCATGCTGAACCAAACCACTGAAGAACCGGCTTGAAGATATGGCGGCGGTGGAGCTTCTCCGGCGACTTCTCTGGCGTTGACCGACGGTGGTCCAGCGTTGACCGGCCGGTTCACCTTTTTTGCCGGTGACTCAGACGACGATCCACCCATCAAACTGATCTCAAAGAGTAGATATATCCATCCATGGCTTCAAAACGTTCAGATCTGATGAAGGAAGAGAGAGATCCACCAAACCCTAATATGTGGATGCTTTCTGGCCAGATTCCGGCGAGCTCCGGCGACGGAGATGACGGTGGCTGGCTGGAGATTGTAGAGGAGGGAGAGAGGAAGCTATTGGACTTTGCAGAAGTGGATTTGGGTTTATATTGAAAGAGTTATGGGATTTTTAGTGTTGGAAGGTATGAAGAACACTTTGATGTTCTTGAAGAAGAGTTTGAATATGCAAAGGATTTCTGGGTTTTCTGGGAAAATGGGATGAATGTGGATGAATAGAGAGAAATATAGAGGTGAGAGCTCGTGGTTAGAGGGCTAGAGAGAGATTTTGGAAGCAAACATGAGAGTGTTTTGAAACAATAATCCTTTGGTTCATGAACATACCCATGCGAGTGCATGAACCCAAGGTATGTGGCGCCTCCAGAGGAGAGACACCTGTCCATTCAGAGCTTATTTTTACCAAAAACCCTTTCCAAACCGAATTAAACCATTCCTTAACCCATCTTGCAATTTCTTCTCGGTTTCCTCAAATTGCGCGAATATTGTTTTAGAAAATACCAGATGATTCCCATAAATCCCAAAACCTCTATAACTGATTCTCCCATACTTGTTATGAATTTAGCAACTTGAATCACCTCATTTGGAGTTTCCTAGCTCTGGTTATGAATTTCCGAAGTTTTCTCGGTTTAGTCAGTTTTCACTCCGATAAGCCGAAAAACACATTTCTGCTCCGTTCCTTCCAACTCTGGTCTTTTAAATGTTCTTTATGATTTAAAAAGAGAACATTTGGCCCAACTCGACTTCCGTCTCGAACTTTGGCTAAATTACCATTTTGCCCCTGGTGACTTTTCTTCTGTCTGTTGACCATATTTTGAATACTGGGTATTACAATGGTGGTGGATTGCGAAAATATATCGCTTGCTGCGAAAAATGCCAAAGGCATGCGCCAGATATTCAACAGCCCTTCAAACTCTTAACCACTTCCGTTGTGCCCTATCCATTCATGAGATGGAAAATGGACATCGGGGTCCCCTTACAGCCTAAAAATAGAAGAAATTCATCTTTATAATGACGAAATTTCTCACCAAATGGGTAGAAACCGAGTCTTACGCTAAGATTCGCGACCTTGACGCCCAAAACTTTTTCTGAAAATTTATCAACTATCAACACGGTTTGCCCTACAAAATCGTGACGGAAAATGGCTCAAAGTTCGTTTCAAGCTTGTTCGAAGGATTCTGCGCATGATGAGAGTAAGATTAAGAAAATCAACACCTCACTACCTCAAGGAAACATGCAATCCGAGGCAACAAACAAAACAATTATAGATGGGCTAAAGAAATGACACAAGAGTAAGAAGGGAGTTTGGGCCGACGAGCTAGACGAAGTTATCTGGTCCCACCGAACGACTCCGCAACAACCAACCGGCCAAACAACCTTCTCCTTATTACATGGAATGGAAGCAATGCCCGACGGAAGTATGCATCCCGACAATCCGACAAAAATTAGTGCCTGGTCACGAGGACCTTAACAACAACATGATCCTCGATAACCTCAATCAAGTGGAGGAAAAAACGAACAAGCACTCCTCAGAATCCAAAATTACTAGCAATAAGCAACCCGGTACAACAACAGAAAGGTCAAAGGTAGGAACTTTAAAGAAGGAGACCTCGTCTTTAGAAAATTCTTTGAAAATACAAGGGAATATAAAGCTGGTAAGCTTGGCGCGAACTGGGAAGGACCTTACATCAGCTCAAAGGCCGTCAAACCAGGAGTCTACGATCCCGTCACCATGTAGGGCGAAGCGATACCACGATCATGGAACACAAACATAATCAAAAGATACTATTATTAAGCGCTCAACACGCCAAAAAAAAAAAACCCGGCTCACCCTACGAGCCGAGGTAACTCTATTAATATGTAAAGTGAACTATGATCAGCTTGATCTCTCCTTGTAGGGTACATAGGCAACCTTTCACAAGGTTCAACTATTTCAATAAAATTTTATAAAATCTTTCCAAGTACCCCCTTACACTCTACATCATCGACATTCTGCCCAAATGATTGATCAAAACGATGTGTCACATAATACAGTGACTATGCACGTCATGTCATCAGATTGATATCAAGTTTAATGACATAAGCCGGGGCCAGTCCTGCACAAGTCTTTGACTGAACATATAAAAATAAGCTGAACATTCTATCACACAACTAGTTCAACCAAGACTTCTAGAGGATAAGCCGAGCACGTACTCGCACCTAAAATGATCATTTTATTAAAGGATAATCCTAGTATCTACTTGCCCGTAGAAACATTTATAGGATAAGCCTGCAACAATTTCGCACCTCGATACAAACCACATGATAAGCCGAGCACGTACTGTCCCCTAAGAGTTTATTACAGGATAAGCCGAGAACAGATCCGCGCCTAGAAAAACTAGTTTACAGGTTAAGCCGAGCATATTTTCGCACCTAAGAAACAATCACGGGATAATTCGCACTAAGGTCAACACCCAGAAACAAAATATAATCAAACCAAGTACACACACGAACAATAAAATCCCTTATATTGCAAACAGTGAACGGTTCTTATATACATAAAATATTTTTGTCTCATAACAAGAGAAACCTAACAAAAAAACAACAACTAAGAATCTTTGGAAGCTAGGTTCTCCAGAAGAACATGCTCCTCATTCCTAAGCCTCATAGCTTGGTATACAGAAATAACCGCCTCATTTTAGCAGTCACATTCCACACCGGATGACTCGCTAGAATTTTCTCTGCGACAATTTTCACCAAGCGGAGTCATATGAAGATCATTATCGAATATACTCGTATCTTCCATCAAATAAAGATCCTCTCTCAAGATCACTTCATCAGCAACCAGTTGATCGATCGTAGACGACGGAAATTTTTAAGCCCTCACTAACAAGGAGCCGATAGGATGCCATAATGGAAAAATATTGGTTCAGATCCAATAGTTTCTTTTGGGACAAGCCTCCTCCTCTCTAGCCTTCCTGATCTTCGGTAGACGAGCCTCAACTTTATCAAAAAATTTATCCCTCACTCGAACAACCTCTTACGCGAAAAATGCTCGAAGATGATCACACTCAGACTTATGTGCGGCTTGGGAAGAGAGCAACATATCCCTAACCCCTACACCAAAGTTAAGAGCCGTGGAGACACTGGTCAAACAATCCTCTCTATCCCCGATCAAATGGGCGTTCTCTCGCGATAAAGCAGCAATCCTGCTCAGAAGATCTGCCACCATCTACGAATTGTGGGATCTTATCATGTGCCTCTTGAAGCCTTGTCTTTAAATCCTCTCTCTGGAATCTGAGGGTCCTAATTTCAATCTCGTAGGCTTCCAGAAGATGATTCTCATTTGCAATAGCGTACCATAAAAGAGAGAATACAAAGGCTTAAGAAGAAAGGAAAAATTGTATAAAACTTCAAAGTAGCAGCTGACAAAAAACCTTACATGAACTCGATCGCGACCCACTTTCTGGTAAAGATCAGGCCAAAAGAGACCAGAGATCAGAGGACACTCCTTGTTCGGACTTGATCTGACTGACTGAAGAAGCCGTGTGCATGTGCTCGGATCATTAACAATCGCGCCGACCCCATAGTATTCAAAACGAAAGGATAAATCAACCGCCTTAGTCTTGTTGTATATGTGCTCTCCTTGATAACCAGATTTGTGATATATCATGGTTTTTACCGGTTTTATACCATGATATAAGTGTGTTTTAGTGTCTTTTGGTGTTCCTTTAGAGTCTTTTGCAGGTTTTATTAGGTACACGCACGTTTGGAGCTAAAGTGGAGATTATGGAGCTAATTGGTGCGTTTTGGAGATTTGACCCGAGAGACTGTGCTCACTGTCCAGATTTGATGACTGCGTCGATCGTTGCACACCTGCATCAGTCGATGCACAGCGCGAATGGGCCAGACTCGGCGGTTTAATGAAGAATGCCAATATTGCAGAAGTGCCCAGAAGTTCCAGATATTTACACAAAAGCCCCAAGTCGTGTTTTAGCTATTTAATTAGGTTTTTAACTTCTATTTTACATACGCTTACATACGCTATCATAACTTAGAGCAGAGAGTTTTTAGAGCTTTTGGGGCTGATATGATCCTGTACTACATTCGTTTTGGAGAAGTTTTTGAACCCCTTTGTTATTTTAATCTCTTTTATGATTGCTATTTGTTCATTGATTATGTTTACATCATCCATGTCTGAGTAGTTTCATAGTTAGGTTTAGGGTTTCTCATAGGGATTTCATGACTTGCTAGATATAATTAATTCAGTTAAGGATTCACATCAATAGATGTTCTTCAAACTAAATTGTGTTTAATGCTAGTTCTAACCTGATCAATTAGAATCTAGATCTTAGGTTGCTAAATACGACACGACAGTGTGGTTTAGAATCTGAACTATTTAGGTTGAGCAATTTAATTACTCGCAAAGGAATTTGGTTTAATTAGATTGTGAACATATCAAACTTGAATTTAAAGCTGGTTTAATCTGTTAGTAATTGCAAAGGAATTTGGATTACTGCACTTAGACTTAGAGAATTCTCGCAAAGGAATTTGGTTAATTCTATATCTGTGTTTTGAGTTCTAGAACTGAGTTTAATTAGATCCTGACTGATTGATTTATCTGCTTGTCTGATTTCCTGAGAACGCCCTAGACTTAGCGCTTTTAGTTTATTGATCTCAAACAACAAACCTGCTACTGATTTACTTTCCTGCTTGCTTTTAGATAATAGAATACAATTTGCTTTTTGCTTTCTCCTAGTTTTAATCTCTTTAAGTTCTTGATTTTATCGTTGCCTAGAGTCCTCGTGGATTCGATCCCTAAGTACTACAATTGATTTACTGTGCACTTGCAGTTAGTATAGGGTAAAACTAGACACCTATCAAGTTTTTGGCGCCGTTGCCGGGGACTCTTAGAGTCTTCGATAGCTTCGAACTTAGGGTTTTTACTAGGATTTTTATTTTTATTTTTTTTACTGATTTTTTCCCTATTTTCTCTCTGTCGCAGGTACGACATTCGCCTAGCATCGATCGTTGCACCTTTGTGTCGATCGTCACTAGGCGATTCTGAGATTTAATTGATCGTTGCACTGATAGCATCGATCGTTGCTTGACGATTACAGACAGTTTATGCAGACGCGTGAAACTAGAAGTAATCAGAACTTGAACCTCGTTAATCTCGGACTTGAAGAACTTGGACGACTAGAGAGGACTAACAGAAGAGAAAGAAGAGCAAGGATGGTACGTGAACGTTTGATCCTGATACAGGATGCTAACGGTATCCTGAGGGACCGAGATAACAATCTGCACGATGCTGCTGGGCAGAGGATTGATGCTGAGGGACGTGTGATCCCTGATGTTGAGGAGCCTGAACCACAGCCGCAGGCCCAAGGTAGATAGATGATTGTTCATGAGAGGACATTAGCTGACTACAACAGACCGTATGAATTTCATGTAAACCGGTCAGCTCTAGTACCTCCTGGTTTTGAGAGGAATGATTTTGAAATCAAAACCATCTACTACTCGCTGATGAGACATAATGCCTTCCATGGCCACCCATCGGAGCAGCCTATGGATCACATCGATCAGTCTGAGGATATAATCACTAGCATGAAGTATGATGGAGTGTGCCAGGATTATCTGTTTCTCAAGCTCTTTCCACACAGTCTCGCTGGATACGCTGCTGCATGGCTAAAGCAACTGCCACCTGGGCAGTTTGTTACTTGGGCAGCCCTGAAGAGTGAGTTCCTGCGTCACTTCTATGATGATACGCGTTCTGATCAGTCCAGACAGGACATTCTGACATTCTCCCAAGGTCCTGTGGAGCCACTAAAAGCTGCCTGGATGCGATTCAAGAAGTACCAACGTGACTGCCCACACCATGGATTCACTGAGGTCACATTGCTAGGTATCTTCTTTAGAGGCATAGATCTTCCATATCAGTCTGCGCTGGATAACTCCAGCAATGCAAATTTTAACACCAGGACTCCTGCACAAGCTAAGCAGTTGATTGAGAACTTAGTAAGCAGCAACAGTTGAAAGACTACTGATGAGAGGAGGAAGAAATCTGGTGGGAATGTAGAGAATTTGGAGATTGCTGATATTAGATCTAAGCTGGACACAGTTTGTAATCTCCTACCTGGTAAGAAAGCTGTCCACTTTGCCCAAGATGTTGAGGTAATTCAGACTGAGGAGGACACTCAGGAAGAAGATGTGAATTACATAGGAGGATCTGGATTCCAAGATAATAGATTTGGTAATTAGCAGGGAAACATGTTCTTCAATGGAGGACAGAGCAGTGCCTTCACAGGCAATCAGAACTCCTCTGGCTTTGGACTGACTAGTGGTTTTCAGAAACCTTTGGACAAGGTACTCAGAGAACCTATGGATCATCTTCTTACCAAGCGCCTCCTGTAGCTACTGCTCATGAGAGTAAGTTGGAGGCAATGATGGAACAGCTGCTGGAAAGTCAGACCAAGATTGATGTGGACTGCAATAAGAAGTTGGATGTTTTCTATGAGGATCTTACTGGGAAGTTTGAGTCTCTGAACACTCATGTGAAGCAGTTGGATACTCAGGTGAGTTAGATTTCTAGTTCTGTTAAAGGAAAAGGAGTAGCAGACACCCATATTAAGGCCTGGTCAGTGTACATTGATGATGGATCACACCTAGGTGAAGGATTTGAGCTAAGCACAGCTGAGTTGGTAGAAGAGGCTGAATTTTCGGATTCTTGGAAAAATCTCTCGGGTAGAAACTGTGAAAACAGTGTTGCATCGATCGACGCACCACTAGTGTCGGTCGTTGCAGGTCGTGAACAGACAGACTCGCAGGATTCTGAAGGCATTGATGCAGATTTAGAGCTTGATCGTTTATTCCCTGGAGTATTTGAGATTACTCAACAGGAGATTTATGCACAATCCATTAGATTATATCCCTCATTGTCTGAAGTGATTAAGCAAGAGATTGAAGAGCTTAAGCAGCTGGAAGAGATTAGTGAAGAGTTGGAAGAAATTCCATCATCTGATGATCCACCTTATCACCCATGTGTGCAGAGGTACTTGAATAAGATGTTGCCTTTGGATGAAGAGCTGAAGGATTGGGTGATTGTGGTCCCTCAACAGATAAGTGATGTGCTATTAACCAAGGTTCCCAAGAAGCTACCTGATCCTGGGATTTTTGTGCTAAGTTGTTTTATCTTCGAGGATAGTTTTAGGCGTTCTCTGTGCGATCTGGGAGCTGCTGGAAGTCTTATGCCATACTCTGTGGCAGAGAAGCTGGGTATGATGGATTTTAGACCCACTAGGACCTCTCTTGTCCTAGCTGATCAGTCTATAAGGATTCCAGAAGGACTCCTTGAGGACATTCCGGTCAGAGTTGGAAACTACTTAGTTCCAACAGACTTCTTAGTGCTGAAGTATGACAGTGATCCTGATGACGCGTTGATACTTGGGAGACCATTCTTAGCTACGGCAGGAGCAGTAATAGATGTTAGACACAGTCTGATTGATCTCCACCTGGGAGATGAGCCGCTGCATTATGAGATGGATAAGCTGCGCAAGCCACTGATAGATGGGCAGACCTTCACCATTTTGGATGGAGATGATAAGCAGACAAGTGATACTGTGATTTTGGATCCTGGGGAGCAGTTTATTCCTTCTTTTCTTGGACGCATTCATTCTGATACAGCTTACTCTCCGCCTTGGATGAGGAGACTTGCACAGAGACAATCAAAGTCTCTGTCAAGATCTCATGGTGCCTGATTCTTGTTCGTCCGGTCAAGCTAATGACCTTAAACAAGCGCTGAGTGGGAGGCAACCCACTGTTAGGTTTTAGTATTTATTTTTCTTATTTTTGGTGTTTTTCTTAGGAACTTACGTTTTGATTTGTTTTTGCTAAGTTTTTAGATACAGAACTCGAGTCTGGAGATGTGCAACGATCGTTGCTTCATTGTAACGGTCGTTGCAGGGTGATTACGACAAGGAGATGTGATCGCATTGTGACGATCATTGCGGTCCTGTGCAACGGTCATTGCAATTGGTTTAATTGCAAAATTAAGGTACGTGCGCTAAACCGGAATCAATTTGGTTCAAACAGCAACGGTCGTTGCTTGACTGCAACGGTCGTTGCACCCACGATCGAGGTAAATGCCTTAAACCCTTCTCTCCTCTTTTCTTCTCCACTCTGCCGTCCGTACAACAGCGATTCCACAACTCTAAATCTCTCATTTCTTCATCATTTTTTGTGATTCAAAGCTTGATTCTACTTGTTTTAACATCCCCTAGCTATTTCTATAACCATTTGCAAGGATTCCAAGGTAAGAGCTCTCATTTTCATGATTTTCAGAATTGATTTTAGGGTTTCGAAATTAGGAATTTTTAGGCTTGAAATTGATGATTCCGTACTGAATTAGACTTGATTTAGGTTTTTTGGTGATGAATATTTGATGTTTGTGAGAATGAGGATTGATTTTGCACGATTTTGAATCGTTAATGTGCGACTGAGAAATCGCCTTGCAACGATCGTCGCACTTGTGCAACGGTCGTTGCTGGTCGATTTCACAGAGAGATTACCGAGACTTATGGTTTAAATTTTTCTTGAATGCAGAATGGCAACTCGTAGACAGACTCGCAAACGCAGAGCCACCGCATCTGCTACTTCAGCTTATCATGCTCCACCACCAGAGTGGTTCCACAGAGAATCACCACATCCTGAGCCTTACGTGAGAGTTGGTCCGGCAATAGCACTGCCTTGGCCCTGAGCAGATAAGACAGAGATCCCGTCAGACAGAGAGTGGCCAAATGATATTGTTGAGTTCCTCAAGACCTCTGATTTCACAGAGAGACCGTTGCTTGATCACTGGGATGAGTTCGACACGTTGCTATATAACGGTTGGTGTAGCATGACGCTTAAACCAACCAAGTTTGCAGACTACTCTACCTGTAAGAGTCTGGGGATAGACGAGCAGGTTCTTACACTGTGTAAGGGCATTGGTCTAGGGACAATGCCTATGCAGCCTTACGACTTGTATCCTGAGCTGGTGAGACAGCTGCTAGCCACTTGCAGGGTGGTTTATCCGAGCCCAGACAGCAGGAGTGCTTCAGGAGGTATCTTTACCTTCATGTGCTTAGGAGCCAGATATCGGATTCCTCTTCTAGATATCTGCACGATTTATGGGTTCAGCACTGAGCCGAGACATATTGGCATGAGTCTTGAGTGGGATATGAAGGAGGCTCAGTTTTTCTGGGAGTGTATTGGCAGTGGTCGATACAGCTCGGGGACTACACCAGTGAAGCAGGTTAGACATCCGGTTCTGAGATACGTCTTGCGTATCTCGTGTTGGACTCTGTTGTGAAAGTTTGAAGCCAACAAGATGCGCAATCTTGAGATGGAGATGCTATTCATTGGACTGAGGGACCAGTTTGAGGAATCTCCTCTACGAGATCCCACTAAGGGACTCAACTTGGGAGCTGTTTTCACTCAGCATTTATGCGACCTGCAGAAGGAGCCATTTGATGGCGTGGACACTGAGACAGTCGGGAGCCTGCTTACTCCCATTTTCATGCACTGCAGGATTCCCTTAGAGGGCACAGAGTGTAACACTGCCAAGGAGTTCCTTGATTTCAGCCACCTGCAGAGCGCTACATGGCTCAATGAGGGGCGCGTATGGGTCTATTACGACACTGCCACTGCAAAGCACGGTATAGATCTTCCTGCTGCTGATCATACACAGATTGATACGCTGGATGCCTTGAAATTCCGGCCACCTCAGAGAGATCGGCGCAGTGTTCCTTCTATGGCTCATCCGCTGGGAGAGCCTTCTACACGAGCTTCATCTTCCTCTGCACCTCATGCGCCTGCTGCTTCCCCTGTCGATGACGTTGGACCTTTTCCCGAGCCTACGATGCCTTATGGAGATATGTCTGAGGCAGAGTGGAGAGAGCGCTCAGATGGTATTCTACGGGTCGTCTGGAACTTCATGCGTACCTGCACTTGCAAGAGACAGCCACATATACACCATCCAGGTCCTTCTCGACGCAGACGACGCTCTCCTACTCCCGGTTCCTCGAGTGGTACTGATCGCATTGCTGAGATGGATGACGAGTGAGAGTGATCTTTCAGACTACGGTTCTGTTATATTTTCTTGTTTTTCTTTGCACTTTTTCTTTTCGATTTTTAGGATGCTATTGTTTTTGGATGTTGTGCTTGATTTGATACATCAGTTGCTTTGATTTTACTCTGTTTTCAGTGTTTTCAGCTTGCAGGATCGAAAACTTAGATTTTCCAACGGACTAACCTGCTAACTTGCTGACTGATCGAGTATTCGTAGTGCGTCGATCGACACATATTGTGTCGATCGTCACAACACGATAGAAATCGCATTGCAGCGATCGTTGTGGTCCTGAGCAACGATCGACCTTACACGAAAAATCGCCTAGCAACGGTCGATGCACCTAGTACAACGATCGATGCCTGAGCGACATAGGTAAAAATCAGACAGAACTCAACACGTCCATTAACATTTAAATTTTTTTTCTTTCTTTTTACCAATCCTTCGCTTGACACTACTGGGGACAGTGTGTCTTAAGTGTGGGGGAGGTGCTACTGACATCTATCTTTCTGTTTTCTTAGAGTCAGTATATTTTTCAAAATCATGTTTTATCGAGTCAAAACCAGTTTAAGTAAGAAACAATGATTTTTTGAGAAGATTAACAGCACTTGCAGGAACTTAAGTAACCATCGTGATGAAGTTGCAGATGATCTCTGACTATTAGAAAACCCCATCACAGATCAACCTACTGAGGACACCCACATCACTTCAGGTATCAGAGGATCCTTTTACTGACTTCAAACTTAATACTGACTTAATCTTCTCACCTAAGGGCTTGGTATACCCTGTGTCGGATTCCCTTGTTAGTTCTGACACAGCCTGTAAACTTGTCCTATTTGGTTCCCTTCCCCCCTTCCATAAAAAAAAAAAAGATAATAAACTGAGGATGAGTTAGTAACTCCGAAGTGGTCTCTGGGAGTGGTAGCTACAACTATCATATCCTGTGCATCCATGGAATGTGTCCAAAGTACACCCCTTAACGGGAAGAGCACTGATAAAAAAAATAAAATGATACCCAATGGGGAAAAATCAGAATGCTAAGGAAGGGAAAAGAGAAGAAAGGGACTAGAGAAAGATAGTATGGTGGTCTAGGGCTGATAAGGTAAGAGTCCATGTGCCTTTGATCGATACTCCTTAGGTGAGACCGCACTTAAATACTTGCAGAAGTCAGTAGGGAGAATTTGAATGCGTGAATGTGATTGTGGAGTTTACTTAGGACAGTTGCTAAGTGTGGGGGAAGTATATGTTGGTCTTGATGTCTTGTGATTGATTCTTTCAGTGGATTACTAAGGGGAATCTGAGTGTTGTTGCTTCTAGGACAAAAAGAGTTTCTGAAAGTTTTCAAACCTCTTTACCATGTTTTAGTTCTCTGTTTTGCTTGAGGGCAAGCAAAGGCTAAGTGTGGGGGAGTTGATATATCATGGTTTTTACCAGTTTTAGACCATGATATAAGTGTGTTTTAGTGTCTTTTGGTGTTCCTTTAGAGTCTTTTACATGTTTTATTAGGTACACGCACGTTTGGAGCTAAAGTGGAGATTATGGAGCTAATTGGTGCGTTTTGGAGATTTGACCCGAGAGACTGTGCTCACTGTCCAGATTTGATGACTGCGTCGATCGTTGCACACCTGCATCAGTCGATGCACAGCGCGAATGGGCCAGACTCGGCGGTTTAATGAAGAATGCCAATATTGCAGAAGTGCCCAGAAGTTCCAGATATTTACACAGAAGCTCCAAGTCGTGTTTTAGCTATTTAATTAGGTTTTTAACTTCTATTTTACATACGCTTACATACGCTATCATAACTTAGAGCAGAGAGTTTTTAGAGCTTTTGGGGCTGATATGATCCTGTACTACATTCGTTTTGGAGAAGTTTTTGAACCCCTTTGTTATTTTAATCTCTTTTATGATTGCTATTTGTTCATTGATTATGTTTACATCATCCATGTCTGAGTAGTTTCATAGTTAGGTTTAGGGTTTCTCATAGGGATTTCATGACTTGCTAGATATAATTAATTCAGTTAAGGATTCACATCAATAGATGTTCTTCAAACTAAATTGTGTTTAATGCTAGTTCTAACCTGATCAATTAGAATCTAGATCTTAGGTTGCTAAATACGACACGACAGTGTGGTTTAGAATCTGAACTATTTAGGTTGAGCAATTTAATTACTCGCAAAGGAATTTGGTTTAATTAGATTGTGAACATATCAAACTTGAATTTAAAGCTGGTTTAATCTGTTAGTAATTGCAAAGGAATTTGGATTACTGCACTTAGACTTAGAGAATTCTCGCAAAGGAATTTGGTTAATTCTATATTTGTGTTTTGAGTTCTAGAACTGAGTTTAATTAGATCCTGATTGATTGATTTATCTGCTTGTCTGATTTCCTGAGAACGCCCTAGACTTAGCGCTTTTAGTTTATTGATTTCAAACAACAAACCTGCTACTGATTTACTTTCCTGCTTGCTTTTAGATAATAGAATACAATTTGCTTTTTGCTTTCTCCTAGTTTTAATCTCTTTAAGTTCTTGATTTTATCGTTGCCTAGAGTCCTCGTGGATTCGATCCCTAAGTACTACAATTGATTTACTGTGCACTTGCAGTTAGTATAGGGTAAAACTAGACACCTATCAATTTGCGGACCGAAATCTCGGTGAAATTCCCTTCTAGACTAACCTCTCCCCCGAGGATGATGGCATGTAACCCTCAGAAGGATCCATGGCATTTTCATTCGCCACCTTGGTAGCGGAATTCAGATTCCCTTGGCCGGATTTATTCTTCTTTTTCTTCTTTTGACTCTCCTTCTCCTTTGGTACCGACTCACCATCGCAATCCCTTTCACCTCGATTGGAAATCGGGGTAGCCTCATGCGATCTTTTCCTCTTCTTCTTCCTCATCTTCATCGATGGCTCGACAACCACTTGATCAACAACGTTCATCTCAGGATGAGGGCTCAAATTATTCCCTTGCTCCTTGACGGTGACAGTCAAAGCATTTGCGTCACCTTTTCCCTCGAAATCTAGCGCGGGTCGCTCCCAACAATGCGACGACCTTTGAGAGCTCGTTCCTCATGAAGAACATCTGATGGGAGATCTTCGTCCATACGAACATAGGCACCCTCAGCACGGAGAGAAAACCAACACCAGTTCGGCATGTGTCTTTGGTGTCCGAAACAGAAGGAACAAGAGGTCCCAAAGAATATTTCTTTTTCTCTTCAACGGTTTACTCGGCTTGAGCTCCCAAGTAGCTTCCCTCCTCCCCCCCCCCCCTCCAAAGAAGGAGAGGGAACGAAGGGATCAAGACCCTAAAATGAACAAGAGAAAAAAAAAGATATAGGAGGGAAGAGTTTAAAAAATAATAGCTAACCAACGTTTATCCGGGTAAAACAATTTCAGATCCTCTCCGCATGAACTTCGAGCCACTTCAAAACGCCGAGCGCAATCAACTTCTCCAAGTCCACAAATTTTTTTTTCAAATAGGGAGTACTGAACGAGTGACAATCTAAAAAAAGTCAAGGCAATAAGACATCTAGCCAAAATAAAAGGGGGGGGGGAGGGATGACCATACCATGATTATGATTCCACGTTGATGGGTAAGGCTATTCACATTAGCGACCGATGCACCTTTTATCTTCGCAAAAAGTACCAATTCTGCGAGTCAATTATATTACTCTTTGCCCTAGTAACGAGCTTTAGACCATGCCATTTTTCCCCATAACATACTGCATCCTGGAAGTCGCCTTGTTTGTCAAGATCCTCATTGCTTCCTCAAACAAGCGAAGAACCATGTCAATGTTCTCCTCAGCAGCGAGAAGCATAACACTTACAATATTACGGATCACATTAGGAAAAAGCTGGGAAAGAGCAATTTTGCATTGCTCCCGATAGCCAATAAGAAGTTTGGGGAGAGGAAACCGAAGATAGAAATTGACGAACCAACAATCATAAAGGTTGATCCACCTGTCAGGAACGGACCACGGTCTTTCATATAGAGTCGGAAGCCGAAGCTCAAGGCTTGGACGGCGAGCATAAACTCGCTTTATCTCACCCAAAGTCTTATGTTCGCATGAAGATTCATGAATCTCAGCGGATTACCACGGTTTTCTTCGTATTCTTCTTCTCTGCCAGCATTTTCTGCTTCTTTTTCTTTTTCTTCTTTGGTAACCCAGTCGGAACGGACTCTTTGCGACCTGTTCACGGATTTCACTCGCATCTGTTGGTGGAATCTCGTCTCTATCACTGTTCAAGCCACCGATTTAATATTTTGGAACATCAAAATGAAAATGAAGGTTTATAGATTCAACTAGAGGAGACGTCAATTCCTCTTCAACGACCCAAGATTCAACTTCTCCATCAGCAGACTTTTAAATGGAGGAGCTCGTACCCGAAGAAGTAGACGAGCGACTATCATCATCACTAGTGGAAGACGACGAACGACTAGATTCAATATTCATTGTTGGAAAAAACAGAATTAGAAATCAAAGACGAAGCCAAGGAAAGAGAAGGAGATAAGAGAGAAAAAGATATGGAACTTCAAAGGAAGAGAAAAACCAAAATGAGAAGGAGAAGACTTAAAGGAGGGTTTTATAGAAAATTATTTGGCAGTTATCGAGGGAACATCATCATTGCTCTTATGCGACCTTTGAGATTCGATAATTGCATGTCTGGGACGTCACATGAGATATGTGATATTCATATTTGTAAGATTATCAATGTTTTTCGCCTTGCCAAAATTACATCGCGACACGTGTATAAAAGCACAACGGAATGCAGAAGCGGCATAAGTTAGATAAGCAAACTAGATTTCTACTTGACTTAAATGCTCTGAGAAATTCACCGATCTCGACCAGAGCCGAAGACCAACGAACTGGGAGGGGCTAATTGTTAGATATATGTTTATCACCCTATCCATAAGCCCATTAAAATATGCCCAACTGAAACCTTAATCTAATTATTAATACATAGAGTTCTAATCCCACTTTTATTTCATTTTATTTGTTTGTTCCGAGTTTCTTTTTACTATAATTGACTTTGTATAACTTAGTCGAAATCCCACAACAACAACGAAAATTTTTTTTCTCTTCTTTACAGTTTCTTGGGAGGGGGGGGGGGGGAACAAACTTAAGAAACAGAAACCCTAAACGAAACTGGGTAATCGTGGTTATGTTTTAGTTATGTAGGATCTTCTTCTTCCTTGAGATTTTTCTTTTTTATTTAAGAGAAAATAAATATTTTCCAAAGACAATGGATGAACTAATCAAAATAAATGGATATTTATTGGTGACGTGGATTTCTTCATCTCCACACGATCCAGATTTTCTTATCTCCTTGTAATTTCCCCCTCCAATTACCAAGAAAACGTTACAAAAAAATGAAAAACTAATTAAAAAGAATCAAAACAAACTTGAACTCTTCCATCCATCACAACCACAAATCCAAAGCTCCCGGAAAACACAAGAAAATATGTGGAGTAAGATGGCGTTTACTCTAACAATCCCTCGATTTTACTCTGCAATTGCTCGCACTTGTTCATCTCCTTCTCCTTCGAGGATACAGAGTGCTCATGGACGATCGATTTCTCTTAGACGAAGACTTTTCTTATTGCCCGTTAAAGCTACTACTGATCAATCAGGTCTTTGATTGTTGTTTCAATTTTTATTGGATACGTTACTTTTAACTCTCGAAAGATTACCGTGTACATGTCACGTAGGTTTAGATTTTCGAATTTATAGTAGATTATTGCAAATGTTTGGATCGTGTTTGCTTAAGGTTTCTGTAAAGATTTTCTGTTTTGAACATTAAAACATACTCAAATTTCAAATTAAGTTAGGTGAAGTTTTAGTTTTTATGCTCTAATCAACCTTTAGATTTTCAGTCTTCACTTTCTGATCGAAACACTCAATCTTGAGAAAAGTTGGTCCTTCCTTAGTTCTTATATCTGTTGATACTTGTGTTCAGGTCAGGTTGGTGGGGAAGAAGTTGATAGCAAGATTTTACCTTATTGTAGCATCAACAAGAATGAGAAGAGATCACTCGGTGAAATGGAACAAGAGTTTCTCCAAGCCATGCAAGTAACACACATAAATATAGTTTTATGGGTTACCTAAATAAATATGATAGACAAGTACATTTAAAAAAAAAAAAAGTTTCTCTCTTTTGCAGTCATTCTATTACGAAGGCAAAGCAATTATGTCTAACGAAGAGTTTGATAATCTCAAAGAAGAGTTGATGTGGGAAGGAAGCAGTGTTGTCATGCTAAGTAATGAAGCTATGATTATGTGGTTTCTTCTTAGGCCGAAAATTATTGATTTGTGATCTACTTTTATGTACTGCAGGTTCTGATGAACAAAGATTCCTTGAAGCTTCAATGGCTTATGTCTCTGGGAATCCAATCATGAGTGATGAAGAATATGATAAGCTGAAAATGAAACTAAAGGTTTCAATCTCTTTATGCTTACAAATAAAAGAGCCAAATACTATTGCTTAGTTTCATCCACTTTGTTACATGTATACTTTGAAATCTGATTGATGATTGTTTCTTTTGTTTCTGTAGATGGACGGAAGTGAAATTGTGTGCGAGGGTCCAAGATGCAGTCTTCGTAGCAAAAAGGTAAAAGCTATAACATTAATGATACTTCAGTTATTTTTAAACACATTATAGAACATAACATAAGTTTCAGTCTTTGGGACATTATAGACTTTTTTGGATTCCTGATTATGCAGGTTTACAGTGATCTCGCTGTTGATTATTTCAAAATGTTCTTGTTGAATGTACCAGCAACTGTTGTTGCCCTCGGACTGTAAGTATCTCTTCTGTTCCTCTCTCAAGTTTCACATCACATAATCTCAGATTTTTATTGAGGTTGCTGTTTTCTTCTCTAGATTTTTCTTCCTTGACGACCTTACGGGTTTTGAAATCACTTACTTGCTCGAGGTAAAACCACTTTTGACTCTTCTTATATGCTTCCAGTTTTCTTGCTATATTTATATTTTAAAAGAAGAAGAAAAACTTGCAGCTTCCAGAACCATTCAGTTTCATTTTCACTTGGTTCGCTGCGGTGCCTGCAATTGTATATCTGGCGCTATCACTCACCAAGCTCATCATCAAGGACTCTTTGATCTTGAAGGTATAACCCATTGATCAGTTCTTCAACTTGAAAAACAAGAGACTATACTCATAATTTTCGTGGAATCACAGGGCCCTTGTCCAAACTGCGGAACAGAGAATACATCCTTCTTTGGAACCATACTATCTATCTCCAATGAGGGTTCCACCAACAATGTCAAATGCTCCGGGTAAGCAAGCTCCTTATATTTAGACTCGCGAATAAAGTCTAACGATTTTTGAGTTTTTTTATTCTTAAAATGGTTTAGCTGTGGAACGGAGATGGTCTATGACTCGAGTACTCGTTTGATCACATTACCAGAAGGAGGCAAAGCTTAAACCTTATGAGCCAAGGTTAGTTTCTGATCAACTAATTCTTGCTTCCATGGAAAATTCAAGATTCTAAGTTTCTCTTCATCTTCTGGTTTCTCAGGGGAATGTATGTAAAATTGATACTAACAGATAAAGAAGGTGGAGGACATTAAAGAAGAATGAGAAAAAAGCAAAAGAGTTTGTTTGTGTGCAATCTTCAGATGTTTTCATGTTGACTTGTATTGTGTTTGTAAGTAAATGTGAGGCGCAATCAGAGAAAAACATCATATGATTACTTCTTTGGTGAATTTCGCTCTCACTAGAAAAATAAATAATTCAAGAAAATAGCATACCAAATTACATTTTGTTGTAGTTTTGTATGTGTATCATAGAAAATATATTTATAATCAATCCTTGTGAAAATATATTTAAAACAATGTATAGGTGATAGTCAAGGTCGATCCAAGACTTATAAGAATTGCTATAGATTGCAATTACTGATCTATTAATAAGATGAAAGATAAATAAAAGAGTTGGGGGATTATTAGTCTTTGAGACATTATAGCATGCCAATCTCTGTCTTTTTTTAATATGAATAAAGAGCAATGATTATCATCATCTTCTTATACCCCCATCATCATCATTCACCCAATTTTCTCTCACCATTAGACCTAGCTTCCACTGTTCCTCATGATTTCATTTAGATCTAACCCAAAACCTGACCCAAATCCTTTTTCCCGTTGTGAATTTCTTAATCTATATACTACTAGAACGGATGTTTTTAATCTAGTGGTCGGTTATGTAGTATAATTGTGATAACCGAGATGGTCACGAGGTCGGGATGCGCGTCTTGCTAGAGAGTTGACGTGCTCGGTCCGAAGGAGCTAAGTTGTTCTTGAGAGAGAAACGACTAGATTCAGAGATAAGCAAGAGTGAAAGTAGTGCTCGGGGTGAAAGAAGAGAAGATTGTGTTCGGGGTTCTTCGTTGAAAGTGATATGCTCGGCGACGAGCGTAGTTGGTATTCAGATTCCCGAGCAGGTCGAAAGACGTGCTCGGTTTACAATTCGGGAAATTGACTCTAGAGAGAGAAAGTGGTAAGAAGTGCACAAATCCCAAAAAGTTACATTAATGTACAGTGACGACTCCTATTTATAGTAAAATACGGTCGTACTTTTTACAGGCCGTTGACCGCTTGTCGAGTTCGTGCGGATTGGGCCGTACTTGGTGACGAGATGGGCTGAGCCGTACGTTCTTTTGGCCGTTAATGTAGCCGAGCCGATTTGCTTGAGTTGAGCCGAGCCGAGCCGATAGTAATGAGCTCGGTTCTGGCGTGTGTGTCCGGGCCCTTATTGCTTGTTGGGCCATTTTGTTTTTGTTGGGCCGACCTTTGCTCAAAGGATAAGTATTGGGCCTTCTAAGTGGATGGGGTGCTAAACCCATCTATAACAGTAAGCCCCCCTCCCCCAGTTCGTCGATCTTCGTGGTATCCGAAGTCGGCGAATTTTGACGGTGTTTTAGTTGGGCCAATATTTATCCGATGCGGATCTTGGTCGGCTTTGTTTGCTTTGTTGTTTCTGTCTCGGGAAACGCGAAGGGTTTCTTGGGAAGCGGCTGGAATCTGAAGAGTCGCAATGATGCCTATGATTGCTGGAAGCTGAAAGGTTGCGTAGGGGGGTCATCATTACGTTTACCTCGAAATCCTCATGTTCCGCTTATATATATCCTGCTCCATTCTCTTCTGCGTCTTCATTTCTCTCCTTTCGCAGGTACTTCGCTCTCCCTTCTCTCTAGGATTTACTTTCTCTCTCTAGCTTTGTTGTTGTAGTGTTAGCAAGTCATGAGAATTGATTCCAGTACAGCATCATCCTCGGGTCGGGAGCTCTACTCAGTAAGGTTGTCCGAGGGTAATTCTGCTCAGCCTAGCTCGTCAGTTGCGCGGCAGGGTTCTTCATCCAGCTCGGGGCGAACAGAGATTATCTCCCAAAATTCCGAGGGTAATCGAGCTCGCAATCCTTCTGCTTCGGGCAGTGTGCAGAGCTTCCGGGTTCCATACTTGATAGACTCGGAGGACGACTGTGCTCGGCCTTGGCTCCTCCCACCGGTTCGGAATCTGGGTTCTGCTCCCAGTGAAGGCGGAAGCAGTGGCCATAGTTGATCAGGCTCGGTGTGACAGGATGGTGTCGGAGCCGAGCGGGTCCTAAGAAGGTTCGAAAAACTCAGCGAAAGGTTGCGGATGGCTCAGAAAAGAAGACGCGTCCTGTTCGTCCTGTTCTTCCCACGAAGTGCTCGGACGACGATTTGGCTTGGTTGAGGGACAACTGTGATCCTGGGGGTGTTGCTCGGCTTGAGCTTCGTAAACCCGAGCCACACGAGAGGCCTTGGAACTGTCCGGAAGGATGGATATGCTTGTACGACTTTTGGTTCAAGGATATTCATCTTTGCTTTCCTTTGCCGAGGCTGCTCGTGGCGTATTGTGAAGAAAGGAGGATCGCCATGTCCCAGCTGTGCCCGGCTGCCGTTCAGAACCTGGTTGGTTCTATGATTCTGGCCTCCGAGTGCGGAGTGAATATGACTCTTCGGTTTTTCGAGGAGATCACAACGATTTCGACGAATCCTACAACCCTCGGGACCGGGTATGTTTGTATGAGGACCCGTTTTGGACAGAAGGTCGTCATAGGAAAACCGTCGAAAGTCAACGATTGGCAGGATCGCTACTTCTACGTTCGGGTTAACTCGGCCTCAGTTCCCGACCCGGAGAGGCCGTACAGAGTTCTTTGGAATCATCTTCATGGTAAATACTTTGTTTTGCTTGTTCCTCTAAATAGACTAACTTATCCTCGTTTTCTCTTCTTGCAGATCGTCATTCTTTTGACCTCGCGGCACCGGACTATTTTTTGACTGACCTTCATAGGCTTGTTGCTCGCCATTCGGAAGCGGCACCGTACGTATTTCCATTTCCTTTCTCCCCCCCCCCTTTTTGTTCGGGGTTCTTTAACAGTTTTTTACAGGTTGTCGTCTTCGTTCGATTGAGTCGCTGACCGAGTACAACAACAGACCTCTCGTTCCCGTCGTCCAAAAGGGCAGGAAGAAGGAAATGGGTCGTATGGATCTGGAGATTGTGAACTATGTTGAGGAGAATCTCACCAATCAGCCGGAAAATCTTGTCGTGGAGCAGGAGAATCCTATTGTTCCTCAGGTAAATCATGATGCCCTGGATCCGAACCGACCATTTTCGCCTTGGGTTGGGGAGGTTCCCTCGGGGGTGGTTTTTGTAAACGAGTATCATCGAGATTTGTTTCGTCAGGTATGCGAGGCGGTGGAGGCGGTCGAAGCTCAGAAGAAAAGGAAGAAAAAGAAGAGGTCGCGCCCCGAGGAAACGACTGCCGCTGAGCCGGGGATTCCTCTTGTTCCTGAAGATGGTCGGGAAACCGAGGAGGCTGCTGATGTTCCATCCTTGGTGAGGAAGAAGAAGAAAAAGAAGACCGTTGCTACCGAGGATCAGGTGATTGATGCCGCCGAGAATGCGGATGCTCAGGTCGGGAATGCTGAGGGTCCGAATATCGATGAGGTGGCTCTTCTGGAACATCCGGGTGATGATCAGGTCGCTGATCAAGGTGAAGTGGATGGTCGGGAGGAGAATGAAGATTCTGATCCTCAGAACGAACAGAATATTCCTGGATGAGATTGCCGGGCTCACCTTCCTTGGTGGGCCCGGTGAGGGTGCGTTCACAGATTATGGCTTCTCTGTGAGGTATGAAGGTTCGAGGCCACTTCTTCGCGATGGGGAAGCTTGTGCGGATTTTCTTCGGTTGATTAGGGATAGTCCTCCGAGATCGTTGCCTCCTGTTACGCACACGCACTTCTCCGACCGTAAACAAGCAGTGGCCAAAGATTTTGTTCGGGTGAGCTATTGTTTGTTTTCTCTTTTTGATGATTCTGCCAACATCTGGTTTTGACTTAGCTTTCCTGTTCCAGGGCTTTGCCAACTATAATCTGCTTTGCGACGAGTATGAGCGGAGGGAGGTCGATCTTGAGAGGGCGATCTGCAGTCTGAAGAGGGAGCTCGGTAAAGCCGAGAGATCTATATCCGAGTTGGAAGGGTACCGCGAGGTAGCGGCTGCTGCGGAAGCGCTCCGGTCGTCTCTCAAGGTCGAGGATGAGAAGGTTTCAGCCTTGGAGAAGAGGGTTGCTGAGCTTTCCACCGAGAATACTCGGTTGGATGTTGAGAACAGACAGTGTCTAGCTGATTGTTCGAACGCTCGGGCCGAGGCTGACGAGCTGATTGTTCGAGTGTCTGACCTGCAGGGTAAGCTTGAATCTGAATGCGCTCGGCTCAAATCATCCTGTACGCGTGAAGTTTTAAAGGAGAATGAGCGCGTGTCGGTCAAAGCGCAAGCTCGGCTTTCTAAGATCAAGAAGGCCAACGACGAGAAGGAGCTCGGGCGGAGGACCCACATATTGATGAACCAGGCCGCTGCCGTTGCGTCTATGCTGGAGATGCTTGTCAAAGAGGGGTTTGCTATTCCTCCTGATAGGATAGCCAAGGCGCATTCCGATGCTGCTCGTTTCAAGGAGAAACTCATCTCGATTGAGTTCACCGACCTGGTTGAAGAGGATTTTGTTATGACTCCGCCAGGTAGTCCAGGTCGGACCGATGGGGCTTCTTCGGTGCCTGTTTTGGATCAGCATGTCTCGAATCGTGCGCTCGTGACATCCTCGGTGGTAGACAATCTTCGGGTGGCTGGGCTGATCGGGAGCGAAGATGAAGATCCTGCTGGCCTTGATAATACGGCTGAAGATCAAGCTCCCGAGGCTTCCTAGATTGGCTCCTTGATTTCTAGTTGTTGCTTTTCTTTCCTCGTTTTTTTTTGTAGTACCCTGATGTATCGGATTCGCGCCTTTGCGCATTTTTAATGGATTTTTGGGTTTTGCCCCTTTTTTTATATATATGCCCAAGTTAGAGCAAGGGGTGAACAAAAGTGCTCGGTCTAGTCGCAGACCTTAGTGTTATTTTTAGGTTATATGATTAGCGAGTTTAGCAAGGAGCGAGCAAAGATGCTCGGCTTATCCCGTAGGACCGACCGGGACAGTTATGCGAAACTGTGTTCGGCTTTTTTTTTTTGTCAGTCGTCCTTGTGCGGGAGCTGGGCCCGGCTTACTTAGTTGTGGGGTTCGAGACTGTGCTCGTTGTACCACAGGTCGGGTGCGAGTAAGTGCTCGGCTTACCCCTAAGGTCTGACCGGGACAGTATGCGAGGGCTGTGCTCGGCTTATTTACTGTCGATCAGCCTTGTGCGGGAACTTGGCCCGGCTTACAATGTATCGAGCATCTGGCCAGGATGTCGATCTGTTCGGTGCGGTTGAAACAAAGAAATTTAACTTAATAAAATTTTATTATTGATATAGCTGAGCCTCGTGAGAGGTTGCCTACGTACCCTGAGAGGGGATCAAGCCGATCGTAGTTCACTTTACATATTACTCGAACTCGTGTATAGCGAGCTCGGCTTTTTTGTGAGCGAGAGATGCTCGTTTTTTTTTTTTTTTTTTTTTTTTTTTTTTTTTTTTTTTTTTTGAGCGCGATGCTCGGTCTAGTAGTAGTACCTCTTGAGTTTGTTTGCATTCCAAGAGCGTGGAATGGCTTCTCCCTTCATCGTTACGAGCTCGTATACCCCTGCTCGGTACTCCCGTGTGTTTTCGAACACTTTCCGGAGAACGAGGTCACCTTCCACGAAACGGCGTCCTTTGACCTTCTTGTTGTAGTGTCGCGTGATTTGTTGCTGATAGTTCTGGAGACGTAGGAGCGCTCGGTCTCGTAGTTCCTCTGCTTGATCAAGGCAGTCGATGATCATGTTGTTGTTAAGGTCTTCGTGCTCGGGCGCGATACTCAGACGTATTGTCGGGACGCACATCTCGGCTGGGGACATTGCCTCCATTCCGTGAGAGAGTGAAAAAGGTGTCTGGCCGGTTGATGTTCTCGGGGTGGTCCGATGAGACCAGAGAACGCCATCGAGCTCGTCGGCCCAGAGGCCTTTCTTACTTTCCATTCGCTTCTTCAGACCGTCAATGATCGTTTTGTTGGTCGCCTCGGCCTGCCCATTTCCTTGTGGGTACCTCGGTGTTGATTTGCTCAGACGTATCTTCCACCTCGCGCAGAATCCTTCGAACAGATTGGAGATAAACTGGGAACCGTTGTCGGTTACGATCTCGTAAGGAACACCGTGACGGCAGATTATGTACTTCCAAACAAACTTCTGAACGTCAAGGTTTTTGATCTCCGAGTAGGATTCGGCTTCGACCCACTTGGTGAAGTAATCGGTCATTATTAGGATGAACTTCTTTTAATGCGAAGCCGGGAGAGGTCCGACAATGTCCATCGCCCATCGCATGAATGGGTAGGGTGTGGCTGCGGTGGTGAGGAGCTCGGCTGGCTGGTGTATGCTTGGTGCGTGCCTTTGACATTTCTCACATCGGGCCACGTAGCTTTCGCAGTCGGCGATCATGGTCGGCCAGAAATGGCCGTGTCGCTTTATCTTTGCGGCTAATGCTCGGCCGCTTGTGTGATTTCCGCCAGCTCATTCATGTGTTTGCTCGGTGACCCACTGGATTTCTTGCCCGTTGATGCAGTGCAAAAGAGCCTTGGACGCACTCCAACAGAAGAGCTCAACCTTCATTATTACGTATTGCGCACAGCGGGCTTTCAGCCGGCGAGCTGCCCAACAATCCTCGGGAACCTTTCCGGTTAGTATGTAGTCCTTGATCTCGTCCCTCCAATCGATAATGTCGGTACGCTCGGGGTTATTGTCCTTGATAATTTCTTCGTTGCTTTTGTGAGTGTTGTCCAGCCCCTCATCTTCCTCGGTAATAAGCAACACGACTTCGTCTTGTGTAATGCTCGGTCGGGCTATGCATTCGACTGGAATGATTCGACGAAGGTCGGGGTCTGAAGTCGAAGCTAGAGCGGCTAGTGCGTCTACGGAGGAGTTGTCACTTCTGGGGATCTTGGTTAGCGTGACCGACCCGATCCGTCCGGTGATTTCCTGGACGAGCTTTAAGTATGCGTCCATGCGTTCATTTTTTGCTTCGTATTCCCCGTTGAATTGGTTTACGACCAGCTGTGAGTCGGCGAACGCATCTACTTGCTTTGCTCCTACCACTTCGGCTAGTCGTAGTCCAGCGAGCAGTGCTTCGTATTCGGCTTCGTTGTTTGAGGCTGGAAATCCTAGGCGGAAGGATTGTTCGATTAGTTCGCCGGTCGGGGATGTTAATTTGACTCCTACACCCGAACCGTTTCTTGATGAAGAACCGTCTACGAACAGAATCCATTTCTCCTTTGGAGGCTGAGCTTCGTTGAAAGTGAGCTCGGGTGGTAGCTCGATGAGGAAGTCAGCCAGGACTTGTGCCTTCGCGCTGGTTCGGGGTTTGTATTCGATGTCGTACTCGCTTAGCTCGACCGCCCATTTAGCAATTCTTCCTGACTGGCTCGGACTATGCAGGATTGTTCTGATTGGTTGGTTCGTGAGTACGACCACCGAATGTGATTGAAAATAAGGGCGGAGCTTCCGAGCTGAAACGACGACTGCTAACGCGAGCTTCTCGAGTGTGTTGTAGCGTGTTTCCGCGTCGTCGAAGATTTTGCTTGTGTAGAAAATGGGTCGTTGGTCACCTCGATCGTCGCGGACGAGCACACTGCTGACTGCCGAGGTTGACACAGAGATGTACAAGTACAGCGTCTCTCCCTCCTCGGGTTTGGCCAGAATTGGTGGGGTGGAGAGGTAGGTCTTTAGCTGTTGAAACGCGTCTTCGCACTTAGCGTCCCATTCGAATTTCTTATTCCCTCGCAAAAGATTGTAGAAAGGGAGACATTTATCCGTCGAGCGTGAGATAAATCTATTCAAGGCCGCGACACGCCCTGTTAGGCGTTGGACTTCTCTGGTGTTCTTTGGCGATGGCAGTTCGGTCATTGCAGTTATTTTCTTTGGATTCGCTTCAATTCCTCTTCTTGTGACAATGTAACCGAGGAATTCTCCCGATGTGACCGCGAAAGTGCATTTTGCTGGATTCAGCTTCATTATGTACTTGTTTAAACTCGCAAAGCACGTCGTGAGGTGGCTAATGTGGTCGTCTGCTAAGGTGGATTTGACGAGCATGTCGTCTATATAAACCTCCATTGTGTTTCCGAGCTGGTCGGCAAACATGCGATTTACGAGGCGCTGGTACGTCGCTCCTGCGTTCTTGAGCCCGAAGGGCATGACCTTGTAGCAATATGTACCGCGGTCGGTGATGAAGGAAGTCTTTTCCCGATCGTCTGGGTGCATCATGATCTGATTATATCCTGCAAAGGCGTCCATAAACGAGAGCAGCTCGTGTCCGGTGGTTGCTTCTACGAGCCGGTCAATGTGTGGTAGTGGGAAGCTATCCTTTGGGCACGCTTTGTTGAGGTCGGTGAAGTCTACGCAAACTCTCCACTTACCGTTTTTCTTTTTTACCACAACGGGGTTTGCCAGCCAGTCGGGGTACTTCACCTCGGTGATCGAACCGGCCTTTGAAAGCCATTCCACTTCGTCGTTGACAGCTTTAGCGCGCTCGGGGCCGAGCTTCCGTCTTTTCTGTTTAACCGGTTTGAAAATCGGATCGACATGCAGTTCGTGGCATGCGATGGTCGGGTCGACTCCGGTCATATCGCTGGTGGTCCAGGCGAAGGTTGTAGCGTTTTCCTTGAGGAATTCTATTAGTTTATCTCGTAAGTCGGCGCGGAGATCGGCTCCTATTCCGACGCAGCGCTCGGGATCTCTGATGTCGATATTGACTTGTATTACTGCGTCTTTTTGCGGTCGATCAGGCGGTGGTAGCTCAATCCGAAGTTCTGCGACTAGATACGCCTGCGATTTGCGGCGTATCTTGTGCTCGATACGGAAGCACGTGCAGGATATCCTCTGATCTCCTCGTAGTGTATATACGCCGAATGGGGTTGGGAATTTGACACATTGATGGAATGTGGACGGGACCGCCCTCATTTCGTGAATCCAAGGCGTGCCGAGGATGACGTTGTAGATGGCTGGTCGGTCGACGACTACGAACTTGATCAGCTTGGTGATTCTGCCGATGTAGACTGGAAGTTTGATTGTTCCGATTGTGTTGATCGAGTCTCCCGAGAAGCCGGTTAGGGGTCTCGTCGATGGTTTGATACGGTAGTCGCTGAGCTCCATACGTTGCAGCGTTTCTCTAAAGATTAGGTCGACCGAGCTGCCGGTGTCGATCAGAATCTTTTCTACCTCGCAGTCGCCGATTCACATGGCGACGACGAGTGGATCGTTATGCGGTCGGTCCACTCCTTCGGCATCCTGTTCGGTGAAACTCACTTCCTCGCCGATTCGGAGCTCGTCCGTGGCGTTTCGTCGGTAATGCTGGGTGGCCGTGGCCCTCCGTTCGTATTCTTTTATCGATCGTACTGAATCGTTGACCATAGGCAGTCCTCCCATAATCATGTTTATTCGTCTCCTCGGTGGATGTGCTCCGTCTTCCTCTTCTTCGTCGCGAGCTCTTTTATCCGCAGCTGCTGCTGCGTTGATTTGTTCAATCTCCTCGTCAAAAGCAACCTGTTTCATTCGCCCTTCCTGGACGATCCTGAAGCGCTCGGCCTCGTTCTTTGGTTGTGCGACTTGGTTGATTTGCTTCGGGTGAGGTTTGTTGCGATCCAGCACTAGTTTCTTCCCGTCTTTTTGGTAATCGGCGAAGAGGAGGGCTTGAAGGTTTCTGCATTCCTCAGTGCTATGACCTGCTCGCTGATGATATTCGCAGAATAACTTGCTTTTATCGGCTCCTCGGACGAACTTGTTCCATGGTTTTCCTTGATTTTGACCTTGGTATCCTTGGGTGGGTCGATCCTGCTGATGATTTTGAGAGCGGTCGGGGTGACTCTGTCGTTGATCCTGATGGGGACGTTCCTCGTCCTGTCGGTGTCCTTGCAACTGATCGCTGACGTAATACGACGATTTCCCTTTTCTCGCGGTTTCTTCCTCCTTGGCCTTTTTGTAATCCTGATCGTAGTGTTGCCGAGGTTCGTATTGCTCGGTACTCTTCTCGGTTTTGTCCTTTGAAGTCGAACTCTTGGGCCCGAACTTCTTGGCTAAGGTTTCCTTTTCTTCCTCGAGGTCAACAAAGATCGATGCTCGGTGAAGAGCGTCCTCTAGTGAGCTCGGTCTGTTTTTCTTCAGTTCTTCTCGGAAGCTCGATTCATACCAGAGGCCGTTTCGGAGCGCGGGCAGACCTTCGCTGTCGGTGATGGTGATTTTGGCCAGAATGCCTTTGAAACGGGTGATGTATGATTGGAGGCTTTCCCTCGGTCCTTGGGAGATAGCCCATAGGTCGGCGTTTGATACTTCCTCCTGGATATACATCGAGTAGTGTTTGAGAAAGGCGTGTGTTAAGTCGTTGTATCCGTCGATCGAGTTCGGCTCTAATCGAGAGAACCAATCCAAGGCCGAGCCGGTCAGATGCTCGACAAACAGTTGGCAGTAGCCTGCGTCACGCTCTTCAACGCTGAACTTTGTCCTCCCCATTGCGATTCGGAATGCTGTCAGAAACTGTCTTGGGTCGGATTTGCCGTCGTAGGTGGTCATCTTGATTTTGACCGCAGAGACAGGATGCTCAAACTGGATATCCGTGAGGCGACGAGTGAAAGGAGTGTTCTGAGTTTCCTCCAGTACACGGTCGATCTCGGGGGCCGAGCTGATCGCTTGATGGACTTTGGATGTCATGTTTTTCAACATTAGCTTTATATCTTCAATTTCACTGTCTCTGTGCGTGTCGGGCGCTGAGCTGCCTGGGATATCCGTGTTGGGAGGTTGTTTGTCCTCGGTCTGCTGCTGCGATATCGTTCGATTTCTCGGATTTGGAGGTGGCGTTTCTTCAAATAACGCTCGGTGAAGGTGAGTTCGGGGAACGGATCCTTGTTGACTTGCCATTCGTAGATCGTTGATTTGCCCCTGTCATACTGCATGTGCCGTGGCGAGCTGATCGAAGCGTGCGTTGCTTCCCTGAGAGAGTTCGGCTACTTGAGTCATGAGAGTTTTGAGCAAGGTGGACATGTCCTGCTCGTTTGTCTGAGTTTCCGCGGCTTGTTGCGGTCGTTCGGTATTTAGAGGTTGCTGCTCGGCGCCGGCCGGCTGAATGATTGGATCTGCAACCTGAGAAACGTGCTGGGGTTGCCCTCTTGCTCGGGAGGCTGTTTCCGAGCTTGTTATATCTTCGATGTGGACGTAATCCTTGTTCGATGGTGCTCCTGTCATCGCTGAATCTGTCCGTTAGTGAAGAAAAACTTAAGTCCCCACAGACGGCACCAATTGTGATAACCGAGATGGTCACGAGGTCGGGATGCGCGTCTTGCTAGAGAGTTGACGTGCTCGGTCCGAAGGAACTAAGTTGTTCTTGAGAGAGAAACGACTAGATTCAGAGATAAGCAAGAGTGAAAGTAGTGCTCGGGGTGAAAGAAGAGAAGATTGTGTTCGGGGTTCTTCGTTGAAAGTGATATGCTCGGCGACGAGCGTAGTTGGTATTCAGATTCCCGAGCAGGTCGAAAGACGTGCTCGGTTTACAATTCGGGAAATTGACTCTAGAGAGAGAAAGTGGTAAGAAGTGCACAAATCCCAAAAAGTTACATTAATGTACAGTGACGACTCTTATTTATAGTAAAATACGGTCGTACTTTTTACAGGCCGTTGACCGCTTGTCGAGTTCGCGCGGATTGGGCCGTACTTGGTGACGAGATGGGCTGAGCCGTACGTTCTTTTGGCCATTAGTGTAGCCGAGCCGATTTGCTTGAGTTGAGCCGAGCCGAGCCGATAGTAATGAGCTCGGTTCGGGCGTGTGCGTCCGGGCCCTTATTGCTTGTTGGGCCATTTTGTTTTTGTTGGGCCGACCTATGTTTAAAGGATAAGTATTGGGCCTTCTAAGTGGATGGGGTGCTAAACCCATATATGACAATAATGTCATTCTGTACGGATTATAATCATGAGGTTTAGATGTTGACAGAAGAAACCTTGATATACCGTTCAAATTGGATGTAAAAGTTTCTTCTTGCTGTTTGCTTATATTTAGTATTGATTAAAAGATGACATTTTCTAGGAAAATTTTCTTGTTAACGTTTCTCTTGGCTAATTCTGATGCTAACAAAGTAAGACTTTTGTTTAAGAGCGTGTAAGTGTATCAAATGATCGAAGAATATAATCAAATCTTTCAGTAAATAAACTAATATAGCCAATGATCTTACAAGACTACAAAGTGTAAAGTAATGTCACGAGGCTGGAGAAAAGTAGGATAGTATTGTAGGCATTATAAACATCGGTCATGCTTATTCATTATTATGTCTTAAAAATACATAGTATATACTATATACTGATCATGTCTGTCCCCATAACACATGCCAACAAAGTAAAACACAATCAATCTATTTCTTTCTCTCTCTTCCCCTTGATAATTTCTCTCTGCAAAACCCTAACAAACTTGATTCATCTCAGAATCTTTTGGATCCTTCTCACATGGGCTCCATACCATTTATCTGCATCATCCTCCTCTTTCATTTACAGAAATCAAAATCTCAAACCATCCAATCAGCACATCTCCTTGATCTTATGATCAGAGATTACACCATCAGAAACTTCAACATACATATCAAGACAGGCACAATCCAGAAAATCCATCTTCCATCGAATTTCTCTTCCATTGATATCGATGCGGCTAAGTTTAGATGCGGGAGTTTGAAGAGACACGGTGCCAGAATTGGAGAGTTTCACTTTGGTCCGGGCTTGTCTGTGCAACCATGTGTTGAGAGAGTGATTCTGGTGAGACAGAACTTGGGCTTTAACTGGTCTTCTTCAATTTACTCAACCGGTTATAACTTATCCGGTTACAATTACCAGCTCGTGTCTCCGGTTCTAGGTTTATTGGCTTACAATTCTAACCCGGACGGTGTGGCTATGAACCCTTACGAGGTAAACGTAATGGCCACAGAACAAAACCCTATCCTGATCGATTTCCTAAGCACCAATGCAAGCGGTAATCCTACGAGTGTAAACTCGTCTCTTTTGTGTGCGTGCTTCACAAGCAACGGTAGCATAACGTTTAAAGATCAAGTTTCAGCCTATGTTTGCTTGGGAACAACACAAGGGCATTATGCGCTTGTGGCTAAAGATCATGAAGGTGATGTGGTGGTAACGCCTTCGTCTTCTCCGGAGGTAAATGACGGCGGAAGTGGGAAATTGAGCCGGTGGAAAGTGGCGGTAGGGAGTGTGATTGGGTCAGTGATTGGAGCGCTTCTGTTAGGGTTATTGGTGGTGGCAATGTTAGTGAAAGGGAAGAAGAAAGCGATGAGAGAGGAGATAGAGCAGAGAGCTTATGAAGAAGAAGCACTTCAGGTTTCAATGGTGGGTCATGTTAGGGCTAATCCTAATCCTTCGAGAACAAGATTTGATAATAATAGGTATAGTAACAAGTGTTAACAAACTTAATTAGTTACATCAACCTTCTTAATGATATATCATTTGATTTCCATGTTTAGTGTTAACAGAGTTACTTTGGTTTAAGTGTTTTCCATGTTTAGTATTAACTGTGACTTGTAAGATGAGTTTCACTATTTAGGAGATTTCATGTATGGAGTTAACTGTTTAGAAAATAAGTAATTTCAAAATATTATTACTTTAAGCTGTTCTGGGCTTTTTTTTTTAATCATTTGATATTTAAAAACACATGAAACCTTACGTACAAAGCCACCAAAGGGAAAATAAAACTCAAACAAGGGAGTCAGCAACCCAACATAGGAAAATAAATACTGGCGGTTAAAATATAACAAATTCCAGAGACAAATAACGACGGTCCATTAACCGAAAACAACATCGGAAGACAAAACCAATACAACTAGCCATCAAATTATATCAAATATGTGACATCTCTATTCTAGCCCAAAACTCATACCCAATTTTTTTTCTTTCTAAAAACTTCTCTAAATTCGAAGTCTATAACTTAATCTAGAATCCCCTCCTATTTTTCTATAAAAGGAGGTAGCCATTAAAAAGAGAGGCAAAAAAAGAGACCAAACGAAGCTCTGCCCGTTTCTCGTCTCAACAGCCTTCGCCGAAGCTCGTCATCCGTGAGCCATCGTCCACCACTGTCGTTCGTCGATCTCGGTCTTCTTCTCTTCTCGTGCCATCTCTCTCTATTCTTCTTCTCGGGTTAAGTGAATCCATAATCTCCTTCAAATATTCTTTTTTTTTTTCCTTGTCATGCTTTGGTTGCTCTATGGTGTTAGATCGAAGATCTTATATCGTTCTTCGATCTTTCACTTTTTGAATGCATATATAGGATGAGGCCATTCTGGCCGTCATATTGATTCACGTTTTCCCGGAGATCCGTAAGGATCCACAGAACTAACAATACGTTGTTGGAAATATATCGGTCTAAGATTTCTGAAACGGTAAGAATCGCTCAATTCCGACTTACCTTTTTGAAGTTATGATCTGTTTTCTAAAACGTGTGTGTTCATGACGAATCTGTGATTAGTCTAGCTTTGTCTGTGTTTTGAGTTGGGAAAGCGGATTCCGCTCAACCCGAATCTTTGCAGAGAATTATTAGACACATAGATATGGCTCTCGGTTTGAGTAGAATCGATCTAGAGCTTTAGATCATGGAGGTCTGTGTTCCTCTTCCGCGATCTCGATCGCAGTCCATTCGTGTTCGTCCGCGGTTCATTGTCGTCGTCAGCCAAGTCTAAGGTAAGACCGGTCGTGATCTCTACCTTATTCTATATCAATACCGGGAAATAATTTTTTTTTTTTAATATCTTCTTTCTTAGTTAGTTTAGATCTAGTTGTTGAATTTTGGTGATAAGATGGAAATAACCTAGAATCTTAGGTTATCATCTAAAACCAAAAACGTTCTTGTGATTGATGGTTATGTGTGAGATAATGTAGTAGGTTATCGTTTGGGATGTTTATTGCAGGACACAAACGATGGTGGTGTCGTGCATGTTTTTTTTGTCAAGGAGGGTGTGACGAGCCCTACGAAAAGTGCCATGAATTGCATCGGACGCGAGTAATAGTCATGTGTGTGGGGGGTTTAAAGTATCATATGTGAGTTAAAGTATCGGGGCGTAGTAGGCCATGTAGGTCAATGAGTGTGTGGGTTCGAGTATCGAGAAGCACGAATGGACAGTTAGTTGTTGATGTTGACTGTGTCTTTGGGCGATTGATTGCAATATGTTATTAGCTTAGGACTCGTTTCTTGTTATTTTGCTGGTTTAAGATGAGATCGTGGGTCCCTATGATCTACACTCACTAGGTAATTGTTGTTAATCAATTACTCAGTCTTTTTCCATTCTCCTTTTCCCCCGCAAGACTGGTAACAGGAGCTTGATTGCTGGTTACATTGGTGGTTTTGAACGGAAGGGAGCGCGTGAGAATCTTGGGACCATGGGAGAACATGTCGGCTAGCCTTCAGGCGTAGACGCTTGTCCTAACTTCTTCGTTTTTGGTTCTCTGAAAGAGGGGCATTACAATTGATACCATAGCCTAGGTTATGGTCCCTCAGTTTTTCCCTTAGGAATCATCTTCTGTCGTTTTCTAAAAACTTTATTTCCGTTTGCGAAAAGTGTTTGCGAAAGTTTAAAAACCCGGGTGAAAGTTGCAAAAGTGTTTTCAAACCACCAACTAGAGTAGTATGTGAATTCTTCTATATAGTTCTAGTCAAGTAGATCTTCTTTGCAGGTTGTGGTCGGTGTCCTTAGACCTTAGTGGTAGCTATTTACCTTAAGATGTATGTCGAGATGTATGTCGGGATGTATGCCATTAGGTGTATTTTGAGATGCGTATTGGGGTGTATGCCATTAAGGTGTATGGTGAGATGTATTTTGCGGAGTATGCAATTTAGGTGTATGTTGCGGTGTATGCCTTCGGGGTAATAGATGCCATTGAGGTGATTGTCAAGACTGGTGTTGTCTAGTGTGGGTGCCTAACAGTGTGCAGAAAGGCAACATGAACGTGGTGGTGTTCCCGATTTTGAGATTAGTTCGAGTGGAGTTCCCACGGTGAATCGAAGAAAAGTTTATGTGGTGTTTCCGAGGCCAAGTCTCTATCTTCCTTTCTATCGTTCTGGCTCAGAAGTCGTTTCCAGTCTCGTGCATTCTTCCTCTTTCTTGTGCTCTCATTCTTTCCATATTCTGGAGATTCTGCAAGTTGGATTTTCGTTCTTCATGCATTTTTTCTTTGGATTATTTCCATCTTGCCCCTGATCCGTTATCTTATTCATCCCTTATCTTATTCATCCCTTATTTCAAAAAGACTTATCTAATGGGAAAAAGTTATAAATTCTTCATAAGTGCTTCTTGCGATCTCTGTAAGTGTTTCCTTATTCCTCCTGAGTTCTTCTTCTGGAGTTAATTCTTGTTTTGTGCACTTCCTCTCCAAGCTTCGTTCCTTTCTCGTTTATGAGTTTCCGCAAGACTTTTCTAGTAAGAACAAAGTCGTTGTACTTCTCCTGTGCAATTTTGGCGATCTCTATGGAGATGTCACCGTTCTGTCAAGTGAAAGGGTCTTTCCTCCCTAGCTTAAATCTTTTCTTGTTTTAGAGAAGTGATCTTTCAACATGTTTGTCTTCATTCCCAGAACTATTGTGGTTCACCCCTTTATTCATTCGTTCATTCTTTGGATGTCAAAAGAAGTGGGTAAATCAAGAAAGTTCTCTCTCTTTCCAAGTGCTTATATGATCTTATATTTTCCTCCAGAGTCGTTTTTGGCTTTGCGTTCTTTTCTCTCTTCCGTATTGTGTTCCTTTCTCGCTCTGTGGTTTTCACATTGTGAATCTTAGCTCATATTTTCTTTTCCATGGGGACTATATAATAGCGATGAGTAAGTAGAGGCTTTCCAGACGCCGTTCTTTAAAATCTCTAGTCCGACTAAAGATTGTCATTTGATCATGTTCTATTTTAATTTAGGCCAAGCGATCATCCGAAGTCAATAGGTTTCTGGGTGTGCGGTTTGGAAGTACAACTCCTTAGTCATTCCTACTTCAATTCATTGAGTTCCAAGAATAATTGTGTAGCTTCGCAAGAGTTCGCGCATTTTTCTAAGTGTTTTCTGTGTTCTGTTTGGGTTTTGGGATTTGAGTTTCGGGGTTCTTTCCTCTTTGAATTCGGAGTGAATTCCCGTTAAGAGGGAAGAGTTGTAATATCCCTGTCCTAGCCCAAACCCCAAACCCATGTTTATTTTCCTAAAGCCCTCTAAGCCCAAAACCCATCTAACTTAACCTAGGGTCTCCTCTTTATTTTCCTATAAAAGAAGGTAGCCATCAAATAGAAAGTGATACACTCAAAATTTTATATCCCAAGAGCTATACTACAAGTGAACAAAGTACAATCGTCAATTTAAACTAAGCAAGAACAGTTCAAAAGCAATTAAATCGAAACAGAGATGTAAAGCAGACATTTTGTAAGAAATAAAGAAAAGCGTCAGGTCAAGGAGTTCTCAGGAAATCAAGCAATGCAAATCGATTATCATGTCATGATCTAATTATGCATGGTTCTAGAACTCAAATCAAATCTGTAAAAAACCCAACTTTCGTTGCGAGAATTTACTAAGTCTAAATCCTAGAAATCCATGTTTGTTTGCAATTTCTACAGACTAAACTAACATTAAGCGCATGTTTGATTTGTTCACAAATTATATAATACAAATTTCTTTGTGATTCCAAATTACACTTTCGTGTCAATTTAGCAACCTATGATCTAGATTCCAGGTGATCAAGCAAGAACTAGCGTTGAGAACAATTCAAGATAAAGACCTGATCAGGTTATGAATCCTAACAGATTAATCAATCTAGCATTCCATGAAAATCCTAACGAGTATCCCTAAACCTAACTTGAGATCTAATCAGACATATCAGATGAAACAAAAGACATGGATGAAAAGATATCATATAATCAGAAAAGAGAATAGAAAAGGGGTTCGAAATCTCTCTCAAAAGCAGTACAAAGTTCTGATCATCCCCAAAACTCTAATCTCTCAAAAGACAAAGTATGAAAAAGTCTAGAATGAATAAAACACTAAAACCCTAATATTAAGTGTAAACGTGTATTGGGACTCCTTTATAAATAATAAATCTTATTGGATAAATGTTGCAATTCTTCAAAAGTCTCCAAAGTCGGCGAGTTTCGTGAATTTCAATGTGTGTCAGCCTATGCATCACAAAGGGTTACTTCTATCATCATGACTTTAGCTCAAAAATGTCCATAAAGCTCTAAAATCTTCCAAAGTACCTCCAAACATGTGTAAACTTGTAAAGTATCTGAAAGACTCGATACACACTATAAAAAACTCGATTATGTATATATATATATATGTATATATCATGGCTTAAATCCCATAAAAACCATGATATATCAACTCCCCCATACTTAGCTTTTGCTTGCCCTAAAGCAAACAGAAAACCAAGATCAGGAGAAGAAGTTTGAAAAATTTCAGAAACTCATTTCATCGTCGGTGCACCACACTCACATTCTCTTTAATAAGCCACATGAAAACAAACTTGTATAAATCAAGACCACAATGTACTTCCCCCACACTTAGCAGTTGTCGACCCAAGCAAACTACACAATCAAATCAGAGCATTCAAACTCACCATACTGACCTCTATAATCAATTAAGTGCAGTCTCACCGAGTATCTATCAAAAGACACATTGACTCTTATTTAGTCAAACCTGATCACAAGACTGTCAAGTTCTGGTTCTTTTCTTCTCCATTTTCTCACTTAAGCAGCTGATTTTTCCCTTTTGGGTCTCATTTTTTTTTTATCAGCTGCTTTTCCCTTTTATTGGGGTATCACTTTGGACACATTCCATGAAGCACATGAGCTAATAGGGGTCTCTACCACTCTCGTGATCACTTTGAAGCTACTAGCTTATCTGCATGATTATATTCTCTTTTTTTTTTTTTTACTTGAAGGGAAGAGAGAAGGGAACCATACTCAGGCATATTTACAAGATCCTCAGGACTGGCAGAGGGATCCGATCTAATGTATACCAAGCCCATGGATGAGAAAAATTAAGTCAAGTTAGGGGTGAAGTCAGAAATGGATCCTCTGATTACCTGAAGTGATATGGGTGTCCTTGGTAGGTTGATCTGTTTGGGGTTTTCTAACACTCATAGATCGCCAACATGCTTATCCAATGGTCACTTAAGTTCCTGAAAATGTGGTGATTTCCCAAGAAAATCCTAGTTTCCTACTCAAGGTTTTGACTCAATAAAACGACTCAAACTGACTCTAAGAAAATAAAAGAGGATGTCAGTACCATCTCCCCCACACTTGAAACACACTGTCCTCAATGGAACGAAGCTTATGATCGGTTAAAAAGTGATATGGAATGAAGTGAACTTGTGATCTCCTGAAATACCTGACCTGACAACCTGCATAGACCAACACAAAGGGTGAAACGGTCAACACTGGTTTTCGAAAAAATGCAATGATCGACGCAAGAATCGCATCGATTGACGCAATGTGTCTGTACGTATTGATTTTCGCAGACAACATCTATTTGTGTTTTCACGCTATAGATCAACATGTAAGCTATTAAGAATAGAAACAACACATATCAAAGCACAAAGGTAATCATCAAATTCAAGAGTACATAAGTTCCAAAGATAAAGGACTGAAATAGAGTCAAAAGAAACAAAAGAAATGACTCAAAGGAAAGAAAAAGGAAAGGACATAACTGAAATGTCGAAGGATATGAACCAGAAACGAGAACTAAGAAGAGTCCACATCTTCAATCCCAGCAATATGATCAGAACCACCAAATCAGGAGTCGGAGAACGCCTATAACGAGGTGTAGGGCCAGGAACAGAGACAAGCGGAGCGCGACGGTAGGAGCAGCTCGCAACCATCTCCCAAATCCCACGCAATTTATCGTTGATGAACGTATGAAATGCAGCAAGGGCCATCTCAGCTGGTGGAATCGTTGGCTCAGGGTAAGAGGCATGAATGAACTCGTCCTTTGCATATGTCGATACAACTGAAGAAGAAGCTCCTGTGCAAAGCTTGTTGCCTGGAGCCGGTCTCAACAGGTTCTCATTGGGCTGAAAACTCAAGTCCAGAACAGCCCTGATTCGTGTGAGCTCTGTCAATGGGACCTTAACGCACAACCCTCGATCATGGGAATCAGTGAAGATCCAGTGATAGCCCTCCATCCACGTAGTGCTCTTGAGATGAGTCTTATCCATCCAAAATCTATTGTTTACGGCCTCATTTCCTTCCGTGCTAATCCAAAAGTGCCTGAAGATAGGCGTCAATGGGCTTCCCAAAGTTTCTAGCTTCTTCTCGCTGAATGACTTAGTCTTCAAGGTGCAGAGGTGGTGTGCAAAATACCTCACCCATGTTTAGGTTGGGGCATCGCAGTCAAAGTGTTCTCAGAGAAAATATGACCAATACCAGTATAGAGCAACATAAGCTCCGACTTCTTCATCTTGTTTGGTTCAGCCTTACACATAATCGTTTTCCCCAAAATACGCAAGACATACCTCAAGACAGGATGTCTAACTATATTATATGTGGTGTGGCGGTAGTTATAGATCCCATTCCCGAAATTTGACCAAAAGGTTTGAAAATCCTCATCAAGACACTCAGAGGACAGAACACAGCGAATAAGAGCCTTGCTGAAACCGTAGATACCGCAAAGATCTATGATGGAGAGACGATATCTGACTCCTTTGCACATGAAGTTGAATACCCCCTTGTTGGGCTCTCCTCATCTGATCGTTCGTGTAGTAGACAAGACATGTAGCTAGAAGTTGTCGAAATAGATCAGAAAAGGTCATACTGCTTCATTGGCATCGTACCCAAGCCTATCTGTTTAATGATCTTTTCCACATCAGCTATGATACCCATGTTGTTCACTGTCATGTAGTCAATCAACGTTATGGGCTCAATATCCACTAACAACAACACATTTTAGAAAATCGTGTCATACTCTTCCCACTCCTCTGAGATAGCTCTGTGTGTGCACGTCTTCTTCTCAGTCTCGGTCTTGGGATCATACTCCCAATTGTGATGCACCAGAATTATGTCCATCTTAGGCTTTGGCCAAGGAATCCTGATATTTCCATAGGGATACTGAGATGAAAGAGGAGGAGACGAGTCGCATGTGTTAAAGTCTGAAAGAGTTTTTGAACTCGAAACCTCGCATGTATGCTTTATCACGCGTTTGGTTGATTTAGGAGCCATCTGCGATCAAAGACACAAGAACGCGAATTATCAAAAATTAATCCAAATCACAAAGATCAATAAATACACCAAATCATTCTAATCGCCAAGAACAACAATCCACAACACCAAAATCATCAACAATCCTCTCAATTTTGTCCTAATTCCAGCAAAATCGCATATCGCAAATGTTCGTCGTCAAATCAAGGATTTTTGGAAAATTTGCGAATATGCTCATGAAAACTCAGGGGAGACACGAAATCACTACCACAAACCCTAACAAGGCATGATTATAGCAATATTCCATCAAAAACGTGAATTTTGAGTTTTTTATGTTAGGGCCAAAACTGAAAAAGAAGAGATTCAAATCATTGGAGATCGGTGGAATGGATTAGATAAATGGAATGTGGGGGAAATACAAGTGGAATGGGATTTTAAATCACCAAAAATGGTTAAGAATTGAAGAAATTGCGATAGGGGGGGGGGGAAGCCCTCGGTTTCGTCGCGAGCAGACATAATGGCGAGGAAGAAAAAGAAATTAAGTACTGCATCATCGATGCATGTTTTGGATAACTGCATCGAGGTCAATGCAATTTCGTCTTTTTCTCCGTCTTGTAGACCTGCATCGATCGATGCTCCTCCATTGCATCAGTCGATGCTTTATGAGATGTGAACATCAGACTTGTTTTGCCCAATATTTGAGGTCGCTCAATTAACGTCATTCGCTTGACTGTAATGCGATCAGGCATGGGGGGCATCGTCCAGAGGTACAATGTGACCTCTTAAAATTTCAGCCTTAGCTCAGTAGGGTTTTACCCTCTGTTCATTGACACTGAACTACTTGCCTTTCGAGCTTATTAGGACTACAACCCTATACAAACGCACCTCCTTGACCATGAAAGGACACGACCATCTAGAGCACAATTTCCCTGGAAACAGTTGCAAATGAGAATTACACAATAGTACCTGGTCATTTGGCTCAAAGTGTCTGGAGACTATCTTTTGTACCAATCTCCTCTTTGCAGCAGACTTCTGGTCAAAATTCATCTGCTTCACAGCCCATGCTGCTTTGTGCTCAAGCTCAACTGGAAGGTGGCATGCTTTCTCATATAAAAGATGAAACAGTGTATTCCTCAGTGGCATCTTAAACGCAGCCTGTAGGCCCAAAGCGAATCATCCAGCTTTACAGACCAATATTTCCTTGTCTTGCCAACTGTCTTCTCCAAGATCTCCTTAATATGCTTGTTAGAGATCTCTACTTTTCCACTTGTCTGAGGATGGTAATGACTCGCCACACAATAATGAACACCATGCTTCTTCAAAAGCCTCTCAAAGAGCTTGTTGATAAAGTGAGATCCTTCATCACTTATCACAATCAGTGGCACTCCAAATCGAGGAAAAATGATGGTCTTAAACAACTTAAGAACCACCGAAGAATCCTTGATTGGACTAGCGATTGCTTCAACACAATTAGACACATAGTCCACAACAAACAAGATGAACTTATTCCCATAGAATGAGGGAAAGGACCCATGAAATCAACTCCCCAGCTATAAAACCTCCACTTCAAGAATGAAGTTTTGTGGCATCTCATGTTTCTTACTGGTTTACCCTCTCCACTGATAGGTATTGTACTAAGAGACAAACATTTGAGCATTTATGAATATAGTAGGCCACCATAAGCCTGCATGCAAAACCTAGACACTGTTTTGAATGTCGCAAAGTGTCCAACATATTCTGATCCATGGCAGTGAAAAAGTACATCTGTAACCTCAGACTCAGCAATGCATATCCAGTAAACTCTATTTGAGCAATGCTTGTACATGTATGGATCATCCCAGTAGAATCTCCTAAAATCTCCCAAAAACTTCCTCTTCGCAGACCCTTTGAAATCCGCTGGTTCAGCCTCCACAACAAGCAAATTCACAATTTCTGCATACATAGTCGATATGGAGTAGAAACAGCATATATGTTCATGTTGTAGTGACAAATCTGAACCTTAAAAGGTTCCAGGTTTGTAGACACCGTGCATCGACCGAAATCATGTGTTGCATCAATCGTTGCAAGTGTTGCAGTCTTACACTAAATCCCCTGAATCGTCCCAATATTCCTGTTTTCGGGCTCTGCATCGACCGATGCAAGAGGTGCATCGATCGACGCATGTTCTGCAACTCGATAATTCTGTGAATTTTTTTCCCAAGTCTGAACCCAACACTGCCTCAATCATATTGATGTTCTCCTCTGACAAGAAATCATCAATGCGAACATCTTCTTCAATCATGATCATGGAAAGATGATCGTCAACACCATTTTCAACTCCTTTCTTATTTCTGACTTCAATGTCAAAATCACGGGGAAGAAGAATCCATCTCAAAATCCTTGGCTTTGCACCCTTATTCTGCATCAAGTACTTCAGAGCTGAGTGGTATGTATGTACTATCACTTTCGATCCAACCAGGTAAGGGCGAAAATTCTCGAATGCGAAGACTACTGCCAAAAATTCCTTCTATATAGTTGCATATTCCTTCTGCGCATCATATAGTGTTATGTTGGCGTAATAGATAGCATGTAGTTTCTTGTCCTTCTTCTTCCTCATATCAACTCCAACAAAAAGACACTAGCATCACACATCACCTCAAAAGGTAAATCCCAGTCAGGTGGTTGCAATTTGCAGTGAACTAAAACTTCACATCCTTTCAAAACAAAGCAAATAGTGGTCTAGCAATCTTACTGAAGTCTTTGATGAATATTCTGTAGAAACCAGCGTGTCCTATAAAACTCCTCACAAACTTCACATAATCAGGTACATGCATACTAGTCATAACCTCAATCTTCGCATGATCCACCTCGATCCATGCCTCTGAAACTCTGAGCCCAAGAATAATGCCATCTCTGACCATGAAGTGGCATTTTCCCAATTCAAAACCAAGTGCTTTTCTTCACATCTAGCAATCACTTTGCACAAGTTATCCAAGTCTCATGATAGGATGACCATAAAAAGAAAATTCATCCATAAACACCTCCATGAAGTCCTCAATCATGTCCGTGAAGATGGACATCATGCATCTCTAGAAGGTAGCAGGAGCATTACAAAGTCCAAATGACATTGTGCGGTATGCAAAAGTATCATAGGGACATGTAAATGTGGTATTCTACTGATCATCTGAATGAATGAGAATCTGAAAGAAGCCAGAATACCCATTTAGAAAACAATAATTGGGGTGATTAGCCAACCACTCAAGCATCTGATCGATGAATGGCAACAAGAAGTGGCATTTCCTTTTCGCAGCATTAAGCTTCATGTAATCAATGCACATACTGTGTCCAGTCACAGTCCTTGTATGAGCCAGTTTATTCTTGTCGTTCTTTACCACTGTGACACCTCCCTTCTTAGGCACCACATGCACTAGTCTGACCCAATCACTATCAGAGATAGGAAAAATGATTCCAGCTTACAGGAGTTTCAGAATCTCCTTCTTCACCACCTCCTTCAGATTCTGATTTAGCCAACTCTGATTCTCAATTGTGTCTCATCCTCTAAATATATCTTATTCATGCACATATTCAGCGAGATACCTAAAATGTCATCAAGAGAATAGTCAAGAACTTTGCGATACTTGCGCATCTTTCTCAATAGTTAAGGTGGTATATGTGTTGTTCAAGGAAGAATTAATGATAACAAAATATGTACAATTTGGTCCAAGAAATGCTTACCTTAGCCATGAAGGGAGCTGTTTGAGCTCAATTTTGGGAGCCTTGTCCTTGTTCCAATCACTGATTTCCGCAGTTTTCATTGATCGATGTTGAGGTTGTGTCGACCGATACAAATGTTCTTCCTGCACCATTAGTTGCATTACATGCTCACAAGAGTCTTGCATCTTCGCATATCCAATAGCAGACTCGTCCAACTGCTCCAACTCCTACATAGCTTATCAGAGTTCTCTCCAACGGATCCTCAGTGTGTGACAAGTTAAAGAATTCCTCTGCTAGATCACTGAGAATATCCACATAGAAGGTATGTCCGTCGATGGTAGGTATCTTCACCAGCTTGTCCACGTCGAAGCTCATCTTCAGATCACCAACATTCAGAATAATTTCCTTTCTTGCAGTCAATCATCGCTCACGCAGTAGTCAAGAAGGGTCTACCCAAGAATCAACACCACAACATTATGATTAAACATCTTCACTGGTTTCTATGCTCTTCTTTGTTCGCTCTAGCTTTGCAAGCTCCTTTCAAAGAAACAAAATCTTTTTGTTCGGATTGCTTCTGAGTGCATAATTAGGCATACACTATCTGATCACGACTATTGTGTCGACCGATGGTGAAGTGTCGATCGATCCAGATGTTCTTCAAGTACTATATGAATTCACGAGTTGTGTCGATCGATGCCTCAAAGGTTTAGATCGATGAAGTTGCTCTTCGTCGAACCCGAAACACACAGATCGATAAAACAATAAGAGATGTTAGTAAAAAAAAAAGTCTAGTCTAAACTCTAACCATAAATCGACCGAAGACTCAAAAAAGTCCCCGGTAACGGCGCAAAAAAAATGATACTCTCAAAGTTTTATATCCCTAGAGCTACACTGCAAGTGCACAAAGTACAATCATAGTATAGGGATCGAACCACATATACTCAAGATTCTTATGATAGATCTAATAGCTTCGAGTTAAGCTAAGCAGAAACATTTCAAAAGCAATTAAATCGAAACAGAAATGTAAAGCAAACGGTTTGTAAGCGATAAGGAAAAGTTCCAAATCAAGGGAGTTCTCAAGAAATCAACCAATGCATATCGACTATCATGTCATATCTAATTAAGCACGATTAACTCAAATCACATATGTAAAATAAGCCAGATTTCGTTCCTAGAAATCCAGATTTATTTACAACTTCTCAAGACTAAACTAGCATTAAGCACATGTTTGATTTGTTTACAAATTATCTAATCCAAATTTCTTTGTGATTACAAATTACACTTTCGTGTCAATTTAGCAACCTATTATCTAGATTTCAGATCATCAAGCTAGAACTAGCGTTAAGAACAATTCAGGATGAAGAACTAATCAGGTTATGAATAATAATAGATAAACCAGTCTAGCATTTCATGAAAACCCTAACGAGAATCTCTAAACCTAACATGAGATCTACTCAGACTTACAGATGAAACAAAAGACATGGATGAAATATCTATCATATAATCAGAAAAGATAATAGAAATGGGGTTCAAAATCTTCTCTCAAAATAAGTGCATAAGTCTGATAAGCACCAAAGCTCTAATCTCTCGAAAGCCAAAAGTATGAAAAGTGTAGAATGAATAAAACACTAAATCCCTAATATTAAGTGTAAAACACATATTGGGTCTCCTTTGTAAATATTAAATCTTATGGGCCAAATCTTGCAATTCTTAAAAAGTCTCCAAAAGTCGATGAGTTTCGTGAATTTCACTGTGTGTCGACTGATACAAAGGCTGCATTGGTTGATGCTCAGCTCATTCACCAAGGGTGACTTCTATCATCAAGGCTTTAGCTTCAAAAATGTCTTGAAAGCTCTAAAATATTCCAAAGTACCTCCAAACGTGTGTAAATATGTAAAGTACCTGAAAAGACTTGATATACACTATAAAGGACTCGATTGTGTACATATATATCATGGCTTTAAACCCATAAAAACATAATATATCAGAGAGGCAAGAGAAGAGACCAAGCGAGTATTTGCGTGGTTCTTGTTTCAACAGCCGTCGCCGGAGCTCGTCAGCCATGATCCATCGTCTACCACCATCGTTCGTCGATATCGGTCTTCTTCTCTTCTCGTGTCATCTCTCTCTATACTTCTTCCCGGGTTAAGTGAATCCATAATCTCTGTCAAATTTCTCTTTATTCTTTCCTTGTCGTGTTTTGGTTGCCCTATGGTGCTAGATCGGATATCTAATATCGTTTCTTTGATCTTTCATTTTTCCAATTGCAGCTCTAGGATCGAGGAAATTAAGGCTGTCAGATTGATTCGTGTTTTACCGTAGATCCATAAGGATCAACGGAACACACAATATATCGTTAGAAATATCTCGGTCTCAGCTTTCCAAAACGGTAAGAATCGCTCAAGTAGGATTTACTTTTTATAAGTTATAATCTGTTTTCTAAAACGTGTATGTTCATGATGAATTTTTTATTAGTCTAGCTTTGTCTATTTTTTTGAGTTGGCCAAACGGATTCCGTTCGACCCAAATATTTGCAGGGAATTATTAGACACGCTCGGTATGAGTAGATTTGATCTAGAGCCTCAACTTATGGAGGGCCAATGTACTCTTATGCGATCTCGATCGCAGTCAGTTCATGTTCGTCTACGGTTCATCGTCGTCATCAGCCAAGGCCAAAGTGAGGACCGGTCGTGATCTCTACATTAATCTATCTTGTTACCGGGACATGAGTACTTTGTTAATATTGTATTTCCTAGTTAGTTTAGATCTAGTTGTTTAATTGTGGTGATGCAATTGAAAGAACCAAGAATCTTAGGCTATCACCTAAAACCGAAAAATGTTGTTTGTGATTAATGGCTATGTGTGAGATAGATGTAGTAGGTTCACGTGTGGAATGTTGATTGCATGACACAAAATATGGTGGTTACGTGCGTATTCGTTTCGTTAAGGAGGGTGTGATGAGCCATACGAATAGTGCCAAGAGTTGCATCAGACGCAGGTTAAAGTCCCGTGTGTGTGGGTTAAAGTTCCGTGTGTGGGTTAAATACATGGGGAATATCGGCCCGTGTAGGTCCATGAGTGTATGGGTTCGAGTCTCGAGAAGCATGAATGGACAAGTTAGTTTTTGAAGTTGATTGTGTGCCTTCAGGCGTTTGAATGCAAGACATTATTAGTTTAGGATTTATTTCTTGTTATTGTGCTTGTTTAAGATGAGATTGTAGGTCCTTCGTGTTGGAATTCCTAGCAGATCCTAATCCGATTAGGCAACCCTAAGTCTGAATTCCGAGCCTAGGATCTCAGGGTTTAAGTAATTGAATCATGGATCTCGCGTTTACCTTGTTCTGGCAGCGGAAGATGAATCAGGTAAGACGAGATCAGGAGCGATTCAGATGCTTCGCCTCTATCGTAGTCCACACGCACACAACCTAGAACGCAGGGATGCTAGTACCGGATCTGGGATTCGACAAGAGAATTTTTTTTTTTCTTATCAAGAAAAACTTACGGCTATCAGGTTTTGGTCGACCATATAAGCCTATATATACGACATGTTATGACTAAACCATATTTCGGGTTTAACCGAATAAGTCTAAGTCATAAACCGAAACATCAGTCTCGGAATCGACCCTATGTCGATCGATACACCAACTGTGTCGATCGACACATCTCTCTTTAATCGATATTGATATGTATCCAATACACATCGTCTTGATCATCACCATGATGATCATTCCCATATAAAAGCTTCCAGATTGCTTAGGTGTGTGACCCTATAGGATCATATGATACTGGCAGTAAGTCTAAAACTTACAGACTGCAAGAGGCTTCTAGCAAAACATTGCGACCACCCAGTATCATACAACATGTCTGATCTCGACACACAACTATCGTTAGAGTAAGTACAATGTGATTTCAGGACATAATCCCAACAATCTCCCACTTGTACTGGAATCACCTATTCCTATAATCCCTTCGTCTCTATATCTTGATATGGCATAAGGCAAGAGACTGTGTCATCTTTATTATACCCAATATCATGTTTATCGAACTCCTGATCTATACTGATAAAACAAACGACTGACAATCACTTCGTTTGAGCACGGCCATGCATTTTCTCAGTATCAAATCTTCGATGGGCCCTGAGATATTTATCTCCCGTTATATAGGAGGGATAAATCCCATCTTGTTACATCCCTGTTTCTACACATACTTCATGATACGCCTAAGCAATGTCGTTATAGCCGCCATTTACGGAACGACGTTTGACAAGGTTAAAGCGCACCAATTCATATGATAGAAAGCATGATGAACTCAGGTCTAAGGACTATACTCTATAGTCGTAATGAGAAACTCTCATGACACAAATATAACTATCCTGTAGAGTTCTCATTATCGGGTCATGTCCGATCATATGTTCACCAACATATATCTATGTGACTGACTGTGATAATCATATCATTGACTCCATGAAACTTAGTCAACAGTCACCTCACAAGCTAGTCTCTCGCGGTTGTCAGTGTCCCACTTTGACAATCTCGACTAGGGACAATCATAATTTATGTCATCTTTTACTTATAGGGTTTCATGATCAAGTCCTCAACTTGATGACCTATAAAATGAACATAAAATACTTTGGGACCATTACTTAATTATCCAATAATTAAATAATACCGATGTTAGTTTTAACTTACACAAACATTGCCATAGCATGTTTATATAAAGATTATAACATAACTAAAATAACTCCCACTGGAATCAAGATCATCTGTTCAGATATCTTATACCTACATCAACAGAATAAATCTCGTGCTTAGGTTGTGGGAGAGACTGCGGTGTTTTTGCTTGAAACAATTCCAACAAACCACACCGCCATTCAGATAAAAACACTATTCTACGGTCCACTGCTTGGAGCTCTTCCAACAGATATCACCGTTATTCAGACAAAGAGATATGCCAGTTGGGAACCGGGAATCTTCTTTGTCCGTCTAACTATTTTCAACTGGTTCGTCACTTCCTCAGTTCACCACGAACCTATCCTTAGTGTTTCTCAAACACTTGGGATATTTCTTGCAACTGTTCAGCGACTTTTACCGGATCATATTGGTATTTTCTCGTCTTGCTTTATGCGTAAGCTGCATCTAGACGAGCGCAAAATACAGCATTCATGATGGATTCTATTGCAACAGCATAAGCAATCACACTCATTGATACTAGCTCACCCAGTGTCCAAGACACTTCATCTTGCTAAGATTATTGTCATAAGACCTTTGGTGTGAAGCCATTCTTGGAATCATGCATATTGTAACTGTCCAACACCTTATCACCATAAGGATTCTGACACGATCCAACTAGCCTTTCCAATCCATTTCAATGGATCCTTATTCCAAGAACTTTCGCGGCTTCTCCCATATCTATCGTTAAATTTGACTTCCGACCCAAATCTTATCAAGACTTTAGCGTCGGAACGTCTTTTATGAGACTAAGTACGTTATGTACACACGGTGTGAGAATTGCAACTACGCTCCCACTAGTCTTCTTGTAAACGCATGGTTTCATTTCTTTTCTGATCAAGTCAAAACTTTTGACCACATTATCAGAATGTTGATTCCAACTCCAAGATGTTTGCTTCAATCCAGAAATGGATCGGTGAAGCTAACATGCATACCCAACCAATTTTCGGAGTTGAGGCTCACCATCGCTTCTTTTCAATTTCGCATGCTCGTCACTTTTCAATGATCAACAGATCACGACAATCGGCTACGAGAAATCACTCTCGAGTTAGTGACGGATCCTTTCGGATCTGCGAATTTCAGGCTCCACAAGTGTAGATCCTACAACACTTTGTAGATCTCACCGCTGCTTTCCCTCAATAGGTTGAGCAGCCTCCTGTGTTTATCGAATTTCTTCGATGTGTACTTTTACTCCCACTGTTCCTTTTGAAAGTATAATCTTTCTCAAAAGACACAGTTCCGGACAACAAAACTTTGTTCTCGGATTGGTCATAAAAGTAGTAAGCCTCGGTTTCCCTAGGACAACCCGCGAGGTAGAACTTATCAGATTTGGGTTCAAGCTTGTTAGCTTTCATCCCCAAATGATCAGAAACAACATGCTTGAAAAACTTCCAGTCCACATCCAATGTGGTGTCTTCCAATTGATTCTGATTGAAACCCTTTTCTGCGCAAACACATACATTTTAGAGCGTATTTCTTAAAGGATTATGGAAGATTCCTGTGACTCATCATCAATCGGAGCATATCTAATAAGATCCGATTCGTTCTCTCAGAAATACCATTTAGGTTTTCAGGAGAAAAGAGCTGTGATATGACTTCACACTCACCTAGATGATCACCCAATTCTTGACTCAAGTATTTTCCTCCGCGATCTAATCGAGGATCTCAATACTTCTGTCAAATCGGTTCTATACTTCATTCACATCTATACTTACTGAAGTCATCAATAAAGGTAATGAAGTACAGAAGATTTCCTCTGGCACTAATGCTCATCGGGCCGCATACATCAGTATGTTTAAGGCCCAATAAGCCTCTGGCCCGTTTTCTTTTAGCTCTGCTAAAAAGGCCTTAGTCATTTGGCCCAATGAGCAGAATTCATACTTCATATGATTAATAATCAAATGAGCCCAAAACTATGGAACTTCTGAATCCGCTTCACTTTATGTGGTCAAAACGACTGTGCTAAGGAAAAATCGAGTTCAAGTCATCAGACTTAAACCGTTTGGTATTTATGTTATATGTACAATCGTACATTGGTTTAAGATATAAAACCCATTCCAAACGGGGTGCTACCATAGAATATTTCATTAGGATATAAAGAACAAAACTTGTCTTTTATCAAAATGAAAAACATCCAAATTCTTACAAGAAAATGAAAGACATTTCTGCACAAGGCTGATACATAGTAGCAGTTACTTAATTTCTAAAACCAAGTATGAAAGGCTCCTACAAGTGGAGAATCTCTATGGCTCATGCAGCAACCATTGCTTCATACCAGACACGCATTTCCACTTGTCCTTTCTTCAACGTTCTACTGTCGCTTAGGTCCTGCATATTTCAAAAATATCAGTACCACAACTAGTATCCAATACTCACGTAGAACTTGAAATAATAACACAATACCTGAAGAAGAAGTACCATACATCTTCTCCATCTCTTGTGAATCTTCCAAGAATTTAGTGCAATTTCTCTTCCAATGCCCAAACTCTTTACAGTAGCAGCATTTATCAACATCTGATGGGCCTGACTTGGGCTTAAAAGATGACACATGCTTATTCTGATTCCAAACCTGAACGGCCTTGCCTTCACCCTTGTCTATACAAGATTTCTCAAATCTTTTACCCTTTTTGATGTTTTGCTCTGCTGTCTTGAGCATACCATGCAGCTCAGTCAACGTCTTCGTCAAGCCTTTCTTCATATAGTTCTTGATGAACTTATCATAACTTGACGGCAGTGACTGGAGAATGATGTCAGTAGCCAACTCTAAGCTGATAGGACAATCCAGTTTCGCCAGGTTATCAATGTAACCCATCATTTTAATGACATGAGGACTTACTGGAGCATCCTCCGGTAGCCTGCACCCAGTGAGAGACTTCACCATCTGGAATCTCTCAACTCGTGCCAGATCCTGAAACTTCAGTTTCAAGTTGGTGATCATCTCTGTTGGCGACTCCATGTTCTCGTATTGACTCTTCAAGTCCGAGTTCATGGTAGCCAGCATCAGACCACGCACATCTACCGCATCGATATAATGCTTATTCCAAGCATCATATACTGCACTCGAGCGATTGGTCCCAAGCCTTTCTGGAAGAGCTTTCTCAAGGACATAGTCCTTGCTCTCCTGCTTGAGGATTAATCTCAAATTCCGATACCAATCCAGGAAGTTGGATCCATTTAACTTGTCCTTCTCAAGGACGGATCGCAACGAGAAAGTAGTCTTAGACATAATCTGAAATCCAAGAAAAACCAAGATTTAGTTATGCATTCCATGAGAAATCTTATCTAATAAGAAAACTCGCATTATATTCAAACAATGTTTCCTCAATGAATATAATGATCCAAGACCCATACTTCACAAAAATATGAGTGGACGACTCGTCATCACCCAAAATTTGATTATCTAGGTAAGCAAATCATTGCTAATTGTACCCAGTACAACTCTTGGTCGCAGATAAGACAATCCATGTCTCATCCACTCTGACGTCTCTGGGTCCAGAACTTCTGATGGCCCAGTCAAGTAAACCAATATTTTCAGTCTTGTGATCATTGACAGTCGCACTGCAAGTCTATCAATGATCACCTGCCTTACTCATGTAGCAGTGGATACCAAGGACTCCAAGGCTATCCAACAAATGACACAAGTCTTGACAGTAGACAAGATTTGGGCAAGACATCAAGGTTACTTGATATTTAGTTGAAGAAACTAAACTCTAAAAGGTTAGCAAACCAATTTCTTAGGTCATGTAATTTATGATGTCAAGCGCTGCAAGTCCATCAACATAATTACCTGCCTTACTCACGTAATTGTGGACACCAAGCTCATGGCTAGACCATCACACAACAAAATGAGTCTTGACAGTTGACCATATTGAAGCTAAGCTTTGATCAATGTTTAAGCCGAGTTTGGTTTCTGCAGATTCAAGGTTCAATAACCAGAATTGCGAGCACTGTGTCGATCGACGCAGACTATGTCTGTCGATCGACACTACCAAACAAAACCGGACTTCAATAACCGGTTAATCCAATTAACCCAGTTCATTGAACCGGTCATGTCGATCGACACAACCCATGTGTGACGGTCGACATAGACCTAAACCGGATACAATTTTGATAATCGGTACAATCCAATTGAACCGACTTATCAGATCAAATTGATCTTTACTATTTAAATCGGTTTATACTAATTGAGATAACTGGTTCAATCCAATTGAATCAATTCATCCAATTTAAACCGTTTCAACCAGTTTCAACTAATTGTGATAATCAGTCCAATTCAATTGAACCGTTTTATCCAATCAAACTGATTTTAACCAATCGGTTTATGCTAATTGAGATAATCAGTTCAATCCAATTGAACCAATTCATCCAATTTAAACCGATCTGTTCGGACTTAACCAAGCATGATAACCGGTCTAATCCAATTGAACCGATTAACCAATCGCAAGATCTGTGTCGACCGACACTCAACCTGTGTCGATCGACACAGCAGGCTTTCTGTTTTTCTTCTCGAAAAACCCTAGCCGCCGAGTCTGTCGATTTCACCTTTCTGTGTCGACCGACACACCTAGTGTGTCGATCGACACTCTGCGAAAACACAGAATCGTTTCCGATCTGAATCGATCTAACCTGTTCTTATTCATACTATCTTATGAACGAATTTAAATCATCAAATTCTACTAAACAGGCTGATTCAATGATAAAACCCTAAGGCTCTGATACCACTGTTGGAATTCCTAGCAGTTCCTAATCCGATTAGGCAACCCTAAGTCTGAATTCCGAGCCTAGGATCTCAGGGTTTAAGTAATTGAATCATGGATCTCGCGTTTACCTTGTTCTGGCAGCGGAAGATGAATCAGGTAAGACGAGATCAGGAGCGATTCAGATGCCTCGCCTCTATCGTAGTCCACACGCACACAACCTGGAACGCCAGGATGCTAGTGCCGGATCTGGGATTCGACAAGAGAGAGTTTCTGTTTCTTTTTTTCTTATCAAGAAAAACTGACGGCTATCAGGTTTTGGTCGACCATATAAGCCTATATATACGACATGTTATGACTAAACCATATTTCGGGTTTAACCGAATAAGTCTAAGTCATAAACCGAAACATCAGTCTCGGAATCAGACCCTGTGTCGATCGATACACCAACTGTGTCGATCGACACATCTCTCTTTAATCGATATTGATATGTATCCAATACACATCTTCTTGATCATCACCATGATGATCATTCCCATATAAAAGATTCCAGATTTCTTAGGTGTGTGACCCTATAGGATCATATGATACTGGCAGTAAGTCTACAACTTACAGACTGCAAGAGGCTTCTAGCAAAACATTGCGACCGCCCAGTATCATACAACATGTCTGATCTCGACACACAACTATCGTTAGAGTAAGTACAATGTGATTTCAGGACATAATCCCAACACTTCGGACTTGCACTCACTGGGTAATTATTGTTAATCAATTACTCTGTCATTTTCACTTCCCCTTTTCCCTCGCAAGACTATAGTAGAAGCTCGATTGCTAGTTACGTTGGTCGTTTTGAACAGAAGGGAGCGCGCGAGACTCTTTGGACCATGAGAGGACATTTTGGCTAGCCTTCGGGTCTAGACGCTTATCCTAACGTCATCGTTTCCAGTTCTCTGGTAGTGGGGCGTTACCATTGCTATCATGGCCTATTTAAGGTCCCTTTGTTCTCTCCTAAGGAATCAGCTTCCGTCATTTTCTAAAAACCTTATTTTCGTTTGCGAAAGTTTAAAAACATGGATGAAAGTTGCGAAATTATTTTCAAACCACCAACTAAAGTAGTATATGACTTCTTCTATATAGTCTAGTCAAATTTATCTTATTTTCAGGTTTTGGTCGGTGTCCTTAGACCTTAATGGTAGCTATTGCCCTTAAGATGTGTGTCGAGATGTATGTCGGGATGCATGCCATTAAGTGTATTTTGAGATTTATGTTGAAGTGTATTCCATTAAGGTGTATGGTGAGATGTATGTTGCAGAGTACACAATTGAGGTGTGTGTTGCGGTGTATTTCTTCAGGGTAGTAAATACCATTGAGGATCTTTTTGGGACTGGTGTTGTCTGGTGTGGAAGTCTAACAATGTTCAGCAAGGCAACATGAACGTGGTGGCGTTCCCGATCGAGATCAGTTCGAGTGGAGTTCTCGAGGTGAATCGAAGAAGATTTTCAGAGTCCAAGTCTCTATTTTCTTTTCTATCGTTCTGGCTCAGAAGTCATTTCCAGTCTCGTGTATCCTTCCTCTATCTTGTTCTCTCATTCTTTTCATGTTCTGGAGAGTCTGCAACTTGGACTTTCGTTCTCCATGTGTTTCTTCCTTGGATTATTGTCGTCCTTCCCCCGATCTCTCATCTTATTCATTCCTTATTTCCAAAAAGACTTGTTTAATGGGAAAAGTTATGGATTCTTTCTAAGTGCTTCTTGTGATCTCTCTAAGTGTTTCCTACTTCCTCATGAGTTCTTCTTCTGGAGTTAATTCTATTTTTGTGCCTTTTCTCTCCAAGCTTTGTTCCTTTCTCGTTTAGGAGTTTCCGCAAGACATTTCTAATAAGAAGAAAGCCATTTTACTTCTCTTGTGCAATTTCGGCGATCTCTATGGAGATGTCACCGTTCTCTTAAGTGAAATGCTTTTTCGTCCCTAAGTTCAATTTTATCTTGTTTCGGAGAAGTGGGCTTTCACTATGTTCTCCTTCATTCCCTGAACTATTGTGGTTCATCCCTTTATTCATTCGTCCATTATTTGGATGTCGAAAGAAGTGGGTAAATCAAGAAAGTTTTTGCTCCTTTCTAAGTTCTTATATGATCTTATCTTTTCCTTCAGAGTCTTTTTTGGCTTCACGTTCTTTTCTCTCTTTCGGGTTGTGTTCCTTTCTCGCTATGTGGTTTTAACATGGTGAGTCTTAGCTCATATTGTCTTTTCCCCGGGGACTAGACAATATAGATGAGTAAGTAGGGGCTTTCCAGACGCCATTTTTAACATCTCTAGCCCGACTAAGGATTGTCGTTTGATCATGTTCTTGTTTGATTGTTTGTCAAAAAATTGCCTGAAGTCAAAAGGTTTCGGTGTGTATGGTTTGGAAGCCCAACTCTTTACTCATTCTTACTTCCATTCCTTGAGTTCCAAGAAGAATTAGGTAGCTTCGCAAGAGTTCGTGCATTCTTTCTAAGTGTCTTTTGTGTTCCGTTGGGGTTTTTGGATTTGAGTTCCCAGGGATCTTTCCTCATGAAATTTGGGGCGAATTCCCGTTAAGGGAGGGAAGAGTTGTAATATCCATATCCTAGCCATAAATCCAAACCCAAATTTCTTTTCCTAAAGCCCTCTAATCCCAAACCCATCTAATTTAACCTAGGGTCTCCTATTTATTTTCCTATGAAAGGAGGTAGTCACCAAAGAGAGACGCAAGAGAAGAGACCAAGTGAATCTATGCCGTTTTATCATCTCGACAGCCATTGACGGAGCTAGTCAGCCGTGAGCCTTTGTCCACCACATTTGTTCAACGATCTCGGTCTTCTTCTCTTCTCATTCCATCTCTCTCGATTCTTCTTCCCGGGTTATGTTAATCCATAATCTCTGTTAAATCTTCTCTTTTATTCTTTCATTGTTGTGTTTTGGTTGCAATATGGTGTTAGATCGGAGATCTAATATCGTTTCTTTGATCTTTCACTTTTACGAATGCAGATTTAGGATCAAGGCAATTCCAGCCATCAAATTGATTCATGTTGACCGGAGATCTGTAACGATCCACCAAACTCGCAATACATCATTGGAAATCTCTTGGTCTCAGCTTTACAAAAAGGTAAGAATCGCACAACGCTCAATTCCCACTTACCTTACGGAAGTTATGCTATGTTTTGTAAAACGAATATTTTCATGACGAATACATGATTAATCTAGTTTTGTTTGTGTTTTGAGTTGGGCAAGCGGATTCTGCTCAACCCGAATCTTTGCAGGGACTAATTAGAGACATATATAAGGCTATCGGTTCGAGTAGAATTGATCTAGAGTTTTAAATCATGTAGGGCCGTGTTCCTCTTCCATGATCTTGATCGCAGTCCATTCGTGTTCGTCTGTGTTTCATCGTCGTCGTAAGCCAATACCAAAGTGAGGACCGGTCGTGATCTAACTTAATTTATCTTAATACCGGAACATGATTCCTTTGTTAATATTGTATTTCCTAGTTAGTTTAGATCTAGTTGTTTAATTGTGGTATGCGATTGAAAGAACCTAAAAACCTTAGGTTATCATCTAAAACCAAAAACGTTGCTTGTGATTGATGACTATGTGTGAGATAAATCTAGTAGGTTCCCATGTGGAATGTTGATTGCAGGATACAAATGATGTTGGTGTCGTGCGTGTTCTTTTCGTCGAGGAGGGTGTGACGAGCCCTCTGAATGGTGCCAGGAGTTGCATCGGATGCGGGTTAGAGTACCAAGTGTGTAGGTTAAAGTCCCGTGCGTAGGTTAAAGTCTCATGTGTGGGTTAAATCTCAGGGCATATAGCCCATGGGGTTCGAGTCCCGAGAAGAACGAATGGACATGTTAGTTGTTGAAGTTGATTGTGTGCCTTTGGGCGATTCATTGCAAGATGTTATTAGCTTATGACTTATTTCTTGTTATCGTATTGGTTTAAGATGAGATCATGGGTCCCTAGGACATGCACTTACTGGGTAATTGTTGTTAATTAATTAGTCAGTCATTTTCCCTTCCCTTATCTTTCCCCCGCAATACTAGTAGCAGGAGCTCGATTGCTAGTTATGTTAGTGGTTTTGAACAAAAGGGAGCGTGCGGGACTCTTGAGACCATGGGACTCTTGAACATGTCGGCTAACCTTCGGGCTAGGCGCTTTTCCTAACGTCGTTGTTTCTAGTTCTCCAGAAGCGGGGTGTTACAAAATAACTAAGGTCCAACCATAGATTAAAATCTCAGAGAGAGTAAGGAAAAAAATAAGAAGAGAGAAGTCGTTCCTTTGCCTCCAGTGTCAGCCGTGCGTCATTGGCGCTTCAAGGTTCTATCATATTATGTGTCTCCTTCCTTTTGTCTTCCGATAATTATATGGGAGTTTTTTAATTTGGCGGTGGAGTAACCTATATATATCGATTTGTAGATTTATAAGGCTGGTGTAAAAGATCGACCATATTCATGGTAGACCTGGAGATTACAGCTGGTTTTTGAACCACTCCTATTTTCTGGGGAGTTTGACGACTGTTTCAGCGTCTTTACTAATGTGTTGTGGAACTCTCGTGTTGTTTTTTGTTTCTTTAGGATATGAGTTTAACACATATTCATAAGTCTCATCCAAATCTGTCGAGACTAACTGATTTGTTCGGCCCAAAACAAAAATCTATTAAAAAATTAGCAAGTCTCATAAGAAGTTTGAATTTTTTTACTATAAACAAAATATTTACCGTTCATAAATGCATCACTAGTAATTCGCTTACTCCGAGCTACTACTAAATAGCAACAAGCTTAATAGTTTTTAGAAAGTTCATCAGTTTGACGACTTTTTATCATAATTATTTATCGGCCTCAGTCTAATTTTTAATAAAGATAATCTCCGACTTCACACTTAATTTCTTTTATTCGACTTTTTATTATGTTCGGAAAATTTGACAAGAAATTTGACCAATCTCATATTTAGTTGAAATCCTATAATAATATTTCTCGCTTTCGAGGTTCCTTTTGATATCTTTGTATTATGGTTGCTTTAGTATTTTGGGTTGGGATATTGTTTATGGATCCTGCTCGTGTTTTCAGCAGTAGATTAGGATCAGGGTTTTTTTTTCCTTTTTATTCACATTTTAGAATTGTTTGATTTTTTTTTTTTTTACTTTATAGGGTTGAACCTAAATTTATGTAAATATTGTTATTTTTTAGTATGTAATAGGGTTATATCCATTTGTAGGTCTTAATATATGATAATTTGTATTTGTTTTTGGATGATTTTTAGACCACATTATATTATTGTTTTAATCGTTTTCGTTCACATTGTATTATTGTTTTATTTTAAGAATTCTAAGTTGCCACACTATATTTAGTATTGACATATAGTAGTTAAATAATTATTTGACTGTCTATATTATAGTTCTTATTTTATACATGACTTTTTGGTTTAGTATGTGAATCAGTTTTGGACGCAATTTGATATTGTTTTATTTGTTTTTCAGTGATTATAGAATTGATTAAAAAATAATAGATAACTACAAAATCTCTAAAACTCCAACAATAACAGTTACTGTTAAAGTTTAAAGTAAACATATTGTTGAATAATCCAAAGTTGAAAATAAATATAAAAGATAGGCATCACAGATTGCTAAAAATCTCTTTGAAAACAACATTCATTGTTTTTTTTGAGGTTTACCTTCTTTGTTGACAATCAAAATTTTTAATCCCTTCTTCGAAGTCACCCTAGATACAACCACATAGAGTTGTACGTGTGAAAACACATGTCTTGGTAGATATATCCCAACTTTCTTTAATGATTGTCCTTGGCTCTTGTTGATAGTTATAGCAAAAGCCACTGACAAAGGCAACTGTCTCCTTTTCATTTTGAATGGAAGTTTTGTATCTGATGGTGTTATCAACAACCTAGGAATGAACACTTTATCTCCAACTCCTTCTCCGGTAATAACTCTTACTTCCACCATAAAATCGTACAACTCGGTAATTTGAAGTCTTGTCCCATTCATTAATCCCCTTGTTTTAAGCAAGTAGCAGAATATATTAAAAGAATATATGAAGTAACATAATAGGGTTAGAAGACTATTATACTTGTAGGATCAATATTACGAAGCAACATCACAGGATAGCCAATCTTCAACCTTATACTATGGTTTGGTAGCCCAGAGACTTTAATACTATTTAGAAAATCAGAACTAAGTGCTTCATTGTTTACTGAGCTTTTACCAGACGGGTCTATACTATATGAACTGTAGTAGATCTGTTCCTCACCTGAAATCAAAAGAAACGTTAGTATATCTAACATATGCACATTAATCATATTGACATCCTCGTTTGTTGGACATAGTATAGCTCTTTCTTGGAAAAACTTTGGTTCCTTAGCTGCTTGAAGCAAAGCAGTTTCTCCATATATTTCCTCGCTTATAGCTTCAATCGGGTCATTTGAATTTGTAATTAGAAACTCTTCTGGGATTTCGATTAGAGCCTCACCATCGTTAGGTTCTGCAGTTTTTCCATCGCCAACAACTAATATCCAATTCGAGAATTATTCAAGTTCAATTGCTTCTTTAGGGGTAAGATTATCGGAACATAACCGCATATTCTTCGTAAGTTTGAGAACCTTACAATGTTCCCAAAGATATGATGAATTTAGTGCAGCCAAGACAATTTCAGCCCTACAAGCCCCATTAATTATAGGAAGTACATGTCTAAAATCACCTCCAAGCACCACAACCTTTCCTCCAAAAGGCTTGTCGCCTTTACACCCAATTATATCATTCAGACTTCTATCTAGTGATTCAAAACAATGCTTGCTCATCATAGGTGCTTCATCTCATATAATTAGAGAAGCTTCCTTGATTAAATTAGTTTGATCTGTTCCATGTGCCAAGTTGCATGTAGCTATGCAGAAGATGATCCAAATCATAACGAAGCCCTTAGGGTTTTAGGATATATTACACTGACTGTAATGGTAGGGTTAGGTTTAGATGCCGGTTTGTAGTACATTGTTAGAAAATTTATAGATTATTACAATAACAACCGTTAGAGTATATATATTATGGATATGGAAATGGCAGGGAATACTACAGGCGATGATGATGATCGAGAACCAGTACTTCCAACGCTGTCTCCAGTTGCGAAGGAGGACTTCACTTTCCAATACATGGAAGAAGAATGCATCTTGTGTTTAGAAGATTATAGCATAAGTGTACCACTGGCCAATACTGCATGCGGCCACGCATTCCATTTTCCATGTATCAGTAGTTGGAGGCCTATTACTTGTCCTCTATGTAGAGAAAGTCTGTAATATACTTTAGTTTATTGATCTATTTTTTTCTTGTATAAAAAGTTTTTTTTTAAAACTCTGTTGAATGTATTCACGTTAATATTTATAATTCAATTAGGCAATGCAACTCAACTCGCACACAAGTTCATAAGACAATACAAAAAAAAATTGAATGACAGACACAAAAAAGAAGGAGAGTTTTATTTTTAATAGAACACTAGATTTTGACCCGCGCTAAATAAACGCGGATTTATGTTTTTATTTTAAAAAAAAACATATTTTATCTTAAATTTATATTTGTATAAATTAAGGTCGTTAGCTATTCCGTCTAATTTATATTAAGTGAAAACAATGTGATATGGTACTCAATGTGAGAAAAAAATTAATACATTTTGTTTTTGCTTTGATATTGTCAACTTTTATTTTAATAGTTGTAGTTTATTGTTATTTTATTATATGATTAGTTTAACTTATTGATGTAAAACTGCAAGTATATTTTATTTGATATTTTTTATTTAAGTTAATTATAACTTGGACATGTTTGAAATTGGATAATCTGTTTTTCAACATGTGTTGTAATGATATATAATTTGAAAATCGTTAAAAACTTCATTCAAATATGAACTATAATTTGACCATCATATATTTGAATAATATAAATATTGAATAATTTTAACATTTTTATTAAATTAAACTATATCAATTGGAATTAGTTTAACTCGTCCAAAGTTAATTTTTATAAATCAAAATTGGCTAATTTATTTTTTAACCCGTTCTTTTTTTGGATTTATTTAACCTGTTCTTACAATAGTTTAAATATTTTGCAATTTGATGAAATAACCAGCTAAAAGTGCAATCGTAAAAAAATATTGTTCTTATGGAATAAATAAATTTAAACTATTTTATAAGAGTTTTTTATAATATAAAATAAATATTTAAATTTGAAACAAAAATAAAGAAGACATTAAAATATATTATAAATATATTTTGAATATAATTATAACTAAAGAATATTATCTTATATATACAAAAGTAGTTTATGTGGTCGACAAAAAAAAGTAGTTGATGTTTAAATTATTTAGTTATATTTATTAATTGAATTAATAGTTTAATGATTATATATATATATTATATGTTTATATTTATTTAGTTAATTTGGAAAGTGGATCCCATTATATTTAGCTTGTTTGGATACATGTTTAGTAATTATCTTGTTTCGAAACATGAATAGTAGAGAAATGTTATATTTCATAATTACCCTTCATGAATATTCAAAACACATTTAAATTTTCAGTGGCATTCTTTGTAAATAACACATCAACTAAAGATTAGACTAAAAAATACTCTAAATTTTTAATAGAATAGATTCTCCAATCTTCAAGAATGGTTGGCTTGATAGAAACTTCGCTTGAATTTTCATTCCTCAAAGTCGAAGTTTCTTTTCCTTATGTAGGCACTTTAATTTCCTTATCTTTTCCTGGTCAGGTCATTGTGTTTGTATAACGTTGAAACCATGATATATGTTTCAATACATTTATGTTGTCTGTGTGATACTATATCAAGTTGACAAAGCTTACTTTTTTTTCCTTTCATGTTTCTTATTTTTTACTTATTTCTTACTTATTTTTTCCTTATTATACTTACTTATTTTGCTTATTTTTTTATTATTTTCTTACTTATTCTTTTCTTATTTTTTTAACTTACTTTTTCTTACTTATTTTCTTATTATTAATTTTAGATCGACATTTCTTTTATCCTCTTATTATTATGAGTCGTGATCGGTTTTCTGATATTATGTGTGGAGCGAGGTAAGTTAGTAGAGTTTCTCACTTAATCAATTGTCCCTAATAACTAAATAATGAGCTAGTGTTAAATCGCAATCATCACTATCTTTTATGTTTTTTTCTTACTTAAGTTATGTGTTCTGAGAAAGTGGTCTTTTTCTGTTTTATTATATTTCTAAGAATTCTATTTCTCTTTCATTTTCATCAATTGACATTAAAATATGTGATTGAGAGAGGCAAACTCCACATTATTTGAATTACTTATCTTAATCTACTTCTGTTTTTTCTATTCTTGGCGTTATCCAATTCTCATTTATGTTTCTTCTCTTTCCGTCTCTTATGTTCTTTTTGTCTTGATAGTCACAATGACACGTAGCTATGCAGGAGATGATCCAAATCATAATGAATCCCTTAGGGGTTTAGGATATATTATACTGGTTGTAATGGTAGGGTTAGGTTTAGATGCCAGTTTGTAGTACATTGTTAGAAAATTTATAGATTATTACAATAACAATCGTCAGAGTATATATTATGGATATGGAAATGGTAGGGAATACTACAGGCGATGATGATGATCAAGAACCAGTACTTCCAACGCTGTCTCCAGTTGCGAAGGAGGACTTCACTTTCCAATACATGGAAGAAGAATGCATCTTGTGTTTAGAAGATTATAGCATAAGTGTACCACTGGCCAATACTGCATGCGGCCACGCATTCCATTTTCCATGTATCAGTAGTTGGAGGCCTAGTACTTGTCCTCTATGTAGAGAAAGTCTGTAATATACTTTAGTTTATTGATCTATTTTTTTCTTGTATAAGAAGTTTTTTTTTTTAAACTCTGTTGAATGTACTCACGTTAATATTTATAATTCAATTAGGAAATGCAACTCAACTGGCACACAAGTTCAGAAGACAATACAAAAAAAAATAATTGAATGACAAACACAGAAAAAGAAGGAGAGTTTTATTTTTAAAAGAACACTAAATTTTGACCCGCGCTAAATAAGCGCAGATTTATGTTTTTATTTTTAAAATATATATTTTATCTTAAATTTATATTTGTATAAATTAAGTATGTTAGCTATTCCGTCTAATTTATATTAAGTGATAACAATGTGATATGGTACTCAATGTGAGAAAAAATTTAATAAATTTTGTTTTTGCTTTGATATTGTCAATGTAAAACTGCAAGTATATTTTATTTGACATTTTTTATTTAAGTTAATTATAACTTGGACATGTTTAAAATTGGATAATCTGTTATTCAACATGTGTTGTAATGATATATAATTTGAAAATTTGATGGAACAACCCGTTAAAAACTTCATTCAAATATGAACCATAATTTGACCATCATATATTTGAATAATATAAATATTGAATAATTTTAACATTTTTATTAAATTAAACTATATCAATTGGAATTAGTTTAACCCGTCCAAAGTTAATTTTTATAAATCGAAATTGGCTAATTTATTTTTAACCCGTTCTTATAATAGTTTAAATATTTTGCAATTTGATGAAATAACCCGCTAAAAGTGCAATCGTAAAAAAATATTGTTCTTACGGAATAAATAAATTTAAACTATTTTATAAGAGTTTGTTATAATATAAAATAAATATTTAAATTTGAAACAAAAAAATAAAGAAGACATTAAAATTTATTATTTGAATATAATTATAACTAAAGAATATTATCTTATATACACAAAAGTAGTTTATGTTGTCGACAAAAAAAGTAGTTGATGTTTAAATTATTTAGTTATATTTATTAAATTATTTAATAGTTTTATGATTTTATATATATATATATATATACATATATGTTTATATTTATTTAGTTAATTTGGAAAGTGGATCCCATTATATTTAGCTTGTTTGGATACATGTTTAGTAATTATCTTATTTGGAAACATAAATAGTAGAGAAATGTTATATTTCCTAATTACCCTTCATGAATATTCAAAACACATTTAAATTTTCAGTGACATTCTTTGTAAATAAAACATCAACTAAAGGTTAGACTATAAAATACTATATTTTTTTAATAGAATAGATTCTCCAATCTTCAAGAGTGGTTGGCTTGATAGAAACTTCGCTTGAATTTTCATTCCTTAAAGTCGAAGTTTCTTTTCCTTTTGTAGGCACTTTAATTTCCTTATCTTTTCCTGGTCAGGTCATTGTGCTTGTATAACGTTGAAACCATGATATATGTTTCAATACATTTATGTTGTCTGTGTGATACTATATCAAGTTGACAAAGCTTACTTTTTTTTTCTTTCTTCTTTCTTATTTTTTACTTATTTCTTACTTATTTTTTCCTTATTTTACTTACTTATTTTGCTTATTTTTATTATTTTCTTACTTATTCTGTTCTTATTTTTTTACTTACTTTTTCTTACTTATTTTCTTATTATTAATTTTAGATCGATATTTCTTTTATCCTCTTATTATTATGAGTCGTGATTGGTTTTCTGATATTATGTGTGGAGCGAGGTAAGTTAGTAGAGTTTCTCACTTAATCAATTGTCCCTACTAACTAAATAATGAGCTAGTGTTAAATCGCAATCATCACTATCTTTTAAGTTTTTTTCTTACTTAAGTTATGTGTTCTGAGAAAGTGGTCTTTTTCCGTTTTATTATATTTCTAAGAATTCTATTTCTCTTTCATTTTCATCAATCGACATTAAAATATGTGATTAACAGGGGAAAAACTCCACATTATTTGAATTGCTTATCTTAATCTACTTCTGTTTTTCTATTCTTGGCTTTATCCAATTCTCATTTCTGTTTCTTCTCTTTCCGTCTTTTATGTTCTTTTTGTCTTGATAGTCACAATGACACGTAGCTATGCAGAAGATGATCCAAATCATAACGAAGCCCTTAGGGTTTTAGGATATATTACACTGGCTGTAATGGTAGGGTTAGGTTTAGATGCCAGTTTGTAGTACATTGTTAGAAAATTTATAGATTATTACAATAACAATCGTCAGAGTATATATATTATGGATATGGAAATGGCAGGGAATACTACAGGCGATGATGATTATCAAGAACCAGTACTTCCAACGCTGTTTCCAGTTGCGAAGGAGGACTTCACTTTCCAATATATGGAAGAAGAATGCATCTTGTGTTTAGAAGATTATAGCATAAGTGTACCACTGGCCAATACTGCATGCGGCCACGCATTCCGTTTTCCATGTATCAGTAGTTGGAGGCCTAGTACTTGTCCTCTATGTAGAGAAAGTCTATAATATACTTTAGTTTATTGATCTATTTTTTCTTGTATAAGAAGTTTTTTTAAAACTCTGTTGAATGTATTCACGTTAATATTTATAATTCAATTAGGCAATGCAACTCAACTGGCACACAAGTTCATAAGACAATACAAAAAAAATCATAACTGAATGACAGACACAGAAAAAGAAGGAGAGTTTTATTTTTAAAAGAACATTCTCCAATCTTCAAGAGTGGTTGGCTTGATAGTAACTTCGCTTAAATTTTCATTCCTCAAAGTCGAAGTTTCTTTTTCTTATGTAGACATTTTAATTTCCTTATCTTTTCTTGGTCAGGTCATTGTGCTTGTATAACGTTGAAACCATGATATATGTTTCAATACATTTATGTTGTCCGTGTGATACTATATCAAGTTGACAAAGCTTACTTTTTTTTCTTTCTTCTTTCTTTTTTTTTTAACTTATTTCTTACTTATTTTTTTCTTATTTTACTTACTTATTTTGCTTATTTTTATTATTTTCTTACTTATTATTTTCTTATTTTTTGTTGCTTACTTTTTCTTACTTATTTTCTTATTATTAATTTTAGATCGACATTTCTTTTATCCTCTTATTATTATGAGCCGTGGTCGGTTTTCTGATATTATGTGTGGAGCGAGGTAAGTTAGTAGAGTTTCTCACTTAATCAATTGTCCCTACTAACTAAATAATGAGCTAGTGTTAAATCGCAATCATCACTATCTTTTATGTTTTTTCTTACTTAAGTTATGTGTTCTGAGAAAGTGGTATTTTCCGTTTTATTATATTTCTAAGAATTCTATTTCTCTTTCATTTTCATCAAACGACATTAAAATATGTGATTGAAAGAGGCAAAACTCCACATTATTTGAATTACTTATCTTAATCTACTTCTGTTTTTTTCTATTCTTGGCTTTATCCAATTCTCATTTCTGTTTCTTCTCTTTCCGTCTCTTATGTTCTGTTTGTCTTGATAGTCACAATGACACGTAGCTATGCAGAAGATGATCCAAATCATAACGAAGCCCTTAGGGTTTTAGGATATATTACACTGGCTGTAATGGTAGGGTTAGGTTTAGATGCCAGTTTGTAGTACATTGTTAGAAAATTTATAGATTATTACAATAACAATCGTCAGAGTATATATATTATGGATATGGAAATGGCAGGGAATACTACAGGCGATGATGATGATCAAGAACCAGTACTTCCATCGATGTCTCCAGTTGCGAAGGAAGACTTCACTTTCCAATACATGAAAGAAGAATGCATCTATTGTTTAGAAGATTTTAGCATAAGTGTACCACTGGCCAATACTACATGCGGCCACGCATTCCATCTTCCATGTATCAGTAGTTGGAGGCCTAGTACTTGTCATGTATATAGAGAAAGTCTGTAAGATACTTTAGTTTATTGATCTATTTTTTCTTGTATAAGAAGTTTTTTTTTTAAACTCTTTTGAATGTATTCACGTTAATATTTATAATTCAATTAGGCAATGGAACTCAACTGGCACACAAGTTCATAAGACAATACAAAAAAAAATCATAACTGAATGACAGACACAGAAAAAGAAGGAGAGTTTTATTTTTAAAAGAACATTCCAATCTTCAAGAGTAAAACTCTCCTTCTTTTTATGTGTCTGTCATTCAGTTATGATTTTTTTTTTGTATTGTCTTATGAACTTGTGTGCCAGTTGAGTTGCATTGCCTAATTGAATTATAAATATTAACGTGAATACATTCAACAGAGTTTTAAAAAAACTTCTTATACAAGAAAAAATAGATCAATAAAGTAAAGTATATTACAGACTTTCTCTACATAGAGGACAAGTACTAGGCCTCCAACTACTGATACATGGAAAACGGAATGCGTGGCCGCATGCAGTATTGGCCAGTGGTACACTTATGCTATAATCTTCTAAACACAAGATGCATTCTTCTTCCATATATTGGAAAGTGAAGTCCTCCTTCGCAACTGGAAACAGCGTTGGAAGTACTGGTTCTTGATAATCATCATCGCCTGTAGTATTCCCTGCCATTTCCATATCCATAATATATATACTCTGGCGATTGCTATTATAATAATCTATAAATTTTCTAACAATGTACTACAAACTGGCATCTAAACCTAACCCTACCATTACAGCCAATGTAATATATCCTAAGACCCTAAGGGCTTCGTTATGATTTGGATCATCTTCCTTGATTAAATTAGTTTGATCTATTCCATGTGCCAAACCTTGAATGAGCAGTTCTTTCACCTTGTAGCAACAATGAAGCAATTCAGCTAGAGGCAACATTAAGAACAATATCTCCTTTACTTCTAATTGCAGCTGAAAGCAACTTCCAAATAAATGTTTTTCCAGTGCCATTAAATCCATAAACAAAAAACAGACCGCCTCTGTCATTTACCACAACATCAATACTCTCTTCGTATATTTTTCTCTGTTCATCTGTCAACTTTAGAATATCTCTCTCGTGAGTGGCCAACAATTCTTCACGATCGTAGCTTCTTTCATCAAGTATCAATACATTATCTACCTTCTGATTTAAAGGAGGTATCTAAGGAATTGTTTTATACCTAGCCAGAGTGCTCCCACACCGTCTCATAAGCTTATGTATCTCTTCCAGAGCGTACTTCTTTTTTTCATCACCACTTAGTCTAAGTTCTACACAAAAAGGTATTCAACATTAGCATTCCAAATTCAACACATAACAATAATAAGTTGAAAGTTCTTTCCAATACTCATACCTGGCCTATTGTAATATTTCCTCATAGTGTGCTCTATGTATTCCGATAAAAACTCACAAGTTTTTTCCCCAAACAACTTCTGGTTTAGACAAAGTATCAGAAAGAAGCATAAAAACAAAAAGCTGTCTCAGAAACCTTCCACAGGCATAAAAACTACGTCTAATGATATCATCAATATACTCTTGGTCATCATCCAGTAACCCACGAGCATAACACGCATCTTTATATTCCTTGTATAGAATACCGTTAAACGTTTTTAGATGATCATAACCTCTAGGTCCTTTGACAATGTTCAACAATATACGCAAATAATAAGAATCTTCCTGTTTACGGGAGCATAATTAATCCTTCCAACACTGAATTGTTTGTTTCGCCTTCTATTCCATTTCTTCTTTGTTTTGCAGAACGTTTAGTGATTTGGAATCTGAGCATAAGTTAGAGTGTTGGCGAATGAATCAGTTTTGGTCATTCTACGAATTACAAAACAATAGAGATTAAAATATGAATAAACATCTAATAAAATAGTTGAAAAAGAGTTGTTACTGGTGAATTATTGATATAATTCTAACTTGATGCATATGTTGGATTAGTATGTGTTCATAGGTTTAATTATCAGATTACAACCTAACATAATCAACTAGGATCTAGGTGATTTGCAGTTGAATCATAAACAGATCAGGATCATTACCTAATGATTGCAGCGGATTGATCAAGGGAATATCGAGATCTGCAAGAGCTGATGATTACCGGCTCCTCCTAGGTATCCACACGCTTACAAGCTACTGGATCAGGCTGCTAGACCAAGCTGGAACAACAGAGAGAGAGGAGGACGGCCAGACCTGAAAATCGCAGACTCCTAGGGCTTACTGGCGCCTCCTCTTCCTTATATGGGCCCAAGTAATTAAACTAATGGCTTATTAGGCTTTTGGGCCCAAGACCCAAATCAGACAAAAAGACTGTATTTTGTCTAGCCCAATTCTCTGTACAAATACAATAAATGTCTTGCATCTTACTGTATTAATTCCTTGTTAACTTTCCCGTTAGATATGGTGTGTGACCCTTAGGGATCATACAATACTGGTAATAAGTACTTAACTTATAGATCAAGAGCGGGCTCTAGCAAGTCATCATGACCTCCCAGTATTTATGACTTATGTCTGATCTCGACACTTATCATACTTTCTAGAGATAGCACAGTAGATTTCAGGACATTCCCAACAATCTCCCACTTGTACTGGAATCTTACATTCCCTAATCCTTTTGTCTCAATATCTCGATCTGGCATAAGGCAAGATGCGTGTCATCCTTATATAGCCAGACCATGTTCATCGGACCAGATTTGATACTGACAATTCAAACGACTTGGGCAAGTCCGTTTGGGAGTGGCCACTCTCTTACCAGCTATCAAGTCTCCGATTGGCCTAGAGATATTACCTCCGTTAAACGGCAGGGACAAATCCCATCTTGTTCCATCACTATGAACTACACACTTTATAATACACCCAACCAAGGTCCTTATAGCTCCCAGTTACGAAACAGCGTTAGACAATGATCAAAGCGCATCAATCCATGTGCAGCCACATGCATGCGAACTCAGGTCTAAGGACTATACTCTATAGTCGTATATGAGAACCTCTCATGACACAGATATTGATATCTTGTAGAGTTCTCATCAGCGGGCCATGTCCGGTCATATGCTCCCCTGCATATACCTATGTGTCGACTTTGATGCCGCGCATCTATGACCCCTCGAAACTTGGTCATAAGTCTCAACACACTCTAGTCTCAAGTGGTTCTTGGTGTTCCAATTTCAACAACCTTCGACCATGGACACTATGATTTATGTTATTTCGTTAAATATGGGGTTTCAGGATCAAGTCTACTCATGTACTTTGATGGCCCATATATAATGACATGAATCATTTTGGAACGATTATTTTATATCACAGTTAAAAAATAATCCAGAAATAAAATTTCATTAACATTTAAAAATGTTTACATGAACCAATCAAAATAACTAAAATAAAGCCCTCACAACTCCCACTCAAAAAGAGATTACATTTGAATATCTCTAATTCCTACAGCAGCAGTATGCAACTCGTGCTTAGGTCTCGGGAGTGGCTTTGTCAACGGGTCAGCCACGTTCTCATCAGTGGGAACTCTGCTGACCATCACTTCACCTCTATTCACTATATCACGAATCAGGTGATACCTTCTCATAATATGTTTGGATTTCTGATGATGTCTCGGTTCCTTGGCTTGAGCAATTGCACCATTGTTGTCACAATACAGTGTTAAAGGCTCAGTGGCATTTGGGAATACACCGAGTTCAATCATGAAGTTCCTTATCCAAACTCCTTCCTTCGCAGCTTCTGAAGCAGCGATGTATTCAGCTTCAGTTGTGGAATCTGCCACGGTGCTCTGCTTGGAGCTCTTCCAACTTACTGCACCGCCATTCAGACAGAAGATGTAACCAGACTGTGACCGGAAATCATCTTGATCTGTCTGAAAACTTGCATCCGTGAATCCACTCATTTCAAGCACTTCACTTCCTCCGTAAACCAAGAACTTATCCATTCCGAATCGATGCAGGACTTTGTCTATATAAGAATCTTGACAAAGTCCAATCATCCTTTTAGATCTGTCTCTAAAGATTCGAATTCCAAGAACATACGCGGCTTCACCCATGTCCTTCATGGAAAAACAACTTCCCAGCCAGTCTTTAACAGACTTCAGCATTGGAATATCATTTCCAAGAAGCAATATGTCATTGACATATAGGATAAGAAACGCCACTTTGCTCCCACTAGTTTTCTTATACACACATTGTTCTTCCTTGTTTCTGATGAAGTCAAAATTCTTTATTGCCTCATCAAAACGAAGATTCCAACTCATGGATGCTTGCTTCAATCCATAAATGGATTTATGAAGTTTGCATACTTTCCCAGCATTCTTAGGATCAATGTAACCGTCAGGCTGTGTCATATACACATCCTCCTCCAAGATTCCATTCAGGAAGGCGGTTTTCACATCCATCTGCCAAATCTCATAATCATAATAAGCGGCAGTTGCTAGGAGAATCCGAATTGATTTCATCATGGCCACTGGTGAATAGGTTTCATCATAGTCTATACCATGAATTTGCTTGAAACCTTTTGCCACCAACCTGGCCTTGTAAATCTGGACATTTCCATCCACGTCAATCTTCTTCTTGAAGATCCATTTACACTCGATGGCTTTAGCACCAGCGGGTAAGTCAACCAGTGAAAACACTTGGTTGCTAGACATGGAGTCCATCTCGGATTCAGTGGCTTCACGCCACTTTAAGGAGTCAGGGCCCATCATGGCTTCTGCAAAGTTCGAGGGTTCATCACCGTCAATGATCAAAAGATCATGGCAATTAGTCACGAGGAATCCCTGATATCTATCGGGTTCGTGACGGATCCTACCGGATCTTCGAACTTCAGGTACTTCAGGTTCAGGTTCTATTACAACTTCATGTAATTCATCCTGCTGTTCTTCCTCATTAGGTTGAACAGGTTCCTGTCCTTCTTGAATTTCATCAAGTTGTACCTTACTCCCACTATCTTTCTTAGAGAGAAATTCCCTCTCAAGAAAAGTACAATCCCGAGCAACAAAGATTTTGTTCTCGGATCGCAGATAGAAGTAATAAGCCTTGGTATCCCTAGGATAACCAATGAAGTAGCATTTGTCAGATTTTGGTGTAAGCTTGTCTGAGATTAATCTTTTGACATAGGCTTCACAACCCCAAATTCTGAGAAAAGACATTGCTGGAGCTTTTCCAGTCCATATCTCATATGGTGTCTTTGCTACTGCCTTTGATGGCACTCTGTTCAGTGTGAACGTTGCGGTGAGCAAAGCATATCCCCAAAGGGATATAGGAAGGTCTGTGTGACTCATCATGGATCGGACCATATCTAAAAATGTCCGATTCCTTCTCTCAGACACACCATTCCACTGTGGTGTTCCAGGAGGTGTGAGTTGGGAGATAATCCCACACTCACTCAGATGATCACGAAATTCCTGGCTCAAGTATTCTCCTCCTCGGTCCGACCGGAGAGCCTTAATACTCTTACCAAGCTGGTTCTGTACTTCATTCTGGAATTCTTTGAACTTCTCAAAGGTTTCCGACTTATGTTTCATCAAGTAGACATATCCATATCTACTGAAATCATCAGTGAATGTAATGAAGTATTGATAGTTTCCTCTAGCATTTGTGGACATTGGGCCACACACGTCAGTATGTATCAGGCCCAATAGTTCACTGGCCCTTTCTGTAGGTTTATTAAAAGGGGCCCGTGTCATTTTGCCCATTAGGCAAGATTCGCATTGCTCACAAGACTCAAAGTCAAATGAGCCCAAGAGTCCATTTGAATGGAGCCTCTTGACGCGTTTCTCACTAATGTGTCCCAAACGACAATGCCAGAGAAACGTTTCATTTTCTTCGTTAGATTTGAACCGTTTTGTATTAATGTTATATACTGGAGTAGATTGATCCAGCATGTACAGCCCATTAATAAGAGGGGCACAGCCATAGAACATGTCATTGAGATTAAAGGAACACAATTTATTCTTAATAGAAAAATCAAATCCTTGTAAATCCAATAATGAAACTGAAATGATATTTCTGCTTATAGCAGGTACAAAATAACAATTCTCAAGTTCTAAAATCAATCCAGAAGGTAAAGATAACAAGTAAGTGCCAACGGCCAGTGCTGGAACCTTCGCTCCATTGCCAACCCGCAACTCTACTTGCCCTTGCTTCAACCTTCTACTGTTGCTGAGCGCCTGCACATTAGTACAAATATGAGCCCCACATCCAGTATCTAATACCCAAGTGGTATTATCAGAAGTAGTAGTATTTACTTCAATAACAAAAATACCTGAAGAAGTAGTCGCGAAGGACTTCTTCTTCTCCTTCAGACTTTCCTGGTATTTCTTACAGTCCCTGCGATAATGCCCTGCCTCTTTGCAAAAGTGGCAGATATCAGAAGGCCCAGCTTTAGACACGGGCTTGGGTTTGGCCTTGTCGTTGTGGACAGCCTTGCCCTTTCCCTTGTCTGCAGCGGATTTCTTGAAACCCTTGCCCTTCTGCACCATGAGTACAGACGGGTCCTTGGCCTTCTTCAGATTAGGTTCTGCAGTCTTGAGCATACCATGTAGCTCAGGCAAAGTCTTTGTCAACCCATGCATATTATAGTTCAAGGTGAACTGGTCATATGCAGGAGTAAGAGACTGCAGAACGATATCACAAGCAAGCTCTTGGCTTATAGGACAGTCGAGTCTAGTCAAATGATCGAGATAACCCATCATTTTCAGAACATGTGGACTCACTGCTGCATCCTTAGCCATTTTACAGTCCAAGAGATTCTTTACAGTTTGGAATCTCTCTGTACGAGCCTGCTCCTGAAACAACGCTTTCAGGTTTGCCATCAGTTCCATGGGACAAGTCAGGCCTTCCCACTGCATCTGCAGTTCGGGAGCCATTGTCGCCAACATTAGGCAAACCACGTCATTAGCATCTGAAGAATGCGTATCCCAAGCATTCTTCACAGCTTGTGCGGCATTATTCGCAGGTCTAGGGGGAGAACTCTTTCAAGGACATAAGCCTTCTTCTCCTGCCTGAGCACAAGTCTCAGGTTCCTGGACCAGTTCAGGAAGTTTGATCCGTTCAGTTTGTCCTTCTCAAGGGCAGACCGGATCGAGAAAGTGTTTTGTGTTGTTGTGCTTGACATAGCTGAAATTATGAGACAATAGAGTTTTAGTTATTTAGTTCATAAAAGAGTAATCTTAATAACTTATAAGAAAACTCGCATTGCATTCAAAATTTCTTTGTTTAACCTCATAAGAATGCAATGATTCCGAGACCCATGTTCAGCTAAATCCAAAGTGGGCCACTGGCCGTCACCCAGAAGTAGCTTTACTTGGTAAGCATACACACAGCTAGTTATATCCATATAACTCTCGGTTGTGGATTGGGCCCAAGGCCCAATACACCAGATGTCTCAAGGCCCGGGACTCCCGATGGCCCAGTCAAGGAAACCAATCTCTTACAGTCAAATAATCACTAAAGTCTGGGACTCCCAATGAAATTAGTGACTATATACTACTTTACTTACGCAAAAACAGATACCTCACACTGTAAGCCATATCTGTAATTGAATAAGCGTTAAGTAGCTGACAAGATTGGGCAAGACATCCAAGCTTGATATTGGTTTTGAGGATTTTAGGTTTTCTTTCCAAAAATAGAAGATTACTATTTTGGGAAACTTACTTAATTTAGAAACTTTCTAAATCTAGAAACATGCTAAAAAAAAGAAATTTCTAATTTAATATTTTATTAAAGTTTTCGGTTGGGTCACAAATTATAGGCCCAATTCTTGGCCCAAGACCACAGAATTCCAATTGGCCCAATAATTTGACATAACCGAGTCGGTTCATTAATTCTGGTCCAAGACCAAATTAACTACTAAATCCAACTGGTTATTTACTAAACCAGACCAGCTCTAAATTATTTGGTCCAACCAAATCAAACTTAGACCAGCCTTCGGTTTAGGTTAAAATTCAATTTTTTTTGAATTTAAATCCGGTTTAACCAGAAATTAAATAATACCAATTGTATTAAATAATTTCCAGCAAACCGCGATTTGGGTTAACCGCTTGAACCACCAATTAAATTGGATCGGTTCGGTTAAGTCCAAAACCGGGAAGAAACACCTTGTGTTTTAGCCAATTTTGACCTAACTTGCGGTTTAAGCTAAAGCTGACAATGAACCACAATCGGTTTGATCGGTTCATTGTCGCGGGTTTGGGAAGAACGAACCGCGAAGCTCGGCTAAACCGATTGGCTACTCGCGGAACGTATGCCTCGCCAGCATATCGATCGATATGACACTTACACGTCGATCGATACTCGCGTGCATCAGCTCGTTGCGATCGGGTCATCGGGACAGCGAGAGGCATCGATCCGATTGATATCGATCGATATCCCGCTCCCTCGTCGATCGATACGGGCGTCCACATCGCATACCGATGGGTTTCAATCGGATCATGCGATTTACAAAATAGGTTTTTCAAGTTTTCTAATCAAATTTAACTCATTAAAATCGATTCATCAAACTAATAAACAACCTAGTATGATCCAAAAAGCAAAAACCTAACAACCTAGGCTCTGATACCACTGTTGGATTAGTATGTGTTCATAGGTTTAATTATCAGATTACAACCTAACATAATCAACTAGGATCTAGGTGATTTGCTGTTGAATCATAAACATATCAGGATCATTACCTTATGATTGCAGCGGATTGATCAAGGGAATATCGAGATCTGCAAGAGCTGATGATTACCGGCTCCTCCTAGGTATCCACACGCTTACAAGCTACTGGATCAGGCTGCTAGACCAAGCTGGAACAACAGAGAGAGAGGAGGACGGCCAGACCTGAAAATCGCAGACTCCTAGGGCTTACTGGCGCCTCCTCTTCCTTATATGGGCCCAAGTAATTAAACTAATGGCTTATTAGGCTTTTGGGCCCAAGACCCAAATCAGACAAAAAGACTGTATTTTGTCTGGCCCAATTCTCTGTACAAATACAATAAATGTCTTGCATCTTACTGTATTAATTCCTTGTTAACTTTCCCGTTAGCTATGGTGTGTGACCCTTAGGGATCATACAATACTGGTAATAAGTACTTAACTTATAGATCAAGAGCGGGCTCTAGCAAGTCATCATGACCTCCCAGTATTTATGACTTATGTCTGATCTCGACACTTATCATACTTTCTAGAGATAGCACAGTAGATTTCAGGACATTCCCAACAGCATATGGTTTCCACCACGTCAATGGCATAGATGCACTGTGGCAACGTTTTGCTTCTTTCATTAACAGAAGGATTAGTAAGTAGATGTTAAACTTTAATTTCAAAATATTTCGTGAAATTTGTATATTATAATAAGCGCCAAAATACAAACATTTTAATAATTTGCTTAAATTTTTCTAACCAAACGTAAATCTATATTAATATCTAATACAAAATTGAGTTTTCTTAGATATCTTTCACATATTAAGTCGTACGTAAATCAATCAATAGTTATGATGCTTGTTTTGAAATATGGATATTCGAATATATTTTAGCCTATTTTATAATCAAGATAATTTTTCAAACGCCCTAAATATTAGTTGATTAGATATCGATCAGTATCTTCAATTTATGAAACGAAATGGCCGCAATTTGATAAAATACTGGATTAGTTATTAAGTAAATCTTTATTTCCTTCCACATTCAACTTAAAATGTTATTCGGTAAACTCGAACTGAGCGTGTAAAAAGATATGTTAAATATCCAAAAATCTTTTGATTATCGATATCTCATTGATAACAAATAAGGAATCTCAATATCATTTACTTAACATGCAAGTCTTATCTATATGCTCAAATAAATTGTACAGTGAATATAAATATCTTCGACATTAAAGATATTGTACTTTTGCCATTTAAAATTGTTACCAATAACAATTTACATTCCAAAATTTCCTATTAATCATCTTATAATGTTTAACTCTATAAATAACTTGAAAAAATCAGTTTACAAAATATGACTAGATAGCAACAACAAACATTAAGATTTTCATATTCATAAGGTTTAACATCCACATATTAATATCAAAACATATTGGACTTAAGTTTTTAAACAAACATACAGAGGATCCTTATCATCCTCTAACAAAAAATACTCGTGTTTATAGAACCGAGATACATGATTTAAAATATAAAATGTGAAACGTCGACTTCTTCAGGATACCGAGCATGCACTGGATTTGGAAAGCTACAAAACAGAGAGACAGTGAATTAATAACTAACAGACAGTTTGCAATATTAATAATAGTCAAAATATTTCTATATTTCAGTAAAACATACACAACCTGTTGAGGAGGTTATTGAAGTCTGCATTATCAGTTTGATCGTACGAAATCGCTGAAATAGGCTCATGTCCTCTTAGCCAAGTAACATCTATATTATGAACAAAGAAATATCACAAAGAAGTACCGGGCTATATCCATTTAATATCCGCTATATTGGACGGCTAGATTAAAACGTTAACAATGAACGGCGGAGATTTTAAATCAGGATCCACGCTAAATCAGATTAGGATCCGCGTGCCAAAATTATAAATGAGAAACATTCAACGGACGGTCGGATTAGAACACATGCGAATAGACGGACACGATTAGAAAGAAGGATCTGCAAAAAAAAAAACCCGGCCCGGATCCGCGCACTCGCGTGACAAAATATCCAAAAATTCCAGGTTTTACCCTTAATGAAAAATACAATCCTAACGACTCCAAAGACAATTTTTGGGAATACAACCTTTTTGTACCAAGGACGGTATCACGTTGTTATAGTATTGATAGATTCATGATTTCGATTATTTTTTGTACTAATAGGTCAATTTTGAAACTCAGTCATGGGCCTATGACGGTGCAATATAATGGGACACATATATGTATTTTTTTTTCTTGAGGTTATTAATTCTAGGAGCGGTTCTAAGCTTAGTTGGTTAATTTAAGAGCATAGACATAAGTCATAACTAAATACTGTTATCAATTCGGGTGGAAAATTGATGATTATTTTAGAACGGATTAATGTCATAAATGCCACAAATCTCAAATAAATAATCTCTCATGCCACTCCATAATCAACATGCCACTCGTTTTTAGTGAATTGACGAAACTACCCCTGAATATTTTTAAGTGAAAACTCACTATCCTCGTGGTACAAGCCCCTCAGATGTACCAGTTGTATCAATAGTACAACTACTCCCACATGTACTAGTTGTACCACTAGTTGTACCACTAGGACAACTGCCCCTCAGATGTACTGTTACAACAGTCAAAATAATCCTCCAGATGTACCGCACATAGGAGGATTCGAACCCTGGGCGCGACACGCGCTCAGGAACGCGCGCAACCACTGAACTACCGTGTATTACTGAAATCTATACCGATTCACTGATACTTAACCTTGACAAATCATCATTAGATTCATTAAGGGTAAAATTATAATTTTACCAGAGAATGGCATTACTGATTTTTTTCCAGGAGTTAGTGGCATTTGTGGATGGTACTCTTTTAGAACATACAAAACGATACAAACTGAAGCAAATATTCTTTGATCTACAAAATTATTAGTATGGGGGCACGAGAGTCTTTGATCTACAAATTCTTGACTGGGATATATTAGAGGAAATTATTTTTAGTCTAATCGTGCAGTTTACCTCATTGTACAAAATGTGACGATAAAAAATGAAAGACAATCATATGTGGCTTCAAATTCATCGATGTGGTTGAAGGATTTTTTTTTATGCAGAGAGCCTTTGTTCTTAGCTGCTGCGATCAATTATCTCTCGTCTAGTTTTGGTTGGTTTTCTGTTGTTACAAGATTTGTTTCTATTGCAGAACCCATATCTCATTTTTGTTGTGTTATGTTGTTTTATGATTGACTTGTGAGCCTTCTATTGAACAATTTGTTGTTAATGCAGTTACTCTAATATTAAACAGACGGAAGCTAGAAGCTCTCTCTCTACATATTTTTCTAACTTCTTTTTAACAACTTCTGTTATCTACTTTCTGTTTTCGGCTGTCGGCATTTCGTCGGCGTTCGGATTATTTTTGTTTAGGGTTATATCATATCTCTCTTAGTTAATATTCCGGTCTTTTTCGGATTGAATAATTCTGATTAATATCATATTTTCTCCGGTGTCAGATTTCTCATTTGTAAGATAGTTTTGATTTTTCTCGCTATAGACTTAAAGACCCAACCCTGGAAGCGATCGATTGATCTTCTTTATTTTTGAATGAATGTAAAATTTTATTCATCAAAAAACCTGTGTTACATCTTGTGTTTCTTTATTAGGTATAGTTCAAAAAAGAATGAAAAAAACTACAGACCAAAGATCAGAACATTTACAATAAAAGAATTGACTTTAAAATTAAGGGACTGGACCTCTGGACCCAAACCAAGTCTGCAGACCATCATCGAGTCCTCCCTTCCTTTCTTCTTTGATTATTGTTAGTCTGATTCGAACTGTTTTATCTATGAACCGAAGAATGCCCTGGTTGTTGATCGGCTTGTTTCCATGCTTTTGCGAGTTGCGCTCTCTCCAAATGGTGTGGACCGCAGCTTGAAAGGTGTATTCACCAAGAAAGCCACTGTTTTACTCAGACTTGTACTATTCATCAGGCTTATGATATCAGTCCAGACCGTAGTGAACCTCTGATCAAGCAATCTACCAACTAGGGATGTCCATATAGGAATTGTGTAGCTGCATCCGAAGAATAAATGCTCAATGGTCTCGAGTTGTCCAGAACATAAAATGCAGCTCGCATCTATGTTTGGGCACCATTGTTTCATTCTTTCACCTGTAATGAGCCGATTGTGCATCGATAACCAAAGGATAAAGGAGTATTTGGGTGTGTTGTGAGGATACCAGACAACGTTGTGCCACCCACATGGATTATACCTTTGTCGAAGCTGCAACCATGTTTTTTTTGATGAGAAACTCGCCTTATACTTGTCATCCTTTTATCTCCACAAGGCACGATCATCTAGTGCTGAAGCTTGTCGCCTGATTACATCCAGAGCATCCTCGTTTAACAGAGGAACTATATGCCTCCTCCTTCTCCTACGGACAACATCTTCCACAGTAGCCTCATCCTTTATGCCTAAATCAATGGTGCCTCTCGTACCCAACATCTCTTTTAGTCTCCCTCTGTCCATTCATCTGTCATACCAAAAGGATGTGTTGTTCCCTTTACCCACTTCCATTTTGTGATAGTTCTTTTCTATCTCTCTCAGCTTAAGGAGCTTTTTCCAGACCCAAGATCCATTGGCTGTTGTCCCTGATAGAGAACAGAAGGAGGTTTATCTAGTTAGATATAATTTTATCCATTCAGTCCAAATAGATTGGTGGCCAGAAGTGATCCTCCAGATTAGTTTAAGGCCATAGTCACATTTACTTCCTTCAATAGACGTATTCCTAATCCACCTTCATGCTTCTGCTTGCAAACATCCTGCTAGCTGATCTTTGCTTTCTTAGTATTCAGGTCAGGCCCGGACCATAAGAAAGCAGAGCAAAGACGCTCTATTTCCTTTAAGCAGTTGTTAGGTAACCGAAATGCTGTGAGCCAGAAGTTGGTAAGAATCATAATTACTGAGTTAATCAACTGCAGTCTCCCAGCATATGATAGGAAACGACCTGTCCATGAGTGCATTCTCTTCCGGATTTTATCAATGAGCGGCATATAGTCAGATATTCTCATGCGCTTTGTTAACAAAGGCAGTCCCAAATTACATATCGGGAGTTGACATGTGCTGAATAGGAAACATTCGGTGATTGCAGAGTTTTTGTGTTCGCTAACTCCAGCCAGAAGCAACTTCGACTTCCCAAGACTGATCATAAGGCCAGATTTGCTCGAGAAGTATTAGAAGACCTCAAGCACTCCTTCTACTGATTTCCTCTTCCCATCTGTAAAAATCATCAAATCATCTGCAAAACACAGATGCGTGAGAGAAAGATTCTGACATCTGAGATGGTAGCCAAATTTCCTTTCAACCGCAGCCTTGTCCAAAAGCTTTGATAGCACATTCATACAGATCACGAAGAGGTAGAGAGATAGGGCACATCCCTGCCTTAAGCCCCTATTACTTCTGAAAAAACCTGTCAAATCTCCGTTAATCTGAACAGAGAACGAGGCTGTACTAATACACAAACTTATCTATTTAATGTAAACCTCAGGGAAGTTCATAGCTCTTAAGATATTCAGGAGGAAGCTCCACTGGACAGAATCAAAGGCCTTGGAGATGTCAATTTGCATTGCACACCTAGGGGAGATTGATTCCTTGTGGTAATCCTTTACTAGTTTTGTAGCAAGTAAGACGTTCTCAACGAGGAGTCTGTCTTTGACAAAAGCTGACTAGTTCCAAGAAATGAACTTAGGGAGAACACCTTTAAGTCTATTTGCTAGAATTTTAGAGATTACCTTATACAGGACATTGCAGCAGGAGATCGGCCGATAGTCCTTCATCTTCAATGCATTGTCTGTTTTTGGAATCAAGGCCAAGATCATCGTGTTTATGCCCTTTGGGAGGAAGCCTTTCAAGAAGAAGGACTGGATCGCAGTCGTGAAGTCCTTCCCAATTATTGACCAAGCTCCTTTGAAGAATTCTGAGGTATACCCGTCTGGACTGGGAGATTTATTGTTTGGCATATGGACTAGCACCTCCTTAACCTCAGATTCCGAAACTAGTTTTTGTAGCATCTCATGATCCTCCAAACTACACTGAAACCCCAGCAGATTATGGAGCTCCTCAACTGTCATTCCTTCATAATCGGGTGGTTCAAAAGTGAGGAAATCTCTAAAGAAATTCTCCGCCTCAGCTTTTATTTCTTCATCCGTGTTAACTACGATACCATTGGAGCATTTAAATTCCTGAATTGCATTTATGGTTTGCCTGACCTTAATCGCATTATGGAAAGCTTTATGGTTTATGTCCCCTACCTTCAACCAATGGAGTTTCGATCTTTGTTTGAGATAAGCTTCCTCAAGATCACTAATTGTCTGCCATCGAGTCTGAGCCTCAAATTCTGCCTTAGCATTGGCTGGGGAAGGATCCTTCAATGTTGCTTCTTATTTACTAAAGAGATCCTCCAAAGCTTCTTGAGCTTTCTGTTGCAAGTTGCCAAGCTTTTCCCTTCTTAATGCTCTAATCCGTGGTTTCAAACCTTTGAGTTTCTTTCCAAATCAGAACATTGCAGAAGTAGAATGAAACAAGCTTCCAGCCTCTCTCCAGTATGACTCAACCAGCGGAAGAAACTCTGGAGTAGCAGCAATGGCATTGTTGAATTTAAACGGCCTTCTCCGATTGCTCTCCTCTGCATCTAAGTAGAACCTGCATCTCAGGTGGTCAGAACAGCCACCTAATTCAAATACCCCATATGATTTTGTGTACTTATTAAGCCATGTATCGTTTATCAAGATTATGACAAGCTTCTTGCAAATGAGACCATCTTCCCCTTTATTACACCAGGTGAATGGTGGACCATGTGCTCCCATATCAGTCATGTTGACAACTTCCTCAAAATCACGCATCCCTACCCGACAAATGGTAGAATTACTAACTTCAGAATGCTCTTCTTCAGTCAAAATTTCATTAAAATCACCCATTGCTGCCCAAGATTTCCCTATGAGCATAGGCGAATTCTGATGATCCTTTAGATCCCTCCAAAGACTTCTCCTCTCCTCCATTGTATTCCTTGCATAGATGAATGTACAAAAAAAAACTCCTCTGTACTTCCTTCTAGCAAAACCAAAACTGTTATCATTTGATCACTGCTATACATCGGGGTAATTCGAACCATGAGACTCCAAACTACCCATATTCTACCTCCACTGGCTATACCATAATTATTCAAGCATGACCAGCTATTAAAGACACTTGACACAATCCTTGCAGCCTTATTTTCCTTGACCCGAGTCTCTGGAAGGCAACCAAATTGTAGAGACTTATTTCTAATCCATTTATGAACAACCGAATGTTTATTAGACTTATTGAATCCTCTCATATTCCAGAAGAAACCTGTCATTGGGAAGACTTTCTGGTATTTTCCCGATATGTTTGACTAAGAGCTTGTTTCTCTTTGGCCGAAGTATCCCCAAGGTACTTATGGTGAGCCTTTAAGTTCCTTGGGAGGCTTGGACTTTGATTGCAAGCTTCAGACTGCTTCTTCCCCTGAGTCTCATTATTCCCTTCGTCAGATTCACTAGGTTCTGCATCTTTCTCCTCTAAGGTTGTGATCGTGACTTCTACTTGTTAATCCGGCTCCTCCGATTCAGCTAAGATGGCATATCTCGATATTAGTGTCACATGTCCAAACTAAGGTGCAAAAGAATTGTGCTTCCCTATTTTTGATGGTGAAATCCAACTAGCTCCCTCAATTTCACCCTCCTCGACTTCTTTGGTCTCTTCTACTTGCTTTGGAATTAAGTCCTCTACGGCCACATCCAAGCTTGTGTCTACCAATTCAACCTGAGACTCCTTGGTTGCACTTATTATACTATCTTCCGTTACCAGCACTACTTCTTCCCTGACCGTGACTGTATCCACCTTAGCCTAGTTCAGTCATGTCCTTTACTTTGAGGGGCTCTCTTTTGCTTGCTTCTTGTTCTTGTTTGCAATACATACTGCATCCATATGTCCCCACTTGCCACATGTATTACAACGTTGCGGAAACCAAGGTATGAGAATTCAACAAGAGCAGAGTTCTCATTCTTTGTGAAGTTGATTATCCTTGGCAGCTCTTTCGATAAGTCAGCATTCACGAATATCTTCGTTTTCCAAGTCAGAGCAAGCAGTAGTCTCCGGATGAGGCCTAACAGGTTCTCCAACTGCACTTGTTATGAAACTTAAACCTTCCGAAGAATACATGTTTAGAGGTACATTTTTGAGATGAACCCACATTGGCATAACTTTAATTTCCGGTTGTTCTTCTTCCTCAATCATCGGATTCCACTTTGAGACTATCATCGGAACGCCTGCAATGTTCCACATGCCTCTCCTTAGTATTCTAGCCTTCATCTGATCATTCATTACCCTGAATTTCATCATTTTTGAATCAACGACATAGACATCCACCGACTGTGATTTATCTCCATTCGTCCAGATTTTGTTCACGATCATGTGTACCTTTGCTATATATGGACCTTCTGATAAGAATCTGCCCACGAGAAAGTTTTCCCACAAATGAACACCCTTGTCAATGATTTTGAAATCTGAGAAAATCTTCAATGTCCTATTTGTTCTATGATTGATCTTCCTTGTTCTTTCATCGGATCAATCATATTTGTTTTTAGGAGTAATATCTTCAATGTCCTATGTGTTGGATCGTTTAGTGTCTCCTGATTCAATTCTCAGATTGATTCATCCTACTAAACATGCAGATCTAGGTTCTCTTGATTAGAAACATAATAGATCTCACCTGTTACCTTGTTTTGCAGCGGAATGGGAGGTAAGGGTCAGAGATCAGCAGAACCACCAAGAGATAGCTCCTCCAAAGGCTCACACACGCACGCACAGGAAAGTGGCTGCTAGACCGAGCAAGAAGGAGGCGCAGGGAGAGAGAGTTGGCGGCGCTAGGATGGCTAAGAAAAAGGGGCTAGGGCAAGTTTTATTAATTAAAACCCTTGTCCAGTTCCCATGGGCTTTTTGGGCCCATTTCTCAGTTCTGATTAAATCCCTTGGATTTAATCAAGCCCTTTAGACTCTCTTAGTACAGTAAATGCCTAGCACTTTTACCGTACTTCTGCTAAACCGTTCCTACACATTTTCCTGTTAGCTTAGGCGTGTGACCCATATGGGATCATATAATAAAGGCAATAAGTCCAAGACTTATAGATCATGAGCGGACTCTAGCAAGCCATCATGACCCCCAGTATTATATGACTTATGTCTGATCATTGACATACTCTTACTTTCTAGAGACAGTACAGAGATTACTGGACATAATTCCAACAATCTCCCACTTGAACTGGAATCTCTGTATTCATAATCCTTTTGTCTCAATATCTCGATTAGTCATAAGGCAAGATTAGTGTTATCCTTATAAAGCCTAATCTTGTTCATCGGACTCTGATTTGATACTGACAATCCAAACGACTCGGGAAAGTCCGTTTGAGCATGGCCATGCATTTTCCAGTATTCAAATCTCCGATTGGCCTAGAGATATTCACTCCATTTATATTGGAGGGACAAATCCCGTCTTGTTCCATCACTGTAAACTACTCATTTCATAATACACCCAAACAAGGTCCTTATAACTATCGCTTAACGACAGCATTAGACAATGATCAAAGCGCATTAGTTCATGTGCAGTCACATGCATGCGAACTCAGGTCTAAGGACTATACTCTATAGTCGTAGTAAGAATCTCTTATGACACAGATATAAATATCCTGAAGAGTTCTTATAATCGGGTCTTGTCCGGTCGTATGTACCCTACATACACCTATGTACTGACTTTGATGCCGCGCATCTATGACACACTGAGACTTTGTCATAAGTCACATACCAATCTAGTCTCACACGGTTATTGGTGTTCCAATTTCAACAACCTTCGACTAGGGACATGATGATATAAGCCATCTATCAAATATAGGGTCTCATGATCAAGCTAAATGACTTTGATAACTCAAGATTAAGTCATTTACTTCGATGACCTATAAAATGGTTCATATCACTTTGGAACGATTATTTCATCACAGTTAAAATAATCTTGAAATAATAATTTCATTAAACATCACAAAATGTTTTTACAAGAACATATCAATAACTAAATAAAGCCCTCAAACTCCCACTCAAATTTAGATTACATTTCAATGTCTCTAATGCCTACAGCTTCAGTCAGGAACTCGAGCTTAGGTCTTGGGAGTGGCTTTGTCAATGGATCAGCGACGTTATCATCTGTCTGAACTCGGCTGATCTTGACTTCCTTTCTATTAATGATGTCACGTATCAAGTGAAATCTTCTTAGAACATGCTTGGATTTCTGGTGTGATCTTGGTTCCTTTGCCTGAGCAATAGCACCATTGTTATCACAAAACAGTGCCAGAGGCTCAGCCGCATTTGGTATCACACCTAGTTCAATAATGAACTTTCGTATCCAAACAGCTTCCTTCGCTGCTTCTGAAGCGGCGATATATTCAGCTTCTGTAGTGGAATCAGCAACGGTGTCTTGCTTGGAGCTTCTCCAACTGATTGCACCGCCATTCAGACAAAAGATATAACTGGACTGTGACCGGAAATCATCTTGGTCTGTCTGGAAACTTGCGTCCGTGAATCCACTGACTTCAAGCACATCACTTCCACCGTATACCAAGAACTTATCCTTAGTATGTCTTAGATACTTCAGGATATTCTTGACGGCAATCCAATGGTTTTCACCTGGATTTGACTGGTATCTACTCGTCATGCTCAATGCATAAGCAACATCAGGACGAGTACAGATCATGGCATACATGATAGATCCTATTGCAGATGCATAAGGAATATTCTTCATGCGCTCAAGCTCAGCAGCCGTCGTAGGGCTCTGCTTCTTGCTTAGCGTTGTGCCATGTACCATTGGCGTGAAGCCCTTCTTGGAATATTTCATGCTGAATCTTTGTAGGACTTTGTCAATGTATGAATCTTGACACAAGCCTATCAGCCTTCTAGATCTATCCCGGTAGATCCTGATTCCAAGAACGTATGCGGCTTCACCCATGTCTTTCATGGAAAAACAACTTCCAAGCCAGTCCTTTACCGACTTTAGCATTGGAATGTCGTTTCCGAGAAGCAGTATGTCATCGACATACAGAATAAGAAATACTATCTTGCTCCCACTAGTTTTCTTATACACGCATTGTTCTTCTTCGTTTCTGATGAAGTCAAATTGCTTGATCGCTTCATCAAAACGAAGATTCCAGCTCCTCGATGCTTGCTTCAATCCATAAATGGATTTATGAAGCTTGCATACTTTCCCAGCATTCTTTGGATCTATGTAACCGTCAGGTTGTGTCATATACACATCCTCTTCCAGAATGCCATTCAGGAAGGCGGTTTTCACGTCCATCTGCCAAATTTCATAATCATGAAAAGCTGCAGTTGCTAGTAGAATCCGAATAGATTTCATCATAGCCACTGGGGAATAGGTTTCATCATAATCCACACCGTGAACTTGTCTGAAACCTTTTGCCACCAACCTGGCTTTATAAATCTGGACATTTCCATCCACGTCAATCTTCTTCTTGAAGATCCATTTGCACTCGATGGCTTTTACACCAGCGGGTAAGTCAACCAACGAAAACACTTGGTTGACCGACATGGAGTCCATTTCGGAATCAGTGGCTTTACGCCACTTAGAGGAATCTGGGCCCATCATGGCTTGATTGAAGTTCGATGGTTCATCACCATCAATGATCAGAAGATCATGACAGTTAGTCACGAGGAATCCTTGATATCTCTCGGGTTCGTGACGGATCCTCCCGGATCTTCGAACTTCAGGTACTACAGGTTCAGGCTCTACAATTTCTTCTAGGTCCTCATGCTGCTCTTCCTCATTAGGTTGAGCAGTATCCTGTTCATCTTGAATTTCTTCAAGCAGTACCTTACTCCTACTATCTTTCTTAGAGAGAAATTCCCTCTCAAGAAAGTTACAATCCCGGGCAACAAAGATCTTGTTCTCGGAACGTAGATAGAAGTAATAAGCCTTGGTTTCCTTCGGATAACCAATGAAGTAGCATTTATCAGACTTTGGTGTAAGCTTGTCTGAGATTAATCTCTTGACATAGGCTTCACAACCCCAAATTCTAAGATAAGACAGCACTGGAGCCACTCCAGTCCATAATTCATATGGTGTCTTTGCTACTGCTTTCGATGGCGCTCTATTTAGAGTGAACACTGCTGTTAGCAGAGCATATCCCCAAAGGGATATTGGAAGGTCTGTGTGACTCATCATAGATCGAACCATATCCAATAAGGTCCGATTTCTCCTCTCAGACACACCATTCCATTGAGGTGTTCCAGGAGGAGTGAGTTGGGACACGATCCCACACTCTCTTAGATGATCGCTGAATTCTTGGCTTAAGTATTCTCCTCCTCGGTCGGACCGAAGAGCCTTAATGCTTTTGCCAAGTTGGTTATGTACTTCATTTTGGAATTCTCTGAACTTCTCAAAAGATTCAGACTTATGTTTCATTAAATAAACATATTCATACCTACTGAAATCATCAGTGAAGGTAATGAAGTACTGATAGTTTCCTCTTGCATTTGTGGACATTGGGCCACACACATCAGTGTGTATCAGGCCCAATAAGTCACTGGCCCTCTCGTTAGGTTTATTAAAGGGGGCCCGTGTCATTTTGCCCATCATGCAGGATTCGCATTTCTCACATGACTCAAAGTCAAATGAGCCAAGAAGTCCATTCGAATGGAGCCTCTTGATGCGTTTCTCGCTGATGTGCCCTAAACGACAATGCCATAGAAACGTTCGGTTCTCCTCATTAGGTTTGAACCGTTTGGTATCAATGTTATAAATTGGCGCGGATTGATCAAGTATGTAAAGCCCATTCGTAAGAGGGGCACAACCATAGAACAAATTGTTGCGATTGAAGGAACATAATTTATTCTTAACTGAAAAATCATAACCTTCCAAATCCAACAAAGAAATTGAAATAATATTTCTGCTTATCGCAGGTACAAAATAACAATTATTGAGTTCTAAAACCAATCCCGAAGGTAAAGACAACAAGTATGTGCCTACAGCTAGTGCAGGAACTTTCGCTCCATTCCCAACTCGTAGCTCCACTTGTCCTTGCTTCAGCCTCCTACTGTTGCTTAGTGCCTGCATATTAGTACAAATATGAGCCCCACAACCAGTATCCATAACCCATGAGGTATTATCAGAAGTAGTTGTATTAACTTCTATAACAAAAATACCTGATGAAGAAGTCTCGAGAGTCTTCTTCTTCAATTCCTTTAGACCTTCTTGGAATTTCTTACATTCTCTCCTCCAATGCCCTGGTTCTTTACAGAACCTGCAGATGTCAGTAGGCCCAGCCTTAGACTTGGGCTTGGGCTTTGGCGTGTCCTTGTCCGAGACTTGGACAGCCTTAGCCTTTCCCTTATCCTTGGCAGAGGATTTCTTAAAGCCCTTGCCCTTTTGCACCATAAGCACATTGGGGTCCTTGGCGGTTTTCCTCAAGTTGGGCTCTGCAGTCTTGAGCATTCCATGAAGCTCAGGCAATGTCTTACTCAAGCCATGCATATTGAAGTTCAGGATGAACTGATCATAGCTTGCAGGTAAAGACTGCAGAACGATGTCGCAGGCAAGTTCCTGGCTGATAGGGCAGTCGAGTTTCTGAAGATGATCGAGATAACCCATCATCTTCAAGACATGAGGACTCACTGCCGCATTTGCAGCCAACTTACAGTCTAAGAGGTTCTTAACTGTCTGAAACCTCTCAGTCCTTGCTTGCTCCTGAAAAAGCGATTTCAGGCTTGCCATTATCTCGATGGGTGACAACACACTCTCGAACTGCATTTGCAGCTCAGCAGTCATTGTCGCCAACATCAGGCAATAGACATCATTTTCATCTGACGAATGCTTTTCCCAAGCATTATGCAGAGTCCTGGCGGCATTGTTAGGAGGCCTCTCGGGGAGGGGATCACGAAGGACATAATCCTTCTTCTCCTGCTTGAGGACCAGCCTCAAGTTCCTTGACCACGTCAGGAAGTTCGTTCCAGTCAGCTTCTCCTTTTCGAGAACATACCGGATTGAGAATGTGTTTTGAGTGCTTGTAGTAGTCATAGCTGAAATATAAGATAAAAGGTTATTAGTTAATATGTTCAATATGATTAATCTCGTATTATTCTTAATATGATTAATCTCGCATTGTATTCAATAACATCAGTTACCCTCAATAGAATATAATGATTCCAAGATCCACATATAACTAAGATCAAAGTGGGCCACTGGCCGTCACCCAACCTTAGCTTATATCGGTAAGCCCTATCTCGGCTAATTATATCCGTGATATAACTCTTGGTTGTGAATCTGGGCCCGAGGCCCAATCCACTCTGATGTCTCAAGGCCCGGGACTCCCGATGGCCCAGTCAAGAAAACCAGACTATACAGTCATGTAATCACTAACGTCTGGGACTCCCAATGACATTTATGAATCACAAACCGTCTTACCCACGCAAAAGTAGACACCCTCACACTGTAAGGCCATGAGTACAATTGAATGGGCTTCGACAGCTGACATAGACTGGACAAGACATCCAACGCTTGATATTATTTGAGGTTTGTAGGTTTATTAAAATTTTATCCCAAAATAGAAGATTACTATTTTTGGAAACTTTCCTTTTTGGGAAACCTACTAATTTTGGAAACTTTCTAAAATTGGAAACTTTCTAAAATTGGAAACTTCCTAAAATTTAGAAATTTCCTAAAATCCAAAACATGCAAATCTAGAAACTTCTAATTTAAGAAACTTTCTAATTTCAAAATTTTGGAAACTTATTAATTTAAAAAATCGATTTTATAATTTTATAAAAATAAAATTTAAATTAATTCTGAAGAAAAGACTCAAATAATTGGCCCAATTGTTTTAACTTCTTGGCCCGAGGCCCAAGAATTGGTCCATGTCCAAGACATAACCCAATTGCCCAATTAAATGACATAACCGGTCTGGTTCATTAAAATTGGTCTTAACCAAAATTAATTACTACGATGACCACAATTGTCAACCGGTTATTTACTAAACCGGATTTTCTCAATTTATTTGGTCCAACCAAATCAAATTAGAAAATCACTGGTTTAGGCACAAAATCCAATTTTTCGACTTTGGATTTCTTATCCCGGTTTAACCAGAACTTAATAAATTTATTAAGTCTGTTTATTAAACCGTGACGAATTAGTTTTAATAAAATTGAACCGAACCGTTAACCAAACCGAAACATCACACGCCAAAACCCTAACCGGTTGGGACAGTCGCAGCCGTAAGCATCACGCGATGCAAGCATCACGCGATCGTACGGACGGCGTGGGACGGGACGATGTTCGGGTCGATGCTTGGCCTCGGTCACGCGGGACAGTGTTGGACGATGCACGGCTCTCGGTTACAACGGGACGGGCAGGACGCGACGCAAGCATCGATCCATACCATCGATCCGCGATCGATGTATGCGATCAGCTCGGTCACGCAACCTGCGATCGTCTCAGCCGAGCATCTCGCGGTCCATTGCAGCTGATCGGTCCGACGCATACCGATCCATGATCGGATGACGCAACGCGACTCGATCCGGACGTGTGATCCTTTGGCGATCAACACTCCGACGCATACCAATTCATATAGATTGGATCATGCGATTTCTTGTTTGTTTAGGTTTTAATTCTTTGTTTCTTAAGTGTTTTTTCTTATCAGTAGATTGATTCAAAAACACCTCTTTAAACAATCCTAAACAAGATTCTAAACAAGAAAAACCACAGAACCAATGGCTCTGATACCACTGTTGGATCGTTTAGTGTCTCCTGATTCAATTCTCAGATTGATTCATCCTACTAAACATGCAGATCTAGGTTCTCTTGATTAGAAACATAATAGATCTCACATGTTACCTTGTTTTGCAGCGGAATGGGAGGTAAGGGTCAGAGATCAGCAGAACCACCAAGAGATAGCTCCTCCAAAGGCTCACACACGCACGCACAGGAAAGTGGCTGCTAGACCGAGCAAGAAGGAGGCGCAGGGAGAGAGAGTTGGCGGCGCTAGGATGGCTAAGAAAAAGGGGCTAGGGCAAGTTTTATTAATTAAAACCCTTGTCCAGTTCCCATGGGCTTTTTTGGGCCCATTTCTCAGTTCTGATTAAATCCCTTGGATTTAATCAAGCCCTTTAGACTCTCTTAGTACAGTAAATGCCTAGCACTTTTACCGTACTTCTGCTAAACCGTTCCTACACATTTTCCTGTTAGCTTAGGCGTGTGACCCATATGGGATCATATAATAAAGGCAATAAGTCCAAGACTTATAGATCATGAGCGGACTCTAGCAAGCCATCATGACCCCCAGTATTATATGACTTATGTCTGATCATTGACATACTCTTACTTTCTAGAGACAGTACAGAGATTACTGGACATAATTCCAACACTATGATGGACCTCTTGGATGAGGGTTTGGTGAAGCTTCCTTCAACAAGGCTGGTCTGATGTTTGGGAGTTTTTGTTATGGGTTGTTTCAAGGATTCCCCTATTATTCTTTCTCGGTGATAACAATGGGTTCAGATCAAGAGATTGGCGCCGGCGGCATCTATAGAAGGAGCTACTGGTGATTGAGCGGAGTTCATCTTAAGGCGGAGATGCAATGGTCGAAAATACATCACTGTTTCGTTTCATCTTCTTCTCACCATCATAACACATGTATTTCTCCACGTGTTGTTTTATGGTTTGTCATTATCTCTTTCTCGAGATTTTGATTTGGGCTTCATTTTCTTTTCCAACTTTGTAATGATGGATGAGATTTTTGATCATCACTATATATGTACTTGCCCATTAGGCTTTTTTCTTTTCTTTTGCTTGCCAAATTCTTATTGATTTTCAAGAGTTACAATATGTTGTAAAAACAAAGGACATGTATCATACATAAAATTTGATTTATGTGTAGTAATCGCCATTTTTGCCAATGCATCAGCTGCTGAATTTGCGTCGGGTTTCCGATATCCGAACTTATTTGGCTAAACATCGTCTTCCACCTTTGTATGGTATTGATGTAATGATGTAGCTTCAGATGGAGTTGTGGTTTATTCAGGAGATCAATAACAGTCGAACAATCACCTTCAAACTCAATTGAATCATAGCCCATCGACCAACACACTTGCAAAGTCCATATTAGTGCCGAGCATTCAGCTTCACATGCCGAGTTTCTTCTTTGGAACTTCCCAGAACCCGCTTCCCGAAATAGTCCTTTATCATCTCTCGGTATCCAAAAACTATATTTTCTTATAGATTCGATGCATCAAAATTACATTTGAACCATCCGCGATCTGGTTACGTCCATTTAGTTCTGGATGATATGATGGCATGCAAAATATTGAGATCGTATGAGTAGTGGCTATTGGGCTTTTTCATAAAATGAAAAGTTGACAAAAAAGAAAAATAACAGACGAAAAAAATCGGACACGAAAGAAAAACATAACGGCATTATTGGGCTTGTCGATACAAGGAAACTTATTGGGCTTCAACATAGAATACTTATTAGGATGAGAGTTTCAAGCCCAACTAAACGGTCCATAAATACAAAATGTTATACTCTACCAACTATAATCCCTACCACACCTGATTATTCCCTTATTTTCGCACCATTTTTCCCTTGACGTATTCTGTTTCCCCCAAGAATTTCCCGGGAAAGAAAAAAAAAAACAGAAAAGATTTTCGGTTCTACGCAAATCTCGAATCCTGGAGGAAAGAAGTAGCAAGAGAATCAAATCAAGCATGGAGGAAGAAGCTCCTCCAGGAAGCAGTCAGACGGCTTCTCAGCTAAATCTCCCACCGTCAATGAGTCGACCGACGGTCTCACTCAAGACCCAAATCAACCGTTTAATCGATTCCAACCATTATCACTCTCCGTCTAAACCTATCTACTCCGACAGGTTTATTCCGAGTAGATCCGGTTCCAATTTCGCTCTTTTCGGCCTCGAACCGTCGCCTAAAAAGGACGGGAAAGAAGATGGGCCTGGTTCTTACGCGGGTATGTTGCGAACCGCGCTTTTTGGACCGGAGACGCCGGAGAAAAGTGATGTGGTTACTGGGTTCTCTCCGTCGCGGAATATTTTCCGGTACAAGACGGAGACTCAGCGGCCAGTGAACTCATTCTCGCCGTTTGGCTCTGATGAGTCTCCTACTGTTAGCCGTACGCCCGTTAAGTCGCCTAGGAATATTCTTAGGTCGGCGTATAAGGTAAGAGTTTTCTTTCAATCTTTGGGTGATTTCTTACAGTGTTTAGGGTTTTTAAAGTTTTGGGTTTTAGGGTTTGTGGGTTGAAATTAGGGTCACTAGTGTGGATTTGTGTTTTCTTGAATGAATCTATGTATTATACGTATTTCATATCTTTGTGTGCATTTATGTATGAAACTTTTGAGATCTTTGTGAAGTCTTAGCTAGTGTTGTAGTGAACTGTTATTGAAGAATTACGTAATTGTAGCTCTTTGTTCAATGATTACAATGTAGATTCTTTCTTATACTGCATTTGTCTTGTGGATGTTGTTGTTGTTAGGTATTGGATGCGCCTGCTCTGCAAGATGATTTTTACTTGAATCTCGTGGATTGGTCGGCACAAAATGTTCTCGCTGTGGGATTAGGAAACTGTGTTTATTTGTGGAATGCTTGTAGTAGCAAGGTGAGTTTTTCTTCTTCTTGTTCTGGACTCATCTTGTCTTAAAGAGTGTTCCAAGTGTTTTTGACTTGTGGTGCCTTTCTGCTATTTGCAGGTAACTAAGTTATGCGATCTTGGGGTCGATGAGACTGTTTGCTCAGTCGGTTGGGCACTACGTGGAACACATTTGGCGATTGGAACTAGTACCGGAACTGTAGAGGTAAGTTGAACAAGACGTATTTGGCTGTTTGAGTATGTACCTGCCTCTATCTATCTATATTCATTACTTTTCTACTACTTGAAACCGGAAGAATCTAGTTAGAATTACACAATGTGATCAAACCTTGAAATGGCTTAATGCATCTGTTATTCTTACAAGAATGCAATAACTCGCAATGGTTGTCGGATGCATTTCCTATCCTTCAATGGATTCTTAAACAATTCTGATAACTGGGTTGTGGAGGACTTTTTATAGCGATCTTATTCTTATTGTATTTCTTTCACTAGATTTGGGATGCTTTGCGCTGCAAGAGAATAAGAACGATGGAAGGTCATCGACTACGAGTGGGAGCACTAGCATGGAGCTCATCGGTTTTGTCTTCTGGTAGCAGAGACAAGAGTATTCTTCAGAGAGACATACGGTCTCAAGAAGACCATGTCAGTAAACTAACAGGTCACAAATCCGAAGTGTGTGGACTAAAATGGTCTTATGACAATCGTGAGCTAGCATCAGGCGGAAACGACAACAAGGTAATTATAAGCTCTTTGTCGTTGAAAACATGGATTTCTTAGGAACACGGTTAATGATTCTAGGATCTTGCAGCTTTTTGTATGGAAACAACATTCAACACAGCCGATTTTGAGATACTGTGAGCACACAGCAGCTGTTAAAGCAATTGCATGGTCTCCACATCTTCATGGACTTCTTGCTTCCGGTGGTGGTACTGCTGATAGATGCATCCGTTTCTGGAACACGACAACAAACACTCATTTAAGTTGCGTAGACACCAACAGTCAGGTAAACTTGCTTACACTGGTTTTGAACAAAACCAAACACTTATTTCAGATTGTATTTCACAATCGCCTTTATGCAGGTGTGTAATTTGGCTTGGTCTAAGAACGTGAACGAGCTTGTGAGCACGCACGGATATTCCCAAAACCAAATCATCGTTTGGAAATACCCAACCATGTCTAAAGTAAGAGTTCTGTCTTCTTTATTTCTCAGTTTATTCTCGCTTTCTTGCTGACTTTTTGCAATTTTAAATAACTGAAAAATGTCTTTCCTCTTACAGTTAGCTACTCTCACCGGTCACACGTTCCGTGTTCTGTATCTTGCGGTTTCACCAGATGGACAGGTTAGTCTTTATATTTTCTCATTTTTCATAATCACAAATCTTAGAAATTTTGCTTAGTTTCTGATATTTCTCTATCTGCACTTGCTTGCGTAAACATACTTGTCTTGTATGATCTTATTTGTTGCAGACGATCGTGACAGGAGCAGGAGATGAGACCTTAAGATTCTGGAATGTCTTCCCTTCACCCAAATCTCAGGTAAAAAGCCTGATGCTTTATGCCCGATTCTTTAATTCTGTGAAAACGAATACGCACACCATTCTCTGTTTCCATTCTCAGAGCAGGGAGAGCAAAATCGGGGCATCGTCTTTTGGTAGATCAACAATCCGGTGAGTGTTCTCTGTTTTTTTTTTTTTTTAATCCGGTGAACACCAAGCCAAACCATGTGTTTAGTTGGTCGTCATAACCATAGGTTTTGTAGTCTTTTCTGGGATGTGGAAACTGACTAAGTTTAAGTTCTTAGTGTGATGTATAGATTACATTTTTATGTATATATAATAATAATAATATTATCTGAAATTTTTTATTACACCAAAGAGTGTAGAATAGAGATTTTCTTCTCGTCTGTAAGATGATGTTTATGCTTTTAGGTCACGTTACGGTCCTCTTTGTGATCTTCAAATTTTGGTTACTGCTTTTGTATATTTCTTCTGTTGCTTAAGCAGCAGGTCCCTCGGCGTATCAAGAGGGTTTTAGCGGTGATTCTAAGGCCAAGGTGAATAAAAAAAATTAAAATATTGCTCCAAAACTAAGAACTGGTTCTTAAATAAGAGTATGTGAGAACCGATTCTTACACTGTTTATGCCATGTGTCGTTCTGTTATTACTTTTAATTTGTCACAATATCATGCGATTTCTAAATTTAAAAAAAAAAAATACGCAAATGACAGATATTTTCATGTTCGAGGTAAAATATACAAACGCAAAAAAAAAAAAAAAAAATTGATCTTGTGGGTTGCCGACCAAAAAAATATTCGTTTGACATACATAACAGGTTTGTAATACTATGATCACTTTGTAAGATTAGTACAAATGAAACTTATAATACAGAGACTTATGTTACACAACTTTTATTTACTATTAACACCAAACAAATAAACTTTCATCTTCCTTGTAACTTTCCTAAGTACCAAAGAAAAAAGAAGATAAGTTTTCATGAGATCTATCACTTCAATCTCTCGGAGTTAGGCATAGAAATTCCCAACTCGCCACCCACGAAATTCCCATTCCCATCGTCCTCTCCGCTATGTTGATAATGACGATTAGACCAAGGGATCATGCTGACCGATGGAAAGCAACATTTGCACTCATCGGGACATGGTAGTTCCGGGAGAGTTTCACTTTTTTTGCGGGCCCTATTTCCATCGTGGTGGTGGTGCTGCTGCTGCGTGGCTTCCCAAAGCGGTCCCCAACATTCGACCTTGTTGTACTCAGGGATGTTGGAATGGAAATAAACCCAAACAGGAGATTCTTGTAGCTCAGGGTAGTTGTTCAACAAGTACCCATCTCCATGGACTAAAGCTTCCAACACCTACAAACCAATAGGTCCAGTTTAGGAGTTGTAAACATGTTTAAACGGGCTTGTTTTAATAAGCCAGCAGATCTAAACGGATCTAAAATATAAACGAGACTGGCTTAAAGGGGCCGGCTAATTTAACATCCCCATTGAAAAATAATAATACTAACGAATCCAAAAACTTACCACCGGTAATTCTTTGCAAAAAATGTAGTAGCGAAGCTTTGCAATGAGATCTAAAAGGAAGTGGCCTCCGCTAATGTGGCAGTGGACGTGAAGCGACATTTGACCTTTCACTTTCTTCCATTCGGCCACTACTTCGTCCCTGAACAACTTATTGGCCCATCCTTGCAACTGGTGAATACAAGTTAGATCAGTCATTTAAAAACCTTTTGTACACTTTGGGAGAGTTTTATGACTTACTTGAGAGTTGTTGATGGATTGAGATATAGCTAAGGTTAATTTAGCGGTTATGTCACTGTGAGTAAGAGTGTAAGTTCTTGGGAGCTTTGATGGATGCTTCTTTTCATCAACTCCTAAAAATAATACTTTTAATTTGGAGGCTTCAAAAATCGCCGGTCCAAATAGTCTTGCAACCTTACCCATTCAAAATCACGGGATTAAAAGTTAAATACAAAGCATATAAACTATAGCAATGAAATAGAGGCGAATCAAAATAAATAAAAGAAAATTAGTGAAATTGAATAACAAGAATATTTCCCAAGAAAAAAGATTTGAGAGTCTTACAGGAACAATAGATTTGTTCTTCATTTTGGATCTCTTGTTGGTGACAAAGAGTGAGCTATCGCTCTGTTTGTCTAAAAATGCTGGTTTCATCTTCGATGGCAGTAACAGATTTGTCGCCAAACTACACATCTCTCTGTTTGTTTTTTGTAGTAACCCGAAATAGAAGAAAAATAATCCTTATATATACAGAGAGACCCTTTCGCTAAAGATCTCACGCTATTATTGCGTGTTCACAAAATCAAAGCTTGTAACTTTGAAGCCCTAAACAAAAAAAAAGGCGAGCTTGCTTTCGATTTCTGTTAAGATCTTTTCCCGTAAATTTAGGGTTGTTGTTGCGTGTTGGGTTAAACAATCTTTCGATACGAGTGAGTGAAAAGCGAAGGTTGCTTCTATTTCTAGACAGTCGAAAATTCTCGTTAAAGCGGTGAGACCGAGAGTGCCACGTGGCGTCCAGCTTCTTCAGCTGGCATGTGTCGGCACAATGAGGCTCACAGGTGACATTGATGACTTCTCTTCGGTTCGTTATCGGATAATACTAGCTTTTCGGTTGTGCAAACGATTCCGTACGATTCGGTTCTGACCAAATCTATCTGTAACACCCGTCTTTCGGTTAAATTAGAGATGCGGTATTAGGATATCCGTGGAACTCATTTCGGTTCAACCGGGACGTCACTCAACTTGTTCCAGGACCCGGCGCTTCCTTCGGATTCAAATACACCAATGACATTATTCGATCGAATCAATCCCGCATTCGGACCAGCAAAAAAATGGAGACAGAAAAAGGGAGAAGAGGTCTGAGTAATTGTTTCAAACACAATTACCCAGTGAAGGGTGGATTTAGGGAACCCGCGATCCCAACTTACACTACTCAACTTCGAAACACAAGTCCTAAACTAATACCACATTGTAAGCATCACCTGAAGGCTTTCATCACGCAACCTATGTCCAATGGACTTCTACAGCCTGAAACGCAAACAAAACAACAAATAAAGTAAAAGCAAAACAAAATGAAATGGCCCCGAAGCCCATCATTGGCCCCGGAGCCCAACTCCAACTCCAACTCAAACACCAACTCCAACACAATAAGAGAGCTCGCCGAAACCCCCTTTACGACGATTCAAGGGTTGCGTACCAAAAATCGACATACGCAAGCCGCCACCAAACACCTTTTCGGGGGCTCTACCACAGATCTAAACCCTTCAAGTCCATCAAGCACACACAATATTTTCAGTTTAAGCGATAACCTAGCGTTCTATGTTCCACACAAAAAACACATTGAGTACTCAGCTATCCCTATGCTACCTAGGAAAGATCATATTAACGGAGGACTATCGTTCGGAATGGAATAGGGCAAGCAAAGATAGAACTGAAACCTCATCTTGGCCAAAGAAGATTTAAGGACTTCATGAGACCGAACGGACGTCAGATCTGGAAAGAGGGCGAAAAATAGAACGATTTAGGCTTTTGAATTACTCAAATCGGATATAGGATATGCTAGATATGGGCGAAAAAAGTTATGTGGTTTAAATCACTAAACCGAATTTGAAATCAAAAATCAGAATTAAAATCGATTTTGGATTGGTTTTGGGCTAAACCGTAAATTGGAATTGATTTTTGTAAACTGAACTAAACCGGTTCGAATTGGAATTAAACCAAAAGAAAACCGAAATTGAAATTGATTTTTGAAAACCGAACTAAACCGGATCGAATTGGAATTGGTTTCCTAACCGGGCTAAACCAGAAATTGATTGAAATTGGGAAGCGAACCGGACCGGATCAGCCTAACCAGACCGGTCGGTCAACGGCCGGCGGCGGCGGCTCCGGCGGCTTCTCTGGGCGGTTCTCCGGCGGCGAACGACGGCTCCGGTCGGCGGCGGCGGCGGCGGCGGCGCGTGGCTCCGGCGCGTGGGCTCCTCCGGTGCGTGTGGATCTCACGCGCCCGGCTCCTCTCCGGCGCGTGCGGCGGCGCATGGGGCTCGGCTCGGCGTCTCCGGCTTCGTCTCGACGAGGTGGTCACGGTGGTGGGTTCGGTTTCTCGGGATTCGAGGTATTTTTTTGAAAAACGAAAGAAACAAAACGTTTCCGGAGTTTTATTTCTAGATCTGAGACTCGGAGTTTACCTGGAATGAGGGAGCTTCTTGGATTCCGTGAATAGTACTTCTCTAAGCTTCGAACAACTCATCAATCCGGCAGAACTTCGCAGAGAGAAGAGGGTTTTAGGTTTTTAGAGGAAAAAACTAGCTATTTATAGGAAAATGGCTAGAGTTTTGGGAAAAAAAAGTGGGCTTGATTTTTTAGAATGGGCTTTTCTTTCTTTTCTCAAAAATTTTTAACTGGACCGGGGCAGGGCATTACACTATCTATTAGAAAAGTTATTATATTCTGGTTTGTGTCTTTTCTCTTTTGTTCATACTGTCATGTTTTATAACCTTTTACTTTACTTCTTAGAAAAAAATCTCTGTCGCCTGTTGTATCTAATCGGATCTCCTTGGAATAACAACTAGCTAATTTGTATTTGTGATAATGTATCTAAAAACAAATTTTGTTTGTAAAACTTAGAGAAAGTTCGATCTATTTATATCGAGTTTAACACAAATACAATAAATCAACATGAGATATGAGTCTAACTATCACACAGCAAATTTAAAGCAGGAAACAGAGCACTCAACCGAAGTTAATGTAGAATTTGATAATTTTAGAAAGAAGTAATGAAGGTAAAGGTTGAGTTCTATTATTCACAAACGATAAATTTATATTTTACAAAATAGACTCAATAAAACCTTAAGACTTACTTAAACATAATTGATTTTATCCGATATCATGACTAATATCTTGGATATATCTATAAATATTTTAACATTTTCCTTTAAGTTGGTGGGTGCAAATTGCAAATGACCAACTTGGACAACAAAAAAGGAAATTATGAAGTTTCTAATGCCTTGGTCATGATGTCTGCGAGTTGCTCAGTTGTTCCGAACATGGTGTGTTGCTATTAGACGATCTTGTACCGCATCACAACACTGTGACAATCTGACGTATTGTGTTTGTTCTTTTATGAAACGCTGGATTTGTTGTGATGTATATTGCAGCTTTACTATCTCAAAACAGCTCTTGATGATCAACTACTTTATCAGCAACAAACAAACGTTTCAGCCATTTCAATTCCTTGGGAACTACCAACATAGACCTATATTTTGCCTCTGTGGATGAATGAGATTCGGTGTTTTTGTTTCTTTTTTCTCTAAGCAATGGGAAAGTCACCAAGTAACAGATAAATATGACAATGAACGGCAAGATGTTGGACATGCACCCCAATATGAGTCATAGAATGCTCGAACTTTCAATTCATTGATTGCCTTCACCATAACACCCCTTTATGTAACGAATGACACGCACAAATAATTGTGTTCCAATGTGCTTCATGTGGCTTATGCATCACCTGAGACAGAGCTGTACTGAATAAACTCAATTCAGATCGTGTGATCGTAAGGTACATTAACTTTCTCACAATGCACCATCTTTGTACAATGACAAATTGATAAGAGTAAGAACACACATATATTTTGAAAGAATTATACTAAATTCTCATGATAAATATGTTACAAGTTGCATAGACTTATATAGGGATTAATAACCTATTTCTAAACTAATATGAAAAATATATTTTAGACATAATGGCCAATTTCATATTCTAAGATATTTTTTGTATATTTCCAGATTTTTCCTAATTTTTCTTGATCTTTCTTGATATGGTTGATCTCTTTTCGAGCTCTCAATACCTTCTCTCAAGATCTTATGTGGTAACATATGTGAGATTGGACAAATATTCAAAATATTAGTGTTATACTCTTGTGGCATTATACTCGGCTGACAAGTAATCTTCGGGGCGTTATATTTTTTTTTTGAATACCTTGGAAGTTTGTGGCGTTATACTTAGCCGACAAGTCATTTTTACGACTACTCGACCGTTGAATCATCTTTGCGGACATCCCTGCACTGATTTCAAGTCTTGGTTCTTCTTAGAAGTTCATGTTCAGGAAGAAACTTGCATTTTGAGTTTGGTCATGTAAAGCTCGTTGAGCCCACAAACTCTAATTCAGAAGTCATCTTCGTTGAAGAAAAACATAAAAGGAAGAAATTTGAAAGAACCAAACAATAGGTTCATGTTCATAATCCACAACATAATCGTAGTCATCAACACAATTGTATTGATAAACAAAATCAGCTGCAATTTTTTCTTTTAAAACTAATCGAACACCACAAACGTGAGTTTGGCGAGCAGAAAAGCAAATCATCTTTCAAAACATTTTTTTGACCAAACGAAAAGAACATCAAAATAGGAAAAAGAAATCTCATAAACAAAACAAAAATCAAATCTCAGCACTTGTTTTTTGGGAAACATAGAACGAGTTTTTAATTTCTTTTTACGAACCTTTTTCAACTATCAAAGGAAAAGAAACATTATCACGAACACGAGCCAAATGAGACTGCGTAGCTTGGGATGATGCTCAAACAAACACGAGCCAAATGGTTGAATCTATTAAATCGTTTTAAACAATTTTCCAAACGTTTTAAAACGTTTTCACAGTTTAAAAACAATCTAATAACGTTTTGTAATCGTTTTTATATTTTTAAAATATTTCTTATACTAGTTTTGAATTTTTAAAACGTTTTAGATTAGTAAAACGGCTTTAAAACATTTTTTTAAAAAAAAAATTTTTGTTTAGTAAAAATAATTTGATATTATAGATATATATGCTTTTCTATAATATTAGTAATTTTACGAATTTTATTTTCAGATTTTTATATGTACTACAATTTTTTTTTTAAAAAATTAAACATTTATTAAAAATAATATTTTATATATATAATATTTTTTGGAATACTTATAGTTTAAAAAAAATTGATAAAGATTTTTATAATTTTGTAAAATTTAATAAATATTTATATAGAATTGTTAACTTTTATATTCATTTATTGTTTGCAGAGAAAATTTTGGAGAGTTTGAGCAGTATTTGGCCTCCCAACCGGATCAGTTAGAGACGGTTCAGTCACGTTCAGGAGCGGCACGACGGTCTCGCTCGGCTCAGCCGAGACAGTCTCATCCTTGGCAGGAGGCTCCTAGTGGGAGCCATTCGGTGTCTCAGCTGCCAGAGACACAACATGTTCCACCATCTATTGCAGCGGAGATAGCGGATTTAGTCGACCAGCCGGGAAGAGAGTTGCTCAAACATCTCTATCCCAACTACGAGATCATCCCAGGAACTTATTGGTATGTCTTGTAACTTCCAGAATTTCAAATTTAACATATTTATTATACATACTTTTAACGTTTAATGTTTTTGCGTTATCAGGTTTCCGACGACGGAATCGAAGATCACAAAGAGCATCTTGGGCATGATGTACATCATGCTCCATATTGCATATCCGACCTAGATGGGAATGCCTTTATCCGATAGGTATAATTGGTTATGCCAATGCGTGGTACGTATCTTCGTTTGTTAACTTTGGTATATATTTCATATTATGATTTTATTAGTTGTTAATAACAACTAATTTATTTTGTAGCAAGAGTATACTTGGGATAGGAAGTATACTATTCTTGTGGAAAAGGAGTTTCACATGAAGGCAAAATCACATTACTCGCACGTCATCAACGAGTGGAAACAGAAGTGGGTGGCGGAAGATGTCCATAAGGGAGTGAACGACGAGGTGTGTAAGGGGCGGATCCATCATTGGTCGGTTCCTACTACAACATCGACCTCTTCGACAAACTCGCAAAACCGTAAAAGTCAGAAAGGCGGTGTGGGGATGGCGACCCATAACGCGGGAGGTTTCTTTATTTATATTTTCCATAATTTAATACTTTTTCTAATCAATATTTTTTTGGGGCAGAAACGGTGAGAAGGATGAGAACCGACGTTTGTTGAGCTCATCGAGGGCGGCCATAAAAACAAGACTACCGGCGAGATCCAGATCCGATCGCTCGGAGAATTTTTGAGTCGACGAAGAGACGGGTGGATAAGGTGTTATCCCAGCAATCCGAGGAAGTCTGCTCAACGGAGTCTTAGCTATCGCCGGAAAAGGTCAACGAGATATTTCTCGAGGTAAGTTTTTATGTTAACTTAAATTCGATATAATTCTTAGGTTACTTAATTTCTAACTAGTATCATTAAAAAACTTAGCAGGAAACAAAGAAATAAGGCCTTGTATTCGTTTTAGGAAACTTGGCGGAAAAATTCTCGACACCGCATTCCCGCTTTCGTCTATACACCGATTCCTTCGCCGAAGCCTTGAAAGAGAAAGATGAGGAAATCAAAGCGTTGAAGGTGAATCATGCGCGGATTAAAGCATATATTGCAGAGGAAAGGGTGGAAACCAACTGAAATATGAAGGCGATGCAAGATCAGTTTATGTACTACAACAAGCACGACACTCTTCCGGAAGGAGTGGAAGAAGTAGCTCCGGGAGCGGCACACAGAGCGGGAATGGGAGCTGCAGGGACGAGATCCGCACCCCATCCCCGTCAAATGTAATTTAAAACATTTTTTTGTTTTATGAATATTTTAAAAAAATATTTATCATAACTTTTCGTTTTTATTAATTTTTAGTTATAATATTAAAAAATTTATTTTTTAACCCTAGGTAATCCGTCGGTAAAGTGTCGGTTTAGTCTCGTCGGTAAACGGTTTATTTTCATCGAAAAACCATCGGTACTGGCCGTTGATAATCTATCGGTTTATATCCCTCGGTAAACCGTCGGTTTATATCCCTCGGTAAACCGTCGGTTTATATCCCTCGGTAAACCGTCGGTTTATATCCCTCGGTAAACTGTCGGTTTATAACCCTTGGTAAACCGTCGGTTTATAACCCTCGATAAACCGTCGGTTTATATCCCTCGGTAAACCGTCGGTTTAGTTTCACGGTAATAATTTGGTAAAATTCGTCGAAAAACCATCGGTATTGGCCGTTGATAATCTATCGGTTTACAGTCCTCGGTAAACCTTTGGTTTATATCCCTCGGTAAACCGTCAGATTATATCCCTCGGTAAACCGTCGGTTTATAACTCTCGGTAAACCGTCGGTTTATATCCCTCGGTAAACTGTCGGTTTATAACCCTAGGTAAACCGTCCTTTTAGTTTCGTCGGTAATCCATTGGTAAAAATATAATAATTTAAAAAACCGTCGGTTTTCTATCAGTTTTGTAAACTGTTAGTTTTCCGTCAGTACAAAACTGACGAATTTGGTTTTCTGTCGATTTTTTATGACGGAAAAACGACGGATTATAATCCGTCACTAATATGTTAGTTTTCCGTTATTAATCCATCATATCTAATAGATCCATCACTTTCCGTTAATAAAATAGTGACGAGAAGTGACAGATTAACGATGAATCAGGATTTAGGGGTTTGTTTCCGGAAAAAATGATTTGCAAACCACCGTAAATATATTCTAAGCAATTTTTACAATACAACAATTTGCATCATTCCCATAAAGACACTTATACGACGAAATTTCAGAAATTCAACACTTTCATCCAAAGGTGTTTCTTAATGTATACTATATATTAACAAGTCGTTCTTCGTAAGAAGAGCAACTATATTTGAAATCCGTGTTTTGACTTCCGAAAAGTTTTTAAAATTGTTAAACATTGATCAATTTAACCTTGAACCAGTCTAATTAAGCGTTCTCGACGTTTTCAACCCATAAACCCTAAATCCTAAAACTATACTCTAAACCGCCGTTAATCCGTCGGTTTTTTACTGATGGATTAATGACGGATACATCCGTCAATAATCCGTCGATTTAGTAAAAAAATTCATTAGACCGACTAAATTTTTTACTAACCGCCTAAAAGAACCACCCAAAAAATTAATTAAACCACCAAAATTTCCGGTTAATGACGGAAAATTGACGGCTAAATGAAAACCGATGGATTTGATCGTCGGTTTTCCGTCATTAACCAGAAATAAAAGATTTCGGTTCATCTTCTTCCCCATTTCTGCGTTTTTAGGCTCTCTCTCCCAAAAAATATCTCCGACTTCTCTCTTCCAAATACCGGCGATTTTGAGTTCATCTCTCAATTTCCAATCGTCCAAAGCCTTCAATCATGTAAGTCTTCCATTTTGTAATTTTAAGAATTTTAGAGTTTTAGGTTGTTGAGTTGAAAATTTACTTTGCATGTGTAGATTGTGTAGTTGTGATGTTAGATTTGTGTTTTCAAGTTAGATTTGATAGATTATGATGTTAGAAATAGATTTTAATTTAAGTTTATGAATTTTTTTGTCTATTTCAAAACGTTTTTAAAGTTTAATTGTTTTATATATATTAAATCAAAACGTTTTTATGTAAAAGTTATGAAAATATATTTTTAAAAAATTATATATTTTAAGGTTTAAAGTTTTTGAAATTATATAATTAATTTTATGATTATTGAAGAAATTATATGTTTTTATTAAACTTTCTTGTTTATATATAATTATTGAAGAATTATTATGATTTATACATATATTTAACAATTATAAATTTTATTGATAATTTTATAAATACTAAAGAATTGTTTTCTTAAAATTTATATTTTTGGGTAAATTTATCATAATTTTGTCGTATAATTTTAATTATAGTACTATTTTGTATTATAAAATATTTTTAAACGTTTTAAAAGTTTTAAACAATTTTTAATTTTTTTGATTTTTTTTTAAATTAAAATATTTTTAATTGATTATTAGGCTGTTTTTATGATTTTATAATACTTAATAAATATTTAGTTTATTTTAATTTATTTCTAAAAAAAATTCTCGATTGTTTTACAAGAAACACCGAAAACCAAAGGACGTTGGTTCGGTTTAGGCAGTATGAGCCAAAAACTGAAGTCCCTAACATCTTCTCGGTTTATTCCGACACATGCAGAATATGAGGCGAGATTGAAGGCTAAAGACGACGTGGTCGCGATCTTGTTGGCAAACCAAGAAAAGATGATGACAAAGTTCGACGAGCTAGAAGCGAGGTTTCATCAGGACGACGTGCCAAGGTCGAGGTCGGGGATGGAGCCGTGATCGAGTTTGGGGTCAGGGACAAGGAAGGGGGCATGTTTGTAGATTTGTCGGGTTTGAAAAAAAAAACTTTTGATCAGGACTATATGCTGAGGTCGAGGTCAGGGACAGGGCCGGAATCGGGTTTAGTGTCAGGGACGGGACCGGTTTGTAGATTTTTCGGGTTTAGTATCAGGTTTGAACAAAAAAGTGTCGAGTTTATAAAACTGACGGAAAACCGAAGGACGCCTTCGGTTGGTATTCTGTCCGTCAGTTTTCCGATTTTCGTCTGTCAAAATTATGTCTGTATTTCTAGCTTTTTCTTGTAGTGAATTAATCGTGGATTCATATGAAAACAACTACTGATGGATTCATGGTACATCAGTAATGATGCGCAAGATCGTTATGTACACGTAGGTATGCGTGATTTACCTCGAGGAACTAGCAAACGCATAGAGTTTGCCTTTAGGAGAGAAGATAACTAGAGCAATTTTGGCATCACAAAAGACATAATTCAAAGGCTTTTTCAAAAGTTCATTTCTTCTCTTTTGAGAAAGTCACTTGCCTGCTCGTCGCGTTCCCTATCCTCTTCATCTCTGTCTTTCCCTGTTCTCTATTCTCCCCATCTCCGTCTTTTTCATCACCATTGTTTTATGTACGATTAACCCTAATTTACAATAAACACCATAACTTGACTATCCTCTCTTTTTTTCCATATATGAGAATCAAATGACCAAAAGCTGAACCTAATTACTTGATTTTAGTAAAAATAAAATTACCCATAAACGGAAATGATATGAAATTCATTTTATTAAAATTTATATTGAGTAATTTCTTACTACATCATCATGTTATTACGAGAACAACAACTATGAAGAAGAAAAACAATTATAACCTTCTACTATACATAAGATATCAATAAGAAATTAGACCAGATTTGAGAGAGAGAGAGAGAGAGAGAGAGAGAGAGAGAGAGAGAGAGAGAGAGAGAGAGAGAGAGAGAGAGAGAGAGAGAGAGAGAGAGAGAGAGAGAGAGAGAGAGAGAGAGAGAGAGAGAGAGAGAGAGAGAGAGAGAGAGAGAGAGAGAGAGAGAGAGAGAGAGAGAGAGAGACCTAAGACCATGTCCATCCGTGTTATCGCCTGAGTTTCTTAACTATTCATTTTTTTTTTTTTTTTTTAAATCTGTCGAAAAAAAAAAATTAAAAAAAAAAGTTGACCAATAAGAACGCGCCACGTGGCGTGAACAGTGTAAGGATCGATCCTTAGAGCATGGCCATTGAGGTATCTTAAGGCCCGGGTTCTTAACTATTCACGTGGGTCCCACGTGAATAGTTAAGAACCCGGGTCCTAAAAATCCTTATTTAAGAACCGGTTCTTACACTGTTCATGACACGTGGCGGCTTATCATTCGTCTAATTTTTTTTTTCGAATTTTTTTTTTTTTTACACTTTTCCCAAAAAAAAAAAAAAAAAAATTTTTTTTTAAGAACCCCCATAGGGGTTCATTGATGGTCATGCTCTTATATAAAGATTTTAAGAGACAGTTTCTTAACTATTCACGTGGATCCCACGTGAATAGTTAAGAAACTATCCCCTTAAGAACTCCGTGAATAGTTAAGAAACTATCCCCTTAAGAACTCCCAATGTGGGTGCTCTAAGAATAAATCTAAATTATAATATATCTTCAATGTTATTTTAAATTTAGCTGTACAATTCTATAGAATATTCTTTTAAATTTTATAATGACATGTATATATATTTTAAATTATATTTTTTTCTTCATAAATGAAAACAACATGTAATTTTTGGAATTTTTAAATTAATAAGAAAAAATATTTAAATACATAATCTTAAAATTATACGAAAACAAGATTAATCTTTATATTTATAAAATGTAAATAATAAAACTATATATCACTATAAACAACCAAAACACTAATAAAAACAAATAAAAATTAATTAAACTAATATCTCTCGTTCAACACTAACCAAATTTTTTTATGAAACATGTTTAGAAATTTTAAATTTATAAATATAAAATCCAAAACAATGGCTATCAACTTTTCATATAATTAATTGATCAAATTGTCAGACTATATTCAAAAAATGTAATTTTTAAAACCTAAAATAATAATTAATCAGTTCTAAGTGCATCATTAACTATTTACGTAATAAAATAAAACTCATAAAAATGTATGAAAAGATTAAAAAATAATAAAAAGTTTGAAGGAAATTAAAAAAGCCCAAAATAAAAAACTCATAAAAACATGTAAAAGATATTATTTATATTATAAATTGAAGTAATATTAACTTCTGCAAATAATTATGATATCAAAAGAGAGAAAAATATAAATGTGTAAATAAGATATGTATAAAAATATTGATACTCAAAATAGATATTAAAATATATTAACTATTTACGTAATAAAATAAAACCTGAGAGTTGGATTCTCTTCTAGTTCTAGGTGTTGATAAAAAAAAGGAGATAGCCCCCATAGTAATAGTGTAGAGAAATAAAAATTCATTGACAATTCATACATAATATGCCCATAATTAAAGTCTTAGTTTTATTGTTATAAATAAGATTTACTTGACATAACTATAAGGTTAATCAGATGTTAAATTAAAACTCGGATGGATTTCATACCCGAAACTCTAAACTTACGGTTAAAGGTTTTAACCCTAAACATTCTTTACTCTGGTTTCTTGGTGGCTTCAGGATTGTTGTCAGCATCATTGGTTTGTCTTCAAGGATTCCTCTGTTGCTTTCTTCTCATCTTCACGAGGACTGGTCAAATTCTTCTCAATGTCTTCACTCTCGGTGCCTTGGGCAGTTTGTTCGGTGTCAATAGTCAGAGTTGATACCTCACCCCTTGAGGCGTACCAGGAATGTCCACATGCAATACACTCCAGCTAAATGCATATAACAGAAGCAGAATATGCACAGTAAGAGAATATGGTCTATAGACACTCACGCTATAGTATCGGTTTTGATTTCGGTATTCACAAATTGTATATAACTTAATATGGAAAAGCACAAGAACCTGATAGCGATCTCCATGCCCAGCTTGGATGATATCCCTCAGACCAACTTTAGTTTGACTGCATCTCGAGCATCTTGCATCAGTCATCTGCATACATGACATGGTCAGAGACATTACCCAGCAGAAATACAAGAAACTAGGTAAAACTTAGATTGTCAGAAATGATAAAACCTGCATTCGTTCCGCATCATCAGGCTCATTCTTCTCTGTTTCCTCAGCAGTTAAACCCTCCTGAATCCCAAAAAAAAAAAAACAAATTGTTTACTCGTCCAAGTAGTAACCAGTAGTTGCGTATTGTATCACAAAGCAAGAATCAGGTTAACTCTGGAATGGAATTTATGCCAGTGAGAGGGAGACTGAACAAAAAGGGGATGAGAATCTATATGTAGATGTCCCTAACCTTTAACTCAGTGGGTGACATATTCAAAATCTTTGCAGGTTCTAACTCGCCATTGAGCAGTCGTCTAGCCAGTACTGCAGTGTGCTGCAGACAACACAAAATTGCTTATCAACGATCATAACACATTCATGTCAAATTAAATTCATACATGAACAGTAATGAATGCAGATTCTAACCTTGAGATTGAAAACCAAGGCCCGCATCCTTTGATTGTATTTAGGATGATCCGATGCCAGAGAAGCATGTAAAGCCAGCTCAAGAGCACACACCGGACGAACAGCCGCATCTGGCCAGGGAAAACGCTCATCCTGTCAAACAATTTAAACTACTGAATTTGCGATACATGTCAAATAACCAGCATGTTATTTGGTAGGAACAAATGACTGTATGAAAAGGGAGAATATTTGGAATGTGATTAAAAGGACAGAAACGCCGATACATTTTCAGCCTGTACAAGATGGGATCCATCTGAACCCACCTTTGCTTCTTCACCAGCAGCTTGTTTGTTCTCAGCGTTAAAGCATATGTTCTGGACTGCTTCCAGAAGCTTCGCCAAACACTTGTCACGATGAGCATCGCCTGTTAGTGATTCAAAATCCTGTAAGATAGAATGATACTCGGATGAAATACCGCTTCCAGGGGTCTCAGGTTTTAGAAAGGCATCTTCCTCCTTTCTAATATCAGCAGGCGCTTCCTCAGTTTCAAGGTCAGGAAGGTCACCCAACCGGGACATTGTCTTTTCGACAAGGAGGTCAATTTCATGTTGTTTTGAATCTTCATAATCCGGATCAGTCAACTTCCACAGCTTCTTCTCAGCGGTATCATACACCTTTCGTACGATAAAACCAGGGTTATCATGGCGTTTAGGAAGTTGCTTATGGGCTGGGACAAGATACACCTTGCATCTGTGCATCACAGATTCTGCTGGCACCTCATCAAGATGGAAACTGTAGAAAAGTTCTCGTGAATCAATTGATTGACAGTTTCCACCACCCTTTGTATGTGCTTCTTCTGGACGATAAAGCCACTGCCCCAAAATCATCATGCTTCCATCTTTTGTTTGGGTAATATCCTAAAAAAACAAGTCTTTATTTCGAAGCGGATGATAAAAGAAGAACTGGTAAAAAAGATCTAGCAGCACAGCAGTACCTTGATAAGGGCAACATATGGCTTTTGACTTTTGTCTTCTGGAACCAAAACAACCGATTCCTCCTGTGCAAGAAGGGAATGTCAGAGATGGTATGCATGATGTAAAATAAAAACTTCCTGTCTCTAAGCAATGTGCATCTAGAAACTGTAATCTTTACAAGATGGACATAAATCTATACATTCCTCAGACACTAATTCCCTACATCATCTTAGCTTTCTTCACAAACATTAGCCATGAAGCCCAAAACACTCAAGATAGCAAATGAAAGACGTAAGAGGAGCGTTAATACATTCTAATCATCACGCATAGTTCTTTCCAAACCCTAGATTTTCAATATGCAGAGAGGACAAGGTGCACTTGCAGACTCAGTAAGGAAAAAAATCTCAACAAATCTTTTGAAGTTCAAAATGGATCAGCACATGATGCATCAAAATCTATCAATCGAACCCAAAATAGAAAAAACAAATTCCAATAATGCATCAAAATCTATACATCGAGTCAAAAGCACAACTCACCAGTTGGTATTTGTTACCGTTGTATTCGAATTGCACGAAATGGGTTCTTCTCCCTTTGCCTCTACCCGTAACCCTAACAGGTTCACCAACGGGTTTCGCGTAATCGGGCTTCTCTTCTTCCTCCGGCGGCGTTTCCTCGTCATCTTCGTCCAGCCTCACCTTCCTACGCTTCCTCCGATTCCCTTCAGTTTCCTCTGGGCTCCTCGAGTTCTCGTCTTCTTCGTCACTCGACACCTGAGCGAATCGCCTAGGCAACACTATCTTTCGTCCCTGCGACACTAAAAGTACAGAAATTAGCATGCTTTTATGTTATTGTGTAAATATGACGGAAATAGCTCTGCTTAGTAGTATTTACATGCTTAGACTCTAGCACCATTTTGATATATTTTTTTATCACCCCTTTCCCTAAATTCAGAAATTTATACTGAGAAATTAGATTTTTACTTTTGGTTTTACAAACAGATCATATATATATATATATAATACTAGTAATTTAGTTAGAACTTATTATATTGCTTAAATATTAAGTTTTGAAAAATTTATTGCTAGTTTATGTTTACACATCTATAAATTTATTGCTAATTTATTTTTGACTGAAAATTTGGTTTATCAATTATTACTCTTTTTATCTGCAAATTTATATTATTGTTTTAATGATATATATGTAAACTAAACATTACCTATTAATTTTTTTAATAAGTAAATCTGTGAGATTTTTATTTCATTATAGAAGATATATTTAAGTTATTAAAAGTAATTCTTTTTTGACAGGTGCAGTATTTTATTTTAATATATGTTATTTTAGATAAAGTAACAATTAAATTTTTCATTTATTTTCGTATACAAATAAACTTTTATAGAATTTTAATTAATATATAAAATAATTATAATTCAGATGATAATATATGAATTAAATGAAATCACTAAATTTAAGATTTTTTCCAAATTATATTTTTTATAGTTTAATGAAAATTAATTTAAATTATATTTACTTTTAGACAAAAAAACAAATGTATTTTAAATTAAGTTATTAATTTACCGAAAACAGTAACTAAAATATAATTTGATACAAAATAATATAAGTTTATTGTAATTTATATAAACTAAAATTTGTACTATTGGTTCAAAAACAAATATTTTAAAAAAAATTGTCAACTTTTAGGTAAGTAATTAATAAAAATGAAAATAGTCAAAGTAAAGAAATTAGTGTACTACCATGTTTGTGTAAAGAGATTAATATCATAATTACTAAGGATTTAATAGCTTGCATAAAATATAACCAAGACTTTTGGCTTTTCAAAATAAAAAATCAATCAATAGATTATGATATAAGTTCAATAGTTTTTGGTTATTTTGGTGGTTTTCTTTTAGAAATTGCTGAATTTTCAAAAAAAAATCTTTTAGTTTCTTCCTCACTTACATTATTTATTGTAATGGAATTTTACCCAAAAAAAAAATATTTATAAACAAAATTATATAAATATACTATTTAAAAATGTCAGGAAGTTGTTAAAAAAAATATGTTATGATAGCACAGTTCTGGCCAATAAACCCTCTTAAACAAGGTAAAATAATTTGGTGGAGAGCAATTGATACCTGAAGGTACAATTGTTGAAACACCGAAATAGGTATAATATAACAATTTTGTGATATTTAAAAATAATTAAAGTTAAAAAAATTGTTAAGTTTCAAATATTTTTTTCGTCGTACAAAATAGCTAATCATGAAAAATAAGTTTCAAAATATTTTTTTGGTAGTTGGATACATGGACGGATCTAAAACAATTATGAAAGATGTTAATATATTGGAACTGGATAATATATATTTTTGTTTTATAAAAAAAAGAACATTAAACTTTTCAAGTTTCGATTGATTCATGATCATCATAACTCCCCATAAATGCATAAGTAGTGATGAATGGTTCATATTTTATTTTCAAATTTGGTAAAACCGGAAAATTTTATAAAGAAAAATCAAAATAGAGAAGCAATTATATATATTCGTGTAAGTAATTGTTACTTGAAAATATTTAATTCATTGATTTATGATTAATGTATTTTTCTATAAAAATATATGCAATGATGATGGTTTAGATTCAAATCAAACCAAAACAATTATTTTTATTTTTAAAATATTCATTGGATGTTTACAAATTAATAGTACCAAAAGTTTTTGAGAAACTACGTGCATCTATTGGTCCTTGACTACATTTATTTTTCATCAACTATATAGAAAATCTAAAAAGATTGATCTATTCAATTTTTTGGTTCTTACTACTTTCATTTTTTATTTGATGGAAATGATAGACGTATATCTATTATGCTACACGATATAATGAGGAAAACAATATGGTGAGATCAAAGCATCAAAACAATTATACTTTGTTGTTAGAAATTATTGTTGAAAATATTTATTTGATAGTTTCATAACCGTCGTAATTTTCCATAAAACTTATGTAATAATGAATAGTTTAAATTCGATTTTCAAATTCTTTTAAACTGCAGAAACTAAAAAATAGTTGATTAGTTGATAAAATTGAAGAGAAGAACACAAAGAGAAGACTCTAGTTTCGATAGAGACTTTGTTGTTATATCAAATACTTAAGTATAAATATTATTTGTCTATTTCAATGCTAAAATTAAATCCAATATGATGTGGAGACGATCTACCCATCTGATGCCCGAGGTTATGTTTTTCGTTTAATTATTTCCATGCATGCTTTTAGTGGGGGTTTTTAGTGTGTCACTTGAGTTTTAAATGAAAAAAATAAATATAATAATTATAGGAGTTTAATGGGCTTATCATATTGGTCCAATCCATTACAAATTAAAATATCAGGTTGAGATGAGGACACTTCGACATCACGTGTTGAGAAGCATAATCGCTGGATTTATTTGATGTATGTTTTGTAATATAAAATAATTTGTCTAAATGAATATATTGATTTTTTTTTTTAACATCTATATTTATCCTATATATAATAGGAGAAGGGGGGGCTCTCTCAAGCCGCCACATCAGCCCCCCTTGATTGGTTAATTTTCATCAAACTTTTCCACATCATCAACTAAAACATATATTAATATTATTTAATTTAAATATAATTACTTAATACTATTGAAATATAAATTCTAAATTTGAATTTATTTTATAATTTATAATCTCATAATTATATAAATATTATATAATATAAAATTTAAATATATTTTCCATATTTCTATGTAATAAAAAAAATCTCAGTAAAAGTAAAATATCAAATTATAAGACTAAAAGTAAAAATATTATTACTAAAAATTTTACAATAATTAAAAACTAGAAGCAAAGAACCATAAAAATATAAATAATAGAAATAATTATGAATAAGAATAGAAACAATATTATAAAAATGATACACAATAAGAATAAAAAACTTATACAAAATATAAAAACGTAAGAAATAAATAAAATCAATGAAATATTAAAATATAGAAATAATTATTATTAAGAATAAGAAAAAAATGTTATAAAATGAGATAAGATGATAATAATAAAAAGTAATTATATAAAGTATAAGAAGATAGAAAAGAAAATAAAACGAATGAAATATATATAAAATTTAAAATGATAACTAAAAAAATTAAAATATTATGGATGAAACCTAAAAAATTTACGAGTTCGATGAATGAAATGTATAAATAACAAGTATATATATATATATTTAAAATAGTTTGTAAAAAATTAAAAGGATGATAAAATTTTATAAAAAGTTCATTAAATCTGATAATTAAAAAATATTTATTTATAAAATAAATTAAATTAATAATTACATGTTAACGTATATACTCTTCTAAAAATCATTATATTCATAAGAAAGAAAAAAATACAAATTTGTAAATTAAAAACATCTAAAATATTGATACTTCAAATAAATATCAAATATATTAAATATTTATAAATTTAAGAAAAATCCGCGCATTTGCGCGGGTTCTCTCCTAGTTTATATAAAATCTGAAGTTACATCAAAAGTACATAAAATACTAAAATGACAATGAAATACATTATTACAATTTTGAAAACACAACAAAACAAAAGAAATAAAAAGTGGAGATGTTTTTCCCCGAAAATTCTTCCTGGCTAACAGAATATCATTTCTGTTATTTTTCTTCTTCATCACTTTCGATTTGATGCCATTTGTGACTTCGGCTATCATTTGAACTTGAAACACCAATTCTCTTTGTTGTATTACATTGGCCAATTTCCAATTCAGATCTATAGATGTTCCATCATAAAGAATCCAATCTATTGATTCTTTCGATAGAAATAAATATTGGAATTGCCAATTTTCAACGATTCTAAGAACATCGCCATACAACAAAGAGAATACATCATTCTCTCCGATGTGTTGTCTTTTCCATGGTGGTTTCCACGGTACTTCCTTCCAAAGCAAAGCCGTTAAAAGACGAATCCATAAATCTCTGACGGTATTGGAGATATATCCAGAAATATTCCACCATGAGAGATCATCCCAATAAAATTGCTAATGAGTATAAGGAAAAACTCTTCATCATCAATCCAAGAGAAAGAGATCCCTTTTTCATTAGCAAGTTTTTCATCGTAGTAGATAACTTCCACAACGGAGATAGACAACACATTAACGGAACTGTTGAAAAACTGCTCCATTCCTGTATCAAATATGGAATCATAGATCTTCAACAAGAGGAAGAACAAGAACCGTCGTAGTTACCGACGAACAAAATTTTTGAATAGTATTATTCTCTAAAGATGAGTATCAATTAGATCCTACATCTTCAGTAATAGAGAATGACAGAACAAAAGCAAGACAATAAACTGTGATTAAAAGAAAATCAACAAAGACACTCATTTACGATGTCGAGAAAAAATCCCCTTCTCGATCGCCTCACAATCGCACGAAGCAGTTAAAATATCATATATTTATTCTCTTATAACTATATCCATTTTGAATATATTGATTTATATAGAAAGCCCATGTTTTTCTTAAATTGTATGTTTTTTTTTTGTACTAGAAATATCTATGAACGAAATCAAAGCTGAAGGAAAAGCTCAATTAGGAACAGCAACGTCAGTCACTGAAGCTGAAGGAAAAGCTCTACTACTAGCTATCTTCAATACATGGTGTGTAGGATATAAAAATATAATTTATGAAGGAGATTCACAACTACTAATAAACATCATAGAAGGCAAGATAAGCGACATCAGTTTAGCAAATTTGATCAACGAAATCAAATATTGGGAACCAAAAGTGAAGCTTCTTTCTTATAGTTTTGTACGTAGGAACTCAAATGTTCTTCTCATTTACTGGCCAAAATTGGTCCTCCGAACAATATATTTTATTCAGATTGTATTAGTCTTCCTGTTTGGCTATACAAAACTTTGTATAATGATCTTTATTTATTACGTTAATAAAGTTCTAATTTCGTCGGAAAAAAAAGAAATATCTATGAAATGCTAAATTGGTTATATAAATGTATTTTATTGTTAAAACAATATATATTTAAAATGTTAGATTATTATACTCTGTTTATTTTATGGGGAGTTAGTATGAAATCAAAACTAAAATTTGTAAAGTAACACCTACTAAAGCATACAAAATATGACAGATAACACAATTACATATACATAAAAAAAACTAAAGAAATTGAGTTCATTCATAATCTTAATATCCTAAATAATTATGTTCATCCGCAATCCGACGATAGGTTTCAATTCAATGGTCATATATCTTTTACATATCCAACATCCACAGAGACAAAATTTGAAAAACAACAAATTACAACTCTGAAGAGGTATTTGATGTGTCAGTCACGGCGTAGTACAAGTGGTAGTACAAGACGTGACTCAAGACGTGGATATGTTCGATTGTTAAGATATGAACGAATCTTTATGATATGATTCGGTTTATGGGTTGTGTGCTGAGCTGGATGAAGATCTTGGAGTGGTTTACTTATTCTTTGAATAAGTTTCAAGAAAAAAAAAAGTTATAAAAAGTGGAATATGAAATATCAAAACAAAAAAGATATTTGCTATATCTTTATTTAAGTAAACTTGAGGAGCAAGTTTAGCCTATATAAAGAGGTGAGGCGTGGCCTTATGAAGATGCAAGAGCTGAGAGAATAAAAACACAAGAGGGCTTTTGTATTTTGGGAAAAAGTCTAGGCTCTAGGGGGAGTTTAGCTCATATGTTTGATCCTGAAGAATTCTTGTATTGAATAGAGCGTTAGTTCAATAGGGTTTTGATCTATACGTTTGTAATTTTCGGGATTACTTTCTATTCAAGTGAATTCGAAATTAGGGGAGTAGAAAAAATCGAGCCCCGTTAACAAACTTTGTGTGTCTTACTTTCTGCGCTTTATATTGCCTCACTTGCGTTTTTAATTGGTATCAGAGCGGGTGCTTGATAGAGCTTTAGTCTTGTTTCGAGCAAATTTAAGGTGAGGATCAGAAGGTAGCTCAGGAAGTAGCACAAAGTTCGGTTCGATGGAGTCTCACAAAGAAGGAACGTCTATGACCAGACCACCACGGCTTGACTCTTCAAATTATGGATATTGGAAGGTTCGTATGCAAGCTTTCATTAGTTTTCTTGATGAGGATTGTTGGAATTCGATTGAGATTGGTTGAAATCCCCCTATGATGGTCAATGATAAAAGAGTTGAAGTTCTTAAGCCTAGAGATCAATTGAATGCTTAAGAGAAGAAGGAATCAAGTTGCAATTCTAAGACTAAGACTGCAATTTATAATGCAATTGATGCAAGTTACTTCAAGTTGATTTCTCAATGTGTGTCAGCTCAAAAGGCATGGAAAACATTGGAGAACATGTTTGAAGGTACCACAAGTATCAAGAGGACTAAGCTGGATATGTTAGCATCTAAATTTGAGAATCTAAGGATGGATGAAGGAGAAACAGTGGCTCAATTTAGTGCTAAGTTGTGTAACATATCTAATGAGTCATTCGCTCTTGGAAAGCATTACAAGGATAAAAAGCTTGTGAAGAAGCTAAAGAGATCTCTTCCATCAAAGTTTGAGTCAAAGATCTCTGCTGTTGAAGAAGCTCATAATCTGGATGAGATGGCGTTTGATGAGTTTGTTAGGATACTTCAAGCTTTTGAGTTGAATAAAGCACATGAAGAACAAGCTCAAAAGAAGGATGTTGATGTTGGAGTTGCTCTACAAGTTTCATCTTCTAAAGATTCTATGGCAATGCTGTCAAGACAATTTTATAAATATCTGAAGATGAAGGAAGACAAGAAAAGTAAAAGAGAGAAGATGGACAGCTCAACATCGAAGATACAATGCTATGAATTCATGGATTTGGTCACTTTAGTCGTGATTGTGCAAATTTACAGCATAATAAGAAGAAGAAGAACGTTAAGAATGATTCTAGAAGTGATTCAGATGATAGTGAAGGATTAAAGAACTTCGTGGCATTCACAACCTTTGAGTCTAGTTTTGCTACGAAGTTTGCAACATGATCTGCATCCGCGTCTGCGACGGAACTTGCGTCAGCGTCTCCAACAGGGTGTGCAATTGGAAGTGACAAGGATGAAAGTGATGATGATCCTGTAAGTGATGTGATGATTTCGCTGAGAACTACAAAGCCTTGTATGAGCATTGGTGTAAGATGGTTGAGGAGAATGCATCTTTGACTAAGGAGAAAGTTAAGCTAGAAGCTGCAGTACGAAAGTATGCAACATAAAAAGAAGAAGAAGCACAACAAGACAGAGTTCAACTTGAAGAGACTCAAAAAGGTGTGAGGATGCTCAATAATGGCACAAAGAGGTTGGATCATCTTCTCACATTGGCAAAAGTGATCGATGTGGTCTTGGATTCAATGGAGAATCTTCAAAAGCTGATAGTGTTTTTGGGTCGGGTGGAAAGATGGATGTTGCATCAACAACTGCTACAAAGACTGTAACTGTTATGAAGTCTGCAACTGGTATGTTGACTGGTACGACATCTGGTACGAGAGCTGGTACAAGAACTGCTACAACGACTGCAACAAGGAAAATCCCAGAAGTGAAGAGTGCACCTAAACGAATTTGGCGTCCTGTTTGTCATCATTGTGGAGTTGTTGGGCATATTAGGCCAAGATGCTTCAAGTTATTGAAGGAGAAGAAACGAATGGAGCAAGCTCGTGGAGTGAGATTTTATGGTCCTATATGTTTTCATTGTGAAGGTAAATGACATGTTCAAAGAGCTACTCATGGAGGCACAATGGTCAGGAAGATTTGGAGGAAGAAAGTTAATCGCTTCAGAGATGGTGTAGTAGGATTTTATCCTCAATATGGAGGAGGATGGTTCATGTGTTAGCTTTTGACCATGATGTGACTCAAGTTAGTGGAGATTGGTGTTGCTAGTTTTGGATGATGTTGGATGTTGCTAGTGACGAAGCCTTTGATACTAGGGTTGTTGAGATCACATACATAATCAAAAAGGGTGAGATTTAAGAGGTATTTGATGTGTCAGTCACGGCGTAGTACAAGTGGTAGTACAAGACGTGACTCAGCTTGATGAAAATCTTGGATTGACGATTGCAGCTTGGAGTGGTTTACTTATTTTTTGAATAAGTTTCAAAAAAAAAAATTACAAAAAGGTGTAATAGGAAATATCAAAACAAAAATGATATTTGCTATATCTTTATTTAAGTAAACTTGAGGAGCAAGTTTAGCCTATATAAAGCGGAGAGGCGTGGCCTTATGAAGATGCAAGAGCTGAGAGAATAAAAACTCAATAGGGCTTTTGTATTTTGGGAAAAAGTCTAGTCTCTAGGGAAGTTTAGTTCAGGTGTTTGATCCTGAAGAATTCTTGTATTGAATAGAGCGTTAGTTCAATAGTGTTTTGATCTAAACGTTTGTAATTTGTGTGATTACTTTCTATTAAAGTGAATTCGAAATTGAGGGAGAAAAAAAATCGAATCTGATTAACAAACTTTGTATGTCTTACTTTCTGCTCTTTATATTGCCTCAACTGCGTTATAGTGTAACTAGCAGTATCACCAAAATTGTAATATATATATATATATATATATATATATATATATATATATATATATATATATATTTAACAAATTACCTATTTCTGAACTCGGCACCTCCTTTAAACGTATGATTTCGTAAAATTAGAGAGCAACCAAGAAATGAAAAAACGCTCATCTTTGAACCATACGGACCTTACATTTAGAAAAATTTAAGAAACTAAGAAAAGCATATTACTGTATATAAAAATGTAGACACTCAAACAACATTATATCATACCATGAATCTCTTTAAACCAACAAAACCTTAGAACACATGTGCCACCATAACAGCCATTATTTAGCCAAATATCACTCAATTCAATGGAAACATATCCACATGCCTCACAAGTGACTACATCATCTCTAAAACCCAAAAGCAAATGGAAAATTTTACTCTTTATCGATTATCATATTGATTGTCTCCGTAAACAAACATCATATGAATTTTATGTACCTCTAATTAAATTAAAGTAGTTTTGATGTCGATCATATGTTCATCCGAGTACTTAATAAAAACTTTTGGATCTTCCATATAAAATGAGCTAAACCACCACTTCGGTCTATTGGTTCTACGGTGTGAACATACTCATATCCAAACGACACTTGCAAATTTTGCAGAAATGACAATCATTTTTCGTCTTTGGTAAACATAAAAACTAGGAAGATAACACCGGTGAAGTTCCTCGATATGCTCTTTTGTCAGTTGAGTTCCCACCCGTGACAATTCCATGCAACCACATTCATTTAATTTATTTATTTTGGGATAATAACACCTCAATCTGATGGAAAACTAAGAGAGTCAATATCTTTATTAAAAAGACTTTGATTTTGATTCCCACTATTAAATCTTCGCCTTTGAGGAATCAAAGATTACGATTTAAAAAGTTGTGAATTTGTGATTCCACAATCTATTAATCACGTGCCAGATGGTAAAAATCGACAGAAATTGGGTCCCTCGTTCAATTCTTTTGAAGTCATTGGGTCCCTTACCTCGTTCCCTCTTTTGTTAGCAAGCGAAAGAAAGATATACAAAAACTGTCCGCAAGCGCTTTTCCTCCACTCAAGGATGAAATTGAATGACCAAAGCATTGGTTGCTTCCACTTGTGGCCTTCTTCGATCGCCTTGCCACCTTACTTTATATCAAGGCAGCCCATATACATGAAGAAAAGCAAAAAGGACTCTTGATTTTCAGGGGCAGGTCCTTTATCCAGGGGATAATTATTCAACGTACTTAATTATTCAATGTATTAAATTGAAGGTTGTTCCATCTTTTTTTCGGGAATCGCTGCTGGCTACCGACCTGGAAGGAATGTTGGACAAGACGATGATGGATAAGCTGATGCTGGTACATAAACCAGATCTTTAAAATTGAATAAGTGATAGGTTGGATAATATAATAGTGAGGTGGATGGGCCTACCGAGCATGGAGGAAATTGGCTTGGGAAAAATATGCTATGTTTGAGCCAGCGGAAATGTTGGTGACGCTAACCCAATAGCGGATTCCGCAGCTGCCACCGTTGGAACCAATGAACAGATACTACTAATTGCTTGGTTTGACCATATTTAAATGTAATTATTGTTTATACTCGCATTAAAAATATTCTATATATGATCCGGAAGGACACATTAGAAGCCATAATTTTAATGTTTTCGATTGGAAATATTCTTAATAGTGTACTATTGCAAAAACCTACTGCAAAAATAGACCGACGAATATATATATATATATATATAAAGAGTCAACTAAGACTCTCTCTCTTTTACGCTCTCACCTCTTTCTACAGAACCTTTGCTCTTTTCGATCGATGTCCCCGGCGGTCGGGTTACTTTTGTCACCTTTGTTTATATTTAACAAGGGTGTGTATTCTTACAAAAGAATCAAGCTTGAGTGTTAAGTGTGAATCTAGAGAGCTTTGAGATCATTGTTAGATAAAAAACCAGGTAAGAGACTAGGTTGCTAAGATGAAGCTATTGTTTGCTTTGCCATAAAAAGTCTTAGAAAAAGAATACCCTTGTGTCACATTCTGTATTACATAGGTCTCACATTTTTAAGTTCCACCTAGGCAGGAAAGATCATAAATTTCAAGATTTGAAGCAGGCGGCTGAAGCAAAGAGTACCACCGAGCTATAGTTGGTGAAGGCAAAGAGCAAATTGTCCAAGCTAATATCTGGCTTGGAGAAACTGCTGGGTATATTGGCGGGCAACGATCCTTTTGTAGACATAGACTGTTCCGAGTCACTGAAACTCTTACAAGCACTAGAGAGAAAAATAGCGTCCCTTCTCCTAGAGTTAAAGAGTTCAAAATCAAGAGCCTAAGAACTTGGTCTAAATCTAGGTAGCACGAAAGCTTCATCAGATGACCGCTTCCCGCTTCGGATGTGCATAATAAATTTTATCTTTTACTTACAAATAATTTTGTTTAGATAGACTATATTAATCATTTGTTAATTATTAGAAGTGATTAATTTAATTATTTGGATAATATTATCTTTGAAAACTAATTTTTTTAGTATTTTCACAATATAATTTGAGCTAGTCTTATTTGGTATAGTTAATTAAGAATGAATACAATATTGATATTTAATTTTGAATCATATACGTTTTAATTATGGGTTATATTATATATATATATATATGTATATACACTTCCAACACGTACATGTTTCCTATACATTTCTAAAAAGTCGTTTATGCGCTTCTATACGATTCTGCTTCCGCGTACCCGCTTCCGATTCCATGTAACGTAGGTCTAAAGTTGGTTGGCAGCGAAAAGGAAAGTCTTGGAATCACTGAGCCAAATATGATGAGCAACTTCGAAGGTAACAAAGGGTACAAAGAGGGGCAGATCTAGAAATATTTTTTGTTGGGGGCACAATACTAAAACCAATTTTTTTTTTTTTTTGAATTGGAGGCACTTTTTCATTTCTCTTCACAAACCTAAGAATATTTAACAACTTAACATAAATTATTTAAGGAGAAAACAAAAAAAAAAGACTAGGGAGAACATGACCCCATACCCTTCCATCTAAGTCCGCCACTTGGTACAAACCAGTTTAGTTCCTACTAAGAAGGCTATTGTGGCTAATATTTACATGTTCACTTAAACCACCACTCTGCTTTTCGATCAGATTTAGCATTCCCCTTGTAATCTCAGGTTTCTCACAGAAGTTCTTTTTATCATATAAGAAAGCTGGATTCAAAAAATAAGCTGCAGCATAAATATCACGCCGCAACATCTTATCCCACCTACTATCAATGATCCTTGTAAGGCTTGTAAAGATGTTTTTCTTTCTTGAATATATTCTTGATGCCTAATCTTGCCCTATACATCCTTTCATATACGTAAGGCAAAGATGGTTTTTCATCAGCATCACAAATACGCAACAAACGGATCAAAGGAGTCATAATCTGCACCATCATAAAGCACTCATTCCAAAAGTCTTCATCAAAGATAACTTGTTTCACACACTTAGCTTTCTCAGATCTTGCTATCTTCCTGAACACCTCATCAACAACCATTCTCTGCAGATAATCCTTATGGGCATACACACTTTGCAAGGCAATGAAATTCATAGCAAAACGAGTTTCCGCAGGACGAATAATCTCTCTCCAGCCCGGCTTGTTTCTCAACCAGTTCAAGATATGCTTGTGATTATACACAAATACAGTGATCTTTGATGCATTGCTGGTTAATTTCTCCACTTGAGGTAGATTTTCTACATCTTCTAGTATCAAGTTAATACAGTGGGCTGCACACGGTGACCAATATATAGTAGGATATCTCTCTGCAAGCTTACCACCAACATCTTTGTAGTTAGGTGCATTATCTGTCACCATATGGACCACATTTTGGGGACCAATCATCTCAACAACCTCAGCAAAAAGATTACACAAATTCTCAGCATCTGTATATATCCCCGAAGCATCAACTGATTTGATGAAAGTAATTCCTTTAGGACAGTAGACCAAAAAATTGATTAGTGGCCTTTGCCTAGTATCTTTCCATCCATCACCCATCAAAGTACAACCAGTGTCAGCCCATGTACTCCTAAAAGATTCAATAATTAAAAACACCTGCAACTTCGCATCACGTAGTAAACCAACACGCAAAGCATGATATGAAGGTCCAATGTAACCGTGACCCATGCTTGCGATTTTGCTGATCATAGGCTGATAAAACTTAGAGTTCACTGCATTCATGGGCATGCATACATCATAGAAAAATAATGCAATTGCCATATCAGCATCATGAATCTTTTCCTTACTTTGCAAGCATGATTTTATGGTTGGTTGTGCCTGATCTTCCAAACCCCTTTTAAAGTATGAGTTTATATCAGTACTGACCTTTCTTTTCCGACTTATAGGCGCAAGACATTGAGTAGAACCTTCACCATCATCTAGATCATGGATTTGCCTATTAAAATTTACTCCACTTTTCTCTTTGGCTTTGTCTTCGTTTTCTTTCAATAATTTTCTCATTGGGTGTTGAACTTCTGGAGGAACCTTCTTGCATCTATTTGTATTTCCTTTTATTCCAGCCAAATGTTGTTTCATTCTATTGATTCCACCTCCATGATTTTTCTTTCCACAAAAATCACAAGTAAGAATGCTTTTTCCATTTGAATCCAAAGTTTGGGTGATGTGTGCCCATGCTGGATCATGTTTTTGACGAACATAACGTTGTGAAGGAAATTGTTCGGTGTCTGGAACTCCTGAATCAGTCTCTTCCATAATCAAAAACACTACAAAAAACAAATACTATTTAGAAATACGGAAGAAAGATTATGAATAGTTTCTTTCATGGAACTGTGAATTATTAATTGGTACAATAACACATAGATTCTTCACGATCAGGCCACATGAATGCAACTTCCTATTATTCAAATATAAAACCAAATAAAGGATAAAGCCAAAAACTTAACAAAATTAATTAACTGAAAAACAAATCACTCAAAAACTCACTCTTGAGTCAACGTATGTAACTATACGTTAGGATTTTGCTATATAATACTCAAAATTAATCAAGTAAAATAGTTGGGAAGTTAATCTACAAGCAACATCTGCTAAAATAAAGAATAAAAAAGACATACCTATGACGTTGAATTGAGATGCGGCCGTCTATGTGTAGAGGAAGAGTTGCAGAGAAGACAAAATAAAGTATTGATCACATAATAATGAATAAACCCTATACGGTTATTCTTTTGTTAACGTTTTTTTTTTTTTTACTAACAAATTATTAAAATAGAAAACTTTAATTTTTTATTAATGAACCCGGTTCAATATGGTTCGTTGGTTCACCGGTTTTTTAGTTTTAGTTGGTCGGACCCGGTTTTTTAGCCGATCTGATTTTCCCTGGGTTTTACTATTGACCCAATCCGGAAATGTTTCTGGTTCATGGTTGAACCCGGTCCGACCGCCGGTCCGATCCGGTTTTCAAAACACTGATACTATCTAGGATTTGGTGAGTTTCTTAGTTCTTAATTCTCATGTTCTTACGAAGCCATAATATTCTTTCCTTTTTCGGTCACATATTTCACACTTCATCAGTTTCATAATCAATATAATACTTAGATCAAGTTTCATAATCAATATATTATTTAGATCAAAACTGGAAGGATGAGTTGGATTTTGTTGGTTATTTGCTTATATATTCTCTTTATAAATCTGTATTTTGATAATTATTCCTAATTTTAATTTCCATTCTAGCCTTTTTGGGCTCGGTCATCTAATATACATAAAAGACAAGTAATGAGAGAGAAAAAGTCTTGCATCCTCCAATCAGAACAAAGCATTTTGCCAGCGTGTCAAGCCTTTTGATGACTATTGTAAATTCATTTTTAATGTCTATTCTGAAAGTTTTTTTCATCTCTCCCCCTTTCTCTAGAAACCGTCTCTCTCTCTTTCTCTCCTCCTCTAAACCGTCTTCTCCATTTCTCTCCCTGCACATTTAGCTTTTAATTTCTGGTAACTACTCTGGATTTTTTTTTTCTTTCACGTCTACCATTCTCTACTCTCTTCGAATTCTCCTAGCCATCGAAAAGTAAGCTCTCCATCTCTCACAGTTTCATGGTAAGAAAATCAATCTTCACTCTCCTATTTACAAGTCCTTTCATCTCGATTGATTTTATGTTTGATATGAATCTAATTCCTTCAAGCTAGGTGAATCTAATTCCGGCGTCTCATTTCTCTGCTAAAACCCCAAAACTTCCCGGAGAAATTCTCACCGACTTTTTCTCACACCACCAAGACACCGCTTTCTCCATGAACTTCGGCGATTCCGCCGTCTTAGATTACTCCCGCCCCGACGGCTCTCTTCGCCAGAGGTACACACAAATAAAAAAACCCTAAATCAGTTCATAGATTCATACATGTTGATTCTTAAAATTGCTGGAACAATATTGTGTTCAGGTTGTTTTGTGGGATAGACAAGATTTACTGTATGTTTCTTGGGAGATTAAGCAATCTCCGCACGTTGAATCGCCAGTACGGACTAACACGAACGTGGCTATGTTTGTGATCGAAGCTTATCTTACACTGCTACACTTTGTGATCGTGGTCCTTACCCAGCAGATCAAGTGAAATTGGTTGCGACAAATTCCTAGAAACTTTTCAGAACGTCTACTTCCTCTGTTTGATTAGAGGTTTCCACCAGATTTCGTCGTCCCTAATTATCATTTTGGGGGAAGGGGTGGGAAGTTCTTCTCGCCGGAGAAAAAATTTGCTTGGATTCAGTCTACACGGAGGCAACATATTCCCTTCGCCTTTTTAACTGCGGAGTCATATATCGCAGTTTCGCCGATGTTTCATCTTCCACTGATTTCCTTATCTCATGTCTCCGTTCTATTCTCGACGATTATTACCTCATTTGACCCCAAATTTTCTAAGAGTACATAGTAGAAATTTTTTTGCCTATCCCGTTTGTTAAAGTTTTATTCATCTATGCAATCTCAATCTATGGGAAATTATTTGTTTTATCGGTAAGCGACTTATCGTTCTGTTGTTATTTTTCATCAGAGTTTATTGGAAGCTCAAGCCTCTGAATCCTCTTACGCTCACCCAGTCGGTTACGCCATAGGCCGCATTTCATTCTCTGGACCAAACATGGTATGTGTCTGATTTCTTGATTTTGGGTTTGAAAGGGGAATACTTTTGAACATTTTTGTCTTCATTTCACCACCCAATTATGTTTCCAGTCATGTATGGGTTCAAATGTTTGCCGAATTGAGATGTTCTCCTTCATGTTCACGCGCTGGTGTTCAGGTATTGTCTCTATATTCCCGCCGGATAGCAGCCTAACTGTACAAAGGAACATGTAATGTATTCACCAAGATCATACGACACGTGAGTTTGCATTCCACTGTTAAGAAAATGATAATTTAGTTATTAGTGTATTTTTGTATGTGGAAATGCTTTCTAGCAAGAAATATCTCTGTCTTTATTCCCTAATGCAAACTGGTACATGAATGCCTCATGAAATTTATGGGTCAAAACTTTGTACATATATCAATTAGGTTGTGAGAAGTTCTTAGGGATATATCGCAAGAGGTTTGTGATATATTAAATATTCATTGGCAATCTCGAATTGGATCAGTTGAGGAAATTTTAATATTTGTCTTTTCTTTTGAAGGAGCGTGAGGAAAAGCAAGCAAAGTAATCTTAAGCATCTGAAGCTAATTAATGAGGCATAACCAAAACACTTGCAACAGAGCTTAAGGAAAAATGTTCACAAAGAAACGTTAAGGAGGTAGAGGAGAGGAAGCTTGATATGGTTCTGATGCTTCAATCTTTAATAATTATGGCAAGATTGTAAGAGGTCAACCATTATCATCTCCTCTATTTTCAGACTTCTTCAATGTTGCATGGTAAAACTCACCGCTTCTCTGAGGTTCCAGTTTTTGATTCTTCCATTCTCATTCTATAGATTCTTTGATGATTTACCTTGAAAATAAGTTTAAAGTAACGCCAAAGAAGAAGTTGACACCTTTTGAATATATAACATCTCTTAAATTGAAAGGGTAAGGGTTTTTTAATCTGGTAACATCACAAGTGCTACACTATTTTCTCATCGGTCTGCACCTTTAGCCTTTAGATGGAAATATGAGCACAAAGGCTCCAGGTATGTTCATAAGGAAGGATGTTGAAAGAAATCATCTTTATGAACATAAAAGATAGGGACAATAGGAAGCAAATGTTGGGTTTCGTTTCTCTTTCAACAATTAGGTTTCATCTTGATTTTCCGTGACTGTTTTTCCATTCACTATAATCGAATAAACTTACAAATAGAAGTTGGCCATAACAACAATTTTCGTAATTTTTTTGCAGGTGCCAGCTCTTGATCACAATGGAAAAGTCGTACGGGAGTGTCTGGGTATGACATTTTTGAGGGGCTTCTCTTTTCCATGAGGTTAGAGTAAGACTATACCGGGTTTCGTTCCCCTTCCTAATACTCTGATTCAGATTCATTCCCCTATCTCTATGATCAAGCAAAAAGAGAGCATGGCGACAAGTTGTTGAAATACACTGATGAAATTTATTAAAAGCAGGATTCTTAGGGAATAATAATAAAAAGAGAGCATGGTACATATTAATGAATAGGAGTTTTGGTTTCAAGATAAAAATACTCAGCATAAGATCTTAAGTAGAATATCATATGCTATAATTTGAAGAAGAGTATCAGTTATTCTGGATTTAGTTGTTTGATCCAATTTAAGACCCACCGAGAAGAATTCTTGGTACAGTGTAAACTTGGCTTGAGTTTTCAAGTGTAATTTAAAATGTCTAGGTGTTGGCTATCGAGGATGTGTTCAAGCACAGAGTGACAAATGTGGTTTTCATGGGAATGGGTGAGCCGATGTTGAACCTAAAGTCAGTACTTGATGCTCATCGTTGTTTAAACAAGGTAATATTTGCCCTTTGCCAATTTCCATTTCTACTTGGTTCTGTGTAGAAATGGATGAAGTTCTTTCTAAATATCCATTCACAAGCCAAGACAACTACTTGACCATAAACACTATGTTTGATGGATTTATTATTTATATGACTGTAAGTCTGAAACTAGGAGAACTTGATGTTCTCATAGATGATTTATATCTTTGTAGAGATATTGAGTTGTATAATGTTAAAACAATAAGTTATAGCAGTTACTTTTGGTATACTTTTCCTTTACTGAGGACATTGAAATCGGGCAACGAATGATCACAATATCAACAGTTGGTGTTCCGAACACAATCAATAAGCTTGCCTCTCATAAGCTTCAGTCGACCTTAGCTGTCAGGTGCTTCCTTACTTTCAGTATATTTCAATAAAGAAGTGATCTCTCACACAAACTTCTTTTGAATGTTCACCCTTTTGAGTGCAAGATCTTTTGTATTATTACTGATTCTTGAGCTTTTCTTCTATCAGCTTACATGCTCCAAACCAGAGTCTCCGGGAGAAAATTGTACCAAGTGCCAAGGCTTATCCGCTGGAATCAATTATGAAGGATTGTCGTGATTACTTCCAAGAAACAAATAGACGAGTCTCCTTCGAATATGCTCTTCTAGGTTTGTGAGACTTGAGATAAAACAAATTCTTATGTTCGTCGCCCTCATTATGTCATTTGCTTTAATTAAAGGATTATAAATGATGATGCAGCTGGAGTCAATGATTCAGTAAGTGGAAATAGCAGAGCTACTACGTGAATGGGGTAAAACTTATCACGTAAATTTGATACCTTATAACCCGATAAAAGGATCAGGGTACAAGCTTAGCCCGTTTATTTAATAACTATTTTTAAATTTGTAGAAAAAAATAATAATATGTACTCTACATTCCAATTTTTCATATATATATTCTATCTAATTGTAGTTTTAGTTAATAGTTGTGTACAATAAAAAAAAAATACATAATAGTTTTTAATTATTAACAAACTTTATTAAAATGTTGAAAACAGTAAAGTCATGTACATGCAAAACTTATTTTAATTGTAGTAACATGAGATTGTTTTATAGTTTTTGGTCACAAGGTATGATGTTTTAGCAATCATCAAGTTTTTTTACCGGGGATCTACAAACCTAATATATTTTTGTTTATTACAAATTCTTTAACGAAGTTGCTTTGTCTTTATAGTTCACTTAAATTAGTTAAATTTTGGTGCAAGCCGAAGAAAACATTATATGTATACGTAACACATTATTAATGTTAACTATATAATCTAATATTACATGTTATTATTTTCTTTGTTACTCCTATGAATTATGATTTTTTAATAAATAAATCTAAATCCAATGCCCGTGCAACGCACGGGCCAGAATCTAGTTATGTATATTCTAAAACACATAAATATGACAAGATTAGTTGTAATGGCCTATTACCAGGCCCAAACCCAGTTTCCTTTTTTGAATTAAGGTTTTTCCCTTTCCCTTCAACTATAAATACTCTTGCCTCCTCTCATAATTCTCATTCTAAATCTTCCTAGCCAAGCTCTGTCATGTTTTGGTGTCGATCGTGCCTTCCCGAAGCTCTTACCGGCGACCTCCTCTCTCTCTTCCTTCAGGTAACGTAGAAAAACCCTATATCCATTAGGTTTTTCAAAAACCTGAATTAAATTTTCCTCATAACTTTCAAACCGTTTTAAACCCCGCGAATCCGAGACCACCACTGTGACCGTCGCAACGAGACGAACCCATAGCCGCCAGACTCGCCGCCGGAGACCACTGCACGCACCTTCAAGCGCTGCCGGAGTGTCGGGCGCGTGAAATCCATGCACAGCCGAAGGAGCCACGCGCCAAAAGTCCACGTGCCGTCGCCGAAGTCCACGGTCGCCGCCGCCGTCCGCCGCCACCGGAGAGTCGCCGCCGCCGCCGTCGCCTGCCGTTGCCAGACCGCCGCCGAGTCAACTCGGTTGACCGGTCTGGGTTGACCGGGTCGGGCGTTGACCAGTTTCTGTTTGGGTTAACCGGTCCGGTTCAACTTCCTAAATTTAATATCAATTCTAATTTCTGGTTTAGCCTGGTTCATTCCAATTCCTGGTTTAAATTGATTTCGTTTCGGTTTAGTTTCGGATAGGATTTGTTGGGATTAATTGGGCCGGTTATAGATTGGGCCCAGTTTGGTATGGGTTTGGGACTGTGTCAGAGTTGACCGGGTTGACCGGTTAACTTTGACCTGACCGTCGACTTAAGTCAACCAATCTTTAAGTAGCCATAACTTGCTTATCCCGAATCCGATTTGAGCGAAACGAAAGCCTAAATTGATTGTTTTTTCGTCCTCTTTTCAGTTATGAAGTACGTTTAGACAATTGGAATTCCCAAATTACGATTTTTCCCTTATTTGATCAAGGTGAGGACCGGTCATGATCTCCCTTGCTCTATTTTAATTTCAGGCATGAGTCCTTCGTTAATACTGTCTTTCCTAGGTAGTCTAGGATAGTAGCACGCTCAATGTGATTGATTGAAAGCAGAAAACATTGTCTGTGCGTGATGGATATGGGTGAACTAGACTTGTGGTAGGGCCCACGAGAGTGTTGCGTGTAGGACGCGTAGCGGAAATTGTGCTCGCCCTTTGTATCGTCGGAACGAGCCCCCAGTTGGCTTTGGGCCGGACGTTGGGCTTTGGGCCGGTTGTTTGGCTTCAGGCCGGTTGTGTGAGCCTTCGGGCTATGGTAAGGTTCAAGAGTCTGAGGGTTGTGGACTAGTAGCACGAGTGGACGTTAGAATTGTGTGGTGAAGCTCTCGGGTTTTGATTGCAAGATGATATTAGCTTAGAACTTGTTCCTGTAGTTGTGTGTCGTAAGTCGGGATCACGGGTTTCCTGAATCCGCCCTCACTGGGTAATTGTGTTTGAAACAATTACTCGGGCCTCTCTTTTCCTTTTCCATGCATTTTCCCTCACAGGTCCATATATAACATAATACTAAAAACTAACAAATGTATGATCAAGACAAATATAATTCCAAAAAATTTGAATACCCTGGGGCTACATCTGATCTCACCGCAGTCAAGGCACCATAGCACACCGTTAAAGGTACCCGACATACCAAAATACACTAACCACAGAGCTATGTTATAGGGAACGGAGGCACCTGCCTCAGTTAATAATCAAATATTATTATTACTTTTTTTGTAAAAAGGTTTTCATTAAATAAAATATAAATATTACAAAGGAAGCTATAATAAAGTTGAAAACAGAGAAATGAAAATAGAGGAAGAAAAAGGAAGGGGGAGGAGATCTCTGATGAGATAATCTTTGGGAGAATTCAGCCATTGTACTAGATTTCCAAAATTTATCACCCAACGAGTGACCCTTGCTACGCAGAGCTAAAGCTTTGTTTTTCACAGCAGCCAAAACTCTATTTCCAACTACCACAGAGTTTAGTGTTGTACCTTTATGGAAACGACGGTTGCGTTCTTTCCACAGTTCATAGATACATGCCTGCCATGCTTGGAGCAAAGCCAGGGACCTAATTGATGAAGGTAGAGCTGTCGGCAGCCAAGCTAAGATAGTCTTCCAGCCATTCGGCACAGTACCAGAATGTAATGACCTGTTTACTCGAAACCAAATATCCTTTGCATACTCACAATCAGAAAGAGGTTGTTGCGCGTCTCCGACACAAGTCCACATAGTAAGCAAGTCGATTCGACATCCAGACCCCACAACAACAAACATACGAGAGTGGGATTTCGATCCAGTGTGAATAACCAAGTTGTGAAAGCATGTTTTGGGATCATCTACTTGTGCCATATTAATCTATACCAGTGAACCTCTGGTTCAACAGATCTTGTGGCATTCCATATGTCATTCGCGATGAATCTTTTGCTGATTTTTTCCTTGAGCCGCCATGAAGATTCATCGGGAACAAGTCTTAGCCAGAGAGTTGATAAGAAGATCAAGACCTGCAATTGTTTGTCTGTTCATGTCGTGTTAAAACTCCAGCCTGAGGGAGTACGCTCTTCACTAACCATGCAGCAGGAGCAAGTGGACCAAGAAAACGGATCAATGGACCGAAAGGAGTCCAAGGATCCCACCAAAAATAGGATTCTTCTCTGTTACCAATGGTGATTCGCAAAAAACTTCACTGCTTTACTTCTTAATTTCAACATTTTGCAAAACATCCAAGACAAAGAGCTGTTCTTTTAATTTAGTGCCAAGAAACATTGACGAGAAAGGTACCGTTCCTGCATCTAAGCGACCCAAATCGATCCAGATCTGAAGTATAACATCCATATTAGATTTAATCCACAAGTAACGTTCCATCTCTCAACACTTCTCAGATCTAAACCACCTTCAGTTTTGGGAAGTGTAACTTTTGACCATGCTACCTTTGCTCCAGTGGGTTTTCCATATATCCCATGCCATAAAAAGGAGCTGTGATGACTGTGGATAATAAATGCAACCTGCCTGCAAAACTAAGGTGTTTATGTTGCCAACTGTTGACTTTAGTTCTGATTTTTTTTTTGTAACAGGGAGTCACAGTCCAATACTGAAAGCATTCTAGTGCACATCGGTAAGTCCAAGTAAGTCCAAGTAACGGATCGGAAGAGAACTAGGACTTAAAGAGAACATGTTTCTTAAGCAATCCAGAACGTCATCGGCTACCCTGCAGTGAACATTGATGTTTTGTAACATTTACCACCAAACCAGAGAGCTTCTCGGATTGTGACAGAATTGTGAAAACACCCACAACTGATTGGTAGGTACCTTCCATAAAAATGAGTAAATCATCAGCAAATGATAAATTGGTTAGGCATGTCGTCTCACAGCCCGAATGATACTTGAAAATCCCATCTTTTGCTGCATTATTAAGCATGTATGACAGAACATTCATTTCCATAACAAATAAAATCGGAGATAGTGGATCTCCATGATGTAATCCCGAGCGACTTGAAGTAACAAGAAGTAAGGCCATTGATACAAACTGAGTACGAAGGAGAGCAAATGCACGCTTTAATCCAAGATATAAATTGTTACAGCAGGTCATAGGCTAGAAGCGATGCCAAAACGAAGTCCCACCTCAGTGAGTCAAAGGCTTTCACAATATCAATCTTTAGAGTGATCCTCGGTGAAAGAGCATCTTTGTGGTAGCCTTGAAAATTCTCTGAGGCTAAAAGAACATTTTCCAATAAAAGCCGATCTTTTACGAAGATCGTTTGATTTGGTAGAACCAATTCCAGGAGAATACTCTTTAGACGATCCGATAGCAACCTGGAGATAAGCTTGTAGATGGTGTTTAAACACGCTATGGGTCTGAAGTCTTTGAGTTGTCCGCCCCTGGTCTTTTTGGGATAAGAACGAACGAGGTTGCATTAAGGCAGCTTCGCATAAAACCCTTTTCATAGAAATCCTGAACAACTGTAGTAACTTCATTCCCCACAACTGCCCACGCGGATTTAAAGAATTCCACCGGAAAGTCGTCTGGCCCCGAGGTTTTATTTGAAGGCATCTTAAAGAGAAATTTCTGAATTGCCTCAGCCGGGAATGATCTTGTCATGTTTGCTTTTTGAGTCGTTGAGCATTTGTTGACAATCACTTTCATTAAGTACAAATGAAGGTAAATGCAGTACCTCTCACCAGACAATAATGCAAAATAAGCCTGGACAAGTAAGGTGCTGTTCGTTTGGTGAGTTGGATGCTGCGTCTGGACGCAGATACGAATTGTTGTTCGTTTATGCACTGTTAAGAAGGTGAACCAGTTATTATAACCAGATGCATTTCATAAACTCATCCAAAAAAATCAGAAATTCTGGATGAGTTTAAATAGAGAGTTCAGATACAGTAAACTCATCCAAAAACTGTAAAGTCTAAAATAGCCCCATCTAAATTTAATAATTACGAAAAAACCTACCCTTCCTAAAACTAATAGGCATCTTAAACCCTAGCCCAAGATCAGAAATGGAGGCGACGATGGAGACGACGATAGCTGGGTATAAACTTGAAGAATCATGCCATGTCTATCTTGAAGAGAGTGTAGCGATGTTTATAGAGATGGTTGCACAAGATCTAACGGTTCGGGTCTTAGCTGAGCGATATCAACACTCATTGGATACAGTGAAAAGAAAGCTAGATGATGTTTTATCTGCTTTGTTGAAGCTTGCATCAGACATCGTGAAGCCTTCAAGAGGTGAGTTTACAAGTCCTAGTCCAGTTCTAGTTAATGATGATCGGTATTGGCCCTTTTTTGAAGATTGCATTGGTGCTTTGGATGGCACTCATATACCTGTTCGACCTCCATCTAAGAATACGGAACCTTTCAGAGGAAGAAAAGCTGAACCAACCATGAATGTTCTTGCGATATGTAATTTCAGTATGAAATTCATTTACGCATTTGTTGGAGTTCCTGGGAGAGCACACGACACAAAGGTATTAACACATTGTGCTACACAAGAACCTTTTTTCCCTCATCCACCAAACGGTAAATATTATCTAGTTGACTCAGGGTACCCAACTAGAACCGGTTATCTAGGCCCTCATCGCAGTACTAGGTATCATCTTGATCAGTTTGTGAGGGGAGGACCACCAACTAGCACTAGAGAATTGTTTAATCGCAGACATGCTAGTTTGCGTTCATTGATAGAGAGAACATTTGGTGTATGGAAAGCGAAATGGAGGATTTTAGATAGGAAACATCCTAAGTACGAGCTGAGAAAGTGGGTGAAGATTGTGACAGCAACTATGGCACTTCACAATTTTATTCGAGATTCACATTATGAAGACCGTGATTTTGCTCATTGGGAAGCGGTGGATGAGTATGAACATCATGGTGATCAAGTTGTAGGAGATGGTGAAGAAGATAACATTGAATATACTCCATATGTACCAACTGGTGATAGACCAATGGAGACTCTACGTGATGTTATCACTGAAAAGATTGGAAGAGGACATCAACTTCCATATTAGACTTGTTTCTTTAAAAGGTTTGTTCTATAATAGTTCTTCCGTATTGGTGTTTTGATTGTTTACATGATCATCATCAGTACTTGACCATCTTATTGTTTATATAGCTTTGCTCTTTGGATTTTGACTTTTGTTTGGTTTTTTCTGTTTGATTTGAAGGTGATGTTTTGTCCGAAAAGAATGAAAATGGAGTCAACCATGCTGGTGTTCTTGAAGAATGGTTTGAAGAAAATTGGTGGAACTCAAAAACTTTTGTTTTCCTTGTTACAACTCATCATTTTGTCTTTATTCCATTGACAAAAAACCCAACTTCTTTGTTTTTTGTTTATTTATTTTAATCCAAACTAAATTTGTAATTTTTAATCATGTTTAAAACTTTCACGTTTCTTTTTAGTATAAAATATTATGAGTCCAGTATTTTTATATATAATATAGTTTTTAAAAATAAAAATATAGCTTTTTAAAGCAAATATATTAAAATAGAATTTTAAATATCAAATGGGTAAATATAATATTTTAAAGATAAAATTATGCAATAATATTTTTAAAATTAAAACATAATATTTTTAAAAATTAAAATATAACATTTTTAAAAATAAAATAGCATTTTAAAGATAAAATAGTATTTTAAAGATAAATATAACATTCACACAAAATTTGGGGTTTTTTGGTCATTTTACACAAACTGCGTCCAGATACAAATATAGAACCATTAAACGAACATAACTGCGTCCAACTACAGTTTCTAGACGCATGAAACAAAAACACAAACGAACATCATCTGGATACTGCGTCTAGATGCTTCATCCAAACGCTGCGTCCAGACACTGCGTCCAACTCACCAAACGAACAGCACCTAAGTGTACCTCTTTACTTATGTTTTGGAGCCGTCTCCTTTTGGCAAGTAATAATAAAATATTATTTCATTCTATTTATTAGAAAATAGATTTTTATGGTTGGATGATTAACAAAACTACTGTACTCCCTCTTGATTTAGGTTCGAGCCCTCTGTGACCTTACATCCATGCTTATTTCCTTTCTTTCAAGATAAACATCACTAAAATTATTCCTTTTTTTTTAATATATAATTCCACTATTTTCCAAATCGAATTAATCCTATTTCCAGAACATTATATTAGCTAAATAATTTTAATTTATTGGTTGAGCTTCTAAAAAATAAAATAAAATTCAGTCTTTTGTTTTGATTCCCTGGCTTGAATTTAGTTTCACTTAACTACCTTTAGAATTTTACATATGTACATTATATGCTTCAAATAGTTTGACAAGTACTATATTTTTTATAGTTCTTTTGTAAAAAGAGAATATATTTAATATACAGTATACGAGTAGACATTTTAAATATTTCCTAACCACATGTTTTATATAAGTTAAAGAGCAAAAACCAAAAAATGTTATTATTTGTACCATATAAAAATTAAATAAAAAATCTCTAGACCCACCACTGAAACATATTATAGATTCCTAAATATTGACAAGAATATAACATAAATTATATTTGTATAGTCAAAGAACATGCAAATATTATGGCTACTATCGTATTAATTTTTAGACTCGCCACTGAAACATATCATAGGTTCCTAAATACATTTATTTACCTACCGTTATGTATAATTGTCACTGCGATCTTCATGGTCCGTGAAAAGAATAGTAGACCGTCTTGAATAACATATACAATTTGCTATAATATTCAATAATAGAAAAATCCGTTTGTTTTACCTTGCAGAACAAACAATTACAACTCTAAATTATTTTCCAAAAATGATGTAATCAATTACAACTACATTTATGTAAATAAAGTTATTTTTCATCTCACATATTTTATATTTCTTCGACGTCTAGTCTTAATTTACATTATCATCAATTACCAGTCAATGAAATAAATCCAATACATTTATTAAAAAAGTTTAAACCAGAAATACATAGTAATTTAAATATTAGATGTATTTTAGGTATACTACATTTACAATGGAAGACGAAGAACCTGTCCAACACCGTTTAATATAAATAATATACTCTTTTTAAATTGGTCTATTGATAAATATAGTACAACAACTACTTACTTCTATAACTTAAACCTCGTGTGTGCCAGGAAAAATATCACTATTATGTTTAAGGAAATTGATTTGCTTTCTGACCACGACGACATGAACATGGTCAATAGATCGTACGGAATTGACCATATATAAATGACCATGCGAGACCCATACCCAAAATGTTTTAGGTCCGTTTTCATTAAAGGTACTGGCCATCATATAAATAAAAAAACAAATTAGGGTAATTGTATTTGAATGTGATGTTAATGTGACTATTAATAAGTTTATGACACACTAGAGTTATACTAGAGTTTTTGTATTCGGAAGTCAAAAGAAGAATTGTGGTAGACAAGGAGTGACCATCAGAATGCGAACAAATAATCTTAACAGCTCGTAAGAAATGTACAGCCAACATATGTGACCAAAGAAGATTGAACACCTGAGTAGGGAAGTTTACAGTAATTAAGTATTTTATTTTAAAATAAATAAAATAAAATTATGAAACTCTATAAAGATTTTAGATAAACTTGTGGTTGTGGTTTTTTTCTTCTTTATGCAGATATGTTTATTAATATCTCCGCGTTATATATGCCTTGATTCGTGTGCTATATTCATTAAGTATGTTAATTGAAGCAAACAACTTCATTTCCCCTAGTGAATTCAAAATAATTGACCAAAAATTTACCATGTGGTCATTAACATCTTACTAAATTTAAACCGACTAAGGCTTTGAATGGTGACAGCGGATCAGGCGGTGCAGAACAAGCGGTTCAGAAGAGCGGTACGGTTCAAGTACGGTTCATACGGAAGAAACGTATGATGCGGAACAAGTGCGATTAGTGTGGAACAAAAGGTAGGAAACATTGTTTGAATGGTGAAAAACAGCAATATGCGGTACAAGATAAACATTGAATGGTAAAAAATGACAAAACGTGATGTAGAATACATATTAACACAAATATTTGAATAAAAAATAAAACCTGATATATTTAAAATTTAAAATAAATATTTTATAAAAGATTATTACTATTTTATAAACTATATTAAATTTAGAATAGATATACTATTTTATATGTTAACATATACATTATTTAAAAATTCTATATTATTTTAAAAATTAAAATGGATTAATATTTTAGAAATTAAAATAATTGTTTGATTAATTCTAGTATATATATAAGAAAATATACTAATAGTTTAAGAAAATAACAAAAATTTATTTTGATTCAGTTCGATTCGGGTTTTTGTAATTTCAGATATTTCAAATTTTGCCAAAATAAACTTTTCAGTTTTTAGAAATTTTTTTTAATTAGTTTTGGTTTATTTCGGATAAATTAATTTAAAATTGAAAAACTAAATAATCGATTGGTTCATCAAACCAGGCCGAACCAAATCGATAACCAAAACTAAATTTTCAACTTTATCAAAATAATTGAACTAGATAGCCGAAGCATAACCAAAAACCGAAAACATAGTTCGGTTCGGTTAACCCAATTTGGTTTTAAAAATTTAGCTCTAATCTTCACCCATAAATATTCATGCCGTGTTCTTATTAAATATATTAACGTACATCTTAATCATATATTGTATTTTTGTCTTAGATATACACACCAAGTTTAAATTATTATTTATTATCTGTACCTGTTTAATATATCAATTTCAATTTTTTTTATAAAAAAAAACTAGAAACGCACTTTGAAATCTAAACCAATGCGAATTTGAATGTTACAAGCAGTCCACTTGAAACACTATGCGTGATAAAATATATACTATGAATGGTGAGCGGTTAATAAGCGGAGGAACCACCCAAGTGAGAAGAACCACTTTTTTTTTTTTTTTTTTTTTTTTTTTTTTTTTTTTTTTTGACAACAAAAGAAACTAAAAGAACACTAATCGCCTATCATCCATGTCGGTGGTTCCGGTCCGATATGTGTGCTTAGTGACTGCCTGAGACGCGCACTTCGTGCTAATCTATCTGCTGTCTTGTTTTGAGTACGAGAGATTTGTTTGAGCTCAAATGTTGTGAAAAACATCCTCTTTTTGTCATATTCTTCAGTATACACTTCAAAAGCTGGCCAATTCTCCGGCTCAGACACGATCCTGATCACTTCTGAACAATCTGTCGCAAAAGTTATATGTCGTTGATCGAAGAACATCATGCTTTCCATAGCCCATAGAAGCGCCTCAAATTCCGCGTGTAGCGGTGAGAGGCTCGGTATACTATAAGTGAGAAGAACCACTTAAATTGTCCATTCGTGATTTTTTTAATACAAATTGTAAAGAAATGGGTGAACCACTAGCGGTTCAGTTTTTTCTTGTCTTCTAGTAAAAAAACCGGATGAAATGCTTCATCTCTTCTGTACTCGTACAAGAGAGTGATTTATATACTGTTACGTGTAGTTCACACACACACACACATATATATATATATATATGTTAAAATAGCTTGATATATTTATTTAAATAACAAAAACTAATACAACTGAGACAATTTTTCTATACATTTTTAAAATATCAAACATTTTCTTATTTTTCAATTCTAAATTTTTTTTAATATTCAAATATTTTGGAAAACATTAATATAATAATTTTGTTGATCAAATATAAGAATTGTTCTCAATATAAATATGTATGAAAATCAATGAATCTGTCATTAAAATATTAAAATAACCAAAATATGATCTGTTTGAAGCGCTTGATCCGCAACGCTTGATCTGTTTTCTCCATTCAAAATTTTAAACATATATTTTAGACCACTAGATCCGCTTGATGCACACTTGTACCACTAGATATGTTAGATCCGTTTTAGTTCTGCTTGATCCGCTAGATCTGCAACGCGGATCCGCTTTCTCCATTCGAAACCATAGTTACCATTCAACAAAGGTGTTAATGTGCGGGACATATCAAATGAAAAGATCCCAGTTCAACAAAAAGTTTTTGCTCGTTTAGTAAATAATGAGAACGACCTGATGGTTAAAAAGAACCAAATAAGCTGTAGTTAAGTGTGGTTTCATAAAAGCTAAATATTTTTTTTTCCTTTTAATTTTAAACAAACAATTAGTTGTATTTAGCTATTTTATTAATTATGTTATAAACTTTTAAGATTTTAAATTTAAGATATAATCAAATAATATAATTTCTATCTGTTTGTAATATTTATTATAACTTATATTATGCATTTCTTGTAATTTAATTATAAATTCTTTTAGATTCGGTTGACCGAACATATCGGTTAATTGTTTTTTTCAAATCGATTTATACTGGTTTTGAACTGAATATACTGAATTATACCCAAAATAAAATTATCGAATCAATCAAAAATAACTGAATTTACAAAAAAGAAAAAAAAAATCTAAAAACTGAAAAAATCAATTCAGCAAAATTTTGAAAATCTCAAAATAACTGAAATCCGAACTCAATCAAACCGAAATAAAATTTATATATTTTAGGCCAAATAAAAAAAATTCTGAAAAGCGAATAACTGAAAAAATCGGAAAAAATCGTAATAACCCCAAAACTAGCAATTTTCAATTTCTAAAATATTAATATATTTTAATTTTAAATTAATATATAATTCTCAAAATAATGTATATTTTAAATATAATATAAAATATTAAATAGTACATCAATTCTAAGTTTAATATATTTTAAAATAATATTTAATATATTTTAATTATTTATTATTTGATTAATTCTAGTATATTATAAGAAAATATACTAATAGTATAAGAAAATAACCAAAATTTATTTTGATTCAGTTCGATTCGGGTTTTTGTAATTTCAGATATCTCAAATTTTGCCAAAATAAACTGAACTTTTCAGTTTTTAGAAAGAGTTTTAATTAGTTTTCGTTTATTTCGGATAAATTTGGATAAATTAAATTAAAATTGAAAACTAAATAATCGATGGGTTCATCAAACCAATACGAACCAAATCGAAAACCAAAACTAAATTTTCAACTTTATCAAAATAATTGAACTAGATAGCCGAAGCATAACCAAAAACCGAAAACATAGTTCGGCTCGGTTAACCCAATTTGGTTTTAAAAATTTAGCTCTATTATTCACCCATAAATATTCATGTCTTGTTCTTATCAAATATTTTAATGTACATCTTAATCATATATTGTATTTTTATCTTAGATATACACATCAAGTTTTAATTATTACTTATTATCTATATTTGTTCAATATATCAATTTCAATTTTTTTTTAACTAGAAACGCACTTTGAAGTCTAAACCACTGCGAATTTGAATGTTACAAGCAGTCCACTTGAAACACTATGCGTGATAAAATATAGGCTATGAATGATGAGCGGTTCATTAGCGGATAAACCACCCAAATGAGAAGAACCACTTAAATTGTTCATTCGTGATTTTTTAAAACAAATTGTAAAGAATTGAGTGAACCACTAGCGGTTCAATTTTTTCCTGTCTTCTAGTAAAAAAGCAGATGAAATGCTTTCATCTCTTCTGTACTCGTACAAGAGAGTGATTTATACACTGTTACGTGCAGTTCACACACACACACACACATATATATATATATATATATATAAATAGCTTGATATATTTACTTAATTAATATAATTATTCTATTTATATTTTTTTATAAAAAATTTCATCTTCTTCTCTGTTTATTGTTTTAATATAACATAGTTTTTTTTATCTTTTATGAATTGAATTATAATTACTTTTATAGAATTTTTATTGAGATTAATATATGTGTAAGTAATTATATTTTATGATTTTAAATTTAATGGCTTTTTAATAAGTGATATTAATGGAAATAGATTAATAAAGTTTTGGAAAAAATGAATTAACTTAATGAATTTTGTAAAATTAATAATTTGTTGATGAGGTCGAGTGTAGATGGAAAGTAAAAACAGAAATGTGTTCTCCAAATTAATAATTTTCAATGTGTTCCCCAAAATCCACAAATAATTGCATAGCGGGGTTGTTTACATTTTTGTTTTATGTGGTTTTCTTCTTTTTTGTGATTTCCTTTTTATTTATTATCGCATTTTTTTTGTTTGTGACTGTGGTTTATATTTATATTTGTGTGGGTTTATTTATTTTAGAGCCCCTTTTTTCTTTTATGCTCCTTTTACTTAGTTATTTGTGAAGATTATTGTTTAAAAATAATTTTCTTCTTGTAAATTTTGCTACTTTTTCTGCTTTGTATCTTGGTTGTAAAGTTTTAAATTTCCTTTTGTTTGAGCTATTCTTTATTGAAGTTTATTTGGTCTAACTTTTGTTTGTTCTATTATCCAATCATTTTCTTTGAGTTGTGTTTTTATTCCATGTTTCCCCAACTATGAAGAACTTTATGTTCAAAAAAAAAAACTATGAAGAACTTCTTTCCTAATTTGTTTTCCATTATCATTCATGTATCATATGTATTTCTTTTTCTCTTTTTCCAATTTCGAACATTTTCCGTTTTCCAACAGTTGATCCCTATAGTCAATAAGATCATATGGTGTAAATTAATCTAGTCTATAAACTATAGTTATTGAAATTTAATATTCAATATTTGGATATGTTTGACTTTCATTTTAACTAAGCCAATAGAACTATCGAATTTGTTGCAAATAATAATGTTCATATTATTAGAGATATACTATAAACATTCCCACCATGGTGTAAGTTAATTATGTTTGTTTTCTATATCTAGCTGGTTCTTATATGTATACTATTAAAATATAAAACCTTTTTTAGAAATAACTTTAATATGACGGGCTATATGGATTGTCGTGTATTTCATTTCGTAAATATTAGTTATATTTATACAAAATCTAAATATAATTATTAAATATTAAAACACATAATAAATTCTATATATAAACCTATGTTATTGTATAAATTCTTTTTAGATCAATGCAATAAAAGTTAAACTTACATCACATAAATTTTACAGACCATAATCTTATTTTTAAAGGTGGGTTAAAACTTATAATGATAAATCATGATTAGATTCTCTTCACAAACAATACACAATTCATTTTTCTTTTAAATCTAAATTTTAAGTACCACTTTATAATGCGGGTTACACTATAAAAAAATAAATTATGTTGAATGGTTTTTAAAACTTAAATTATTAACAAAATTATTTGTAAAATAAAATATTATAGAAAATATGTCCCTGAGTCAAAATCTAGTATGTAACTTATTTCAATAAAATATCATTTCATTTTAAACTTGGAGTTGAAAATTCGCGACTCTACTATTAAAATGTCGCTAAAAATTAACCTTTTATGACTTGTTTAGTTAAGTCTTTAAATGATTTATTATAAATATTTCAGATTGAGTATTGTTGATTTTGTTTATGTGGTTAAATAGTAAAGTTATTACACTTGAAAATTCCTTGCTGTTAATTTCTCTCGTTTTTTACTGTCCTCTATTCTTGGATATGGCTGAATATTTTTTTTTCTGGCTGAAGTAATAGAAATATTAAGTCTTTTCATGTAAGATTTTGGGTACATTAGATTCCATAGGAGTTTAATTTTTTTTTTTAAAAAAAAAATGTTGGTAAAAAAGTGTGGCTGCCTTTTGGGGTGTATTGTATACAGTGTATCTTTTATATTTTTTTCTTACAATTTTGTATCTTTCAAAATGTCTTTGCAATTTTGTAATTTTTTACTTCAATTTCAATGTTAAAAAGACAAAAATAATCTCATCCATCTCATCCATCTCTTTTCTATTTTGTTTTTTTTTTCTTTATTTTCCTCTTCTTCTCTTTCTTACTTTATCTTTTTTTTTACCCTTCATTTTCTTGACGGTGGATAGCATTGCGGAGGTGAGATTTCCGGCAATATAAACCACCAGAATGAAGATATAATCGGTCGATATACCGGAATTAAAAAAAAAACAGAGTTAATACAGAAGTTTCGAGTGGATAGTCTAGACTAGCAATCCACAATATCCATCCACGTGGACAATGCGACGATCATATTACATGCTAGGCGCTTCCCGTGGATAAAAAGTGGACAAGGGAAATATTGCTTTTGGGTTGATAGTGGGCGCAATAAACCCTTGTGGCCACGGATTCACAATCATATGAACTATTAAACCAAGTACGTTATCCACTAGAAACAAAGTTTTTTATGATTCCTAACCACACAAATAAACACCACATGTTAAATGCTTTCTATAGATACGGCGGACAATATCGACTATTCGTAAACACTACCACGATCTCCTCACGTACTAGACGGGTCTGATGGACAGAAGGTGACCAAGAGTTTACATGATCGTGAAATGTACCTGGTAAACACAATTTTAAAAGCTTAGGTGGACGGTGTCGATTATTCGTGCATACTACCACGATTATATCACATAATAAACGTTTCTGATGGACAAATATGTGGTCAAGAGTTCACATTATTGTGATCCGTGGACACAAAAAGTATGTTGGTTCCACTGTCCATCCAAAAAGCAACATTTTATGGACACTGTTTATCCAAAAAGTTCACATTATTGTAATCCGTGGACACAAAAGTATGTCGGTTCCACTGTCCATCGAAAAAGAAACATTTTATGGATACTGTTTATCTAAAAAGTTTACATTATTGTGATCTGTGGACAAAAAGTATGTTTGTTCAATTATCCATCGAAAAAGTAACATTTTATGGACACTATTAATCTACAAGTTCACATTATTGTGGTCTGTGGATACAAAAAGTATGTTGTTTCCACTATCCATCCAAAAAAACATGTTATGGATACTGTTCATCCGCGTGCAATGTTCATGCGTGAGATTTAATAATAATATATAGAAGTCATAGTGGGACATGCCATCAATCAAGAGAGTACTTTTGTCATAAAGGCATTTTAGTCTTTTTAACACTTAAATTGAACAAAAAGATATATAAATGCACAAACTTTCCTAAAGATACAACTTTGCTATTAATGTTTTAAAAAGATATATTGAGTGCAATTAATCCCTACCTTTTGGATTTTTTGTTTGTTTTCACTACAAAAAGTCCACATTGATAGCAGATTATTATAGCTCATTTTACTGAACTGCTATCGTAGATGGGTATGAATTTATCGAAACTCTGTTATAGCATTTTATAAACGCTATGCCATAATTTCATTAAGCGGGAATCTGATAACACTTGTCCGCCAAACACTTAGCATAATTTTAGCTTATTTTGGTTCCCCCTTTTCATTTTTCCCCTTTCTCAAAAGCCCCTAATCGAAAACCATCTCTAGCTCAATCTCTCAATCTCTAGCTCACTCTCACATCCAACACCCAATTAATCTAAGCGCTGGAAAATGAGATGAACATAGTAGCTTTGATTGTTAAGATAATTTTAATAGTTTAACTTGTTGTGTGAACCTTGTGATGAAACAGGTATATGCATGTCTTCTTTTTCCGAAACTCATCCAACTATATTCGCTACTGGTTATGCTGTGATGTCATATGTAGATGGGAAAATAATTTGAACACATTTGCTTATGGTTATAGATCAATTTTCTATATGAACCGTGTGAGACATTTGTTGTACTATGTTATATGGCTGGAAAATGGGATGAACAAAGTAGCTTTGTTTGTTAAAATAATTTTTATAGATTTACTTATTATCTGAACCATGTGATGAAATTTTTATATGCATGTCTTATTTTGTTCGAAACTCATCCAGCTGTTATAGATCAGTTTTATGTATGAACCTTGTGAGACATTTGTTGTACTCATTTATTATTTCTAAAAATACATTAAGTTGTATTCACAGTCTTGATTTTTTTTGAATTAACATCATATTAATTCATGTATTTCTGTTTTGCAAGTGTTGGTGTGTGCGATAATGAGAACTTGAAGCTTATCTTTGGCTCTTACCACATGACATGTTAGTACTATCTTAACTTTGAAATTGTAACTAATAAATTAGACAATGTGTGGTTTTATTTTCTGTTTGCTGTAAATTTGCTTGGTTGTTAACATGCTGCTACATGATATACATAGTACAAAGGTCGTGTATCATATTCTATTTTGAGATTGCTTATTCTGAGTTGTTATTTAATATTAAGTTACTTGTGATTGGGCATGAAAATGAGTGATTTTTGTTGTTTGGATGATCGTTTATTTAACTATGTTATGGTTAATATGGTACTAAAGGTTTAATTAAGGTTAGTACTTAAAATGGTGGACAAGACATGGATTCATTTATGCATGTGATGATTCAATTTAAATAGGTTAGTTTTCAGTAGCAGTTCAGCACTTTACTAGCTGTTTTTTTTCCTTTTACTTCTGCAATGAAGAGCTGATCCTGCTTACGAGAGAGGGGGTACCAATTTCGTACGGTCTGTTGCTACTTCTATGGGAGACATCGACATGATTATCTGTCCTTGCATAAACTGCCGTAATATTGATCGTCACTCAGGCAGTGTTGTTGTCGACCATATAGTTACTAGGGGAATGGATGAGGATTATAAGAGGCGAACAAATTGGTTTCATCATGGAAAATTGAATTTCGTAGTTGGTGGTGGAAGAAAATCAAGCCAATGGAATGAACAGATATATGGGCTTTATCAAGCTGCTGATTTTATGGATGAAGATTTTGAAAGGCGAGTTGCATTGGGTGAGATTGCAGATGGCGAGGACAAGAAAGAGGATGAGTTTCTTGCAAAGCTCGCAAAAGATGAAACGCCTCTATATCCAACTTGTGTAAACCACATAAAGCTATCATCAATCGTCTCACTGTTCAGGCTTAAGACACAAAATGGCTGATCTGACAAAAGCTTCAATGAACTTCTAGAGACATTGCTTGAGATGCAACCAGAGGATAATGTGTTACACACATCACTCTATGATGTTAAAAAGTTTTTGACATCCTTTGATATGTGTTACCAGAAGATTCACGCATGTGTCAATGATTGCTGCCTATTCAGAAAGAAGTACAAGAAGCTCGATAGCTGTCCAAAATGCAAGGCCTCTAGATGGAAGACTAACTTTCATACTGGTGAAGTGAAAAAGGTGTCCCACAGAAAGTTTTACGATACTTTCCGATAATCCCACGGCTGAAGAGAATGTTTAGGAATGAGGAAATGGCTAAGGATTTTAGGTGGCATTTTAATAATAAGAGCAGTGATGGAAAACTGCGTTATCCCATTGATTCAGTCACATGGGACCAGATGAATGACAAATACCCTTCATTCGCAGCTGAAGAAAGGAACATGAGGCTAGGACTTTCAACAAAGGGCTTTAATCCATTCGACATGAAGAATACAAGGTATAGTTGTTGGCCTGTTTTATTAGTAAACTACAACTTGCCACCAGACTTATGCATGAAGAAAGAGAACATCATGCTTACACTTTTGATCCCTGGTCCACAACAGCCTGGTAACAATATTGATGTCTACTTAGAACCCCTTATAGAGGATCTGAGCCATTTATGGAATGTTGGAGAGTTAACCTATGATGCTTTTAGTAAGTCTACTTTTACCCTTAAGGCAATGCTGCTCTAGACGATCAGTGATTTCCCTGCGTATGGGAATTTTGCAGGCTGTAAAGTTAAGGTAAAATAGGTTGTCCTTTATGTGGGAAAAATACAGAAAGTATGTGGGTGAAGTTCAGTCAAAACATGTGTATATGGGTCACAGAAAGGGTCTGCCTCCAGCACATAGCTATAGGGGAAAGAAGTCATGGTTTGATGGAGAAGTTGAACATAAGAGAAGGGGAAAAATATTAACTGGTCAGGAAATTTCCAAAAATCTGAGAGTTTTCAGACATGACTGGTAACTTTAAGCAGCCTGGAAGTAAGAGGAAGAGGACACAATGTGATGTGTTAGACTCGGACAGTGAAGATGTTTCCAGTGGATCAGATGAGGAGGAAGAGGACGAACACATATTATATGAGGAGGAGTTGTCAAGATGGAAAAAAGGTCAATCTTCTTCAAGCTGCCTTATTGGGAGGAACTCTCGGTTAGACATAACTTGGATGTTATGCATGTGGAAAGGAATGTGGCTGCAAGTATTGCAGCTACATTATTGCATTGTGGGAAACCAAAGGATGGTCTTCAAGCTCGTAAAGATTTGGAGGAGCTTGGTATTAGGAAGGATCTGCACCCTAACACCCAAGGGAAAAGAACATACTTACCTGCAGCTCCTTGGTATTTTTCCAAAACAGAGAAGAAAATCTTTTGTAGGAGGCTATTTTACTTCAAAGGCCCGGATGGATACTGTTCAAACATATTAAGAGGTGTATCATTAGATGATTGTAAGGTCACATGACTTAAATCACACGATTACCACGTGTTAATGCAACAACTTCTGCTGATAGCACTTAGAGGTCTGTTACCTAAAGGCCCTAGATTGGCTATCAGACGCTTGTGTGCATTCTTTAATCACTTGTGTCAGCGAGTAATTGAAAGAGAGCAGATTTTGAGAATGGAAGCTGAGATTATTGAAACAATCTGCATGTTTGAAAGATTTTTCCCCAAGTTTCTTTGATATCATGGTACACTTGACGGTACATCTAGGAAAGGAGGCTCGTCTAGGTGGTCCAGTCCACTTTAGATGGATGTACCTATTCAAAAGGTCTAATTTATTCCTTTAAACTTGTGAGTTAGTTTTTTGAGTCGATAGTTCTGTTGCTAAGCGATCAATGTGTACATGGCTCAGGTATATGAAGGTGTTGAAGGATTTTGTCAGAAACCCTGCAAGACCAGAGGGGAGTATTTCTGAGTCATATCTTGCTGAGGAATGCATCCAGTTTTGTAGTGATTTCTTGAAGAAGACTACACGTGTTCAGGAAAAATAAGTTAAAAACACTGATTATGCAAGGAACTCTATCCTAGAAGGTCGTCCAATATTAGCAGGCACTTCAATCACTCTATCTGAATCAGAGAAGAAGATAGCCCATCTAGCAGTCATCCAAAACATGGCTGTCATTATCCCTTATCTGGACTAAGTACCATATTGGATTCTTCTTCGGACATTGCATTGACATACACATATCAGGCTGACTATTGCTTACTTCTACAATCGTGTACTAGCGAACACTTGCAGTATTTACAAGATACGAATGTACGTTGTTGACGTGACGCATCAACGCTATGGAGTATGCATACTCAAAACTTTCCAGACTGGCTTAAAAAACAGACAAGTTCTATCTCTGCTGAAAAGACAGATGTTAGTGTAGTTCTGGTATTGTCTAACTCACTGTCTTATTTTCATAGATAACTCTTGACTCAAATAGACATGGAGATACTTTAAAGTGGTTGGCATATAGTCCACACAGTAGTGCATTGTCATATACATGATATATAGTCAATGGGCAACGGTTTCACACAGTTTCTGTCGATAAAAAAAACCAGAACAATGGTGGTTTTTTATGAGGCTACGACAGTCTACAAATCTAGTGCTAAAGACATTTCACAAGTGGTTGATCTGTATCATACTATGGCAGAATGACTGATATAATCTTGTTAGACTACAATGTGTTCTACATTCCTCTATTCCGGTGTTAATGGCCAGTGATGGGAAATGGAGTGAAGATAGTAGATGGTTTCACGCTCGTTAACATGAACCAAAATATAGTCTCTTTTTCAAAGGATCCATACATATTAGCCTCTCAAGCAAAACAAGTATTTTACTCACGAGAGGATGAGTCATCATGTTGGTATGTTGTTATGCATGGTCCCTCAGGAAGATATAACAAAGAAGATTACCAAGATGGACATGCAGATATTGGGCCACTACCTTCAAATGTTGACATGATTGTTGATGAAAATGCTGACATGGATGAAGATGAAACTGCTCGAACTGATTGTGAAGGCATTTATGTCTGAAATGTAGCTTCTATATCATTTTCTTTATTTTTAATATTTGTTATATGTGATAGTTATAATATGCATAGGGTCGTTTTATGTTTTATAGTTTTTTTGATGAATTGGTTTATTGTGTGTTTGTTAGTTGTTATGTGGGTCTGTTCCTTTGCTTTTACTTTGCATTATTATGATATTCTTACTAATTTATATGTCTGATGTTTCAGGTGAAATAAGATGGGACATCCTAAAAAGAAGGGAAGAGGAAAACAGAAAACGAAAGAAGATGAGGTTGAGTTTGTATGTACAGTGGTACCACATACAGTAGACCAAGAAATCGAGGAACAAGATGCTAATCTAGTAGAAGAACAGCAGCAGCCAGAGTAACAACCAGATCAATTGCGAGAATCAGTTAGCGTGAGGACTTCAGTAGCTGGAAACTCTCACAAAGAAGTGGAAGATGAAATTCCTGAAGGTGAGGTTGAATTATCTGAAGGTCATGATCGTGTAGTTGAGCATGCAAGTAAGAAGCAACGAGGTCCAACCAAGATGAAGTACATTGCGAAGGATTCAGATAGCAGAGTACGAGTGAGTATCACTATCATGGGAGAACCATATGGTCATGGTCTGTGAAGTTGTCATCATACTTAGGTCCTCTGGTTCGGGAACACGTTCCTGACACACTCGATGGTTTGAAACATCTTGGTGAAGAGATCAAGACAGTTCTGTGGAAATCTGTACAAGTGATTGTTTCCCTAAATTACATGTTATATACTTATGTTAATAATTTAAAGTTTTACTAACTGCTTTATTGTTGAATCTGTGAACAGGCAAGGTTTGAACTTGATGAGGAGTACCAGAAGATGGCAGTGTTAAAGCAAATGGGCTGTCTGTGGAGGGCATCCAAGTCACACCTAGTTAGTCAGATCAATGCTGCTGATAATAACAATTAACAAGTAGAGGATGGATTTGCGTCCGAATAATGTCGATCCGTTAGATTGGCATAAATTTGTGAAGCTTAAAACTAGCCAAGCGTTTTAGGTATGCATTTGTAATTAATCAGACTGTTTTATAATAGGATAAACTACTAATTACTTTCACATGATAGGTTCTTAGTGATACCTACAAGGAGAGAAGGCGCAAACAAATTCCTCATAAAGGAATGGTTAGACTAACATAAGAAATGGTAAGAATAATTCATTTTGTGGGTTTAGCTTACAATATGTACTTAATATGTCTGATGCTAGGTTTTATTGGTTGTAGAAAGTTGAAAGTGATAACCCATCCGAAGTGACAAGGCTGCATGTTTGGGTCAAGTCTCGAACCAAAAAAGATGGCACACCAATGAATACCAATGCAGCGGAAAAATTTGTAAGCTACGCATTCTGCTTGCGATGATTGTTGTTTCCTTTTACTTACACATAGTGACATTTGTTACTTGAACTTAAAATCTTCAGAAAATGGCAGCTAAGCTTGTTGATAGTGAAACTCCTGAAAATGCTACAATGAAAGACGATGATACACATACTCAACTTTTTGGACCGGATAACCCTGGTCGTATGAGGGCCATGGGTAGGAACATGAGTAAGACTAAGTTGGCCTGTTTTGAGGTGAAGAACAAGTGTATGGCTAAGATGCAGGAGAACCAAATTCACTTAGAGAAAAAGTCAATGAGTTGCAAGATGAACTTGCTAGAATGAGAAAACATGTGAGTCATTGTCATGTTTTAAAATTTTAACATGTACGTGATTATTATTAAGTATTTTAACTTAGTTTTCCTATGTTTCAGAGACAAGAGCCTGAAGTTGGTGAAAACCCTGCTGCTAGAGTAAGTCACTTCTATAAGTTTGTGTTTTATTTTAATGTATAGTTTGATATTTTATGGCATTCACTTTTCGAATAATTCAATTTGCAGAGTGTTAACAAGAGATCACTACCTAAGTGTGTCTTGATTGATTGGACTGGTGAAAATGACAAAGTTGAAGAGGGGCGTATTATTTCTTCAGATCCGGAGGACTTAATCAATGACAGTCTCTTAGGTCCTACAGATGTTAAAGTGTTGGTTGAAACAGCTGTCGTACCAGAAGCATTTCTTTGGAGACCTGCGACTAATGTGTTTACAGTTAAAGATTATGTTGGACAGATGCTTGCATGGCTTACTTCTAAGTGTGTTACCCTAGAAAGGGACTCCAAACAGAAGAAATTACACCACTTGTAACTTTATTATACATAGTATAGAATATCATTTGTAAAGTATCTAAGATTAATTGTTTTCTTCCTTGTTTTACAGAGACCAAGAACCAACTCTTTGAACAAATGCAAGCTTCTGGATTTGTCTTCAGATGATGTTGTTGTTGCTGAGGGTCGTTGGTAGACAAAAGATCCAAAGGCGTTGGTTAATGGACTACCACTCAGACCAATGGCAGTCAAAGTTTTCGTTTATGAGGTGCATAGTCCAAAAACATCTTTATGGAGGCCTACACTTGCTATGACACACTTGGAGGACTGTTTGATGACTTTTGTCGCTTGGCCTATCGCCAAAGTTGTTTTTGGAGACAACTCTGTTGCAACATATCAGAAATCTCCTCTGTAGAAAGCTGTATCTACTAGACAATCATCAGGAGGGAAAGCATCAGGTGCAACAGGTTTTAAGACTCCTTTAGAGACATCTCCAGAACCAGGTATGAAATCTGCAGCAACGAGCACGAAGTCTCCAACTGAGAAGCTTCCAACCGCAATTGTAAAATCTCCTATCAGGAAAATTCAATTAGGAGAGCAGACTCTTCCTAGGAGATATCCGGTAATTGATTCAAATATGTGTTTCTGCTGTGTATAGTATTCTCTTTGTGTTTAACGGTTTTATTGTTCACATGGCAGCGTAAAAATGGAGCTGAAGTTATCAAGGAAACTCAGAAGTGCAAGTTGATGGATATTGGCGGAAAGAAGCGGGTTGTTGCTGAAGGGCGTGTGCATTCGGTTGATCCAGAGCAGAAGGTCCAATTTGTCCGCCTGGGGATAATGCAGCTAGAGTTTGGGTAGACATTGTGAAGGTAGATGATGCAGCAGTTTTGAGACCATCATATGAAATAGAGTATATGAAAGATGCACATAGCTCGTCTATTGCGTGGCCGATGGATAAATTGGTGATCTTCTGAGTTCGACAAACTAAGGTAAGTGTACTGAATAGTTTGATGCATAAAGTGTAGTTATGTATTACTGATATATTGACAATTGTTGATTGTTGCAATGTGCAGGGGCTGAAGAAACATTGGTCCAAATTAGCTTGTTTTAAAATGTGTAAGACTAGGCAATGTACTTTGATTCCAATATTTTGTTTTGGATGTTGGAAGGAATCAGTAGACATGTGTTATATATTTTGATTCCAAACTTTTGTTTTTGGATGTAGGAAGAAATCTGTAGACATGTGTTATGTATTATGATTTAAGACTTATGTTTTTGGATTGTATATATACAATTCAGTAACACCAACGCCTAAATAATTTCTAATAGTAAGTAACCAAAGAAAGAAAAAGAACAAACTTATAACACACGAATCGATAAAGCATACCACTTGCAACCTGCGAGTGTATACCCTCCCTGTCTTCTAGGTTCAATCTCAAATTGATAAGAGTTTTTAATTGGAAAATAACCAAACACTTTTATTGCTAGGTTAAAAAAGTCTGTATTAATGTCTCTGTTTATAGAATGGGCTCTTTAGTGGGTTTTTTACTTTTAATTTTTGGGTTAAGTATATATGATTGGGACACACTTCTTCTTTTATCGGGGCACCTTTTTCCAACCGGGGGCACATTTTTGTTGTTGTTAAAGAATAACAACCTTAATAAAAATTTGTTTAATAGGGGGCATGTGACCCCGTAGACGACCACGTGCGTCCGCCCCTGGTTCCGACATGAAGTGATTCTTCGATGGAAATCTAGACGTGAGATTCCTTCAGGTTCACTCCATCCAGCTTGCACTGTTTCTTTGAATCATGGTTTTCTTATCCAACGCTTATCAAACCGAAAGTTTATCTTCTTTCTCTGTGGGGTGACTTGGATATTGGTTGGTAACGGTCTATGGTCTGATCCCCAAATTTTCAAATACTCCACAACGGTGTTGGAAAATAACATGTACCAATACTCATTGTCCATTGCTCTATATAGGCGGCATTTAACCTTTTTCCGGATTTTCTTCTTCCTATCCAGGAGAGGGAATTCACTTTAAAAGGAAAGTCTAACATGCCACAATTTTCAATCATTGTGCAAAAGGGAAGGAAAGAAGCCTCTGATCTCCTCCTTCCTTCACATTTTCATGATTATCCGTGATCTCATTAAAATCTCATATCATACGCCAAGCATTTTGCCGATTAAGACTCATATGTCTAAGTCGTTCCCAAACATAATCTCGGTCTTTTACAACCGGATCTCCATATACATAGTTCATAAAAAATTTGACCTTCAAAAGTACTCTCAATATCAATCATGTGCTCATCCTACTTAATTAAAATATTAGGTTCATTCATATAAAAAAGAGTTAAACCCCCGCTTTGTACCGGGGTCAAGAAATATTTAGCTTAAAAATTACTGAAAAATACAAATTTATTTCACGATCACTCATAGCTTGAAATTTTTTTAAATCTTATTTGTTATATCTTCAAATATATTTTTTTATAAACAAATAAAATAATCACTTCAAAACTGATCACCGAGATGATTTTGTAAAATGTTTTGATGCTCAAGAGATATGCACTTTACACAACTAAAATACTCAAGATAAAATTTAGTCAATCTCAACATTTTTTTCTCTATCTAACTCACGAAATTAATTAATAAGACTTAAAATCGAGGTTGACAAGGTCCTTTCGTGAAATACTGACATTTTAACTCACTTCTTTGATTAAGATAATATTTCAATATTCTTATTCTTTCTCTAAGATCATATAGTATATCCTATAAATCAATGCTATTTGCTGATGAATAGTTTTTCACAAATCATTAATTATTTGATAAAGTTTGGGAAAAATACATATTAAAAATGTTCAAACCTTACATAAACTCTAACTTTTTCTATGACTCAAAATTGATAATTTAATAAACATAAATTATAATCAAACAAACTGGAGTATAATTTAAAGATGAAAAGAATGTAATCTGAGTTCAATCTAATTTGATGGGGAATTGTGAGCGGAATAACCTTTGGAGAAAAGGTAAATGAGAGCCTTATCGACAAAAAATGGGTGAAGAAACCACCAAATTTATATATCATTTTAAACTTGGGCTTAAAATGATTGTAAGCCGAATTTTAATAAAACAAATCATAAAACTCATTTAGATATAACATAACCCTTTTTCTTTTACTTTTTATTAATTTCATGGGGTCATAATAATAATTTTTATGGGGTCATTATATTTTTATTTAAAAAAACATATAATTTGAAAATTAGGTGGGGTCAGTTGACCCCACTCTTTGCTTCTTGCCTCCGACCCTGAATGTTACTATGAACAAGTTTATGACACACTAGGGTTATACTAGATTTTTGTATTCAGAAGTCAAAAGAAGAATTGTGGTAGATAAGGAGTGACCATCAGAATGCGAACAAATAGTCTTAACAGCTTGTAAGAAATGTACATCCAACATATGTGACAAAAGAAGATTGAACATCTGAGCAGGGAAGTTTATAGTAATTAAGTATTTTACTTTAAAATAAATTAAATAAAATCCTGAAATTCTATAAAGATTCATCTAGATAAACTTGTGGTTGTGGTTTGTGTTTTTCTTTTCTTTATGCAGATATGTTTATTAATATCTCCGCGTTATGTATGCCTTGATTCGTGTGCTATATTCATTAAGTATGTTAATTGAAGCAAACGACTTTAGTTCCCCGAGTGAATTCAAAATAATTGACCAAAAAAATTTACCATGTGGTCATTAACATCTTACTAAGTTTAAATCGACTAAGACTTTGATTGGTGACAACGGATCAGGCAGTGCGGTACAAGCGGTTCGGAAGATCGGTACGGTTCAAGTACGGTTCATACGGAAGAAACGTATCATGCGGAACAAATGCGGTTAGTGTGAACAAACGATACGAAACAATGTTTGAATGGTGAAAAAACGCAGTATGCGGTACAAGATAAGCATTGAATGGTAAAAAATGACAAAACGTGATGTATAATACATATAAACATAAATATTTGAATAAAAAATAAAAATTGATTTATTGAAAATTTAAAATAAATATTTTATAAAAATATTATTATTTTTATAAACTATATTAAATTTAGAATAGATATACTATTTTATATTTTAACATATACATTATTTAAAAATTATATATTAATTTAAAAATAAAAATGGATTAATATTCTAGAAACTAAAATAGACTAATAATATAAGAACATTCATATATTAAAATTATTTATTATTTTATTAATTCTAGTATATTATAAGAAAATATACTAATAGTATAAGAAAATAACCAAAATTTATTTTGATTTAGTTCGATTCGGGTTTTTGTAATTTAAGATATTTCAAATTTTGCCAAAATAAACTGAACTTTTCAGTTTTAGAAAGAATTTTAATTAGTTTTAGTTTATTTCGGATAAATTTGGATAAATTAATTTAAAATTGAAAAACTAAATAATCGATTGGTTCATCAAACCAGACAGAACCAAATCGATAATCAAAACTAAATTTTCAACTTTATTAAAATAACTGACCTAGATAGCCGAAGCATAACCAAAAACTGAAAACATAGTTCGGTTCGGTTAACCCAATTTGGTTTTAAAAATTTAGCTCTAATCTTCACCCATAAATATTCATGTCTTGTTCTTATCAAATATATTAATGTATATCTTAATCATATATTGTATTTTTGTCTTAGATATACACATCAAGTTTTAATTATTATTTCTTATCTGTACTTGTTCAATATATCAATTTTTTTTTTTTTTTTAAACTAGAAACTGATATATCATGATTTTTCTAGGTTTTCAAACATGATATAATTGTATATATTGAATCTTTAACCTGGTTTTTTGAGTCTATCGAGTCCTTTACAGGTAAGCTTGCGTTTGGAGCGAAGAGCGGAGTTTTGGGACGTTTCTGGTGATTTATGAAACAAACTGAAGTGAGCGTCTTGACCACGGTGCGATGTCGACCGACACTCACCTTAGTGTCGGTCGACACTGAGGGCGACAGAGACTTATGCGCCTGTTTAAGACATCTTTTGAAGAATTGCAAAGTTGCCTAGAAGCTTTCCCTAATTCTAATTTAGCCCCAGAATGTGTTTAGCAGTTTTTAATTAGGTTTTTGAGAAGTAACTCATATCTTGTTCTTTGTTCTTGCTTTTGTTCTGGAGATTGAAAGATTCTAATTTGGGGCTGTTCTTGCTACTTGTAACCTTTGAGAGAAAGATTTTGAACCCCTGCTTTTATCTATTCAGTCTTATTTTCTATTTAAGCATGTGTTATTCATTTGATATCATGTCTGAGTAGTAAACTTTGTTAGATTTAGGGATTCTCGTAGGGATTTCATGCTTTGTTAGATCACTGAATGATTAGGATTCTAAATCTATCTGTTCATCACCTAAGTTGAGATTAATACTGAATTCTGGACTGATCACCTAGGGTTTAGATCTTAGATTGTTAATTTAGCACGAGAGTGTGAATTATAATCTGAATATACTTAGTGTGAACAATTTGATTAGATGCAAAGAGATTTGGTTTAAAAGAATTGTGAACTTAAGAACTTGCTAATAATGCTTGTCTAGAACTCTAAGATTGCAAAGAGATTTGAATCGTTAGGTTGCTAGACATAGATAGTAATCGCAGCGAGAGTTGGATTATTATACATTGTGATTCTAATTCTTGAACCTGTGCTTAACCTGAATCCTAATTAGCTAAGTGTCTGGCATTGCTTGATTTCCTGAGAACACCCTAAGTCTAGCGTCTTTCTCCCATTGAAACAAACCTTTAATTTACTTGCATTGCTTTTTATTACCTCTTAATTGATTTAGCTAAGTTCGAAGACATATAATCTATTGCGTGAATCTTGAGTCCTTGTGGATACGATACTCTTTATACTACAATCACTTAACTGTGCACTTGCAGTATAATATGGATATTTCTTGCTAGGTCGTTTTTATTTTCATTGTTACTGACATTTTCTCTTGTCTTGCTTGTTTTGTTGCTGCAGGAATCGACATGTAAATCGAGTGTTGACCGACATCAACCAGTGTCGCTCGACACCAAGCACATATTTCAGCTTTGAGATCACTGTATGCCTAACCGTCACACCAGAAGCAACCGGAAGGAAGAACTTTTGAACCTTAGACTTGAGGAGCTTGCTAGACTTGAGAAAACGAACATAAAGGCTCAGATAACTTCAAGGATGATTAATAATCGATTGATTTTGATTCCAGATGCTTAAGGTGTTCTGAGAGACCAGCATAACAATCCCTACAATGCTCAGGGACAAAGGATTGATGCCCAAGGAAATGTAATTCCTCAACTTGAGCAGCCTCAATGCTAATGGACAGCCTAATCCGCCACCTAATCCTCCAGCTGAGAAGACTCTTGCTGGCTACAACATGCCTAATGAGTTCTACGCCAACAGGTCTGCGATTGTGCCTCCTCCTTTTGAAAGGAATGAGTTCGAGCTTAAGACTACATAATATGCACTTGTGAGGCAGCATCCTTTCCATGGCGTTCCTCATGAGCAGCCAATGGATCACATTGAGGATTTTGAAGCCTTTGCCACTGGGATGAAGCACAATGGAGTAGGGTATGACTTTCTGCACCTCAAACTCTTCCCATATTCTCTCGCTGGAGAGGCTGCAGCTTGGCTTAAGCAACTTCCACATGGGAAGCTAACCACTTGGGATGCAGTGAAGAGAGAGTTCTTGAGGCAATTCTATGATGATGCTTGCTCCGATCAGCTCAGACAGGACGTTCTGACATTCACTCAAGGACCTACAGAGCCTTTTAAAGCTGCTTGGGTGAGGTTTAAGATGTACCAACGAGACTGTCCTCATCATGGATTCTCTGAAGTTCAGCTGCTGGGCATTTTCTTCAGAGGTGTGGATCTCTGGTACCAATCTGCGTTGGATGCAGCCATCAATGGCAATTTCAACACCAAGACTCTTGAGCAAGCCAGGATATTGATTGAGAACTTGGTGAGCAGCAACAACACTAAGAATGCTGATAGGAAGAGGAAAGAGTTTGGTGGAAAAGTTGATAATTTCCAGATTACTAAGATGAAGAATAAGCTAGACACTGTTCATAGCTTGCTGACTGGGAAGCAGGCTGTCCACTTTGCTCAAGAGGTTGAGGAGTTTCAACCTGAAGATGGTTGCCAAGAAGAGGATGTGAGCTACATTGGTGGATCTAGATTTCAGGGAAATAGGTTTGGAAATCAGCAAGGTAACAAATTCTACACTGGTGGTCAGAAGAGTGCTTTCACAAGCAATCAAAAATCTTCTGGATATGGTTAGAATTCTGGTCTCCAGAAACTTTTTCAGCAGAACAACTCCTATCAGAGGACCTATGGATCATCTTCTTATCAGACTCCTCCTGTCGCTAATGCTCATGAGAGCAAGTTGGAAGCCATGATGGAGCAGATACTTGAGGGGCAGACAAAGACTACTGTGGACTTCAACAAGAAGATGGATGCCATCTACACTGATCTGAATGGAAAGTTTCAGTCTTTGAGTACACATATGAAGCATCTAGATACACAAGTGAACCAAATTTCAAGCTCAGTCAAGGGAAATAATGTTCAAAACACCCACATCAATGCTATCTCGTTTCAGACTGAAGATAGGCTGGATCAGGAGGAAAGTTTTGAGGTTGAGACTATGGAATTCGTTGAAAAACAACGAAAAATCCGAAGCTACAGATTCCATGTCAACCGACACTGACTTCAACGTCGGTCGACATCATGCTTCAATAGTTTCTTTGAGTTATCATGACGAAGGAAAATTGACTAAGCCTGATTTGTTGGTCGATTTTGCTGAAAAGCTGTCGAAGGATTCAGAATGTAAACCGGGTGTCGACCGACACCACTTCAACGTCGATCGACACTACGGTCGGTCAGAACTGGGTTCCACAATGCATCATGTTTCTGCTGAGGAAAAGGTTTACAAACCTCAGATACCTTTCCCTAAGGTAGCTGGAAAGTCTGAGCAGGAGCTTGATGATGCCAACCGCCTGGAAGTGGTGGATGAGAAGCTGAATGAGGATACACAAGCTGATGCTTTGCCAACCACCCTTGTCTAAGGAGATATGTGGAGAAGATGATCCAAATGGATGAAGATTTAAAGGATTGGGTAGTGAGGCTCCCTAAACAGATCAGTGATATGTTGCTTATCAGATTCCAAGGAAGCTGCCTGATCCTGGTGTCTTTGTGTTAGATTGCTTAGTCTTCAAAGAAAACTTCAAGCATTCCTTATGTGATTTAGGAGCTGCTGGAAACCTCATGCCATACTCTGTGGCTGAGAACTTGGGCTTGACGAACTTCAAGCAGACTAGGATTTCTCTGATACTAGCTGACCAATCTAAGAGGATCCTGATAGGTCTCGAGTTTTACCCTATACTAACTGAAAGTGCACAGCAAATCAATTGTAGTATTTAGGGATCGAATCCACGAGGACTCTAGGCACGATAGGTTCAAGAACTTAAAGAGATTAAAACTAAGAGAAAGCAAAAAGCAAATTGTATTGAATAAACTAAAAGCAAGCAATAAAGTAAATCAGATAGCAGGTTGTGGTTGTAAGAAATATACTAAGAGCGCTAAGTCTAGGGCGTTCTCAGGAAATCAGACAAACAGATAAATTATTCAGTCAGATCTAATTAAACTCAGTTCTAGAACTCAAAACACAGATATAGCATTAACCAAATTCCTTTGCGAAAATTCTCTAAGTCTAATTGCAGTAATCCAAATTCCTTTGCAATTACTAACAGATTAAACCAGCTTTAATTTCAAGTTTGATATGTTCACAATCTAATTAAACCAAATTCCTTTGCGAGTAATTAAATTGCTCAACCTAAATAGTTCAGATTCTAAACCACACTGCCGTGTCGTATTTAGCAACCTAAGATCTAGATTCTAATTGATCAGGTTAGAACTAGCATTAAACACAATTTAGTTTGAAGAACATTCTATTCATGTGAATCCTTAACTGAATTAATTATATATAGCAAGTCATGAAATCCATATGAGAAACCCTAAACCTAACTATGAAACTACTCAGACATAGAATATGAAAACAAAATCAATGAATTAATAGAAATCATAAAAGAGATTAAACAAGTAAAGGGGTTCGAAAACTTCTCCAAAACAAATGTAGTACAGGATCAGATCTGCCCCAAAAGCTCTAAAAACTCTCTGCTCTAAGTTATGATAGCGTATGTAAGCGTATCTAAAAACTGATCTAAAAACCTAATTAAATAGCTAAAACACGTTTTGGGCTTCTGTGTAAATATCTGGAACTTCTGGGCTTTTCTGCAATATCAAAATTCTTCATTAAACCGCCGAGTCTGGCCCATTCGTGCTGTGCATCGACCGATGCAGGTGTGCGTCGATCGACACAGTCCTCAAATCTGGACAGTGAACTCTGTCTCTCGGACCAAATCTCCAAAATGCACCAAATAGCTCCAAAATCTCCACTTCTCCTCCAAATGTGCTTATACCTAATAAAACTTGTAAAGTATTCTAAAAGAACACCAAAAGACTCTAAAACACATTTATATCATGGTCTAAAACTAGTAAAAACCATGATATATCAGATCCCAGAAGGAGTTCTGGAGGACGTCCCTGTCAGAGTTGGAAACTACTTGATTCCAACGGACTTCGTGGTGCTGAAATATGACAAAGAACCGAATGACCCTCTGATACTTTGTAGACCTTTCTTAGCCACAGCTGGAGCGATGATTGATGTGTGGCACGGTCTGGTTGATCTCCACCTGGGAGATAAGCCTCTGCACTTCAAGATGGATAAGCTGCGAAAGTCTACTATTGACGGTCAAATCTTTAGCAATTAGATAGAGCAAGAGGCTCAGACTAATGAAGCTAGAGTTTCTGATATTGGAGAAAGGAAGATGGTGGTTTCCAACAATTCAACTCTGACATCTTCCGAGCCGACAACTGCTAATAAGCAGAAAGCTCCAAACATCAGGACTCCACCAAAGCGAAGGTATGCATCTTCAAAACTCAGTTCTACTCACCTCATCGCTGATGATGCAGGGAAACATTCCATTCCCGCATTCCTTGGATGATCTCATGCTGATACCGCTTACACACAGCCATGGATTAAGAGATTTTCATAGAGGTACTCACAGCCTCTGTCAAAACCACCATGAGTCTAATCTCCCACCAAAGTCAAGCTAATGACTAAAAACGAGCGCTGAGTGGGAGGCAAGCCACTGTAGGGTCAGTTTTCTTTTCTTTTTGGTCTTTAGTCCTGAGTCTTTTGATTTTTCTGGTTTTTGTGTGTTAGAATCATGAAGAACAGGTTGCAGAAAGCAGTGTCGACCGACGTTCCTTAGTGTCGGTCGACACCAAACTCAAAAACATGGACAGAAATCGACCACACTCGATTCATAGCAGATGAATATCGACGAAATCCACGTGTCGCTCGACATTGGCTGGGTGTCGGTCGACATCCAACACGCCCATAGGTAAGGTTTCTGATTTTCCAAGTTTTCGGTTGATTTCTACCTTGTTCTCCCGAACCCAAGCTGCGATTACACTGGGGACAGTGCAGTTTACGTGTGGGGGAGGTGGTTACTTACATGGTGTTCTGTTTTCTTAGTGTCAGTCCTTGTTTTCTTTGGTTTTCAAAAATGTTTATTGAGTCAAAGTTGGTATGAAACTGTGATTTTTCGAGGAAATTTTTCGCTAGAACATGAACTAAGTGACCATTGGAAAAACCTGCAGTAGCTCTATGACTATTAGAAAACCCAACACGGATCAACCTACCAAGGACACCCATATCTTTTCAGGTATTCAGAGGATCCATCACTAACTTCATCTCTAATCTTGACTGAATTTTCTCACTTAGGGGCTTGGTATCTCTGGATCAGATTCCTCTGATGTGTTTGACATAGCCTATGATCCTGTCTAAGTATGGTTTCTGATTTTCCCTTCCCTTAAATGTAAAAAAAAGAGATTAAAACTGCGGATAAGTTAGTAGCTTCGAAGTAGTCACGGGAGTGGTAGAGACCCCTATTACCTCCTGTGCATCCATGGAAACATGTCCAAAGTTACACCCCGAATAAAAAGGGAAGAGCACTGATAGAAAAATAAAATGATACCCAGTGGAGAAAAATCAGTGTTAAGGGAAAATGGAAAAGAAAGGAACCTGAAACCGACAGTTTGGTGGTTAGATACTGACTGAGTTGAGTCCATGTATCCTCTGATCGATACTCCCTCTGTGAGACCGCACCTAATTGTATACAAAGGTTAGTGTGGTGAATTTAAATGCTCTGTCTAGATTGTGGAGTTTACTTGGGAAAGTTGCTAAGTGTGGGGGGAAGTACATTGTGGTCTTGATCTCTGTAGGAATGTTTTCAGTGGCTTACTAAGTGAATGTGAATGCGAATGTACCTATGACGAAATGAGTTTCTGTGTTTTCAAACCTCTTTCTCATTGCTTTAGTTCTTTATTTGCTTTTGGGCAAGAAAGAGCTAAGTGTGGGGGAGTTGATATTTCATGGTTTTTCTAGGTTTTTAACCATGATATAATTGTATATATTGAGTCTTTAACCTGGTTTTTCGAGTCTATCATGTCCTTTATAGGTAAGCTTGCGTTTGGAGCGAAGAACAGAGTTTTGGGACGTTTCTGGTGATTTATGCAACGAGCTGAAGTGAGAGTCTCGACCACAATGCGATGTCGACCGATACTCACCTTAGTGTCGGTTGACACTGAGGGCGACAAAGACTTATGCGCCGGTTTAAGACATCTTTTAAAGAATTACAAAGTTGCCCAGAATTTTTCCCTAATTCTAATTTAGCCCCATAACGTGTTTATCAGTTTTTAATTAGGTTTTTGAGCAGTAACTCATATCTTTATTTATTCAGTCTTATTTTCTATTCAAGCATGTGTTATTCATTTGATATCATGTCTGAGTAGTAACCTTTGTTAGATTTAGGGATTCTCATTGGGATTTCATGCTTTGTTAGATCACTGAATGATTATGATTCTAAATCTATATGTTCATCACCTAAGTTGAGATTAATACTAAATTCTGGACTGATCACATAGGGTTTAGATCTTAGATTGTTAATTTGGCACAAGAGTGTGAATTATAATCTGAATATACTTAGTGTGAGCAGTTTGACTAGATGCAAAGAGATTTGGTTTAGAAGAATTGTGAACTTAAGAACTTACTAATAATGCTTGTCTAGAACTCTAAGATTGCAAAGAGATTTGAATTGTTAGGTTGCTAGACATAGATAGTAATCGCAGCGAGAGTTGGATTATTATATATTGTGATTCTAGTTCTTGAACCTGTGCTTAACCTGAATCCTAACTAGCTAAGTGTCTGGCATTGCTTGATTTCCTGAGAACACTCTAAGTCTAGCATCTTTCTCCCATTGAAACAAACCTTTAATTTACTTGCATTGCTTTCTATTCCCTCTTGATTGATTTAGCTATGTTCAAAGACATATAATATATTGCGTGAATCTTGAGTCATTGTGGATACGATACTCTTTATACTACAATCACTTAACTGTGCACTTGCAGTAGAATATGGATATTTCTTGACCTATCAAAAACACACTATGAAGTCCAAACCACTGCGATATTGAATGTTACAAGCAGTCCACTTGAAACACTATGCGTGATAAAATATAGGCTATGAATGGTGAGCGGTTCATAAGCGGATGAACCGCCCAAGTGAGAAGAACCACTTAAATTGTCCATTCATGATTTTTTTTTTAAAAAAAAATTGTTAAGAAATGGGTGAACCACTAGCGGTTCAGTTTTTTTTCTTGTCTTTTAGTAAAAAACGGATGAAATGCTTCATCTCTTCTGTACTCGTACAAGAGCGTGATTTATACACTGTTACGTGCAGTTCACATATATATATATAATATATATATTAAAATAGCTTGATATATTTATTTAAATAGCAAAAAAATACAACCGGGACAATTTTTTCTATACATTTTTAAAATATCAAACATTCTCTTATTTTTCCATTCTAAGAAAATTTTAAAATCCAAACATTTTGGAAACATTAATATACTAATTTTGTTGATCAAATATAAGAATTGTTCTCAATATAAATATGTATGAAAATTAATGAATCAGTCATTAAAGTATTAAAAATAGCCAAAATTTGAACTGTTTGAACTGCTTGATCCGCAACGCTTGATCCGTTTTCTCCATTCAAAATTTTAAACATATATTTTAGACCACTAGATCCGCTTGATGCACACTTGTACCACTAGATCTGTTAGATCCGTTTTAGTTCCACCTTATCCGCTAGATCCGCAACGCCTGATCCGCTTTCTCCATTCGAAGCCATATTTACCACTTAACAAAGGTGTTAATGTTCGGGACGTATCAAATGAAAAGACCCCAGTTCAAAAAAAGTTTTTGCTCGTTTAGAAAATAATGAGAACGACCTCGTGGTTAAAAAGAACCAAATAAAATGTAGTTAAGTGTGGTTTCATAAAAGCTATATGTTTTTTTTTCCTTTTAATTTTAAACAAACAATTAGTTGTATTTAGCTATTTTATTAATTATGTTATAAAATTTTAAGTTTAAATTTAAGATATAATCAAATAATATAATTTATATTTGTTTGTAATATTTATTATAAATTATATTATGCATTTCTTCTAATTTATTTATAAATTCGATTCGATTCGGTTGACTGAACATATCGGTTAATTGTTTTTTCAAATGGGTTTATACTGGTTTTGAACTGAATATACTGAATTATACCCAAAATAAAAATTACCGAATCAATCAAAAATAACTGAATTTACAAAAAAGAAAAAAAATCTAAAAACTGAAAAAATCATTCAGCAAAATTTTGAAAATCTCAAAATAACTAAAATCCGAACTGAATCAAACCAAAATAAAATTCATATATTTTAGGCCAAAAAGGAAATTATGAAGAAAAAAATAACCGAAAAATCGGAAAATCGTAATAAACCCAAAACTAGAAAATTTCAATTTCTAAAATATTAATATATTTCAATTTTTAAATTAATATAAAATCTCAAAATAATGTATATTTTTAAATATAATATAAAATATTAAATAGTATAGCGATTCTAAATTTAATATATATTAAAATAATATTTATATTATTTAATAATACTCATATTGTTTTTAAAATATTTAATCTAAGTAATTTATATAGAGCAATTCGGAATCATTTGTCATTTTTAGTTTTTAACTTTTGAAACATTTGTCCCGTACCACATACTGCATTTTTCACCATTCAAATATTTTCTTGAACCGCTTGTTACGCATTAACCGCACTTGTTCCGCATGATGCATTTTTTAATTGTACCGCACTTAAAACCGTACCACACCTCCCAAACCGCTTGTTCCGCACCGCCCAAACAGTTTTTACCATTCGAAGCATGCGTGATTTGTGTAATACACTTTTTGTGTGGGTTAAGAGTGAATGAAACACACTTCATTCATTTTCTATTTTTTATTTTTTCTTTTTATATTAAAACCCTTGTTACAAAAATGTTGAATGTTAGCATATTGGTATCACGCACATGGCGGTACTTGAAAAGCAGCAAACATTCATTGCCTAAGTGGAAACATTATTGCCTGAGAAAATTCAGTTAATGGCATGAGACTTCAATTCCCCGCGCGACTTCATAATTGTTGACCAAAAAATATGGAAAATTTGGTTACATATTTAACCAAATATATATATATATATATATATATATATATATATATATGAGAGTAGAATTTTATAATGATTACATATTTTATTTTAAAATTAATTTCCAAACCCACGAAACACTATAAAGATTCACCATGATAAAAAAAATTTAATTTTTTTTTTTGCAGTAATGATTATTATCCTGCATATCTTCAATATGACTTGTTTCAAGGTTGTATTTATTATGTGTGTAATAAATTTTAGGTCGGCTACGTTTAATAATTATTTCCCAAGAGACTTAAGTTAATGTAAGCAAGAGACATAAATTCCCCGAAAAACTCATTTCAATAAACCATCATTTACACCTATTTGATCCAATATATTCCCCTTTATTCTCTGACACCTGTTTCCATGTCCATTACCACCAGGAAACAAAAAAAAAACCCTAGAGTCTCTCCTTCACACAAATTTTGCAAAATTCACAATGAGTCACGCAACATTAATTGTAGATATAAATAACACAAGGAGGGATTGACGCATTAAGGCCATCGTCTGCCGAGTTTGGACGGACGCAATAACTCACGATCTTTCTATTGTTTTGAGCGATTGATTCGTGTGTTTAAACTTATTTTGTTTATATTCAGAGTCTATACTTAGTTCTTTTCTTAAAATCTTCATCTTTGTTTTTGATAGGGTCAAAGAATCGGTGGTACTGCTCCGGTCGAACTACTTTACAAGTTTTATGAGATGATACACCTAGAAAATCAATGGATAAACATATATAACTTTAGAGTAGAGGAAGTGCCGATTGCCTGGAAACTGTCAACACATAATTCCCAGATTCGATTTATGGATGAAACTCTCATTTTCTGGGATGCGAACAAAGCTCCATGAGATATGTTCGATTTTGTTTCTCTTAAATCTATTCATAAAGGACTTGATAGAACATCTTTTCCTATCAGTTAGGTCAACCTAATTATTTGATATATTTTTTTTATTTATATTTAGACTGATATAATTCCACTATTTTCCAACTCGAATTAATCCTATTTCCAGAACATTATAGTAGCTGAATCATTTTACTTTATTGGTTTAGCTTCTAAAAAATAAAATAAAATCCAGTCTTTTGTTTTTTCTCCCTGGCTTGAATTTAGTTTCACTTAACTACCTTTAGAAATTTTACATATGTACATTATATGCTTCAAATAGTTTGAAAAGTACTACATTTTTTATAGTTCTTTTGTAAAAAGAGAATACATTTAATATACAATATACGAGTAGACATTTTTAATATTTCCTAACCACATGTTTTATATAAGTTAAAGAGTAAAAAACCCAAATTTTCTTTTATTATTTGTACCATAAAAAATAAAGAAAAAATCTCTAGACCCATCACTGAAACATACCATAGGTTCCTAAATATTCACAAGAAAAATACATAAATTATATTTGTATAGTCAAAGTACATGCAAATATTATGGCTACTATCGTATTAATTTCTAGACCCACCACTGAAACATATCATAGGTTCCTAAATACATTTGATTACCTACCGTTCCGTATAATTGTCACTGCGATCTTCATGGTCCGTGAAAAGAATAGTAGATTGTCTTGAATAACATATACAGTTTGCTACGATATTCAATAATAGAAAAATCTGTTTGTTTTACCTTGCAGAACAAACAATTACAACTCTAAATTATTTTCCAAAAATGATGTAATCAATTACAACTACATTTATATAAATAAAGTTATTTTCCATCTCACATATCTTATATTTCTTCGACGTCTATTCTTAATTTACATTATCATCAATTACCAGTCAATGAAATAAATCCAATACATTTATTATAATAGTTTAAACCAGAAATACATAGTAATTTAATTATTAGATGTATTTAAGGTATACTACATTTACAATGGAAGACGAAGAACCTGTCCAACACCGTTTAATATAAATAATATACTCTTTTTAAATTGGTCTATTGATAAATATAGTACAACAACTACTTCTATAACTCAAACCTCGTGTGTGCGCGGGATAAATTTTACTATTATGTTTAAGGAAACTGATTTGCTATCTAACCACGACGACATGACCGTGGTCAATGGATCGTACGTAATTGACCATATATAAATGATCACGCGAGACCCAGGCCCAAAATGTTTTCGGTCCGTTTTCATTAAAGGTAATGGCAATCATAAGAATAAAAAAATAAACTAGGGTAATTGTATTCGAATGTGATGTTAATGTGACTATGAACAATTTTATGACACACTAGGGTTATACTAGAGTTTTTGTATTCAGAAGTCAAAAGAAGAATTGTGGTAGACAAGGAGTAACCATCAGAATGCGAACAAATAGTCTTAACAGCTTGTAAGAAATGTACATCCAACAGATGTGACCAAAGAATATTGAAGGGAAGTTTATAGTAATTAAGTATTTTATTTTAAAATTAATTAAATAAAATCACGAAACTCTATAAAGATATTTTTTTTTGGACAACTCAATAAAGATTAATCTAGATAAACTTGTGGTTGTGGTTTGTGTTTTTCTTTTCTTTATGCATATATGTTTATTAATATCTCCGCGTTATATATGCCTTTATTCGTGTGCTATATTCATTAAGTATGTTAATTGAAGCAAACGACTTCAGTTCCCCGAGTGAATTCAAAATAATTGACCAAAACAATTTACCATGTGGTCATTAACATCTTACTAAATTTAAATCGACTAAGGCTTTGAATGGTGACAGCAGATCAGGCAGTGCGGAATAAGTTGTTCGAGAGAGCGGTACAATTCAAGTAAGGTTCATACGTATGATGCGGAACAAGTGCGGTTAGTGTGGAACAAATGGTACAAAACAATGTTTGAATTGTGAAAAAGGCAGTATGCAGTACAAGATAAACGTTGAATGATAAAAAATGACAGAACATGATGTAGAATACATATTAACATAAATATTTGAATAAAATATAAAAATTGATTTATTAAAAATTTAAAATAAATATTTTATAAAAAATATTATTATTTTTATAAACTATATTAAATTTAGAATAAATATACTATTTTATATTTTAACATATACATTATTTAAAAATTCTTTATTATTTTAAAAATTAAAATGGATTAATATTTTAGAAATTAAAATAGACTAATAATATAATAACATTCATATATAAAAATTATTTATTATTTGATTAATTCTAGTATATTATAAGAAAATATACTAATAGTATAAGAAAATAACCAAAATTTATTTTGATTCAGTTCGATTCGGGTTTTTGTAATTTCAGATATTTCAAGTTTTGCCAAAATAAACTGAACTTTTCAGTTTTTTGAAAGAATTTTAATTAGTTTTGGTTTATTTTGGATAAATTAATTTAAAATTGAAAAACTAAATAATCGATTGGTTCATCAAACCAGACCGAACCAAATCGATAACCAAAACTAAATTTTCAACTTTATCAAAATAACTGAACTAGATAGCCGAAGCATAACCAAAAACCAAAACATAGTTCGATTCGGTTAACCCAATTTGGTTTCAAAAATTTAGCTCTAATCTTCACCCATAAATATTATTTCTTGTTCTTATCAAATATATTAATGTACATCTTAATCATATATTGTATTTTTGTCTTAGATATACACATCAAGTTTTAATTATGATTTCTTATCTATACTTGTTCAATATATCAATTTCAATTTTTTTTTTGAAAAACTAGAAACGCACTCTGAAGTCTAAACCACTACGGCATTGAATGTTACAAGCAGTCCACTTGAAACACTATGCGTAATAAAATATAGGCTATGAATGGTGAGCGGTTCATAAGCGGATGAACCACCCAAGTGAGAAGAACCACTTAAATTGTCCATTCGTGATTTTTTAAAACAATTTGTAAAGAAATGGGTGAACCACTATGTTGGGGTCAAAAACCCGTCGACGAAAACAATAGCCGAAAAAACGGACAATATGATACGGACAACTATTTGTTTCGGATAAACAGAGTTCCGTATGAGTGGCAAATTTATAAGAAAAGTCGATAACTTCGTGAGGATAACTTTTATACGAAAAGAGTCAACATATAACATTTCGTACGAAAAGGATCGATCGGACGGTTACACCTTTCGAAAGGGACTATGGATTAACGAAACGTCCGAACGGGCGACAACCGAGCTGAACCAGCTCGGAACCGAGCTAAACCAGCTCAGAGATTCCGAGCTGAATTCAGCTCATACCGAGCTAAACGAACTCGGAATTTCTGAGCTAAACCACCTTGGAATTTCCGAGCTGAACCAGCTCAAGCTCGAAACCAAATGTTTCCTTTCTTATTTAGGAAGTTCAGAGCTGAATGCATCCCTTGGCAACTTCCGAGCTGATTTTCACTTCTCCAAACTTTCCGAGCGGATAGCGTATGATCAAACATTTGCCGATATCTCATTCTGCGGATGTGAAACTAGCCGCAATCCATCTTTGGAAACATTAACTTGTGCTTTCTTGGCCGTAAAACCAAGTTGTCGGTTAAAATATGAAGTTGGGCCAAAAGTGCAATGTTCAGAACTTTGGGCCGAATAAAGAAGTTTACGCACAAACGGACTCGGACTGTCCATTCTTGGCCCATTCGAAAAGATAATTGCCGAAGAAAGAAGATAAACTAAAAGAAGTGAAGATCAAGGAATCTCCTAGCTAAAGAGGAAAATACGAGATAAAAATGTAAGTTTTAACGGAAAAAGGAACGAGTAATAACAGGAAGATTTACGAAAATCTTGCGGAAAATATCCTCGAAGCCGACTTGCCGCAGCTATATAAGGAGATGGTGGTCATACGATTTAAATATAGCAAAAAACCCTAGCATCTAGACTTAAGAACTTAGCAGTTTTCTTAGCCGTTTCCGCTCTTTGTACTCTCTTTTCCGATCTTTGTACTCTCATTTCCAATATATTATCAATAAAATATCCTCTGGGTTTACTATTTCGGTGTGTTTATCTTTGAAGTTTTTGTTCCATAAAAGTTTGCTCTACAAGTTTTGACAGTGCGAGTTACGACTCTCACAGTTTGGCGCCGTCTATGGGGACATAGAAACTTCTGACACTCAAAAACCACCAACTAGCAGATCCAAAGATATGGTTACCATCGGAAACGGAGACAAGACAGATTAGCAGCTACCGATCGACAACAACACACACAAGGTTACCACAGGTAACACCTCAGAAAGCGGCAACGTTACAAACACGGCCGCACCGGATACGACAATCAACGCATCACTGTCCGAGCTGAAAGAGATGGTGGCCGCGCTAAGACAAAGGACAGAAGAACACCTGGTGAACCTGAAACCGTACACGGACGACTCGAACGGTGAATTTTTCCTCGACTGAACGAAGGCATCTAGATTTCTTGACATCTGGTGAGTCAGTAAGGAATCCATCGCAACACCGCGAGCAAAACGGGGGCGAACAAACTCCGCCGGCAACTAGACTGAATACCACAGATCCTCCTCCTATAGTTCGAGGTCGAAAATTGGTGGTGGCAAATGATATATCATGGTTTTTACCGGTTTTATGCCATGATATGATTGTGTTTTTAGTGTCTTTTGTGTTCTTTTAGAGTCTTTTACAGGTTTAATCAGGTTTGGAGCGGAATTGGAGATATTGGAGCATTTTGGGACTTTTGGAGTGTTTTGGCCGAGAGATTGAGCTCACTGTCCGATTATTGATCATGCATCGATCGACACACCCTTGGTGTCGATCGACACACTAGCAAGATGGGCCGAACGCAACGGTTTATTAAAGAATGAAGATTTTGCACTTTGACCCAGAAGTTTCCAGTATTTACAAAGAAGCCCCAGCCGAGATTAGACCTATATAATTAGGATTTTGGTGTTTATTTTACATACGCTTTCATAATTAAGAGCTGAGAGTTTTTAGAGCTATTGGGGCTGATCTGATCCTGTACTTCACCTTATTTTGGAGAAGATTTCGAACCCCTTTATTTATTTAATCTCTTTTATGATTTCTATTTATTCTATGATTTCTGTTTCATTCATCATGTCTGAGTAGATTCATAGTTAGGTTTAGGGTTTCTCATTAAGGATTTCATGACTTGCTAGACTTGTTTAATTCAGTTAAGGATTCATATGATTAGAATGTTCTTCGATCTAAATTGTGCCTAAAGCTAGTTCTAACCTGATCAATTAGAATCTAGATCTTAGGTTGCTAAATACGACACGAGAGTGTGGTTTAGAATCTGAACTATTTAGGTTGAGCAATTGAATTATTCGCAAAGAGATTTGGCTTAGTTTAATTGTGAACATATCGAACTTGAAATTAATGCTGGTTTAATCTGTTAGTAATTGCAAAGAGATTTGGATTACTGCACTTAGACTTAGAGGATTTTCGCAAAGAGATTTGGTTAATTCTAATTTCGTGATTTGAGTTCTAGAACTGAGTTTAATTAGATCCTGACTGATTAACTTGTCTGATTTCCTGAGAATACCCTAGACTTGGCGCTTTTAATTAACTGCTTTCACAACCAATCCTGCTACTGATTTATTTTCTTGCCTTGCTTTTATTTTACTTACCATCTGCTTTCTTCTTAGTATTAATCTCTACGGTTCCTTATCTATCGAGACCAGAGTCTCTGTGGATTCGATACCCTATATACTACAATCACTTAACTGTGCACTTGCAGTAGAATAGGATTAAAACCTGACCCTATCAGCAAACAATGCAGAAGACTGCAAAAACGAAGACTCGATTCCACCCGGCGATCGGAACAAACCATCCTATGATGAGGAAGAAAGGATCGACGCAGATCGATACATCCCACATCTAAGCAACGACGAGCTATCAGAAGAAGAGGACATCGAGCAAATTTGCCCAAACGAGCCAACTGAACGACGAAGAAACAACAAACGGAGCGAGCTCAATGAACTCAGGGACGCGCTGTCCCAGACAACCGCAAAGATTAAACATGTACGATCACAGGTTTATCGGGCGACAAGCGCCGCGCCGGAAATTGATCGCGTCCTGGAAGAGAAGCGGAAGACACCATTCAAAGTTCGAATAACCAAAACTCGGATTTTTAATCCGGGCAAGCTCAAAAATCCCATTCTATGTCAGAACGACAAACCGGAAGGCTCATATGATGGTTTTGCGGATCGCGATGGGACGAGCGAATCTCACCTGAAGGAAAAAGATTGTGGTTTCTGTCTCCTGTTCGTAGAAAATCTAAAATGAGCAGCCCTCGAATGGTTCTCTAGATTAGAGCGCGATTCTATCGGAAATTTTCAACAGTTGTCAGAGGAATTCATGAAGCAATACTCGATCTTCATGGACCAAGATACTTCCGATGTCGATGTATGGGCTTTGAGTCAGGGCGAAACAGAGAGCTTGGTGAAATTCATCGAACGGTTCAAAAAGGTCGCCAGCATAATTGACGGTTTAAGCGACAAAGTGGGTATCGACGCGCTAAAAAAATCACTTTGGTACGAGTCATATTTTAGGAGGGAGATCTCACTAAACCGACCACAAACATTGGCGGATGCTTTGCACAGTGCGATAGACTTTATCGTGGACGAAGAGGGAATGAAGGTCCTATCTGAGAAGCACAAGTCTAAAAAGCATGCAAGTAAGGAAACTCGCCTATCGGCAAGCACAAGCAGCGAGAAGCGAGTCTCGAATCCAACTAGTACTTCACGGACCGAAAGAACGATCGGATCAAATAGTTACCAGATCGGATCGAATGGACAAGAAGACAGGCCGGCAGAATGAAGGAAGAGTTCGTGGAACACATGGACGAGGAACGACGAAAAACCATTCTGCGACCACCATCAATCTTACGGACATAACACTGCCGACTGTCGCAGACTGGGCATTAAACTCGCGGTAAAACTCGTAGCTGGGGAACTAGGAGATACGATAACTCTGAAGGACCTCGATGATGGAAATGTCGGAAACCAGTCAAATAGGCCGAACAAGAGCAACGATCCAAACAAAACGGATCGAGAGCGAAACCACCAGGAAGGACAAGCCGCAACCGGCAATAACAAGCGAAGAAGAGGAAACGACGAGGATCTTAAAGCAAACTGCTGACAAAGGATAAATATAAACGTGGAAAGGCCGCAATATCGCCCAAGACCGAAGCTGTCTATCGATCCTTATCATCGGCGCTCATGGGACACAATCACCCCGAGGAGAAACATCAGTCAACGCGCGCCGAATCATCACCCAAGTCGTGTGATAACATTCGACGACGCATGGACCTCAAAGACTAGTCGTCCAGGAAAAGAACCCCTAGTCGTGGAGTTGATCATCCGGAATCGTCGCATACCAAACATACTCATCGACACCGGAATCTCTGTTGACTTAATCTTCTACGAAACCCTAAAGAGAATGGACGTAAACTTTAATGAGGTAACACCTTCCCAATCATCCCTAACAGGATTTGCCGGAGACCCCATAACAGCCTTCGGAAAGATCGAGCTGTCGATACTCGCCGGAGGAGTCTTCAAAGTCATCGAGTTTTGGTTAGTAGGTCGCCCAATGATCTACGGAGCGGTTCTCGGAATCCCATGGATAAAATCCATGAAGGCAGTTCCATCGACTTATCATCTTTGCATCAAGTTCCCAACCTCCTTCGAGATCAAAAAATTTGGGGAAGTCGAGAGCAGCGAATCCTTGACGGTCCCCCGAACGGTGAATCAATACATTAGACAAATGCAACGGATAGAAGCTATCCGTCTCGCCAAACGGATGATCGTCTTCAACATTTCTCCGTCGGAGATCTTGTCCTAAGAAGAGTCAGGCGTAACCCGGCACTTTAGAACACCGGATCGGACTGGGAAGGACCTTACATGATCACAAGAAAAATTCGCCCTGAAGTGTACGAACTCGAAACCTTGAACAACACTAGGATAGTAAAAGGATGGAATGCGATGCATCTGAGAAAATTCCGCTACTGAAGACTTCGAAGCACTAAAAAAAGGCTACGAAGCCCTTTGACCTACGGGACGGCTTGATCCCCGAAAGGGGTACCTAGGCAGCCGGTCTTTTTGATCGGTTCTGCTGTTCCCCCTCTCAAAAAGGGGGGGGGGAGTGGGTCCGTATATATCCATACTTCCAAATCGGAATTCCAAAATTTTGAGAAGAATTTTCGAACTTGAAAGCTTTTCGGACAAAATTTCTCGGCACATTTAAACAAATCAGCTAGAAACTTCCGACAAAATCGGGACAAAATTGACTAGGAATGTCTGAGCAAATCAGCTAGGAACTTTCTAGAAAATCAGCTGGGAACTTCCGACAAGTCAGCTAAAAACTCTCTAGCAGATCAGCTTGGAAAGTCCCAGCGAATCAGCTAGGAACTTTCTAGCAAATCATCTAGGAACTTCCGATAAGTCAGCTGTCTGAGAAAATCGGCTAGGAACTTTCCAGCAAATCAGTTAGGAAAATCTGAGCTAATCAAACAAGCCAGCCCGGGAAATCTGAACTGGCCACTCTCAGCGGAAATTCCGAGCTGATCATTCTCCGCGGAAATTCCCAGCTGACCATTCTCCGCGGATATTCCGAGCTGACCATTCTCCGCGAAAATTCCGAGCTGACCATTCTCCGCAGAAATTCTAAGCCGACCACTCTCCTCGGGAACTCCGAGCGAAGCGCTTATCTCGTACGGCCAATTCATTCAAGCAACTCCGGTCAGCGGATCATAGTTGGAGCCGCGACGCGTCCGCAAAAGTTCAATTCTCCAACCATACTCTTGAAGTCATCCGCTAATAAAAACAAACTCCATTTTCTCATTTTCATTTTAATTTATTTCTCTTAGGTCGAAATTAGGTCAAACATTGTAACTTAGAATTCGCCTACTATTACATCGCATGCATAGTTGTTAGGAATAGCTTATATTGTCCGCTGACGGCGGCGGCGAACAAACGCATACATCCTTTACGGATATTAGCCAACACGTCCTATATGGATTGAGGCTCTATACATCCAACAAACGGATAAAAGCGCGCTATATAAATTTTAGATACCGACAAGGTATGTTTATTATCGGCGAAGGGAACATAAGTCGAGAGGTCGACGTAAGATCCCGAATACGGGTTGTTGACAGGTCTTCAAATCCGCTGACGATAATAGACACCAAAAATCCAGTATGACGCTACTCAGCACACTGGTAAAATGATGTTTTAACCAAATATATCTTGGTTTGGTATTTTTGAAAGGTGGTCCTGCGGATACCGGCTTATTTTCGATGGACAGAAGACGCTAGGCGAGAGTTTCGCTGAAAATCGGGATCGAAGATCTAAACCCAGTAAAATGCAACACACTGGTCTCGACAACGTCATTATTGAGTACACGACCGACTTGGGAATGTAAGATAGCTGACCTCCGCACTAGTACTGAAACCGTAAAACTCTTCAAAACCCAGTAAGACGCTTCCGAGCACACTTGTCTAATCATTCATTATAAGTCCATAAGAGAAAACATTTTGTTATCTCTCGGACTCAAAACCCAGAAAGACGCTTCCGAGCACGCTGGTCTAATCATTATAAGTCCGCAAGAGAAGGACGCTTTTCTCGGACACAATTTCGAAACACAGTAAGACGTTTCCAAACACACTGGTTTAATCATTATAAGTCCGCAAAAGGAGTGCGTTTTGTTATTTCTCAGACTCAATCTTGAAACCCGATAGAACGCTTCCAAGAACATCGGGCAAGACAATACGAAGAACACATCTTGCAAAAGTCCCGAGCTGGATTCAGCTCGGGCCGAGCTAAACCAGCTCGGAAATGTCCGAGCTGAACCGGCTCAGATTTCTGAGCTAAACTAGCTCGGACCGAGCTCAGTAGACTCGGACCGAGCTCAGCCAGATCGGATTCCCGAACTGAACCGGTTCCGAGCCCTTTCGAAAGACTAAGTGCAACGCGACACATTTAAAGACATTCTACGCGGAAAAGAACTAAGAGCATTACAACTTTTCGAATAGTCAAAGATAAACTAGTTCATACAAAGCGACGACAGACCGTCTTGAAGATAGAAAGTTATTAAAACAGCAAACACATTTCAAATCCGCATCCTAAAACCAGGCATCTCCTCGAGATAAGCCGGAAACATCGCCTTGAAGGAAAGACGGATCAACATAACCCTAGGCTTCGGCAATCAACCGGTTATATTCGTAGACATCATTCTCACCCAAATGGTACCTTGACGCTATATCCACTTCTTCGGATTCAAACGCAGAAGGACCCCCGAATCTCAAATTGACGATCAGGTCTAGATTGCTCCTCGCCGCGACAAACCAACTTTGCAGTTTGGAGAAAATCTTTAGGAATTTGGAAAATCGAGAAGCGATTTTCTTCAGCATTCCTGTTTTTCCCCCTTTCAGTCGCATCTCGAAGAGACGCTTCACAGAAATCTCCTTTTTGGCAAGTTGAGGTTTCAAGGCCTTAACCTCATTAAGAGCCCTATCTTTTTCAATATCAAGGGAAAGTCTCGACCTTCAAACTCATTCTTTCCACCCTCAGTGGAAGCTTTCAAAGCGGCAACATAATCCACCAAGTTTGCACTATCTACAGAATGCCTCGCAAAGCGATCCCGGATTCCTCGAAGTTTCCCGTCACACTCGGCAGCGTGGCGGTTCATCGAAGCCCATGCCTAAAACAAATTCAGACAAGTCATCGAAATAGCCGAAAAAGGGAAACGATGCCTTACTCTAAAAAGAAGAAGCTAACCCTTAACATGTCTTGCCCAACACTGACAAGAGAGTCGTCGCAGATCATGTCCTTGTACTGAGTTGGGAAGTCTCTGGGATGACGAACGCCCGCGCAAAAACTAGCAACTTCAGCAGCATTGGTGTACATAAAACCACCATCGTCACGACAAAGGCGTGTCGGATCAAAGTCGGGTTGAGAGACCTCGAGATCTTTTCCATGTCTCTTTCTTTGCTTTCGACTAGATTCAGGCGCAACAACCTGATCCGGTGATTCAGGAAGAAAAACTCGAGGAATGTTAGTTCCCTCGCAATTACCATTACAAGCGTCGAGAATATCCTTGCCTAACGTAGGATCTTGACCGATCCAGTTATCAAATCCGTGAAAATCGAACTCAGGAAGGTCGACCCCCTCCGCGAGCCATGGAGAGATTGAACAATCATCTTGAATAACCACGTCATCGAGACGCTAGTCATCATCTGCGTTCCCATCGGTCCCCGCCGCTCGACGAATCATGTCCATCTGACTTGCTCGGATAACGCGTTTGAAAGTAAAGTGCCGATTCCAATCCGTATTCCCGTCCTGAAGCGTCCTGAAGAGAGCAACCAGGTGCGGTGGACAAGTTAAGCAAAGATCTTTTGCTGAAATTTTAAAACCAATTTTTTTCTTAGAAAATCGGCAATATCATGGTTTTTCTAGGTTTTCAACCATGATATAATTATATATTGAGTCTTTAACCTGTTTTTCGAATCTATTGAGTTTTCTACATGTAGGCTTGCGTTTGGAGCAAAGAGTGGGATTATAGGACGTTTCTGGCGATCTGTGCAACGAGCTGAAGTTGGAGTCTCGACCACGATTGGATGTGGACCGACATCACCTTAGTGTCGGTCGACACTTAGGGCGACAGGATTTAAAAGCCGAGTTAAAGACATCTTTTGAAGAATTGCAAAGTTCCAAGAAGTTTTCCCTAATTCTAATCTTGCCCCAGAACGTGTTTACTGTTTTAATTAGGTTTTTCAGACTCAGTATCATTATCTTGTTCTTACTTTGTTCTTGCTTTGGAGATTGAGAGATTTGGTGCCAACGGGCTGTTCTTGCTACTTGTAACCTTTGAGAGAAGGATTCCGAACCCCTTTTTTATCTATCTATTTAGTCTTTGGTTTTCTATTCAATGTGTCGGATTATAATGTTATTCAAGGTTCAATTCCCAAATTGCAACCTAGCACATAATCTTAAACAGATCTAGGTTCTTGTAACTGAATCATAAACACAAACCTGGACATTACCTTTTGCAGCGGAATGATTGTAATGTCGAGATCAACGAACAGATGAATCACCTATTCCTCCTTGAGTATCCACACTCTTACAAGCAAGGGATGGCTGCTAGACCAAAGAGATGGATCAGATCAGAAAGAGAGAGTTGAGAGAGAGAGGCAAACTCGCGGCCAAGGAAGAGAAAAATCGCAGGGATGGATGATCCTTAGGGTTTTCTCATTCTTTTATCTCTCATTAATGGGCCCAAGTCATTAGACTAATGGCTCATTAATCTTTTGGGCCCAAGACACAAATCAGACAAAAGTCTGTATTTTGTCTGGCCCAATTCTCTGATCTAATACAGTAAATGCCATTGCATCTTACCGTATTAATTCCATTTAACTTTCCCGTTAGCTATGGTGTGTGACCCTTCGGGATCATACAATACTGGTAATAAGTCCTAAACTTATAGATCATGAGCGGACTCTAGCAAGCCATCATGATCACCCAGTATTTATGACTTATGTCTGATCTCGACACTTATCATACTTTCTAGAGATAGTACGGTAGATTTCAGGACATTCCCAACAATCTCCCACTTGTACTGGAATCCTACACAGGACATTCCCAACAATCTTCCGATTGTACTGGAATCCTACATTCCCTAATCCTTTTGTCTCAATATCTCGATCTGGCATAAGGCAAGATGCGTGTCATCCTTATATAGCCAGACCATGTTTATCGGACCAGATTTGATACTGACAATGCAAACGACTTGGGCAAGTCCGTTTGGGAATGACCATTCTCTTACCAGCTATCAAATCTCCGATTGGCCTAGAGATATTACCTCCGTTAAACGGCAGGGACAAATCCCATCTTGTTCCATCACTATGAACTACACACTTCATAATACACCCAACCAAGGTCCTTATAGCTCCCAGTTACGAAACAGCGTTAGACAATGATCAAAGCGCATTACTGTTTATCTGATAATATGTCTGTGTAGTAACCTAGTTAGATTTAGGAACTCTCATAGGGTTTTATAATTGTTTAGACAACTGATTGATTAGGATTCTAAAATATATTCGTTCATCATCTAAGTTGCACTTAATACTGAATTCTGAACTGATCACCTAGGATTTAGATCTTAGATAATTAACTTAGCACGGGAGTGTGAGTTCTAATCTGAATAAACTTAGTGTGAGCAATTTGACTAGATACAAAGAGATTTGGTTTAGGAGAATTGTGAACCGAAGAACCTGTTCCTAATGCTTGTTTAAATCTCTAGGATCACAACGATATTTGGATCGCTAGGTTGCTACATATAGAAATAATCTCAGCGAGAGTTGGATTGTTTATCATTATGTTTCTAGTTCTTGAACTTGCGCTTAATCTGAATCCGGTTAGTTAAGTATATGACATTGTATAATTCCCGAGAACTTCCTAAGTCTGACGCCTTTCTCCCATTGAAAACACTCTCTAATTTATTTGCTTTCGTTTACTGCTTTCTCTTGGTTGGTTTAGCTTAACTTGAAGACATATAATCTATCTTGTGAATCTTGAGTCCTTGTGGATACGATACCCTGAAATACTACATTCGCATAACTGTGCACTTGCAGTAGAATAGGGAATAATCTTTACCTATCAAGTTTTTGGCGCCGTTGCCGGGACTCATTTGAGTTCGCCGATAGATTTTGTTTTAAGGTTTAGTCTAAGTCATTTTTATTTCTTTTGTTACTCACATTCTCTTGTTTGGCTTGTTTTTGTTGATGCATTAATCGACAGAAGCACTCAGTGTCGACCGACATCACTTTAGTGTCGCCCGACATCAAGCGCGGATTTCACCTCTCAAATCAGTGTATGCCAAGTCGACATACCCGAAGCAACCCGAACGAAGATCTTGTTAACCTCATACTTAAGGAGCTAGCTAAACTTGAGAGAACGAACAGAAAGGCTCAGAGAACTTCAAGGATGGCGAATAACCGTGTGATTTTGATGCCAGATGCTGAAGGAGTTCTTAGAGACCGGCAGAACAATCCTTACAATGCTCAGGGGCAAAGGATTGATGCCCAAGGAAATGTAATTACTGAACCTGACCAGCCTCAAAAAGAGAGGCAGATGGTTAATCCTGGAGCTAATCCGCCACCTAATCCTCCTCCACAGAGGACTCTTGCTGACTACAACAAGCCTGACGTGTTCTACAACAACAAATCAGCAATTGTACCTCCTCCTTTTGAGAGGAATGAGTTTGAGCTCAAGACTGCCTACTATGCACTTCTGAGGCAGCACCCTTACCATGGTCTTCCGCATGAGCAACGCATGGACCACATTGAGGATTTTGAAGCCTTCATCACTGGAATGAAGCACAATGGAGTGGATTATTGCTTCCTATACCTCAAGCTTTTCCCATATTCTCTTGCTGGAGAGGCTGCAGCTTGGCTTAAGAAACTTCCACCTGGGAAGTTAACCACTTGGGATGCAGTAAAGAGAGAGTTCTTGAGGCATTTTTATGATGATGCTCACTCCGATCAGCTCAGACAGGACCTTCTGACATTCACTCAGGGACCTACAGAGCCTCTTAAAAATGCTTGGGTGAGATTTAAGATGTACTAACGAGACTGTCCTCATCATGGATTCTCTGAAGTTCAGCTGCTGGGCATTTTCTTCAGAGGTGTGGATCTTTGGTACCAATCTGCGTTGGATGCTGCTAGCAATGGCAACTTAACCACAAGAACTCATTAGCAGGCCAGAGCATTAATTGAGAACTTGGTGAGCTGTAACAGCACCAATAATGCTGACAAGAAGAGGAGAGAGTCTGGTGAAAAAGTAGACAACTTCCATATTGCTGAAATGAAGAGTAAGCTGGACTCTTTTCATAGCTTGCTGACTGGAAAGAAGGCTGTCCATTTTGCTCAAGAGGTTGAGTAAATTGAACCTTAAGATGGCTGCCAATAAGAAGATGTGAACTACATTGGTGGGTCTGGATTTCAAGGAAACATGTTTGGAAATCAGCAAGGCAACAAGTTCTTCACTGGTGGACAGAAGAGTGCTTTCACAAGCAATCAAAACTCTTCCGAATATGGTTAGAATGCTGGTTTTCAAAAGCCTTTTCAGCAGAACAACTCTTATCAAAGAACCTATGGATCATCTTCCTACCAGACACCTCCTGCTTCTAGTGCTCATGAGAGTAAGTTAGAAGCTATGATGGAACAGTTGCTAGAGGGTTAGACGAAGACTGCTGTGGATTTCAACAAGAAGTTATATGATGTCTACACTGATCTGAATGGGAAGTTTGAATCCTTGAGCACACGTATGAAGCAACTGGATACACAAGTGAACCAGATTTGAAGCTCAGTTAAGGGGAAGAATGTTCAGAACACCCACATAAACGCTTGGTCAGTTCAGGTTGAGGATGGGCTGGATCAAGGAGAAGGATTTGAGGTTAAGACAGCTGAAATCGTTACTGATAGTCAAAAATCCGAAGCTGTAACCTCAACGTTGACCGACACTGCTCTTGACGTAGGCCAACACCCATCTTCAACAGTGATTTCGAGTCTTCATGATGATTGGAAATCGACCATGATCTATTATGGAGCCGACATCGATGGAGAATTGGCTAATGTCGACCGACATCTACCCAACGTCGGTCGACACTTTGGGCAAGAAAGTCAAACTTCACCAACATCTTGTGTCACTAATGAAGAGAAAGTCTACAAGCCTCCAATACCTTTCCCTAGGGTGGTTATGAAGTCTAAACAAGAGCTTGATGAAGCCAAACGCCTGTAAGTGATGGATAAGAAGTTGAAATAGGATTCACAAGCTGATGTTTTTCCCTATAATCCTTGTCTACAGAGATACATGGAGAAGATGATGCCATTCGACGAGGATTTGAAATAATGGGTGATAGTGCTTCCTAAACGAGTCAGTGACGTGTTGTTTAATCAAATCCCCGAGAAGCTACCAGACCCTGTTGTATTAGTGCTGGATTGTTCCATCTTCGAGGATAGCTTCGAGCGCTCCTTGTGTGATTTAGGGACTGCCGGAAATCTCATGCCATACTCTGTGGCAGAGAGATTGGGGATGACAAATTTCGCACCCACTAGGATCTCTCTAAACCTAGTTGATCAATCAAGGAGGATTCTCGAAGAAGTTCTTGAGGACGTACCAGTCAGAGTTGGGAACTATTTAGTCCCAACTGACTTTGTGGTGCTGAAGTACGATAGTGAACCGGATGATCCTCTGATACTGGGAAGACCCTTCTTAGCTACTGCTGGAGCGATGATCGATGTGAGGCATAGTCTGATTGATCTCCACCTGGGAGATAAGCCTCTGCACTTCAAGATGGATAAGCTACAAAGGTCTACTATTGACGGTCAAGCCTTTAGCATTGAGCTGGAGCAAGAAGATCAGACTAGTGAGGCTTCAGTTCCTGATCATGGAGAACATAAGATGGTGGTTTCACAAGATTCTACTCTAACATCTTCAGAGCTTGCAACTGCTTATAAGCAGAAAGCTCCAAACGTCAAGGCTCCACCAAAGCAGAGGTATGCATATTCACAGCTCAAATCTACTAACTTCATTGCTATGAATGCAGGAGAACATCCCATTCCTTCTTTCCTTGGACGATCTCACGCTGACTCTGCTTACTCTCCACCATGGATGAGGAGGCTTTCACAGAGGTACTCACAGCCTCTGTCGAAACCACCAGGAGTCGAATCTCCCATCAAAGTCAAGCTAACGACTAAAAACGAGCGCTGAGTGGGAGGCAACCCACTGTTGGTTAGTTTTTGTTTCTTTTTAGTTTTCGTCCTTATGTCTTTTGATTTTTCTGGTTTTTGTGTGTTAGAGTCGTACAGAACAGGTTTGCAGACAAGAGTGTCGGTCGACACTCCATAGTGTCGGTCGTCACCAAACTCGAAAACACGGATGAAAATCGATCATACTAGATTAGGAGCAACTCGAAATCGACCAGAGCCTAATGTCGCCCGACACTGGCTGTGCGTCGGTCAACATCGACTGCGACCACATGTAAGGTTTCTGTTTTCCAAGTTCTCAGTTACTTATACCTTGTTCTTCTGAGCCCAAGCTCCGATTGCACTGGGGATAATGCAGTCTAAGTGTGGGGGAGGTGGTTACTGACATTGTGTTTTGTTTTCTTAGAGTCAGTCCATTGTTTTCCCTTGTTTTCAAATTGGTTTTATTGAGTCAAAATGTTTATGAAGCTATGATTTTTCGAAGAAATTGTTCGTTGGAACAGGAACTAAGTGACCATTGAACAGACTTGCAGTAGTTCTATGACTTTTCAACTTACCAAGGACACCCATATCTAACCAGGTATTCAGAGGATCAATCCATCACTAACTTCACCTCTAATCCTGAATTATTTTCTCAGTTAGGGGCTTGGTATCTCTGGATCGGATTCCTCTGATGTGTTTGACACAACCTGTGATCCTGTTTAAGTATGGTTCCTGATTTTCCCCTCTCTGGAAAGTAAAAAAAAAAAGAGATTAAAACTGCGGATAAGCTAGTAGCTTCGAAGTGGTCACGGGAGTGGTAGAGACCTCTATTACCTCATGTGCATCCATGGAAACATGTCCAACGTTACACCCCAAATAAAAAGGGAAGAGCACTGATAGAAAAAATAAAATGATACCCAGTGAGGAAATATCAGTTGCTAAGGGAGAAAGGGAAAAGAAAGGAACAAAAAACTGACAGTTTGGTGGTCAAGTACTGACTGAGTTGAGTCCATGTGTCCTCTGATCGATACTCCCTCTGTGAGACTGCACCTAATTGTATACAAAGGTTAGTGTGGTGAACTTGAATATCCTAATCTGATTGTGGAGTTTACTTAGGACAGTTGCTAAGTGTGGGGGAAGTATATTGTGGTCTTGATCTCTGTAGGAAAGTTTTCAGTGGCTTACTAAGTGAATGTGAATGCGAAAGTTCCTAAAACGAAATGAGTTTCTCGGTTTTGAAACCTCTTTCTTATGCTTTGGTTCTTTACTTGCTTGAGGGCAAGCAAGAGCTAAGTACGGGGAAGTTGATATATCATGGTTTTTCTTGGTTTTCAACCATGATATAGTTATATATATTGAGTCTTTAACCTGGTTTTTCGAGTCTACTGAGTCTTCTACAGGTAGGCTTGCGTTTGGAGCAAAGAGTGGGATTATATGACATTTCTGGAGATCTGTGCAACGAGCTCAAGTTGGAGTCTTGACCACGATTGGATGTCGACCGACATCACCTTAGGGTCGGTCGACACTGAGGGCGACATGACTTATATGCCGAGTTTAAGATATCTTTTGAAGAATTTCAAAGTTGCCTAGAAGTTTTACCTAATTCTAATCTTGCCCCAGAACGTGTTTAGTGTTTTAATTAGGTTTTCAGACTCAGTATCATTATCATTTTCTTACTTTGTTCTTGCTTTGGAGATTGAGATATTTGGTGCCAAGGGGCTGTTCTTGCTACTTGTAACCTTTGAGAGAAGGATTTCGAACCCCTTTTTATCTATCTATTCAGTCTTTGGTTTTCTATTCAATGATGTGTTGTTTATCTGATAATATGTCCGAGTAGTAACCGAGTTAGATTTAGGAATTCTCATAGGGTTTTATACTTGTTTAGAAAACTGATTGATTAGGATTCTAAATATATTCGTTCATCACCTAAGTTGCACTTAATACTGAATTCTGGACTGATCACCTAGGATTTAGATCTGAGATAATTAAGTTAGTACGAGAGTGTGAGTTATAATCTGAATTAACTTAGTGTGAGCAATTTGACTAGATACAAAGAGATTTGGTTTAGGAGAATTGTAAACCGAAGAACCTGTTCCTAATGCTTGTTTAGAAATCTAGGATCACAAAGAGATTTGAATCGCTAGGTTGCTAGATATTGAAATAATCTCAGCGAGAGTTGGATTGTTTATCACTGTGTTTCTAGTTCTTGAACTTGCGCTTAATCTGAATCCGGTTAGTTAAGTATCTGACATTGCATAATTCCCAAGAACTTCCTAAGTCTGAAGCCTTTCTCCCATTGAAAAGACTCTTTAATTTACTTGCATTCGGCTACTGCTTTCTCCTTGTTGGTTTAGCTTAACTTGAAGACATATAATCTATCGTGTGAATCTTGAGTCCTTGTGGATACGATACCCTGAAATACTACGTTCGCATAATTGTGCACTTGCAGTAGAATAGGGAATAATCTTGACTTTGATGGGAGATTAGACTGCCGGTGGTTTCGACAGAGGCTGTGAGTGCCTCTGTGAAAGCCTCCTCATCCATGGTGGAGAGTAAGCAGAGTCAGCGTGAGATCGTCCAAGGAAAGAAGGAATGGGATGTTCTCTTGCACTCATAGCAATGAAGTTAGTAGATTTGAGCTGTGAATATGCATACCTCTGCTTTGGTGGAGCCTTGACGTTTGGAGCTTTATGCTTATAAGCAGTTGCAAGCTCTGAAGATGTTATAGTGGAATCTTGAGAAACCACCATCTTCTATTCTCCAGGATCAGGACATGAAACCTCACTAGTCTGATCTTCTTGCTCCAACTCAATGTTAAAGGCTTGACCGCCAATAGTAGACCTTCGCAGCTTATCCATCTTGAAGTGAAGAGGCTTATCTCCCAGGTGGAAATCAATCAGACTATGCCTCCCATCGATCATCGCTCCAGCAGAAGCTAAGAAGGGTCTTCACAGTATCAGAGGATCATCCAGTTCACTATCGTACTTCAGCACCACAAAGTTAGTTGGGACTAAATAGTTCCCAACTCTGACTGGTACGTCCTCAAGAACTTCTTCGAGAATCCTCCTTGATTGATCAACTAGGTTTAGAGAGATCCTAGTGGGTGCGAAATCTGTCATCCCCAATCTCTCTGCCACAGAGTATGGCATGAGATTTCCTGTAGCCCCTAAATCACACAAGGAGCGCTCGAAGCTATCCTCGAAGATGGAACAATTCAGCACAAATACACCATGTTCTGGTAGCTTCTCGGGGATCTAATTAAACAACACGTCACTGACTCGTTTAGGAAGCACTATCACCCATTATTTTAAATCCTCGTTGAATGACATCATCTTCTCCATGTATCTCTGTAGACAAGGATGGTAGGGCAAAACATCAGCTTGTGAATCATCTTTCAACTTCTTATCCATCACTTCCAGGCGTTTGGCTTCATCAAGCTCTTGTTTAGACTTCATAACCACCCTAGGGAAAGGTATTGGAGGCTTGTAGACTTTCTATTCAGTCGTGCCACAAGATGTTGGTGAAGTTTGACTTTCTCGCCCAGAGTGTCGACTGACGTTTGGTTGATGTCGGTCGACGTAAGCCAATTCTCAATCGATGTCGGCTCCATAATCGATCATAGTCGATTTTTGTTCGTCGTGAAGACTCGAAATCACTGTTGAAGATGGGTGTCGGCCGACGTCAAGAGCAGGGTCGGTCGACGTTGAGGTTACACCTTCGGATTTTTTACTATCACTAACGATTTCAGCTGTCTTAACCTCAAATCCTTCTCCTTGATCCATCCCATCCTCAACTTGAACTGACCAAGCATTTATGTGGGTGTTCTGAACATTCTTCCCCTTAACTGAGCTTGAAATCTGGTTCACTTGTGTATCCAGTTGCGTCGTATGTGTGCTCAAAGATTCAAAATTCCCATTCAGATCAGTGTAGACAACATCTAACTTCTTGTTGAAATCTACAGCAGTCTTCGTCTGACCCTCTAGCAACTGCTCCATCATAGCTTTCAACTTACTCTCATGAGCACTAGTAGCAGGAGGTGTCTGATAGGAAGATGATCGATAGGTTCTCGGATAAGAGTTGTTCTGCTGAAAAGGCTTTTTAAAACCAGCATTCTGACCATATCCAGAAGAGTTTTGATTGCTTGTGAAAGCACTCTTCTGTCCACCAGTGAAGAATTGTTGCCTTGCTGATTTCGAAACCTGTTTCCTTGAAATCCAGACCCACCAATGTAGTTCACATCTTCTTATTGGCAGCCATCTTCAGGTTCAATTTCCTCAACCTCTTGAGCAAAATGGGCAGCCTTATTTCCAGTAACAAGCTATGAACAGAGTCCAGCTTACTCTTCATTTCAGCAATCTGGAAGTTGTCTACTTTTCCACCAGACTCTTTCCTCTTCTTGTCAGCATTCTTGGTCTGTTACTGCTCACCAAGTTCTTAATTAATGCTCTGGCCTGCTTAGGAGTTCTTGTGTTGAAGTTGCCATTGCTAGCAGAATCCAACGCAGACCGGTGCCAGAGATCCACACCTCTGAAGAAAATGGCCAGCAGCTGAACTTCTGAGAATCCATGATGGGGACAGTCTCGTTGGTACATCTTAAATCTCACCCACGCAGCTTTAAGAGGCTCTGTAGGTCCCTGAGTGAATGTCAGAAGGTCCTATCTGAGCTGATCGGAGCGTGCATCATCATAAAAATGCCTCAAGAACTCTCTCTTTACTGCATCCCAAGTGGTTAACTTCCCAGGTGGAAGTTGTTTAAGCTAAGCTGCAGCCTCTCCAGCAATAGAATATGGGAAAAGCTTGAGGTATAGGAAGTCATAATCCACTCCATTGTGCTTCATTCCAGTGAAGAAGGCTTCAAAATCCTCAATGTGATCTATGGGTTGCTCATGCGGAAGACCATGGAAAGGTTGCTGCCTCAGAAGTGCATAGTAGGCAGTCTTGAGCTCAAACTCTTTCCTCTCGAATGGAGGAGGTACAATTGCTGATCTGTTGTTGTAGAATACGTCAGGCCTATTGTAGTCAGTAAGAGTCCTCTCTGGAGGAGGATTAGGTGGCGGATTAGCTCCAAGATTAACCATCTGCCTCTCTTCTTGAGGCTGGTCAGGTTCAGGAATTACATTTCCCTGGGCTTTAATCCTTTGCCCCTGAGCATTGTAAGGATTGTTCTGCCGGTCTCTCAGAACTCCTTCAGCATCTGGCATTAAAATCACACGCTTATTCACCATCCTTGAAGTTCTCTGAGCCTTTCGGTTCGTTCTCTCAACTTTAGCTGGCTCCTCAAGTATGAGGTTAACAAGATCTTCATTCGGGTTGCTTCGGGTATGTCGACTTGGCATACACTGATTTCATAGGTGAAATCCGCGCTTGGTGTCGGGCGACACTAGAGTGATGTCGGTCGACACTGAGTTCTTCTGTCGATTACTGCATCAACAAAAACAAGCCAAACAAGAGAATGTGAGTAACAAAAGAAATAAAAACGACTTAGACTAAACCTTAAAACAAAATCTATCGGCGAACTCAAATGAGTTCCCGGCAACGGCGCCAAAAACTTGATAGGTCAAGATTATTCCCTATTCTACTGCAAGTGCACAGTTATGCGAATGTAGTATTTCAGGGTATCGTATCCACAAGGACTCAAGATTCACACGATAGATTATATATCTTCAAGTTAAGCTAAGCCAACCATGAGAAAGCAGACGAATGCAATTAAATTAAAGAGTCTTTTCAATGGGAGAAAGGCGTCAGACTTAGGAAGTTCTCGGGAATTATACAATGCCAGATACTTTACTAATCAGTTTCAGATTAAGCGCATGTTCAAGAACTAGAAACACAATGATAAACAATCCAACTCTCGTTGAGATTATTTCTATATCTAGTAACCTAGAGATCCAAATCTCTTTGTGATCCTAGAGTTCTAAAATTGCTCACACTAAGTTTACTCAGATTATAACTCACACTCTCGTGCTAAGTTAATTATCTCAGATCTAAATCCTAGGTGATCAGTCCAGAATTCAGTATTAAGTGCAACTTAGGTGATGAACGAATAGATTTAGAATCCTAATCAATCGGTTATCTAAACATGCATAAAACCCTAATAGAATTCCTAAATCCAACTAGGTTACTACTCAAACATATTATCAGATAACAACACATCATTGAATATAAAACCAAAGGCTGAATAGATAGATAAAAAGGGGTTCGATATCCTTCTCTCAAAGGTTACAAGTAGCAAGAACAACCCCTTGGCACCAAATCTCTCAATCTCCAAAGCAAGAACAAAGTAAGAACCAGATAATGATACCGAGTCTGAAAAACCTAATTAAAACACTAAACACGTTCTGGGGCAAGATTAGAATTAGGGAAACCTTCTGGGCAACTTTGCAATTCTTCAAAAGATGTCTTTAACTCAGCGTATAAGTCTTGTCGCCCTCAGTGTCGACCAACACTAAGGTGATGTCGGTCGACACGCAATCGTGGTCGAGAGTCCAACTTCAGCTCGTTGCACAGATCGTCAGAAACGTCCTATAATCCCACTCTTTGCTCCAAACGCAAGCCTACCTGTAGAAGACTCAATGGACTCAAAAAAGCAGGTTAAAGACTCAATATATAACTATATCATGGTTGAAAACCTTGAAAAACTATGATATATCAACTCCCCACACTTAGCTCTTGCTTGCCCTCAAGCAAAAAAAGAACAAAAGCATAAGAAAGAGGTTTGAAAACACAAAAACTTATTTCGTCCTAGGAAATTTCGCATTCACATTCACTTAGTAAACCACTGAAAACTTTCCTATAGAGATCAAGACCACAATATACTTCCCCCACACTTAGCAACTGTCCCAAGTAAACTCCACAATCAGATTAGGATATTCAAGTTCACCACACTAACCTCTGTATACAATTAGGTGCAGTCTCATAGAGGGAGTATCGATCAGAGGACACATGGACTCAACTCAGTCAGTACTTGACCACCAAACTATCGGTTTCTGGTTCCTTTCTTTTCCCTTTCTCCCTTAGCAACTGATTTTCCCACTGGGTATCATTTTATTTTTTCTATTAGTGCTCTTCCCTTTTTATTCGGGGTGTAATGTTGGACATGTTTCTATGGATGCACAGAAGGTAAGGGTCTCTACCACTCCCGTGACCACTTCGAAGCTACTAGCTTATCCGCAGTTTTAATCTCTTTTTTTTTTTTAACTTTCAAGAGAGGGGAAAATCAGGAACCATACTTAAAAAAGATCACATGCTATGTCAAACACATCAGAGGAATCCCATCCAGCGATACCAAGCTCCTAAGTGAGAAAATAAGTAAGGATTAGAGGTGAAGTTAGTGATGGATCCTCTAAAAACCTGGTTAGATATGGTGTCCTTGGTAAGTTGATCCGTTTGGGGGTTTTTAATAGTCATAGAACTACTGCAAGTCTGTCCAATGGTCACTTAGTTCCTGTTCCAGCGAAAAATTTCCTCGAAAAAGCATAGCTTCATGAACATTTTGACTCAATAAAACCAATTTGAAAACAAAGGAAAACAAGGGACTGACTCTAAGAAAACAAAACACAATGTCAGTAACCACCTCCCCCACACTTAGACTGCACTGTCCCCAGTGCAATCGCAGCTTGGGTTCGGAAGAACAAGGTATAAGTAACCGAGAACTTGGAAAACAGAAACCTTACCTGTGGTCGCAGTCGATGTCGACCGAAGCACAACCAGTGCCGAGCGACATTAGGCTATGGTCGATTTCGAGTTGCTCCTAATCGAGTATGATCTATTTGCATCCGTTTTTTCAAGTTTGGTGTCGACCGACACTATGGAGTGTCGACCGACACTGCTGTCTGCAAACCTGTTATGTACGATTCTGACACACAAAAACCAGAATAATCAAAAGACAAAAGGATGAAAACTAAAAAGAAACGAAAACTAACCTACAGTGGGTTGCCTCCCACTCCGCGCTCGTTTTTAGTCGTTAGCTTGACTTTGATGGGAGATTAGACTCCAGTGGTTTCGACATAGGCTGTGAGTGCCTCTGTGAAAACCTCCTCATCCATGGTGGAGAGTAAGCAGATTCAGCGTGAGATCGTACAAAGAAAGAAGGAATGGGATGTTCTCCTGCATTCATAGCAATGAAGTTAGTAGATTTGAGCTGTGAATATGCATACCTCTGCTTTGGTGGAGCCTTGACGTTTGGAGCTTTCTGCTTATAAGCAGTTGCAAGCTCTGAAGATGTTAGAGTGGAATCTTGAGAAACCACCATCTTATGTTCTCCTGGATCAGTAACTGAAGCCTCACTAGTCTGATCTTCTTGCTCCAGCTCAATGCTAAAGGCTTGACCGTCAATAGTAGACCTTCGCATCTTATCCATCTTGAAGTGCATAGGCTTATTTAACAGGTGGAGATCAATTAGACTATGCCTCACATCGATCATCGCTCCAGCAGTAGCTAAGAAGGGTCTTCCCAGTATCAGAGGATCATCCGGTTCACTATCGTACTTCAGCACCACAAAGTCAGTTGGGACTAAGTAGTTCCCAACTCTGACCGGTACGTCCTTAAGAAATCCTTCGAGATCCTAGTGGGTGTGAAATCTATCATCCCCAATCTCTCTACCAAAGAGTATGGCATGAGATTTCCGGCAACCCCTAAATTACATAAGGAGCGCTCGAAGCTATCCTCGAAGATGGAACAATCTAGCACAAATTCACCAGGGTTTGGTAGCTTCTCGGATATCTAATTAAAAAACACGTCACTGACTCGTTTAGGAAGCACTATCACCCATTCTTTCAAATCCTCGTCGAATGGCATCATCTTCTCCATGTATCTATGTAGACAAGGATGATAAGGCAAAACATCAGCTTGTGAATCCTCTTTCAACTTTTTATCCATCACGTCCAGGTGTTTGGCTTCATCAAGCTCTTGTTTAGACTTCAGATCCACCCTAGGGAAAGGTATTGGAGGCTTGTTTACTTTCTCTTCAGTACTGCCACAAGATGTTGGTGAAGTTTGACTTTCTCATCCAGAGTGTCGACCGACGTTGGGTAGATGACGGTCGACATTATCCAATTCTCCATCGATGTCGGCTCCATAATCGATCATGGTCGATTTCAGTTCATCGTGAAGACTCGAAATCACTGTTGAAGATGGGTGTCGGCCGACGTCAAGAGCAGTGTCGGTCGACGTTGAGGTTATAACTTCAGATTTTTGACTATCAGTAACGATTTCAGCTGTCTTAACCTCAAATCCTTCTCCTTAATCCAGCACATCCTCAACCTGAATTGACCAAGCATTTATGTGGGTGTTCTGAACATTCTTCCCCTAAATTGAGCTTGAAATCTGGTTCACTTGTGTACCCAGTTGCTTCATATGTGTCCTCAAGGATTCAAACTTCCCATTCAGATCAGTTTAGACAGCATCTAACTTCTTGTTGAAATCCACAACAGTCTTCGTCTGACCCTCTAGCAACTGTTCCATCAAAGCTTCCAACTTACTCTCATGAGCACTAGTAGCAGGAGGTGTCTGATATGAAGATGGTCCATAGGTTCTCTGATAAGAGTTGTTCTGCTGAAAAGGCTTTTTAAAACCAGCATTCTGAAAATATCCAGTAGAGTTTTGATTGCTTGTGAAAGCCCTCTTTTGTCTACCAGTGAAGAACTTGTTGCCTTTCTGATTTCCAAACCTATTTCCTTGAAATCCAGACCCACCAATGTAGTTCACATCTTCTTCTTGGCAGCCATCTTCAGGTTCAATTTCCTCAACCTCTTGAGCAAAATGGACAGCCTTCTTTCCAGTCAGCAAGCTATGAACAGAGTCCAGCTTACTCTTCATTTCAGCAATCTGGAAGTTGTCTACTTTTCCACCAAACTCTCTCCTATTCTTGTCAGCATTCTTGGTGCTGTTACTGCTCACCAAGTTCTCAATTAATGCTCTGGCCTGCTCATGAGTTCTTGTGTTGAAGTTGCCATTGCTAGCAGGATCCAACGCAGACTGGTACCAAAGATCCACACCTCTGAAGAAAATGCCCATCATCTGAACTTCAGAGAATCCATGATGAGGACAGTCTAGTTGGTACATCTTAAATCTCACCCAAGCAGTTTTAAGAGGCTCTGTAGGTCCCTGAGTGAATGTCAGAAGGTCCTGTCTGAGCTGATCAGAGCGACCATCATCATAAAAATTCCTCAAGAACTCTCTCTTTCTTGCATCCCAAGTGGTTAACTTCCCAGGTGGATGTTGCTTAAGCCAAGCTCCAGCCTCTCCAGCAAGAGAATATCGGAAAAGCTTGAGGTATAGGAAGTCATAATCCACTCCATTGTGCTTCATTCCAGTGATGAAGGCTTCAAAATCCTCAATGTGGTCCATGTGTTGCTCATGCGAAAGACCATGAAAAGGTTGCTGCCTCAGAAGTGCATAGTAGGCAGTCTTGAGCTCAAACTCATTCCTCTCGAAAGGAGGAGGTACAATTGATGATCTGTTGTTGTAGAACACATCAGGCCTATTGTAGTCAGCAAGAGTCATCTCGGGAGGAGGATTAGGTGGCGGATTAGCTCCAGGATTAACCATCTGCCTCTCTTCTTGAGGCTGGTCAGGTTCAGGAATCACAGCTCCTTGGGCATCAATCCTTTGCCCTTGAGCATTGTACGGACTGTTATGCCGGTCTCTTAGAACTCCTTAAGCATCTGGCATCAAAATCACACGCTTATTCACCATCCTTGAAGTTCTCTGAGCCTTTTTGTTCGTTCTCTCAAGTTTAGCTAGCTCCTCAAGTCTGAGGTTAACAAGATCTTCGTTCGGGTTGCTTCGGGTATGTCGACTTGGCATACACTGATTTCAGAGGTGAAATCTTCGCTTGGTGTCAGGCGACACTAGAGTGATGTCGGTCGACACTGAGTGCTTATGTCGATTCCTGCAGCAACAAAAACAAGCCAAAAAGAGAATGTGAGTAACAAAAGAAATAACAACGAATTAGACTAAACCTTAAAACAAAATCTATCGGCGAATTCAAATGATTCCTCGGCAACGGTGCCAAAAACATGATAGGTCAACATTATTCCCTATTCTACTGCAAGTGCACAGTTATGCATAGTATTTCAGGGTATCGTATCCACAAGGACTCAAGATTCACACGATAGATTATATGTCTTCAAGTTAAGTTAATCCAACCAGGAGAAAGCAGTAGCGGAATGCAATTAAATTAAAGAGTCTTTTCAATGGGAGAAAGGCGTCAGACTTAGGAAGTTCTCGGGAATTATACAATGCCAGATACTTTACTAATCAGTTTCAGATTAAGCGCAAGTTCAAGAACTAGAAACACAATGATAAACAATCCAACTCTCGTTGAGATTATTTCTATATCTAGCAACCTAGAGATCCAAATCTCTTTGTGATCCTAGAGTTCTAAACAAGCATTAGGAACAGGTTTTTCGGTTCACAATTCTTCTAAACCAAATCTCTTTGTATCTAGTAAAATTGCTCACACTAAGTTTACTCAAATTATAACTCACACTCTCGTGCTAAGTTAATTATCTCAGATCTAAATCCTAGGTGATCAGTCCAGAATTCAGTATTAAGTGCAACTTAGGTGATGAACGAATAGATTTAGAATCCTAATCAATCGGTTATCTAAACATGCATAAAACCCTAATAGAATTCCTAAGTCCAACTAGGTTACTACTCAGACATATTATCAGATAACAACACATCATTGAATATAAAACCAAAGGCTGAATAGATAGATAAAAAGGGGTTCGATATCCTTCTCTCAAAGGTTACAAGTAGCAAGAACAGCCCCTTGGCACCAAATCTCTCAATCTCCAAAGCAAGAACAAAGTAAGAACCAGATAATGATACCGAGTCTGAAAAACCTAATTAAAACACTAAACACGTTCTGGGGCAAGATTAGAATTAGGGAAAACTTCTGGGCAACTTTGCAATTCTTCAAAAGATGTCTTTAACTCAGCGTATAAGTCTTGTCGCCCTCAGTGTCGACCAACACTAAGGTGATGTCGGTCGACACGCAATCGTGGTCGAGAGTCCAACTTCAGCTCGTTGCACAGATCGTCAGAAACGTCCTATAATCCCACTCTTTGCTCCAAACGCAAGCCTACCTGTAAAAGACTCAATGGACTAAAAAAAAACAGGTTAAAGACTCAATATATAACTATATCATGGTTGAAAACCTTGAAAAACTATGATATATCAACTCCCCACACTTAGCTCTTGCTTGCCCTATGCAAAAAAAGAACAAAAGCATAAGAAAGAGGTTTGAAAACACAAAAACTTATTTCGTCCTAGGAAATTTCGCATTCACATTCACTTAGTAAACCACTGAAAACTTTCCTATAGAGATCAAGACCACAATATACTTCCCCCACACTTAGCAACTGTCCCAAGTAAACTCCAAAATCAGATTAGATATTCAAGTTCACCACACTAACCTCTGTATACAATTAGGTGCAGTCTCATAGAGGGAGTATCGATCAGAGGACACATGGACTCAACTCAGTCAGTACTTGACCACCAAACTATCGGTTTCTGGTTCCTTTCTTTTCCCTTTCTCCCTTAGCAACTGATTTTTACCACTGGGTATCATTTTATTTTTTCTATTAGTGCTCTTCCCTTTTTATTCGGGGTGTAACGTTGGACATGTTTCCATGGATGCACAGAAGGTAAGGGTCTCTACCACTCTCGTGACCACTTCGAAGCTACTAGCTTATCCGCAGTTTTAATCTCTCTTTTTTTTTTTAACTTTCAAGAGAGGGGAAAATCAGGAACCATACTTAAACAAGATCACATGCTATGTCAAACACATCAGAGGAATCCCATCCAGAGATACCAAGCTCCTAAGTGAGAAAATAAGTCAGGATTAGAGGTGAAGTTAGTGATGGATCCTCTGAAAACCTGGTTAGATATGGTGTCCTTGGTAAGTTGATCCGTTTGGGGTTTTTTAATAGTCATAGAACTACTGCAAGTCTGTCCAATGGTCACTTAGTTCCTGTTCCAGCGAAAAATTTCCTCGAAAAAGCATAGCTGCATGAACATTTTGACTCAATAAAACCAATTTGAAAACAAAGGAAAACAAGGGACTGACTCTAAGAAAACAAAACACAATGTCAGTAACCACTTCCCCCACACTTAGACTGCACTGTCCCCAGTGCAATCGCAGCTTGGGTTCGGAAGAACAATGTATAAGTAACCGAGAACTTGGAAAACAGAAACCTTACCTGTGGTCGCAGTCGATGTCGACCGAAGCACAACCAGTGCCGAGCGACATTAGGCTATGGTCTATTTCGAGTTGCTCCTAATCGAGTATGATGTATTTGCATCCGTTTTTTCGAGTTTGGTGTCGACCGACACTATGAAGTGTCGACCGACACTGCTGTCTGCAAACCTGTTATGTACGACTCTGACACACAAAAACCAGAATAATCAAAAGACAAAAGGATGAAAACTAAAAAGAAACGAAAACTAACCTACAGTGGGTTGCCTCCCACTCCGCGCTCGTTTTTAGTCGTTAGCTTGACTTTGATGGGAGATTAGACTCCAGTGGTTTCGACATAGGCTGTGAGTGCCTCTGTGAAAACCTCCTCATCCATGGTGGAGAGTAAGCAGATTCAGCGTGAGATCGTACAAAGAAAGAAGGAATGGGATGTTCTCCTGCATTCATAGCAATGAAGTTAGTAGATTTGAGCTGTGAATATGCATACCTCTGCTTTGGTGGAGCCTTGACGTTTGGAGCTTTCTGCTTATAAGTAGTTGTAAGCTCTGAAGATGTTAGAGTGGAATCTTGAGAAACCACCATCTTATGTTCTCCAGGATCAGGAACTGAAGCCTTACTAGTCTGATCTTCTTGCTCCAGCTCAATGCTAAAGGCTTGACCGTCAATAGTAGACCTTCACATCTTATCCATCTTAAAGTGCAGAGGCTTATTTAACAGGCGGAGATCAATTAGACTATGCCTCACATCGATCATCGCTCCAGCAGTAGCTAAGAAGGGTCTTCCCAGTATCAGAGGATCATCCGGTTCACTATCGTACTTCAGTACCACAAAGTCAGTTGGGACTAAGTAGTTCCCAACTCTGACCGGTACGTCCTTAAGAAATCCTTCGGGATTCCTCCTTGATTGATCAGCTAGGATTAGTGAGATCCTAGTGGGTGTGAAATATATCATCCCCAATCTCTCTACCACAGACTATGGCATGAGATTTCCGGCAGCCCCTAAATTACATAAGGAGCGCTCGAAGCTATCCTCGAAGATGGAACAATCTAGCACAAATTCACCAGGGTTTGGTAGCTTCTCGGAGATCTGATTAAAAACATGTCACTGACTCGTTTAGGAAGCACTATCACCCATTCTTTCAAATCCTCGTCGAATGGCATCATCTTCTCCATGTATCTATGTAGACAAGGATGATAAGGCAAAACATCAGCTTGTGAATCCTCTTTCAACTTCTTATCCATCACGTCCAGGCGTTTGGCTTCATCAAGCTCTTGTTTAGACTTCAGATCCACCCTAGGGAAAGGTATTGGAGGCTTGTTTACTTTCTCTTCAGTAGTGCCACAAGATGTTGGTGAAGTTTGACTTTCTCACCCAGAGTGTCGACCGACGTTGGGTAGATGACGGTCGACATTATCCAATTCTCCATCGATGTCGGCTCCATAATCGATCATGGTCGATTTTAGTTCATCGTGAAGACTCGAAATCACTGTTGAAGATGGGTGTCGGCCGACGTCAAGAGCAGTGTCGGTCGACGTTGAGGTTACAACTTCAGATTTTTGACTATCAGTAACGATTTCAGCTGTCTTAACCTCAAATCCTTCTCCTTAATCCAGCACATCCTCAACCTGAAATGACCAAGCATTTATGTGGGTGTTCTGAACATTCTTCCCCTAAACTGAGCTTGAAATCTGGTTCACCTGTGTACCCAGTTGCTTCATATGTGTGCTCAAGGATTCAAACTTCCCATTCAGATCAGTGTAGACAGCATCTAACTTCTTGTTGAAATCCACAACAGTCTTCGTCGGACCCTCTAGCAACTGTTCCATCATAGCTTCCAACTTACTCTCATGAGCACTAGTAGCAGGAGGTGTCTGATATGAAGATGGTCCATAGGTTCTCTGATAAGAGTTGTTCTGCTGAAAAGGCTTTTTAAAACCAGCATTCTGACAATATCCAGAAGAGTTTTGATTGCTTGTGAAAGCCCTCTTCTGTCTACCAGTGAAGAACTTGTTGTCTTGCTGATTTCCAAACCTATTTCCTTGAAATCCAGACCCACCAATGTAGTTCACATCTTCTTCTTGGCAGCCATCATCAGGTTCAATTTCCTCAACCTCTTGAGCAAAATGGACAGCCTTCTTTCCAGTCAGCAAGCTATGAACAGAGTCCAGCTTACTCTTCATTTCAGCAATCTGGAAGTTGTCTACTTTTCCACCAAACTCTCTCCTCTTCTTGTCAGCATTCTTGGTGCTGTTACTGCTCACCAAGTTCTCAATTAATGCTCTGGCCTGTGAAGGAAGTTTTGGTGTTAATCCAGATTCAATTCTTCAGATTAAACAGTTCCTAAACATGCGGATCTAGGTTCTCTTGAATAGAAACTTTGTTGATCTCACCTTTTACCTGTTTATGCAGCGGAAAGAGAGAACAGGTCAGAGATCAGAGAGCCACCGAGTGATAACTCCTCCAGAGGTTCACACACGCACACCGTCAGGAAGAGAGGCTGCTAGACCAAGCTGTGGGAGGCGCAGAGAGAGAGAGGAAAATCGCAGGGGGGCTAGGGTTCTAAGAGAAAGAGATTTGGGTTTTAGTTTATAAAACCCTTCTCTTTCCCTTTTGGGCTTTTGGGCCCAAATACCAATCTGATTAGATTTAATCAGACCCATTAATCTCTCTCTAAGTACGACAAATGCCTGGCACTTTTACCGTACTTCTGCTAAGCCGTTCCTACACATTTTCCTGTTAGCTTAGGCGTGTGACCCATATGGGATCATATAATAAAGGCAATAAGTCCAAGACTTATAGATCATGAGCGGACTCTAGCAAGCCATCATGACCCCCAGTATTATATGACTTATGTCTGATCATTGACATACTCTTACTTTCTAGAGACAGTACCGAGATTACTGGACACAATTCCAACAATCTCCCACTTGTACTGGAATCTCTGTATTCATAATCCTTTTGTCTCAATATCTCGATTAGTCATAAGGCAAGATTAGTGTCATCCTTATAAAGCCTAATCTTGTTCATCGGACTCTGATTTGATACTGACAATCCAAACGACTCGGGAAAGTCCGTTTGAGCATGGCCATGCATTTTCCAGTATTCAAATCTCCGATTGGCCTAGAGATATTCACTCCATTTATATTGGAGGGACAAATCCCGTCTTGTTCCATCACTGTAAACTACTCATTTCATAATGTACCCAAACAAGGTCCTTATAACTATCGCAGAACGATAGCGTTAGACAATGATCAAAGTGCATCAGTCCATGTGTAGTCACATGCATGCGAACTCAGGTCTAAGGACTATACTCTATAGTCGTAGTGAGAATATCTTATGACACAGATATAAATATCCTGAAGAGTTCTCATAAGCGGGTCATGTCCGGTCGTATGTTCCCAACATACACCTATGTACTGACTTTGATGCCGCGCATCTATGACATACTGAGACTTTGTCATAAGTCACATACCAATCTAGTCTCACACGGTTGTTGGTGTTCCAATTTCAACAACCTTCGACTAGGGACATGATGATATAAGCCATCTATCAAATATAGGGTCTCATGATCAAGCTAAATGACTTTGATAACTCAAGATCAAGTCACTTACTTCGATGACCTATAAAATGGTTCATATCACTTTGGAACGATTATTTCATCACAGTTAGAATAATCTTGAAATAATAATTTCATTAAACATCTTAAATGTTTTACAAGAACATATCTAATAACTAAATAAAGCCCTTTAATAACTCCCACTGAAATTAAGACTGCATCTTAATTTCACTTATCCTACAGCAACAGTCCGCGACTCGTGCTTAGGCCTAAGGAGTGGCTTCGTTAATAGATTAGCAACGTTATCATTCACTGAAACTTGCTGATCTACTTAACATCTCTTTCATTTATCTCACGGAATAGGTTATACCTACTCTCAAGGTGTTTGGACCTCTGATGTGCAGCTAGTCTCATCTATGCTGGGAATCACATCGAGTTCAGTGATGAACTCTTCTTTCCAAACAACCTCTTTCGCCGCTATCCAAACTGCGAAATGTTCAGCTTAAGTCATGGAGTCAGCAACAGTGCCTTGCACCGCCAGACAGACACAAGATATAACCGGACTGTGACCGGAAATCATCTTTGTCTGTTGGAAACTTGCCTTTCAGACTCTACTGACTTGTAGCACCTCACTTTCTCTGTAAATCAAGAACTTATCCTTAGTATTCCTCAAATACTTTAGGACATTCTTTACGGCAATCCAGTGATTCTTTGCTGGATTTGACTGGTCTTTACTTGTCTTGCTTAACATTAAAGCAACATCAAACAAGTGCGTTTCATGGCATACATGATAGATCCAATTGCCGACGCATATGGAATCTTATCCATGCATTTAAGCTCAGCAGTTATCGTAGGACACTGTGTCTTGCTTAACGTAATGCCATGTGACATTGGCATAAAACCCTTCTTGGAATGCTGAAAACGTGTAGGACTTTATCGGGATAAGAATCCTGACTTTGTCCTACCAGCTCTTTCGGATCTCTATCTTTAGATCCAAAATCCAAGAACATACGTGACTTTACCCATGTCAATCATTAGAACCAACTCCCAAGCCAGTCCTTTACCGACTGCAGCATTGGGACGTCATTTCCGAGAATCAGTATGTCATCGACATACATTATGAGAAATGCAATATCGCTCCCACTAATCTATTAGTAAACGCACAGTTCTACTTCGTTCCTGTTCAAGTCAAAACTTTGACTACTTCAACAGAACGAAGATTCCAACTCCGATATGTTTGCTTCCATCCATGAATGGATCAATGAAGCTAACTTACACATAGTGTAATTTTTTCGGAGTCCGGGCTCACTTTCGCTTCTTTGAATTTCGCAGGTTAGTCACTTTCAATGATCATCAGATCATGTGAACTTTCAATGATCATCAGGTTCAACTAATGACGAGAAATCACTCTCGGATTAGTGACTGATTCATTCATATCTGCGAACTTCAGGCTCTACAGGTGTAGATTCTACAGAAATCTGTAAATCCATCCGCTGCTCTCCCTCAACAGGTTGAGCAGCCTCCTGTATTTCTCGAATTTCTTCGAGTTATACTTTTACTCCCACTGTTCTTCTTGGAAAGTAACTTCCCTTCTTAGAAAACAGAATGGGCGTAAAAGTAACAAGCCTTGGTTTCCCTAGGACAACCAGCGAAGTAGCTCAACTACAAATACTCAGTAAAGACGAATTTGGATCGATTCCAATCCACATTTACGTGGTGTCTTTCAACTAATATTGGTGGAACCTTTTCAGCGTAAACTTAGATATTTCTAGAGCGTTATTCTTAAATAATATCATGGAAGATTCGTGTGACTCATCTTTAATCATTTCTAATAAGATCTGATTCTTTCTCACAGAAACACCTTCAGGTTTTCAGGAGAAATGAGCTGTGAAACGATTTCACACTCATTCAGATGATCACACAATCAATGACTTAAGTATTCTCACTCGTGATCTGATCCAGAGTCTTAATACTTCTGTCATTCAGATCCTATGCTTCATTCTGGAACTCTTTCGACCATGTCAAAGAATTCCGACTTGTGTCTCATCAAATGAACACAGTCACACTCACTGAAGTAATCAGTAGAGACAATGAAGTACAGGAAATTTTCTCTGGCATTACTGCTCATTGGGCCACATACATGAGTATGTTCCAGGTCCAATAAGCCCTTGGGCCTTTCTCTAGCTCGGCTAAGATAGGCCCTTTACCTTTTGGTCCAGTAAACATAATTCAAGTCTCATAAGATATCTTCTCAAATGAGCCCAACAGTCCATAACTATGGGATTTCTGAATCCGACTTACTCTATGTGACCAAGACTTTTATGCCAAGAAAAATCAGGTTTAATTCATCAGATTTAAACCAATTCGGTATTTATGTTACATTTAGGCACTCTTTGGTTTAAGATATAAAACCCATTCCATGAATAGGGTGCTACAATTAATATTTCATCAAGATCACAAGAACTTGTCTTTTATCAAAATGAAAAACATTCAAATTCTTACAAGAAAATGAAAGACAACTCTGCTTAAAGCAGGTACATTGTAGCAATTACTTAATACAAAACCAAGCCTCAAAGGGATCTATAAGTGAAAACCCTACGGCTGAGGCAGCATCCCAAGCTCCTTCCAGATATGTAGTTTCACTTGCCCTTCCTTCAAAATTCTACTGTTGCCCAGGCTCTGCATATTATAACAAATATCAGTGCCACAACCAGTATCCAATACCTATAAGGTAGAACTTGAAGTAATAACATGAATACCTGAGGAAGTAGTCTCATACATCAACTTCAACTCCTCATCATCTTCCATGAATTTAATGCAATTTCTCTTCCAATGCCCAGTCTCTTTACAGTAGCAGCACTTACCAACGTAAGAGGTATCTGACTCGGGCTCAGAAGACACACGCTTGCCATGATTCAAAATCTGGACAGCTTTGTCTTCACCCTTGTCAGCATTAGGTTTAGTAAACCTACCCTTCTCATTCATGAGATTGTACAGGGTACTCTTCACGTTTGGCTCAACTGTCTTGAGCATATCATGCAGTTCAGTCAACGTCTTCGTTAAGCCTTTCTTGATATAGTTCCTTACGAACTTATCATAGCTTGACGGCAGTGACTGCAGAATGATCTCAGTTGCCAATTCTTGGCTAACTGGATAATCCAGTTTCCTCAGGTTATCAATGTAACCCATCATTTTACTGACATGAGGACTCACTGGATGATCATTTGGTAGCTTGCAGCTAGTGAGAGACTTAACCAACCGGTATCTCTCCACTCTTATCTGCTCCTGAAATTTCAATTTCAGGCTGCTGATCATCTCTATTGGCGACTCCATTTTCTCATATTGCTTCCGCAAGTCTGAGTCCATGGTAGCCAATATCAGACCACGCACATCTACCGCATCATTATAATGCTTATTCCAAGCATCATATACTGCATGAGAAGCATTGGACCCGATCCTTACGGGGAGAGCTCTCTCAAGGACATAGTCCTTTCTCTCCTGTCTGAGGGCTAGCCTCAGGTTCCGCGACCAAGTCAAGAAATTTGATCCGTTCAGCTTGTCCATCTCAAGGACAGACCGGATCGAGAAAGTGTTTTGATTGTTTGTGCTAGTCATAGCTGAAATATAAGATAAAAGGATTTTAGTTAAAATGTTCAATATGATTAATCTCGTATTAAATTTAATATGATTAATCATGCATTATATTCAATAACATCAGTTACCCTCAATAGAATATAATGATTCCAAGATCCACATATAACTAAGATTAAAGTGGGCCACTGGCCGTCACCCAACCTTAGCTTATATCGGTAAGCCCTATATCGGCTAATTATATCCGTGATATAACTTTTAGTTGTGAATCTGGGCCCGAGGCCCAATCCACTCTGATGTCTCAAGGCCCGGGACTCCCGATGGCCTAGTCAAGAAAACCAGACTATACAGTCATGTAATCATTAATGTCTGGGACTCCCAATGACATTTATGAATCACAAACCGTCTTATCCACGCAAAAGTAGACACCCTCACACTGTAAGGCCATGAATACAATTGAATGGGCTTCGACAGCTGACATAGACTGGACAAGACATCCAACGCTTGATATTATTTGAGGTTTGTAGGTTCATTAAAAATCTCATTCCCAAAATAGAAGATTACTATTTCGGGAAACTTTCCATTTTGGGAAACCTACTATTTTTGGAAACTTTCTAAAATTGGAAATTTTTCTAAAACCGGAAACTTTCTAACTTTAGAAATTTCTTAAAATCCAAAACCCGCAAATCTTAGAAACTTCTATTTTAAGAAACTTTCTAATTTCAAAATTTCGGAAACTTTAATTTAAAATTGACTTTACAATTTTATAAAATAAATTTTAAATTAATCTGAAGAAAGACTCAAATAATTGGCCCAATTGTTTTAACTTCTTGGCCCGAGGCCCAAGAATTGGTCCATGTCCAAGACATGACCCAATTGTCCAATTAAATGACATAACCGGTCTGGTTCATTAAAATTGGTCTAACCAAATTTTAATTACTACGATGACCACAATTGTCAACCGGTTATTTACTAAACCGGATTTTCTCAATTTATTTGGTCCAACCAAATCAAATTAGAAAATCCTGGTTTAGGCACTAAATCCAATAATTCTTTCGACATTGGATTTCTTATCCCGGTTTAACCAGACTTAATAAATTTATTAAATCTGTTTATTAAACCAGGACGAAAAATTTTAATTGAAATTTTAAACCGAGCCTTAAACCGAAACGAACCATTTACTCGCCAAAACCCTAGCTTCACACGACGATCGGGACAGCCGCAGCTGGTCGATGATCGAGGCGCGAAACCGGACGAGAGATCGGGACGGGACGATTGGGTCGAGACACGGCGTGAGCTGGACTTGATCGATCCGTGATGATCCATGCCATGCACTCGCCGTGAGCATCAAGCGATCGGCATGATCACGCGATCGATCCGCGATCGACCCGTGCATCAAGCGATCCGCTCGGCTATGATCATGCGATCGATCCATGATCGATCCATGCATCAAAACCATCAGCCGACGCATACCAAAACATGTTTTGGTCCATGCGATTTTCTTAGTTAGGGTTTTAGGTTCTAATTTGTTTCTTAAGTGTTTTACAAATCAGATTCAAGCAATCTCAGATTCAAAACACTTCTAAACAACCTAAAACATGAATCTAAACAAGAAAAACCAGAACCAATAGCTCTGATACCACTGAAGGAAGTTTTGGTGTTAATCCAGATTCAATTCTTCAGATTAAACAGTTCCTAAACATGCAGATCTAGGTTCTCTTGAATAGAAACTTTGTTGATCTCACCTTTTACCTGTTTATGCAGCGGAAAGAGAGAACAGGTCAGAGATCAGAGAGCCACCGAGTGATAACTCCTCCAGAGGTTCACACACGCACACCGTCAGGAAGAGAGGCTGCTAGACCAAGCTGTGGGAGGCGCAGAGAGAGAGAGGAAAATCGCAGGGGGGCTAGGGTTCTAAGAGAAAGAGATTTGGGTTTTAGTTTATAAAACCCTTCTCTTTCCCTTTTGGGCTTTTGGGCCCAAATACCAATCTGATTAAATCCCTTGGATTTAATCAGACCCATTAATCTCTCTCTAAGTACGACAAATGCCTGGCACTTTTACCGTACTTCTGCTAAGCCGTTCCTACACATTTTCCTGTTAGCTTAGGCGTGTGACCCATATGGGATCATATAATAAAGGCAATAAGTCCAAGACTTATAGATCATGAGCGGACTCTAGCAAGCCATCATGAGCCCCAGTATTATATGACTTATGTCTGATCATTGACATACTCTTACTTTCTAGAGACAGTACCGAGATTACTGGACACAATTCCAACAGCCTGCTCATGAGTTCTTGTGTTGAAGTTGCCATTGCTAGCAGGATCCAACGCAGACTGGTACCAAAGATCCACACCTCTGAAGAAAATGCCCAGTAGCTGAACTTCAGAGAATCCATGATGAGGACAGTCTCGTTGGTACATCTTAAATCTCACCCAAGCAGTTTTAAGAGGCTCTGTAGGTCCCTGAGTGAATGTCATAAGGTCCTGTCTGAGCTGATCAGAGCGACCATCATCATAAAAATTCCTCAAGAACTCTCTCTTTCTTGCATCCCAAGTTGTTAACTTCCCAGGTGGAAGTTGCTTAAGCCAAGCTCCAGCCTCTCCAGCAAGAGAATATGGGAAAAGCTTGAGGTATAGGAAGTCATAATCCACTCCATTGTGCTTCATTCCAGTGATGAAGGCTTCAAAATCCTCAATGTGGTCCATGGGTTGCTCATGCGAAAGACCATGAAAAGGTTGCTGCCTCAGAAGTGCATAGTAGGCAGTCTAGAGCTCAAACTCATTCCTCTCGAAAGGAGGAGGTACAATTGCTGATCTGTTGTTGTAGAACACATCAGGCCTATTGTAGTCAGCAAGAGTCATCTCTGGAGGAGGATTAGGTGGCGGATTAGCTCCAGGATTAACCATCTGCCTCTCTTCTTGAGGCTGGTCAGGTTCAGGAATCACAGCTCCTTGGGCATCAATCCTTTGCCCTTAAGCATTGTACGGACTGTTATGCCGGTCTCTTAGAACTCCTTAAGCATCTGGCATCAAAATCACACGCTTATTCACCATCCTTGAAGTTCTCTGAGCCTTTTTGTTCGTTCTCTCAAGTTTAGCTAGCTCCTCAAGTCTGAGGTTAACAAGATCTTCGTTCGGGCTGCTTCGGGTATGTCGACTTGGCATACACTGATTTCAGAGGTGAAATCTTCGCTTGGTGTCAGGCGACACTAGAGTGATGTCGGTCGACACTGAGTGCTTATGTCGATTCCTGCAGCAACAAAAACAAGCCAAAAAGAGAATGTGAGTAACAAAAGAAATAACAACGACTTAGACTAAACCTTAAAACAAAATCTATCGGCGAATTCAAATGAGTCTTCGGCAACGGCGCCACAAACTTGATAGGTCAACATTATTCCCTATTCTACTGCAAGTGCACAGTTATGCATAGTATTTTAGGGTATCGTATCCACAAGGACTCAAGATTCACACGATAGATTATATGTCTTCAAGTTAAGTTAATCCAACCAGGAGAAAGCAGTAGCCGAATGCAATTAAATTAAAGAGTCTTTTCAATGGGAGAAAGGCGTCAGACTTAGGAAGTTCTCGGGAATTATACAATGCCATATACTTTACTAATCAGTTTCAGATTAAGCGCAAGTTCAAGAACTAGAAACACAATGATAAATAATCCAACTCTCGCTGAGATTATTTCTATATCTAGCAACCTAGATATCCAAATCTCTTTGTGATCCTAGAGTTCTAAACAAGCATTATGAACAGGTTTTTCGGTTCACAATTCTCCTAAACCAAATCTCTTTGTATCTAGTAAAATTGCTCACACTAAGTTTACTCAGATTATAACTCACACTCTCGTGCTAAGTTAATTATCTCAGATCTAAATCCTAGGTGATCAGTCCAGAATTCAGTATTAAGTGCAACTTAGGTGATGAATGAATAGATTTAGAATCCTAATCGATCGGTTATCTAAACATGCATAAAAACCCTATGAGAATTCCTAAATCCAACTAGGTTATTACTCAGACATATTATTAGATAAACAACACATCATTGAATAGAAAACAAAAGACTGAATAGATAGATAAAAGGGGTTCGAAATCCTTCTCTCAAAGGTTACAAGTAGAAAGAACAGCCTCTTGGCACCAAATCTCTCAATCTCCAAAGCAAGAACAAAGTAAGAACAAGATAATGATACTGTGTCTGAAAAACCTAATTAAAACACTAAACACGTTCTGGGGCAAGATTAAAATTAGGGAAAAATTCTTGGTAAATTTGCAATTCTTCAAAAGATGTTTTCAACTCGGCGTATAAGTCATGTCGCCCTCAGTGTCGACCTATACTAGGGTGATGTCGGTCGACATCCAATCGTGGTCGAGACTCCAACTTCAGCTCGTTGCACAGATCACCAAAAACGTCCTATAATCCCACTCTTTGCTCCAAACGCAAGCCTACCTGTAGAAGACTCAATAAACTTGAAAAACCATGTTAAAGACTCAATATATATAACTATATCATGGTTTAAAACCTAGAAAAACCATGATATATCAACTCCTCCACACTTAGCTCTTGCTTCCCTCAAGCAAGTAAAGAACCAAAGTATAAGAAAGAGGTTTCAAAACAGAGAAACTCATTCTGTCTTAGGAACTTTCACATTCTCATTCACTTAGTAAGCCACTGAAAACTTTCATACAGAGATCAAGACCACAATATACTTCCCCCACACTTAGCAAATGTCCTAAGTAAACTCCACAATCAGATTAGGATATTCAAGTTCACCACACTAACCTCTGTATACAATTAGGTGCAGTCTCACAGAGGGATTATCGATCAGAGGACACATGGACTCAACTCAGTCAGTACTTGACCACCAAACTGTCGGTTTCTGGTTCCTTTATTTTCCCTTTCTCCCTTAGCAACTGACTTTTTCCTCACTGGGTATCATTTTATTTTTTCTATCAGTGCTCTTCCCTTTTTATTCGGGGTGTAACGTTAGACATGTTTCCATGGATGCACAGGAGGTAATAGAGGTCACTACCACTCCCGTGACCACTTCGAAGCTACTAGCTTATCCGCATTTTTAATCTCTTTTTTTTTTTACTTTCCAGAGAGGGGAAAATCAGGAACCATACTTAAACAGGATCACAGGTTGTGTCAAACACATCAGAGGAATCCGATCCAGAGATACCAAGCCCCTAACTGAGAAAATAATTCAGGATTAGAGGTGAAGTTAGTGATGGATTGATCCTCTGAATACCTGGTTAGATATGGGTGTCCTTGGTAAGTTGAAAAGTCATAGAACTACTGCAAGTCTGTTCAATGGTCACTTAGTTCCTGTTCCAACTAACAATTTCTTCGAAAAATCATAGCTTCATAAACATTTTGACTCAATAAAATCAATTTAAAAACAAGGGAAAACAAGGGACTGACTCTAAGAAAACAAAACACAATGTCAGTAACCACCTCCCCCACACTTAGACTGCATTATCCCCAGTGCAATCGAAGCTTGGGCTCGGAAGAACAAGGTATAAGTAACTGAGAACTTGGAAAACAGAAACCTTACCTGTGGTCGCAGTCGATGTCGACCGACGCACATCCAGTGTCGGGCGACATTAGGCTCTGGTCGATTTCGAGTTGCTCTTAATCGAGTATGATCGATTTCCATCCGTATTTTCGAGTTTGGTGTCGACCGACTATGGAGTGTCGACCAACACTGCTGTCTGCAAACCTGTTCTGTACGACTCTAACACACATAAACAAGAAAAATCAAAAGACACAAGGATGAAAACTAACCGACAGTGGGTTGCCTCCCACTCAGCGCTCGTTTTTAGTCGTTAGCTTGACTTTGATGGGAGATTAGACTCCTGATGGTTTCGACAGAGGCTGTGAGTGCCTCTGTGAAAGCCTCCTCATCCATGGTGGAGAGTAAGCAGAGTCAGCGCGAGATCGTCCAAGCAAAGAAGGAATGGGATGTTCTCCTGCATTCATAGCAATGAAGTTAGTAGATTTGAGCTGTGAATATGCATACCTCTGCTTTGGTGGCTTTACGTTTGGAGCTTTCTGCTTATAAGTAGTTGCAAGCTCTGAAGATGTTAGAGTGGAATCTTGAAAAACCACCATCTTCTGTTCTCCAGGATCAGGAACTGAAGCCTCACTAGTCTGATATTCTTGCTCCAGCTCAATGCTAAAGGCTTGACCGTCAATAGTAGACCTTTGCAGCTTATACATCTTGAAGTGCAGAGGCTTATCTCCCAGGTGGAGATCAATCAGACTATGCCTCACATCGATCATCGCTCCGGCAGTAGCTAAGAAAGGTCTTCCAAGTATCAGAGGATCATCCGGTTTACTATCGTAATTCAGCACCACAAAGTCAGTTGGGACTAAGTAGTTCCCAACTCTGACCGGTACGTCCTCAAGAACTCCTTCGATAATCCTCCTTGATTGATCAACTAGGTTTAGAGAGATCCTAGTGGGTGCGAAATCTTTCTTCCCCAATCTCTCTGCCACAGAGTATGGCATGAGATTTCCGGCAGTCCCTAAATCACACAAGGAGCGCTGGAAGCTATTCTCGAAGATGGAACAATCCAGCAAAAAATACACCAGGGTCTGGTAGCTTCTCGGGGATCTGATTAAACAACACGTCACTGACTCATTTAGGAAGCACTATCACCCATTCTTCCAAATCCTCGTCGAATGGCATCATCTTCTCCATGTATCTCTATAGACAAGGATGATAGGGCAAAACATCTGCTTGTGAATCCTCTTTCGACTTCTTATCCATCACTTCCAGACGTTTGGCTTCATCAAGCTCTTGTTTAGACTTCATACCCACCTTAGGGAAAGGTATTGGAGGCTTGTAGACTTTCTCTTCAGTAGTGCCACAAGATGTTGGTGAAGTTAGACTTTCTCGCCCAGAGTGTCGACTGACGTTGGGTTGATGTCGGTCGACATTAGCCATTTCTCCATCGATGTCGGCTCCATAATAGATCATGGTCGATTTCCAATCATCGTGAAGACTCTAAATCACTGTTGAAGATGGGTGTCGGCCGACGTCAAAAGCAGTGTCGGTCAACTTTGAGGTTACAGCTTTGGATTTTTGACTATCAGTAACGATTTCAGCTGTCTTAACCTCAAATCCTTCTCCTTGATCCAGCCCATCCTCAACCTGAACTGACCAAGCGTTTATGTGGGAGTTCTGAACATTCTTCCCCTTAACTGAGCTTGAAATCAGGTTAACTTGTGTATCCAGTTGCTTCATACGTGTGCTCAAGGATTCAAACTTCCCATTCAGATCAGTGTAGACATCATATAAATTCTTGTTGAAATCCACAACAGTCTTCGTCTGACCCTCTAGCAACTGTTCCATCATAGCTTCCAACTTACTCTCATGAGCACTAGTAGTAGGAGGTATTTGATAGGAAGATGATCCATAGGTTTCCTGATAAGATTTGTTCTGCTGAAAAGGCTTTTGAAAACCAGCATTCTAACCATATCTCGAAGAGTTTTGATTGCTTGTGAAAGCACTCTTCTGTCCACCAGTGAAGAAGTTGTTGCCTTGCTGATTTCCAACCTGTTTCCTTGAAATCCAGACCCACCAATGTAGTTCACATCTTCTTATTGGCATCCATCTTCAGGTTTAATTTCTTCAACCTCTTGAGCAAAATGGACAGCCTTCTTTCCAGTCAGCAAGCTATGAACAGAGTCCATCTTACTCTTCATTTCAGCAATCTGGAAGTTGTCTACTTTTCCACCAAACTCTCTCCTCTTCTTGTCAGCATTCTTGGTGCTGTTACTGCTCACCAAGTTCTCAATTAATGCTCTGGCCTGCTCATGAGTTCTTGTGTTGAAGTTGCCATTGCTAGCAGGATCCAACGCAGACTGGTACCAAAGATCCACACCTCTGAAGAAAATGCCCAGCAGCTGAACTTCAGAGAATCCATGATGAGGACAGTCTCGTTGGTACATCTTAAATCTCACCTAAGCAGTTTTAAGAGGCTCTGTAGGTCCCTGAGTGAATGTCAGAAGGTCCTGTCTGAGCTGATCAGAGCGACCATCATCATAAAAATTCCTCAAGAACTCTCTCTTTCTTGCATCCCAAGTTGTTAACTTCCCAGGTGGAAGTTGCTTAAGCCAAGCTCCAGCCTCTCCAGCAAGAGAATATGGGAAAAGCTTGAGGTATAGGAAGTCATAATCCACTCCATTGTGCTTCATTCCAGTGATGAAGGCTTCAAAATCCTCAATGTGGTCCATGGGTTGCTCATGCGAAAGACCATGAAAAAGGTTGCTGCCTCAGAAGTGCATAGTAGGCAGTCTAGAGCTCAAACTCATTCCTCTCGAAAGGAGGAGGTACAATTGCTGATCTGTTGTTGTAGAACACATCAGGCCTATTGTAGTCAGCAAGAGTCATCTCTGGAGGAGGATTAGGTGGCGGATTAGCTCCAGGATTAACCATCTGCCTCTCTTCTTGAGGCTGGTCAGGTTCAGGAATCACAGCTCCTTGGGCATCAATCCTTTTCCGCTGATCATTGTATGAGTTGTTTTGTTGGTCTCTCATACGGTTATTCACCATGCTTGAAGTTCTCTGAGAATTTCTGTTCGTTCTCTCAAGTTTAGCTAGCTCCTCAAGTCTGAGGTTAACAAGATTTTCGTTCGGGTTGCTTCGGGTGTGTCGACTTGGCATACACTGATTTCAGAGGTGAAATCCGCGCTTGATGTCGGGCGACACTAGGTTGATGTCGGTCGACACTGAATGCTTATGTCGATTCCTGCAGCAATAAAAACAAGCCAAACAAGAGAATGTGACTAAACCTTAAAACAAAATCTATCGGCGAACTCAAATGAGTCCCCGGCAACGGTGCCAAAAACTTGATATGTCAAGATTATTCCCTATTCTACTGCAAGTTCACAGTTGTGCGAATGTAGTATTTCAGGGTATCGTATCCACAAGGACTCAAGATTTCACACGATAGATTATATGTCTTAAAGTTAAGCTAAGCCAGCCAAGAGAAAGCAATAAACGAAAGCAAGTAAATTAGAGAGTGTTTTCAATGGGAGAAAGGCGTCAGACTTAGGAAGTTCTCAGGAATTATACAATGTCAGACACTTAACTAACTGGATTCAGATTAAGCACAAGTTCAAGAACTAGAAACACAATGATAAACAATCGAACTCTCGCTGAGATTATTTCTATATCTAGAAACCTAGCGATCAAAATCTCTTTGTGATCCTAGAGTTCTAAACAAGCATTAAGAACAAGTTCTTCAGTTCACAATTCTCCTAAACCAAATGTCTTTGTATCTAGTCAAATTGCTCACACTAAGCTTATTCAGATTATAACTCACACTCTCGTGCTAAGTTAATTATCTCAGATTTAAATCCTAGGTGATCAGTCCAGAATTCAGTATTAAGTGCAACTTAGGTGATGAACGAATAGATTTAGAATCCTAATCAATCAGTTGCCTAAACAAGTATAAAACCCTATGAGAATTCCTAAATCTAACTAGGTTACTACTCAGACATATTATCAGATAAACAACACATCATTGAATAGAAAACCAAAGACTGAATATATAAATAAAAAGGGGTTCGAAATCCTTCTCTCAAAGGTTACAAGTAGCAAGAACAGCCCCTTGGCACCAAATCTCTCAATCTCCAAAGCAAGAACAAAGTAAGAACAAGATAATGATACTGAGTCTGAAAAACCTAATTAAAACACTAAACACGTTCTTTGGCAAGATTAGAATTAGGGAAAACTTCTTGGCAACTTTGCAATTCATCAAACGATGTCTTCAACTCAGCGTATAAGTCTTGTTGCCCTCAGTGTCGACCGACACTAGGGTGATGTCGGTCGACATCCAATCGTGGTCGAGACTCCAACTTCAGCTCGTTGCACAGATCGCCAGAAACGTCCTATAATCCCACTCTTTGCTCCAAACGCAAGCCTACCTGTAGAAGACTCAACAAACTTGAAAAACCAGGTTAAAGACTCAATATATATGACTATATCATGGTTGAAAACCTAGAAAAACCATGATATATCAAAATTCGGCAAGGAATAGGTATAAACGACGAAGACAACAAAGTCCGCTACCAAGTTTTCCCCACTTCGATATTATCAATAGAATACAAGCGTCTCCGACGGATGCCTCGTCTATCAAAACATAGAAGAAGTGATGCCTCCACTGACGATCATAGTTTTTAAAGTACAAGACAACCATCCGATGTTGATAGGGCCTAAGGTAATTCTCGGGACACGTCTTATCGGAACCACATGCAACATATTCCAGAGATGTAACACCCGAAAATCAATTTCACATTCGAATATGCGGACCAACATGCCGATCAAATGCCTCAGGCTTCGAGGGGTAACTTTCGTGAGAGCTAATCCGTGTCGTCGACGATAATGGACGATGAGCTCATGGATCGGAAACCAGAGAAAGCACGATTCGAAGAAGTATTCGTAGACCGAAAAGTACCCCTTTGGCAGGGAGCTAACTCGATCGCTGGGAGATGGTATATTGATCTTCACGTTTTCAGGAATTTTAAAATCATGTCGAAGCCTCGCAATCGATAATGCCGATGACAACGTCGAACCGACAGGATTCAGAGCCGATTTCTTCTTTCTCGGACGAGTCTTCTTCGGTTTCTCCGGAGAGAGGTCCCAATAACGCAGGAATTCTTCCCGACTAAAGTGAACGTCCTCGAAATCTTCTTTGATATTGGCACCAAACATGGACCGTGTCCCGGAGGTATGTCATTTGTGGCAACTGAGGGACAAGGTTGACTAGCACGAGACCTGGTCGACTGCCAAACCCCGGAAGCCTCCTTCGGAAGAAAAACCATGATTGGGCACACGACCCGCCATCCTTGCGAAAAACGCCGCCGAACAACAAGTTCAAACTTGTAAAAGATCTAAAGCTTCTAAACTCACAAGAACAAAGCAGGGAATTTTGGCAAAACTCACGAAAACTAAGAAGAAGTTAGAGAGAGAAGTTACCTTTGGGTTATTTTCTTTAGAGGGAAGAATGAAAAATGAAGTATGAAGAAGTGGATACTTATAGATTTCACTAAGGCATGGAACTTTGAAATGATTACGCTTGAATCATTTTGTCGTACGCGTGCTCAAGCAAATCATGATGAAACATATCATGATTAGGAATGGAATCAGATTGATTATACATGAAAGAATCAATTGCGGCCGAAGTACAACGCCTCGGATAATCTGTTCCCGGGAGGGCAATAACACAAAAAATTGATTGATCGAAATTCTTTTTCGGACAATCGTTTTCACCTTGAATACAAAATAACCTTGTCATCATCGCATTCGAGTCTGACGATATGGGGGGCAAACTGTTGGGGTCAGAAACCCCTCGACGAAAACAATAGCCGAAAACAAGATTAGACAATCAGATACAGACAACTATCCATTTCGGATAAACATAGTTTCGTATGAGTGGCGAAGTTATAAGAAAAGTCGATAACTTCGTGCGGATAACTTTTATACGAAAAGAGTCAATGGATAACATTTCATATGAAACGGACAACATTTCATACAAACGGCAACATTTCATACGAAAAGGATCGATCGGACGGTTACACCTTTTGAAAGGGACTACGGATCAACGAAACGTCCGAACGGGCGACAACCGAGCTGAACCAGCTCGGAACCGAGCTAAACCAGCTTGGAATCTCCGAGCTGAACAAGCTCGGATCTGAGGTGAACCAGCTCGGATCTGAGCTGAACCAGCTCGGAATTTACGAGCTGAACCAATCAGCTCGGACCCAAATGTTCCTTTCTCATTTCGGAAGTTCCGAGGTGAATGCATCCCTTGGCAACTTCCGAGCTGATTTTCACTTCTCCAAACTTTTCGAGCGGATATCGTATGATCAAACATTTTCCGATATCTCATTATGCAGATGTGAAACTAGCCGCAATCCATCTTCGAAAACATTGACTTGTGCTTTCTTGGCCGTTAAACCAAGTTGTCGGATATAATAAGAGGAAATATGAAGTTGGGCCAAAAGTGCAATGTTCAGAACTTTGGGCCGAATAAAGAATTTTATGCACAAACGGACTGTCCGTTCTCGGCCCATTCGGAAAATAGGCCAATCCGTGGAAAGATAATTGCCGAAGAAAGAAGATAAACTAAAAGAAGTGAAGATCAAGGAATCTCCGAGCTAAAGAGGAAAATCCGAGATAAAAATGTAAGTTTTAACGGAAAAAAGAAGGAGATAATAACAGGAAGATTTCCGCAAATCTTGCGGGAAATATCCGCGAAGCCGACTTACCGCAGCTGTATAAGAAGATGGCGGTCATACGATTTAGATACAGCAAAAAAAGCTAGCATCTAGACTTAAGAACTTAGCAGTTTTCTTAGCCGTTTCCGCTCTTTGTACTCTCTTTTACGATCTCTTACTCTCATTTACGATCTCTTATCAATAAAATTTCCTCCACGTTTACTATTTCGGTGTGTTTATCTTTGAAGTTTCTGTTCCCTAAAAGTTTGCTCTACAAGTTCTGACAGTGCGAGTTCCGACTCTCACACACTAGTGGTTCAGTTTTTTCTTGTCTTCTAGTAAAAAAACGGATGAAATGCTTCATCTCTTCTGTACTCGTACAAGAGAGTGATTTATACACTGTTACGTACAATTCACACATATATATATCGCTTGATATATTTATTTAAATAACAAAAACTAATACAACTGAGACAATTTTTTCTTTACATTTTTAAAATATCAAACATTCTCTTATTTTTCCATTCTAAGAAAATTTTAAAATCCAAGCATTTTGGAAAACATTAATATACCAATTTTGTTGATCAAATATAAGAATTTTTCTTAATATAGATATGTATGAAAATCAATGAATCAGTCATTAAAGTATTAAAAATAGCCAAAATTTGATTTGTTTGAACCGCTTGATCCGCAACGCTTGATCCGTTTTCTCCATTCAAAATTTTAAACATATATTTTAGACCACTAGATCCGCTTGATGCACACTTGTACCACTAGATGTGTTAGATCCATTTTAGTTCCGCCTTATCCGCTAGATCCGCAACGCCTAATCCACTTTCTCCATTCGAAGCCATAGTTACCATCCAACAAATTTTTTTTGCTCGTTTAGTAAATAATGAGAACGACCTGGTGATTAAAAAGAACCAAATAAGATGTAGTTAAGTGTGGTTTCATAAAAGCTAAATATTTTTTCTTTTAATTTTAAACAAACAATTAGTTGTATTTAGCTACTTTGTTAATTATGTTATAAACTTTTAAGATTTTAAATTTAAGATATAATCAAATAATATAATTTCTATTTGTTTGTAATATTTATTATAACTTATATTATGCATTTCTTGTAATTTATTTATAAATTCGATTCGATTCGGTTGACTGAACATATCGGTTAAATTTTTTTTTTCAAATGGATTTATACTGGTTTCGAACTGAATATACTGAATTATACCCAAAATAAAAATTACCGAATCAATCAAAAATAACTGAATTTACAAAAAAGAAAAAAAATCTAAAAACTGAAAAAATCAATTCAGCAAAATTTTGAAAATCACAAAATAACTGAAATCCGAACTGAATCAAACCAAAATAAAATTCATATATTTTAGGCCAAAGAAAAAGGAAATTCTGAAAAAACGAATAACAGAAAAAATAGGGAAAAATCGTAATAAACCCAAAACTAGCAATTTTCAATTTCTAAAATATTAATATATTTCAATTTTTACATTAATATATAAATCTCAATATATGTATATTTTAAATATAATATAAAATTAAATAGTATAGAAATTCTAAATTTAGTATATTTTAAAATAATATTTATATTATTTAATAATATTTATATTATTTTGTAAATTTTTTATTCTAAGTAATTTATAGATAGAAATTCCGCATCATTTGTCATTTTTAGTTTTTAACTTTTGAAACATTTGTCCCGTACCGCATACTACATTTTTCACCATTCAGATATTTTCTTGAACCGATTGTTACGCATTAACTGCACTTGTTTCGCATGATGAAATTTTTTTAATTGTACCGCACTTAAACCGTACCACACCTCCCAAACCGCTTGTTCCGCACCGCCCAAATAGTTGTTACCATTCGAAGCATGGGTGATTTGTGTAATAAACTTTTTGTGTAGGTTAAGAGTGAATGAAACACACTTCATTCATTTTCTATTTTTTATTTTTTTTTCTTTTTATATTAAAACCACTTGTTACAAAAATGTTGAATGGTAGCATATTGGTATCACGCACATGGTGTTACTTGAAAAGCAGCAAACATACATTGCCTAATCGGAAACATTATTTCCCGAGAAAATTCAGTTAATGGCATGAGTCTTCAATTCCCCGGGCGACTTCATAATTGTTGACCAAAAAATATTGAAAATTTGGTTACGTATTTAACCAAATATATATGAGTATAGAATTTTATAATGATTACATATTTTATTTTAAAATTAATTTCCAAACCCATGAAACACTATAAAGATTCACCATGATAAAAAAAAAATTAGTTTGTTTTTTGCAGTAATGATTATTATCATGCATGTCTTCAATATGACTTGTTTCGAGGTTGTATGTGTTATGTGTGTAATAAATTTTAGGTCGGCTAGGTTTAATAATTATTTCCCAAGAGACTTAAGTTAATGTAAGAAAGAGACATCATTTCCCCGAAAAAACCCAGTTCAATAAACCATCATTTACACCTATTTAATCCAATATATTCCCCTTTATTCTCTGACACCCGTTTCCATGTTCATTTACCACCAATAAACAAAAAAAACCCTAGAGTCTCACCTTCACACAAATTTCTCAAAATTCACAATGAGTCACGCAACATTAATTGTAGATATAAATAACACAAGGAGGGACTGGCGCATTAAGGCCATCGTCTGCCGAGTTTGGATGGACGCGATAACTCACGAGCTTTCTTTTGTTTTGAGCGATCGATTCCTGTGTTTAAACTTATTTTTTTTTATATTCAGAGCATGTACTTAGTTCTTTTCTTAAAATCTTCAACTTTTTTTTGATAGGGTCAAAGAATCGGTGGTACTGCTCCGGCCAAACTATTTTACAAGTTTTGTGAGATGATACACCGAGAAAATCACTGGATAAACATATATAACTTTGGAGTAGAGGAAGCGCCGATCGCCTGGAAACTGTCAACACATAATTTCCAGATTCGATTTACGGATGAAACTCTCATTTTCTGGGATGCGAACAAACGAGAAATGTTCGATTTTGTTTCTCTTAAATCGATTCATAGAGGACTTTCTAGAACATCTTCCCCGATTGGTTAGATCAACCTAATTATTTTATATATTGTTTTTTTATTTATATTTAGACTAACATAATTGAATTTAGATTTCATTGGGGCCGTTACGCATGTGAGCCCTGTGAGAAAGTGCAGCGGAGTGAGGGAGTTACCCGAACCTTGGTATCTGAGATCCACTACGGATTTCACCATGGAAGACTATAAGTGAGTTATTCTTATCTCACTAATACTCATATTTTGTTGTTCTTTAATCCGGGGTGGTTATGGTGATTGACAAACAATATGACGCTTTCCTAATTCAGGGGTCATTCAATCGGTGGTCGCATATGCTAAACATGCAGAGGAATTGTATGAAACATGGGTGGGTGATAGCCCATATGAATATATGATATGTCTGTTCAAGTCGGCGAGGATTCTACGGAACGGGGGTAAGTTTTGTTCTACTAGTTATTAATATGAGTATTACAGCTCCAATATGATAAAATCTAAGTTCTTCCTTTCAAATAGGAATGACAGAAATTGATCTGGATCCGACTATGTCGGTGGTTCTGTTCAACCGTACAGAAGTTTCTGCAGTTGACAAGTGGGAGACATTATTAGTATCGTGGGTTAGATAATTCATTATTCTGAAATCTCGAGTCCTCTTTATTTATAATTAATTTTTGGTTTAATCAATTATAGTGAAACCAGGTACATTTACTGTGGTGAACAGCCTTGGTCCTCCGATGATGAAGAAATGTCTGAAAATGAATCAATATATGAAATTGAATCAATATATGAAAACGATCATGTTTGACTCGACTGTCTTTATTAATAACTTTTCTAGGTCATGATGAACTTGATCAATGTAATATATTTTTTCTAGTGTTTATGGCACTACAAAAAATCTGGGTAATAGCCACAGATTAGCTAGAATTTTCGTAGCTATTTTTAAGTTGCGGATAGCTACGAATTTGCCGCGACTGGAAAAATTAAAATCCGTAGCTAATCCGTAGCTATTTATAGCTATATAGCTACAGAATAAATTTGTAGTTGTTCGTAGCAAAATAGCTACAGACAGCTACAACACGCTCGTAGAAACATATAGCTACGAATATACATGACAAAAATGCGGAAATATAGCTACGACGTATTTTCGTGGCAAACTAGCTACATTTACAGTGGTAAACAGCCTTGGTCCTCCTATGATGAAGCAATATTTGAAAATGAACCAATATATGAAATTGAATCAATATCTGAAAATGATGATGTTTGACTCGACTCTTTGTTAATAACTTTTCTAGGTCACGATGAACTTGATCAATGTAATATATTTTTTATAGTGTTTATGGATCTCTTTTCTGATACTCGAATGTTTATAAGATGTATGAATGATAGTTGGTTTTTTTTACCAGTTAAACCTTAGTATCATTCGTTATAGGAATAACTGTAACCACAAATGTGAGTTAGGTTGGTTTTTTTTTTCCGTTATACATTATTTATTGAATCTTTATATTAAATTAGAAGTGCTTTTGGCCTTATATTCACTCTCAAATTGGTTGATTACTAAGTTACCATTAATGAAATTAAACTTTTTACAATATTAACCTTAGTTTGTATTTATAATTTTGTATTTATTACATTAGTTTTTATTTTAAAGATATACATAATCCGGATAAAATAAATAAAAAGATAAGTTGAATTATGAGTTTTTAATATTGATAACTATAAAACAAATTTATATAGTAAATTATTATTAGTTATATGAATTTTAAATTTGGATAAATGTAAACGATAAAATATATAAAATTAAAATATCCATACATATATAATTATATTTTATTTAAAATTTTGTTTATGAGATATATTTAATTTTAAATAAAAAATAAAAAATTTAAGATGATAAATATGAAAATATTTATGAAGATTTTAAATATTAATAAATATGGTTTTATAGATAATACAATTTATATAGTAAATTATTATTATTTATATAAATATTGAATTTATATATAAATTATAAAACAATTTTATTAAAATATTATATATTTTATGAATTTATAATTATAATTTATTTTGTTGCTATTAGTTTTATTTTAGAATAAATTATAAAATGTTTTAATAAGAGATTAAGTATAATAATGTTTGTATCTATATTTAATTACAAATAGTTTAATATAGATTTTTTATAATATTACTATTGTTAAATTAAATTGATAATTTAAAAAAAAAGTTGAAAATTTGTATGTTAATAATGTTTGTGCTCGCAAACGGTGCGAGCGAATCGTACTGGTATCCCTTAAACAGACGCTACTAATTGCTTGGTTTGGCCATATTTAAATGTAATTATTTTTATACTCGCATTAAAAATATTCTATTTATGATCCGGAAGGACACATTAGAAGCCATAATCTTAATGTTTTCGATTGGATGTTAAGGGTGAATCAAGAGAGCTTTGAGATCATTGTTAGATTCTGTATTGCATAGGTCTCACATTTTCAAGTTCCACCTAGGCAGAAAAAGATCTTCAATTTCAAGATTTGAAGCAGGCGGCTGAAGCAAAGAGTACCACCGAGCTATAGTTGGTGAAGGCAAAGAGAAAATTGTCCGAGCTAATATCTGGCTTGGAGAAACTGCTGGGTTTATTGGCGGGCAATGATCCCTTTTGTAGACATAGACTTCTACGAGTCATTGAAACTCTTAAAAGCACTAGAGAGAAAAATAGCTTCCCTTCTCCTAGAGTTAGAGAGTTGAAAATCAAGAGCCCAAGAACTTGGTCTAAAGTTGGTTGGCAGCGAAAAGGAAAGTCTTGGAATCACTGAGCCAAATATGATGAACAACTTCGAAGGTAACAAAGGGTACAAACAGGGGTAGATCTAGAAACATTTTTTTGTTGGAAGCACAATACTAAAATCAAAGATTTTTTTTTTGTATCTAGAAACATTCTGTATCCCATGCCATAAAAAGGAGTTGTGATGACTGTTACAATCTTCCTGCAAAACTAAGGTGTTTATGTTGACAACTGTTGACTTTAGTTCTGATTTTTTTGTAAGCTTTCTAGTACATAGCGGTAAGTCCAAGTAACGGATCGGAAGAGAACTAGTACTTAAAGAGAACATGTTTCTCAAGCGATCCAGAACGTCATCGGCTACCTTGCAATGAACATTGAGGTTTTGTCACATTTACCACCAAACCGAGAGCTTCTCGGATTGTGACAGAACATTGAAAACACCCACAACTGATTGGTAGGTACCTTCCACAAAAAATGTGTAAATCATCAGCAAATGATAAATTGGTTAGGCATTTCGTCTCACAGCCCGAATGATACTTGAAAATCTCATCTTTTGCTGCATTATTAAGCATGTATGACAGAACATTCATTTCCATAACAAATAAAATCGGAGATAGTGGATCTCCAGACGTAATCCCGAGCGACCCTTGGAAGTAACCAGAAGTAAGGCCACTGATACAAACTGAAGGTAAACGTAGTACCTCCCACCAGACAATAATGTGAAATATGCATGGACAAGTCAGTGTACCTCTTTACTTGAAGATGTTTTGGATCCATCTCCTTTGGGCAAGTAATAATCAAATATTATTACTTTCTATTTTTTTGGAAAATAGATTTTTATGGTTGGATAATTAACAAAACTACCATGCTCCCTGTTGATTTAGGTTCGAAACCCTCTGTGACCTTACATCCATGCTTATTTCCCTTCTTTCAAGATAAACATCACTAAAGTCTAGGATTCCTTTCTTTTTTTGATATATAATTCCACTATTTTCCAAATCGAATTAATCCTATTTCTAGAACATTATATTAGTTGAATCATTTTACTTTATTGGTTGAGCTTCTAAAAAATAAAATAAAATCCAGTCTTTTGTTTTGTCTCCCTGGCTTGCATTTAGTTTCACTTAACTACCTTTAGATATTTACATATGTACATTATATGCTTCAAATAGTTTGACAAGTACTACATTTTTTATAGTTCTTTTGTAAAAAGAGAATAAATTTAATATACAGTATACGAGTAGACATTTTAAATATTTCCTAACCACATGTTTTATATAAGTTAAAGAGCAAAAAACGAAGAAAAAATATATTATTATTTGTACCATATAAAATTAAAGAAAAAATCTCTTGACCCACCACTGAAACATATCATAGGTTCCTAAATATTGACAAGAATATAACATAAATTAAATTTGTATAGTCAAAGTACATGCAAATATTATGGCTACTATCGTATTAATTTCTAGACCCACCACTGAAACATATCATAGGGTCCTAAATACATTTATTTACCTATCGTTCCATATAATTGTCACTGCGATCTTCATTGTCCGTGAAAATAATAGTAGACCATCTTGAACAACATATACAATTTGCTATAATATTCAATAATAGAAAAATCCATTTGTTTTACCTTGCAGAACAAACAATTACAACTCTAAATTCTTTTCCAAAAGATGATGTAATCAATCACAACTACATTTATGTAAATAAAGTTATTTTCCATCTCACATATCTTATATTTCTTCGACGTCTATTCTTAATTTACATTATCATCAATTACGAGTCAATGAAACCACGAAACTCTATAAAGATTTATCTAGATAAACTTGTGGTTGTGGTTTATGGGTTTTTTTCTTTATGCAGATATGTTTAATAATATCTCCGTGTTATATATGCCTTGATTTGTGTGCTATATACATTAAGTATGTTAATTGAAGCAAACGACTTCAGTTCCCCGAGTGAATTCAAAATAATTGACCAAAAAAATTTACCATGTGGTCATTAACATCTTACTAAATTTAAATTGACTAAGGCTTTGAATGGTGACAGCGGATCAGGCAGTGCGGAACAAGCGGTTCGGAAGAGCGGTACAGTTCATATACTGTTCATACGGAAGAAACCTATGATGCAAAACAAGTGCGGTTAGTGTGGAACAAATGGTACGAAACAATGTTTGAATGGTGAAAAAACGCAGTATGCGGTACAAGATAAACGTTGAATGGTAAAAATTGACAAAACGTGATGTAGAATACATATTAACATAAATATTTGAATAAAAAAAATAAAAATTGATTTATTGAAAATTTAAAATAAATATTTTATAATAAAATATTATTATTTTGATAAACTATATTAAATTTAGAATAGATATACTATTTTATATTTTCACATATACACTATTTAAAAATTCTATATTATTTTAAAAATTAAAATGGATTAATATTTTAGAAATTAAAATAGACTTATAATATAGGAACATTTATATATTAAAATTATTTATTATTTGATTAATTCTAGTATATTATAAGAAAATATACTAATAGTATAAGAAAATAACCAAAATTTATTTTGATTCAGTTCGAATCGGGTTTTTGTAATTTCACATATTTCAAATTTTGACAAAATAAACTGAACTTTTTAATTTTTAGAAAAAAAAGTTAATTAGTTTTTGTTTATTTCGGATAAATTTGGATAAATTAATTTAAAATTAAAAAACTAAATAATCAATTGGTTCATCAAACCAGACCGAACCAAATCGATAACCAAAACTAAATTTTTAACTTTATCAAAATAATTGAACTAGATAGCCGAAGCAAAACCAAAAACCGAAAACATAGTTCGGTTCGGTTAACCCAATTTGGTTTTAAAAATTTAGCTCTAATCTTCACCAATAATTATTCATGTCTTGTTCTTATCAAATATATTAATGTACATCTTAATCATATATTGTATTTTTGTCTTAGATATACACATCAAGTTTTAATTATTATTTAATATCTTTACTTGTTCAATATATTAATTTCAAAATTTTTTTTTAAAAACTAAAAACGCACTTTGAAGTCAAAACCACTGCGAATTTGAATGTTACAAGCAGTCCACTTCAAAAACACTATGCAAGATAAAATATAGGCTATGAATGGTGAGCGGTTCATAAGCGGATGAACCACTCAAGTGAGAAGAACCACTTAAATTGTCCATTCGTGATTTTTTAAAACAAATTGTAAAGAAATTGGTGAACCACTAGCGGTTCAGTTTTTTCTTGTCTTCTAGTAAAAAAAGCGGATGAAATGCTTCATCTCTTCTGTACTCGTACAAGAGAGTGATTTATACACTGTTACGTGCAGTTCACATATATATATACTAAAATAGCTTGATATATTTATTTAAATAACAAAAACTAGTACAACTGAGATAATTTTTTCTATACATTTTTAAAATATCAAACATTCTCTTATTTTTCCGTTCTAAGAAAATGTTAAAATCCAAACATTTTGGAAAACATTAATATACTAATTTTGTCGATCAAATATAAAAAATTGTTCTCAATATAAATAAATATGTATGAAAATCAATGAATCGGTCATTAAAATATTAAAAATAGCCAATTTTTACATGTTTCAACCGCTTGATCCGCAACGCTTTATCTGTTTTCTCCATTCAAAATTTTAAACATATATTTAGACCACTAGATCCGCTTGATGCACACTTGTACCACTAGATCTGTTAGATCCGTTTTAGTTCCGCTTGATCCGCTAGATCCGCAACACCGTATCTGCTTTCTCCATTCGAAGCCATAGTTACCATTCAACAACGGTGTTAATGTGTGGGACGTATCAAATGAAAAGACCCCAATTCAACAAAAAACTTTTTGCTCGTTTAGTAAATAATGAGAACGACATGGTGGTTGAAAAGAACCAAATAAGGTGTAGTTAAGTGTGGTTTCATAAACACTAAATGTTTTTTTTTTCCTTTTAATTTTAAACAAACAATTAGTTGTATTTAGCTATTTTATTAATTATGTTATAAACTTTTAAGATTTTAAATTTAAGATATAATAAAATAATATAATTTCTATCTATTTGTAATATTTATTATAACTTATATTATGCATTTCTTGTAATTTAATTATAAATTCAATTAGATTCGGTTGACTGAACATATCGATTAATTAATTTTTCAAATCGATTTATACTCGTTTTGAACTGAATATACTGAATTATAAAAATTACCGTATCAATCAAAAATAAATGAATTTACAAAAAAGAAAAAATCTAAAAACAGAAAAAATCAATTCAGAATTTTTTTGAAAATCTCAAAATAACTGAAATCCGAACTGAATCAAACCGAAATAAAATTCATATATTTTAGGCCAAAGAAAAGAAAATTCTGAAAGCGAAAAACCGAAAAATAGGAAAACAAAATCGTAATAAATCCAAAACTAGGAATTTTCAATTTCAAAAATATTAATATATTTCAAATTTTAAATTAATATATAAATCTCAAAATAATATATATTTTTAAATATAATATAAAATATTAAATAATATAGCGATTCTAAATTTAATATATTTTAAAATAATATTTAATATATTTTAAAATAATATTTAATATATTTTAAAATAATATTATATTATTTTTTTATAATATTTAATATATTTTAAAATAATATTTATATTATTTTGTAAAATATTTAACTAAGTAATTTATATATAGCAATTTCGCATCATTTGTCATTTTTAGTTTTTTTTTACTTTTGAAACATTTGTCTTGTACCGCATACTGCATTTTTCACCATTCAAATATTTTTCCGAATCGCTTGTTACGCATTAACCGCACTTGTTCTGCATGATGCATTTTTTTTTAATTGTACCGCACTTAAACCCTACCACACCTCCCAAACCGCTTGTTCTGCACCGCCCAAACAGTTGTTACCATTCGAAGCATGCATAATTTGTGTAATACACTTTTTGTGTGGGTTAAGAGTGAATGAAACACACTTCATTCATTTTCTATTTTTTATGTTTTTTCTTTTTATATTAAAACCACTTGTTACAAAAATGTTGAATGGTAGCATATTGGTATCACGCACATGGCGTTACTTGAAAAGCAGCAAACATTCATTGCCTAACTGGAAACATTATTTCCTGAGAAAAATCAGTTAATGGCATGAGACTTCAATTCCCCGAGCGACTTCATAATTTTTGACCAAAAAATATTGAAAATGTGGTTACATATTTGACCAAATGTATATGAGTATAGAATTTTATAATGATTACATATTTTATTTTAAAATTAATTTCCAAACCCACGAAACACTATAAAGATTCACCATGATAAAAAAGTTTAGTTTTTTTTGTGTGCAGTAATGATTATTATCATGCATGTCTTCAATATGACTTGTTTCAAGGTTGTATTTATTATGTGTGTAATGAATTTTAGGTCGGCTACGTTTAATAATTATTTTCCAAGAGACTTAAGTTAATGTAAGCAAGAGACATCAATTCCCCGAAAAACTCAGTTCAATAAACCATCTTTTACACCTATTCGATCCAATATATTCCCCTTTATTCTCTGACACCCGTTTCCATGTCCATTACCACCAGGAAAAAAAAAAACTTAGAGTCTCTCCTTCACATAAGTTTTGCAAAATTCACAATGAGTCACGCAACATCAGTTGTAGATATAAATAAAACAAGAAGGCATTGGCGCATTAAGGCCATCGTCTGCGGAGTTTGGACGGACGCGATAACTCAAGAGCTTTCTTTTGTTTTGAGAGATCGATTGGTGTGTTTAAACTTATTTTTTTTAATATTCAGAGCCTATACTTAGTTCTTTTCTTAAAATCTTCATCTTTGTTTTTGATAGGGTCAAAGAATCGGTGATAATGCTCCGGCCGAACTACTTTACAAGTTTTATGAGATGATAGACCGAGAAAATCACTGGATAAACATATATAACTTTGGAGTAGAGGAAGCACCGATCGCCTGGAAACTGTCAACACATAATTTTTAGATTTGATTTACGGATGAAAATCTCATTTTCTGCGATGCGAACAAAGCTCCAAGAGAAATGTTCGATTCTGTTTCTCCTAAATCGATTCATAGAGGACTTGCAAGAACATCTTCTCTGATCGGTTAGATCAACCTAATTATTTTATATATTGTTTTTTATTTATATTTAGACTGACATAATTGAATTTAGATTTCATTGGGGCTGTTACGCATGTGAGCCCTATGAGAAAGTGGAGCGGAGCGAGGGAGTTACCTGAACCTTGGTATCTGAGATCCACTACGGATTTCACCATGGAAGACTTTAAGTAAGTTATTCTTATCTGACTAATACTCATATTTTGTTGTTCTTTAATCTGGGGATGGTTATGGTGATTGACAAACAACATGACGCTTTCCTAATTTGTTGTTTCCTAATGATAGTTGGGTTTTTTTTTTTCCATTTTAACCTTAGTATCATTTGTTATAGGAATAATTGTAACCACAAATGTGAGTTAGGTGGGGTTTCTTTTATTTTTTTTCCGTTATACATTATTTATTGAATCTTTATATTAAATGAGAAGTGATTTTGGCCTTATATTCACCCTAAAATTGGTTAATTACTAAGTTACCATTAATGAAATTAAACTTTTACAATATTAACCTTAGTTTATATTTATAATTTTATATTTATTACATTATTTTTTTATTTTTAAGATATACATAATCCGGATAAAATAAATAAAAAGGTAAGACGATAAATATGAAAAATATTTTTGAATTATGAGTTTTTAATATTGATCACTATAAAACAAATTTATATAGTAAATTATTATTAGTTATATGAATTTTAAATTTGGATAAATGTAAACAATAAAATATATAAAAATTAAAATATCCATACGTATATAATTATATTTTATTTAAATTTTTATTTATGAGATATATCATATATGTAATTATAAATAAAAAAATTAAGATGATAAATATGAAAATATTTATGAAGATTTTTAAATATTAATAAATATGGTTTTATAGATAATAGAATTTATATAGTAAATTATTATTATTTATATAAATTTTCAATTTATATATAAATTATAAAATAATTTTCATAAAGTTTATATATTGTATAAATATATAATTATAATTTATTTTGTTTCTATAAGTTTTATTTTAGAATAAATTATAAAAAAATTAATAAGAGATTAAGTATAATAATGTTTGTATCTATATTTAATTACAAATAGTTTGATATAGATTTTTTATAATATTATTGTTGTTAAACTAAATTGATAATTTTTTTAAAAAAAGTTGAAAATTTGTATGTTAATAATGTTTGTGTTCGCACACGATGCGAGCGAATCATACTAGTATCCCTTAAACATATACTACTAATTGCTTGGTTTGGCCATATTTAAATGTAATTATTGTTTATACTCACATTAAAAATATTCTATTTATGATACATAAGGACACATTAGAAGCCATAATCTTAATGTTTTCGATTGGAAATATTCTTAATAGTGTACTATTGCAAAAACCTACTGCAAAAATAGACCGATGAATATATATATATAGTCAACTAAGACTCTCTCTCTTTCACACTCTCACCTCTTTCTACAGAACCTTCGCTTTTTTCGATCGCTGTCTCCGGCGGTCGGGTTACTTTTGTCGCCTTTGTTTATTGATACGATCAGGTTTTAATCCCTATATCTACAATGCAAGTGCACAGACGTGACTAGTAGTATATAAGTTATCGAAATCCACAGAGACTCAAGATCTTGCGATAGATTATAGAGCGTCCAATTAAGCTAGGTGAAACAGATGTGAAAGCAGTAAATCAAACAGAAAAGTAAATCAGTAGCAAGAGTGGTTTGTAAGCAATTAACTAAAAGCGCTAAGTCTAGGGAGTTCTCAGGAAATCAGACAAGCATATCAATTATCAGTCAGGATCAAATTAAGTTCGGTTCTAAAACCCAAACACAGATATAGAACTAACCAACTTTCGTTGCGAGAATTCTCTAAGTCTAATTAGCAGAAACCCAAATTTCTTTGCAATTCCTAACAGATTAAACTAGCCTTAAGTGCAAGTTTGATTTGTTTACAATTCAATTAAACCAAATTTCTTTGCGGATAATTAAAGTGCTCAACCTAAATAGATCAAATTCTAAACTACACTTTCATATCAATTTATAAACCTAAAGTCTAGATTCTAAGTGATCAGGTTAGAAACTAGTATTAAGCACAATTCAGGTTGAAGAACAAATAAGATATGAATCCTTAACTAACAAATTAATCTAGCAAACCATGAAAACCTTTAAGAGAATCCCTAAACCTAACTATGAATCTACTCAGACATGATCAATGAAAACATAATCAATGAATAAATAGATATCATAAATAGAGAGTAAAGAATAAAGGGGTTCAAAATCTTCTCCAAAAGCAGGAAGCAATACAGGTTCAGATCAGCCCCAAAGCTCTAATAATCTCTATGCTCAAAGTATGAAAAGCGTATGTAAGCGTATGAAAGCGTAACTAAAATAAAACACCAAAAACCTAATTATAATGGCCTAATCACGAGTTGGGGTCTTCTTGTAAATACTGGAACTTCTGGGGCAAAACTGCAATTTTCCAAAGTCTTCATTAATGTGCTGGCGCAGGGCTGCAACGATCGACGCAAATAGTGCATCGATCGATGCATCGGTCAATCTGACTTGGTGAAATCAGCTCTCTAGGCTTTTGCTCCAAAACTCGCCCAAAATGCTCCAATATCTCCAATAATCTCTCAAACGTGCATGTAGCTAATAAACACATGTAAATGACTAGATAACACCGCAAACTACTCTAAAACACACTTATACCATGGCCTAAAACAGGTAAAAACCATGATATATCATTTATATTTAACAAGGGTGTGTATTCTTACAAAAGAATCAAGCTTGGGTGTTAAGGGTGAATCTAGAAAGTTTTGAGATCATTGTTAGATCAAAAACCAAGTAAGAGACTAGGTTGTTAAGGTGAAACTATCGTTTGCTTCGCCATAAAAGTCTTAGGAAAAGAATACCCTTGTGTCACATTCTGTATTACATAGGTCTCACATTTTTAAGTTCCACCTAGGCAGAAAAAGATCTTCAATTTCAAGATTTGAAGCAGGCGGCTGAAGCAAAGAGTACCACCGAGCTATAGTTTGTGAAGGCAGAGAGCAAATTGTCCAAGCTAATATCTGGCTTGGAGAAACTGCAGGGTATATTGGCGGGCAATGATCCTTTTGTAGACATAGACTGTTCCGAGTCATTGAAACTCTTACAAGCACTAGAGAGAAAAATAGCTTCCCTTCTCCTAGAGTTAGAGAGTTTAAAATCAAGAGCCCAAGAACTTGGTATAAAGCTAGGTATCACGGAAGCTTCATCAGATGACCGCTTCCCGCTTCAGAATCGGAGTCGGAATCGGAAGCTTGTAGAAGCTTTCAGAATCTCGTTTCTAGAAACATTATGTATCCCATGTCATAAAAAGGAGTTGTGATGACTGTGGATAATAACTGCAATCTTCCTGCAAAACTAAGGTGTTTATGTTGCCAACTGATGACTTTAGTTCTGATTTTTTTGTAAGCTTTCTAGTACATAGCGGTAAGTCCAAGTAACGGATCGGCAGAGAACTAGTACTTAAAGAGAACATGTTTCTCAAGCGATCCAGAACGTCATCGGCTACCCTGCAGTGAACATTGATGTTTTGTCACATTTACTACCAAACCCGAGAGCTTCTCGGATTGTGACAGAACATTGAAAACACCCACAACTGATTGGTAGGTACCTTCCACAAAAAATGTGTAAATCATCAGCAAATGATAAATTGGTTAGGCATTTCGTCTCACAGCCCGAATGATACTTGAAAATCCCATCTTTTGCTGCATTATTAAGCATGTATGACAGAACATTCATTTCCATAACAAATAAAATCGGAGATAGTGGATCTCCAGACGTAATCCCGAGCGACCCTTGGAAGTAACCAGAAGTAAGGCCACTTATACAAACTGAGTACGAAGGAGAGCAAATGCACGCTTTAATCAAAGATATAAATTGTTGCAGCAGGTCATAGGCTAGAAGCAATGCAAAAACAAAGTCCCACCTCATTGAGTCAAAGGATTTCGCAATATCAATCTTTAGAGTGATCCTCGGTGAAAGAGCATCTCTGTGGTAGCCTTGAAAATTCTCTGAGGCTAAAAGAACATTTTCCAATAAAAGCCGATCTTTTACGAAGATCGTTTGGTTTGGTAGAACCAATTCCGGAAGAATACTCTTTAGACGATCCCATAGCAACCTGGAGATAAGCTTGTAGATGGTGTTTAAACACGCTATGGGTCTGAAGTCTTTGAGTTATCCGCCCCTAGTCTTTTTGGGATAAGAACGAACGAGGTTGCATTAAGGCAGCTTCGCATAAAACCCTTTTTATAGAAATCCTGAACAACTGTAGTAACTTCATTCCCCACAACAGCCCACGCGGATTTAAAGAATTCCACCGGAAAGTCGTCTGGCCCCGAGGTTTTATTTGAAGGCATCTTAAAGAGAAATTTCTGAATTGCCTCAGCCGGGAAGGATCTTGTCATGTTTGCTTTATGAGTCGCTGAGCATTTGTTGACAATCACATTCGTCAAGTACAAATGAAGGTAAACGTAGTACCTCTCACCAGACAATAATGTGAAATATGCCTGGACAAGTCAGTGTACCTCTTTACTTGAAGATGTTTTGGATCCATCTCCTTTTGGCAAGTAAGAATCAAATAGGGAAAAAACCTAAAAAAATATATTAACTGAATTCGCTTTTGCCGAAAAATACACAGACTTTTGAGATTACCTGATTAATACACGAACTCGTTAATATTATCATTTTAAATCACCAACTAGCAAAATGTCAAGATTTTAATACATCATTTTAACGGAGTTAACGTCCCGTTAGCGGCGTTTCTAACGGAGTTATAAACCGATTGGGAAAAATCCAAAAAACACACCAATTGAATTAATTTTTGCCAAAAAATACACAGACTTTTGTCATTACCTGATTAATACACTAACTCGTTAATATTGTCGTATTTATTCTCTCTTTCTCCTAGATTCTTTCAAAATTTAAATCTATTAATAATTAATGCCTCAAAAACCATCACTGGAGCCTTTTTCCGCAACGTTAATTTCTCTTCCTCTTAGTTTTCTTGTTTCTTCTAAATCCTTCTTTTCATACACCCTCGTGCACAGGGCAGACGATGAGCGGGTATTAATCAGATAATCGCAAAAGTCTATGTATTTTTCGGCAAAAACGAGTCCAGTTGGTGTATTTTTTGGGTTTTTTCCCTAATCAAATATTATTACTTTCTATTTTTTTGGAAAATAGATTTTTATGGTTGGATGATTAACAAAACTAGCATGCTCCCTGTTGATTTAGGTTCGAAACCCTCTGTGACCTTACATCCATGCTTATTTCCCTTCTTTCAAGATAAACATCACTAAAGTCTAGGATTCCTTTCCTTTTTTTGATATATAATTCCACTATTTTCCAAATCGAATTAATCCTATTGCCAGAACATTATATTAGCTGAGTCATTTTAATTTATTGGTTGAGCTTCTAAAAAATAAAATAAAATCCAGTCTTTTGTTTTGCCTCCCTGGCTTGAATTTAGTTTCACTTAACTACCTTTAGATATTTACATATGTACATTATATGCTTCAAATAGTTTGACAAGTACTACATTTTTTATAGTTCTTTTGTAAAAAGAGAATACATTTAATATACAGTATACGAGTAGACATTTTAAATATTTCCTAACCACATGTTTTATATAAGTTATAGAGCAAAAAACCCAAAAAAATGTTATTATTTGTACCATATAAAAATTAAAGAAAAAATCTCTAGACCCACCATTGAAACATATCATAGGTTTCTAAATATTGACAAGAATATAACATAAATTATATTTGTATAGTCAAAGTACATGCAAATATTATGGCTACTATCATATTAATTTCTAGACCCATCAGTGAAACATATCATAGGTTCCTAAATACATTTATTTACCTACCGTTCTGTATAATTTCACTGCGATCTTCATGGTCCGTGAAAAAGAATAGTAGACCGTCTTGAATAATATATACAATTTGCTATAATATTCAATAATAGAAAAGTCTGTTTGTGTTACCTTGCAGAACAAACAATTACAACTACATTTATGTAAATAAAGTTATTTTCCATCTCACATACTTTATATTTCTTTGACGTCTATTCTTAATTTACATTATCATCAATTACTAGTCAATGAAATAAATCCAATACATTTATTAAAATAGTTTAAACCAGAAATACATGGTAGTTTAATTATCATATGTATTTTAGGTATACTACATTTACAATGGAAGACGAAGAACCTGTCCAACAATTGTTTAATATAAATATACTCTTTTTAAATTGGTATATTGATAAATATAGTACAAAACTACTTACTTCTATAACTCAAACCTCGTGTGTGCCAGGATAAATATCACTATTATGTTTAAGGAAACTGATTTGCTTTCTGACCACGACGACATGACCATGGTCAATAGATCATACGGAATTGATCATATATAAATGACCAAGCGAGACCTAGGCCTAAAATGTTTTAGGTCCGTTTTCATTAAAGGTACTGGCCATCATATGAATAAAACAAATAAACTAGAATAATTGTATTCGAATGTTATGTTAATGTGACTATGAACAAGTTTATGACACACTAGGGTTATACTAGAGTTTTTGTATTCGGAAGTGAAAAGAAAAATTGTGGTAGACAAGGAGTGACCATCAGAATGCGAACAAATAATCTTAACAGCTCGTAAGAAATGTACAGCCAACATATGTGACCAAAGAAGATTGAACATCTGAGTAGGGAAGTTTATAGTAATTAAGTATTTTATTTAAAATAAATTAAATGAAATCATGAAACTTTATAAAGATTTATCTAGATAAACTTGTGGTTGTGGTTTGTGGTTTTTTTTTCTTTATGCAGATATGTTTATTAATATCTCCGCATTATATATGCCTTGATTCCTGTGATATATTCATTAAGTATGTTAATTGAAGCAAACGACTTCAGTTCCCCTAGTGAATTCAAAATAATTGACCAAAAAAATTTACCATGTGGTCATTAACATCTTACTAAATTTAAATCGACAAAGACTTTGAATGGTGATAGCGGATCAGGCAGTGGGGAACAAGCGGTTCGGAAGAGCGGTACGGTTCATACGGAAGAAACGTATGATGCGAAATAAGTGCGGTTAGTGTAAAACAAACGGTACGAAATAATGTTTGAATGGTGAATAAATGCAGTATGCAGTACAAGATAAACGTTGAATGGTAAAAAATGACAAAATGTGATGTAAAATAAATATTAACATAAATATTTGAATAAAAAAATAAAAAATTGATTTATTGAAAATTTAAAATAAATATTTTATAAAAATATTAATATTTTTATAAACTATATTAAATTTAGAATAGATATACTATTTTATATTTTAACATATACATTTAAAAATTCTATATTATTTTAAAAATTAAAATGGATTAATATTTTAGAAATAAAATTTTTTTTTGGATTAATTCTAGTATATATAAGAAAATATACTAATAGTATAAGAAAATAACGAAAATTTATTTTGATTTAGTTTGATTCGGGTTTTTGTAATTTCAGATATTACAAATTTTGCCAAAATAAACTGAACTTTTCAGTTTTTAGAAAGAATTTTAATTAGTTTTGGTTTATTTCGGATAAATTTGGATAAATTAATTTAAAATTGAAAAACTAAATACTCGATCAGTTCATCAAACCAGACCGAACTAAATCGATAACCAAAACTTAATTTTCAAGTTTATCAAAATAATTGAACTAGATAGCCGAAGCATAACCAAAAACCGAAAACATAGTTCGGTTTGGTTAACCCAATTTGGTTTTAAAAATTTAGCTCTAGTTCAACCGAAAGTTTTTGCTGGTTTAGTAAATAATGAAAACGACCTGGCGGTTAAAAAGAACCAAATAAGGTGTAGTTAAGTGTGGTTTCATAAAAGCTAAATCTTTTTTTTCTTTTAATTTTAAACAATTAGTTGTATTTATTAGGTATTTTATTAATTATGTTATAAACTTTTAAGATTTTAAGTTTAAGATATAATCAAATCATATAATTTCTATCTGTTTGTAATATTTATTATAACTTATATTATGCATTTCTTGTAATTTAATTATAAATTCGATTAGATTCAGTTGACTGAACATATCGGTTAATTTTTTTTTCAAATCGATTTATACTGGTTTTGAACTGAATATACTGAATTATACCCAAAATAAAATTACCGAATCAATCAAAAATAACTGAATTTGCAAAAACAAAAAAACTAAAAACTGAAAAAATCAATTCAGCAAATTTTTGAAAATCTATAAATAACTGAATTTGAACTGAATCAAACTGAAATAAAATTCATATATTTTAGGCCAAAGAGAAAGAAAATTCTGAAAAAGAGAATAACCAAAAAATCGGAAAAATTCATAATAGACCAAAACTAGAAATTTTAAATTTCTAAAATATTAATATATTTCAAATTTTAAATTAATATATAAATCTCAAAATAATGTATATTTTAAAATATAATATATATTAAATAGTATAGCAATTCTAAATTTAATATATTTTAAAATAATAATTAATATATTAAAATTATTTATTATTTGATTAATTCTATTATATTAAAAGAAAATATAATAATAGTATAAGAAAATAACCAAAATTTATTTTGATTCAGTTCGATTCGGGTTTTTTTAATTTCAGATATTTCAAATTTTGCCAAAATAAACTGAACTTTTCAGTTTTTAGAAAGAATTTTAATTAGTTTTGGTTTATTCGGATAAATTTGGATAAATTAATTTAAAATTTAAAAACTAAATAATCGATCGGTTCATCAAACCAGACCGAACTAAATCGATAACGAAACTAAATTTTCAAGTTTATCAAAATAATTGAACTAGATAGCCGAAGCATAACCAAAAACCGAAAACATAGTTCAGTTCGGTTAACCCAATTTGGTTTTAAAAATTTAGCTCTAATCTTCACCTATAAATATTCATGTCTTGTTCTTATCAAATATATTAATGTACATCTTAATCATATATTGTATTTTTGTCTTAGATATACACATCAATTTTTAATTATTATTTATCATCTATACTTTTTCAATATATCAATTTCAATTTTTTTTAATAGAAAAAACTAGAAAGCCACTTTGAAGTCTAAACCACTGCGAATTTGAATGTTACAAGCAGTCCACTTGAAACACTATGCGTGATAAAATATAGGCTATGAATGGTGAGCGGTTCATAAGCGGATGAACCACCCAAGTGAGAAGAACCACTTAAATTGTCCATTCGTGATTTTTTAAAAGATATTGTAAAGAAATGGGTGAACCACTAGCGGTTCAGTTTTTTCTTGTCTTCTAGTAAAAAAAGCGGATGAAATGCTTCATCTCTTCTGTACTCGTACAAGAGAGTGATTTATACACCGTTACGTACAGTTCACACATTTCTCTTATTTTCCATTCTAAGAAAATTTTAATACATTTAAACAATTTTTCTATAGATTTTTAAAAAATCAAACATTCTCTTATTTTCCATTCTAAGAAAATTTTAAAATTCAAACATTTTGGAAAACATTAATATACTAATTTTATTGATCAAATATAAGAATTGTTCTCAATGTAAATATGTATGAAAATCAATGAATCGGTCATTCAAATATTAAAAATACCCAAAATTTGATCTGTTTGAACTGCTTGATCCGCAACGCTTGATCTGTTTTCTCCATTCAAAATTTTAAACATATATTTTAGACCACTAGATCCGCTTTTGCTCGTTTAGTAAATAATGAGAATGACCTGGTGGTTAAAAAAAACCAAATAAGGTGTAGTTAAGTGTGGTTTCGTAAAAGCTAAATATTTTTTTCTTTTAATTTTAAACAAACAATTAGTTGTATTTAGCTAATTTATTAAATATGTTATAAACTTTTAAGATTTTAAATTTAAGATATAATCAAATAATATAATTTCTATCTGTTTGTAGTATTTATTATAACTTATATTATGCATTTCTTGTAATTTAATTATAAATTCGATTTTATTCAGTTGACTGAACATATCGGTTAATTGTTTTTTCAATGGAAAATTTGGCTAATTGGGTCAAAAAAAAATGAACTTTGTCCTTCTACACCTTTTTCAAATTTTACCCAATTTTGACAACAATACCCTTATATATTTGATAAATATTAAATTTCAATAGTTACAAAACCCCAAAAAATATTAAAAATAAGATAAGGTAAATAAACACCAATGAAATTTTTTAATGTTTTATTTATTGAATATTCGATTTTCTAAAATTATTTTTTCTTTTTATTCTGCGAATTGCATAATACACATTCTACAATATTCTACCATTTCCACTGTGATCTACCAATGGTAGAATACGTAATCTTCCACTTTCACTGCGATCTACCATCCGTAGAATACATATTCTACGGTTTACTCTTTGTTCTGCTAATCGTCACATTTGGTAGTATATGTTTTCTACCACTTCTTCTATATTCTACCATCTGCAGAATATACAGTCTACCACTTTCACTGTGATCTACCAATGGTGGAATGTATATTCTGCCGAGGTTGTTACAAAAATCTGAGAAAATCTAGGGATATATTTGAATATGATGATCAAGATCTATACTCAAGTTTTCGAAACTTGCTTGAATATTTCAAAAAATTCTTGTTTTTTTGTTGTTCTTCTTCAAATCCTTTTGTTAATTTGTTTTGCTCTTTTTTGGTTGATCAAAATGTTTCATAACTATTAAACTTTTAGTATATGAATTTCGTGTGCTAGTAAAGGATGGAGATTAATGTTGATGAAGTAAAAAATGTCATGTAATGATCATGTATGAAAATAACATTGAACTCGTATATAAGTAACAAACACTGATATTGACAACGTGCATAAAAAGATGATTACACTGAGAAAAAAACTGGACTAAGAATCACTACAACTAGATCAAGCCGAATATAAACTTACAAATTCACTTGCCTATGAAAAGAGAGATAGCCAAAAGAAAAAAGAAAAACATGTCTTAATGCCAGCGTCGGTAAGAGATTCTTCACGTGTGAATGCACAGAAACAGTTTGTGGAGAAAAAAGAATAAGCTGTTGGGTAAAACAGACGCTCCTGAAAACATTTAGATGTAAAAAACAATTAAGTTTGATAAAAATTGAGATAACTATACAGTAGTAACAATGGATTAAAATGATTGTGACAAAGAGAAGCATTCACATACATAGTACTGAAATTTCTTGCCAACAACTAATCTCTGCAATAACAGACTGCAATCAAATTTATTTAGAACGAGCAAAATAGTTTTCATTTACATACAAAAGTTATGCAGATTCCCATGGAACAGAAAATTGTGCGGCAGAAATCAATTGTGGAGGAACATGAGGAAGAATACAGAGCGGCTATAATGAAAGTGGCTTCTCTGAACATTCCCATGTCTCCCTCACCGTCATATGGAACATTCCATGATACAAAGGAAGGAGAAATCCCTGCAGGATCAGTTGTCGAACGGCCCCCATCCCCGTGGTCCTTCAAGGGAATGGGAAGAAACTGGAATCAATTCATAGATCGCCATTTTCCTATGGATGATGACAGTGGACATATGATCTTCAAGAAAGAGGAATCTCAAGCTTTGTTGTGTAGTTAAGGAACATAAAATCTTGTTATACGTGTACATGTAGAATGTAGAATATAGAATCAGAGAAGCAAAATAGTTTAAAATTCATTATTGAGTATATGAGACGTCATGTGCATTAGCTTGTTCTGTTGTTTCTAGTAATCTTTTTTTGCCAAATCTCAATGGATATAACATTTATATTGTTGTATACACTATTCATTTTACAAGCTCACTTAGTTTTGGCTACAACCGCAAACTTGGTTTTGACTCCATCCAACGGCTTCACTATAAATATTCACTCGAGTTTGGTCTCTCGAGTCCTTGGAGCCAAACCAAGATCCGAAACAGCTTCACCTGCACGTGACAGTAACACAACGTTACTTAGAAACCTTGAAGGCACACTAAATTCCAGGAGTATGAGAGTGTTAACGAAAGTTATACCATGCATTCGTTTGACGAATCTCTCGAACTCTATAAAGTTTTGGGACTCCGGCAGAGTTGGGTTGAGCCTTAGGTAAGTGAAACAAGAAAGGTAGCGACCATCAGGGTCGTTAAGGGGCTTTGCGTTTTCAAGAAACTTGTTGTAACCTTCTCGGTCATAACAAGGAAGAGCATTCTCACTACTGTAAGTTTTACCTGCCAAACTAGACCAAGCAGCATTCAGCACCTGAAAAGATTAACATGAAAGCAAAAGTGGCAGCTTAAGATTTTGGCCTAAACCAGATACAACCAATCACTACTGCAAGTTTTTGTAACTCTACGCATGTAAAGTTGAGAGCAGCATCATGTTTCTTAAGCATTGCTGCTATTGGACCGTAGCCATCACGGTTTGAGGGGTTGTAGAATCCAGCAGTGAGTTCAGCAGCATGACTAGCTAGTCTTTAGAAATGGAATCCAAAACGATTTTATTCAGACAATCCGGAACAAAAAACGTATGGTGATTTTATTCAGACAAGCGGGGAAAAACATATGGTGAAATGTACTTTACTCGATTTACCAATAGTTTTATTTGTTCACCTTTGCAGCGATGCAATTTCCTTCGAAAGCCAAGTTTGACATAGAAAGAACATGATCACCATGGTCAATCAGAACTCTTGAGTACCAACTAAGAAAGAATCTGCCATAGTAGCTGTCATAGTCACCTCCATCGCGAAATAATCCAGTCCCACATATAATCAATTCCACAATAGATGAAGTTTGTATTGAAAGCCCAACTTAAGAAATCAAATTTATTGAAATACTTTTTAGATAGATGCAGATGCACACCGATGGATTTGCAGAGGCCGTGGCGGAGTTGCGGAGGCGCTCCGGTGGAGGATATGCAGAGGGCTCCTGCGGAAGAAGTGCGGAAGCGGCTGTAGAGTGACTAAGGAGCAAAGGAGGAAAAAAAGGAAAAGTCAGGAGAAGACTAGTGAGGAGTTGAAGAAGGCAAAAAGGAAGAAGATAGAGAAGATATTTGTTTTAGGTTTAGCTTATTATTAATTTTTTTAAAGATATTATTTTCTAAATTATTTTAAATATGTAATTTTAGGGTTATAAATGGATTTACAAAATATATAATAGTAAAAGGACATTATTAAGTTGAAAAAAGTGTAGAGGGACAAAGTTGTTTTTTTTTACCCAATTAGCCAAATTTCCCTTTTTAAAATCGATTTATACTGGTTTTGAACTGAATATACTGAATTATACCCAACATAAAATTACCCAATCAATAAAACATAACTGAATTTATAAAAAAGAAAAAATCTTAAAACTGAAAAAATCAATTCAGCAAATTTTTGAAAATCTCAAAATAAGTGAAATCTGAACTGAATCAAACCGGAATAAAATTCACATATTTTAGGCCAAAGAAAAAGAAAATTCTGAGTTTGGACGGACGCGATAACTCAAGAGCTTTCTTTTGTTTTGAGAGATTGATTGGTGTGTTTAAAGTTATTTTTGTCTATATTCAGAGCCTATACTTAGTTCTTTTCTTAAAATATTCATCTTTGTTTTTGATAGGGTCAAAGAATCGGTGGTACTGCTCCGGCCGAACTACTTTACAAGTTTTATGAGATGATACACCGAGAAAATCACTGGATAAACATATATAACTTTGGAGTAGAGGAAGCGCTGATCGCCTGGAAACTGTCAACACATAATTTCCAAATTCGATTTACGGATGAAACTCTCATTTTCTGGGATGCGAACAAAGCTCCATGAGAAATGTTCGATTTTGTTTCTCTTAAATCGATTCATAGAGGACTTGCTAGAACATCTTCTCCGGTCGGTTATATCAACCTAATTATTTTATATATTGTTTTTTATTTATATTTAGACTGACATAATTGAATTTAGATTTCATTGGGGCTGTTACGCATGTGAGCCCTATGAGAAAGTGGAGCGGAGCGAGGGAGTTACCTGAACCTTGGTATCTGAGATCCACTACGGATTTCACCATGGAAGACTTTAAGTAAGTTATTCTTATCTGACTAATACTCATATTTTGTTGTTCTTTAATCTGGGGATGGTTATGGTGATTGACAAACAACATGACGCTTTCCTAACCGACAGTTTACCGACGGTTCCTAACCGATGGTTACTAACCGACGGTTCGTAAATTTTTTATATATTATTCATTTGAAATTTATATAATAAATTATTTAATATTAAATATTAAAAATATTTTATACGATTTTTTTTAATAAAATTATTATTAATTTTATAAAATTTATTAAAAATATTTATAAAATAAAATTAAAATTACATAAAATTACATAAAATTGGGATCCACATCGGGTCCCAGTCCCGTCCCCATTCCCTCTACAGAGGCCGTACCCATACCCGTCCCCGTTCCCGATGCTCCTGTTCCCACTCTCGGTCCCGCTACATGAGCTATCCCTTCGGATTCTCCTGGAACAGCGCTGCCGTACTTGATATAGTTCATGATTTGATCTCGCTTCTCCTTCAGCTTTCTTTCATTTTCCGCCTTTTCCGCCTGCATCTGAGCTTCAATATGCTCCATTTCCTCTTGCATCCGAGTTTCAAAACTCGTCTTGAGAGCTGAAATTTCTGCGTCTTTCTCGCGCAAGGCTTCGGTGAAGGCGTCATTCTCTGGTCGGAAGCGGGAATGCGGTGTCGAGGATCCCTCCCCCAAGTTTCCTAAACAAAAAAACACAACCCTTCCTGCGCTGCATTTCCTGCAAAGTAACTAACAAATATTAGTTACGAATCAAGTAAGCAAGAGTTATGAATAATTTTAGTAAACACCCAAACTTACCTCGAGAAAGATCTCGTTGATCTTTCCGACGGTACCTCTTCCGTTGAGCCGACTTCCTCGGACTGTTGGGTCTGGACCTCCTCCACCCGCCTCTTTGCCGACTCTACGATTCTTCGAGCGATCGGATCCTGGATCTCACCCGTAGTCTTGTTCATATGGCCCACCACAGTGAGCTCAACAAACGTCGGCTCTCGTCATGTCTTTTGTTTCTGCACATTTTTAAACAGCCATTAGTATTTAATTAATTACATTATTGAACATTCTAAAATGATACTTACAAAGTCAATCTTCCGTTGTACGGTGCTCTTTACTCCCGCGTTATGAGTCGCCATTCTCAAACCGTTTCTCTCACTCTTGCGGTTCTGGGAATGCGTCGAGGGGTCCGCTACTGTAGCAGGCATGGACCAATGATGGATGAACCCCGCAAACAGTATGAGGTTCACTCCCTTCGGGTCTTCCCCTAAGACATACTTCTGCTTCCACTTGTTGAGGACATATGAATAGTGGGTCATCGCCTTCTGGTGGAAACCCTTCTCCACGAGCGACGTATGGATCATATCCCAAGTGTACTCTTGCTAAAAAAACGATTGATGTTAGCAAAAATTGATAAAAATTACAAATTTATAAGATATCAAACTGAGATATACATACCGCGAATGGGCAGAGCCAGTTATGCTGCTCGGACCTGGGTATCTTCGCGTATAGCAGGTACGGGTGACAGAGCATGCTACACATCATTCCTAAAATGATCTTCATGATCTCCGAAGACGTCATATTGAACCTGTTTCATGTCAATGCCAAAACATTAAAAATTAAACAGACGTTTAAAAAGCATATATAATAAAAACAAACTTGTTGACGTAAAAAAAAAACTTACCAATAAGTACCCGAGTTGTAAAAAGGATCCGGATGAAGTCGTTTAAGCGTATCTCGCCCCGGCTGCTCGACTAATAATTATATCTCCGGTGCGATCGTCGACGGGAAATCATGTGTATCCAGCACATGGGACACTGAATGGCTCCTGCTAGGAGCTTCCTACCACGGAATTGACAGTACCAACCGCGTCGGTCTGAGTTGAGTCGATCGAGCTCGCCGTGGAAGTGCCGATCTTACCTGAGCAGGCTGAGAAGGCTCACCTGGAAGCAATCCATCGTCTTGGGTAGCGGACAAGAATGCCTCGAAATTTCCGTAATCAGTCCTACATTTCGTGAGAAAAACTAATAGTCAACAGTTTGATTAAATTTTATAAAAACGTTTTTATAAATCATAAAATTATAAAAATATTTTTTAAAATTATAATAATTATGAAAACGTTTTTATAAAACAAAAAATTATAAAAACGTTTTTAAAAATTATATATACTTTTTATTAATCATAAAATTTATATAAAAAAATTAAAATCATAAAAATTATAAAGACGTTTATAATAATCCTAATAATTATGAAATTTTTTTATAAAACAAAAAAATAAAAACGTTTTATAAAATTATATAAAACCATTTATTAATAATAAATTTTTAAATCGTTTTAAAAATCATAAAAATTATAAAAACGTTTTTAAAAATCCAAAAAAATATAAAAACGTTTTTAAAAATATAAAAAACGTTTTTATTAATCTTAAATATTATAAAAACGTTTTTATAATCATAAGAACTATAAAACGTTTTTAAAAATCATAAAATTATAAAAACGTTTTTAATAATCTTTAAAATTATGTTAAACATTTTTATAATTAAAAAAATATGAAAACATTTCTATAAAACCAAAAACCTTATAAAACGTTTTAAAATTTATATAAAACGTTTTATAAAAACAAATAAATATTTGAAAAATAAAAAAATTACATTCCTAATCAAACTAACAAGCACACAACAATCTAACAACCTAAATAGGATCCTAAACTCCTATATTCAAGATTCAATCTACATGCATCCTAAATCCTAAAATCAAACAACCTAAAATATAAGTTTTCTCCAAAATTGATCGGTTTAAAGTGAAGCTTACATGATTATGGTGTTGTTGACGGTCAGTGACGGAGAAAGGAGGCCGGAATCGACGGAATAAACAAGAGATAAGTTGGAGAAGAAGAACTAGAGAGAGAGAGAGAGCATACGCAGAAATGGGGGAAGAAGGTTACTCGTCGAAAAGGTATTCTTAATTTCCGACGGATAATTAAAATCCGTCAGAAATCCGTCGGTTATGAAGTGGTCCAATCATTTGGCGGTATGACCAAAAATTTTGGGCGGTATTACGATTTTTGGTGAAATTTTGGCGGTATAATAACCGACAGAATAACCTACGAGGTTTAATTATCCGTCGGAAAATAAACTAAAAAAAAGACACTGCAGGTTTCGAACCCGGGTGTAGTTTAGAATCGATTGTAGCCCAAACCAATATATATATATATAGATTTTGTATTTTTTAACAATATGAAAAAACATTACCATTTAATTATTCAAAGACAATACTAATCTCATTGTTTCATAACTTAAAAACAAAATATTTAAAAATAAAATACTAAACCCATACATTTATTCATAAATCATAGTTTCATAATTTAAAAACATAACATTTAAAAACAAAATATCAAATTTTAAACCGATACATACTTTCATAATTTTAAAAATATAACAGACGGATTAGTTATTATAATTCGGGAACTTGTTCTCGAACCAATCCCAGGCGTCCGTCTGCCTCCACTGGCGGATCATACGGTTCCATGACCTTGCGGGAATCCATTCTGGTCTTGTGTCCCCTCGTTCCCATAGCAACTTCAAGCGGCGCATTTTTGTTTGAAAAACCCGCCTAGCCGTCCTATGGAATTCCTGCCAAACGGTTAGGATGATGTCCGGACCAAAGGTGAAGTGTAAGTTGATAACAGAATACATCATATAATATTTAAAAGTTAGAAAACACATGGACTTATTACAAAAAACTTTCTTACCAAAAATTCATCAAACCATGCCGCCTTAAGATCACCGAGAACATTGTAGTACGCCACATAACTCCCAAACCAGTGATTCTGGATGATATCGCTGATGGCAGACATAATGCTAGCATGGTAACCTAACCAAAGGGCACGGTCTGTCGGGACGGGTTAAGAACGGGAAGATGTTCCCGACGGCTGACGGATTTCTGACATAATAGAGGTGTGGTTCTCGGGGGACAGATAGAAGAAATCCATTTTTATAAGTGTTTGAGTGTTTGTAGATGATGAAAAAATGGAAACATTCGTAACATATTTATACAAAAATTTCCGACGGAATCCGTCGGAAATTAGATTAAATTCCGAAGAGACGTTTACCAATGCAACGCATAGGGAAGAGTTGTGATTAATTACCGTCTAGAATTGCAGCCTTTGACCAGTTTACGACGGATTTCCGACAGAATAGGTTTAGGGTTTGTTTAGGGTTTGTGGTTTAGAGATTCTACAAGCTCTAAACATACATATGACATTGCAGACACCACATTTAGGATCATATGACTTGTGTATAACTAAATTTTAGTTTCGTAAAGTGAACGATAGATCCGTATAAACTATCGATAAACGATATTGTAAAGTAAGAAGTGATTTCGTCGGATATACTTGGTATTTCCAAAAATGGATTAAACATCTGTTACGAGATTTTGAAGGTTGATCTTTATTCATAGAAACCCTAACATTACCTTCAGGGAGTATTGCGAAGAACCAGGTTTAGGGTTTGATACCCTAAATCTTAATTTCAGTCGGTTTTCTGTCGGTATAATGTCGTAAATCTGTCTGAAAATTCAGATTAAAAATTGAATTTTCACACTCTCCCAGACTCGAACTTGAGAACAGGCTGGTACACAAGGAGACTTAGGACCATATGTGTTAGATGTTACGTTGTTGTTTGTGTGCAACTATTTAATGTTATTGATAAGTATACATGTGTAATAAAAAAATGTTAGTGATTTTTTTTTTTAAAGTCACATATGAAAATGTAAAAACATGCACTCATTAATTATTTTAAATCGTTTTGAGTTTGTTTATTTTAAATATTTGTAAACGTAATCAAATTTTTCATTCCCCATCGATGGCTGAGTCGTAGTCGCTGGAAATGGAATCAGTGTCATCTTCAAATCCCCCCCCCCTCTTCTTCGGAATCTGAATGAAGAACAACATTCCCAAAATGACTAAAATCGACGACTAGATTAACTTCAAGTGATTCTTCAACCGGAGCTATGTAATCACTTTCGCTTGCTTGTAGTGGTTCTTGTTCTTCAACCCCGTGAACTCTTCCTCGCGGGTATATTTTTGTAACTATGAGCCATGGGTCGTTCTTGTATGTTACTCGAGGGTAGGGAATGTAATTCACTTGTATTAAATGGAAGAAATAATTATATGGTGTTACAAGAAATTAATTCAATATGAACAGTTACGTAAAGGTTAAAATCGATCATTTACCTGATCTGCTTGAGAAGCAATAATGAACGAGTCATATTTTCGAAGCTTCTTAGTCGAATGGATAGACGTCACACCAAACTCATCTATTGTTGCACCTTTCCCAATTATAGGGTTGAACCAATCACACAAAAAGACCACGCATCTCATGCCGAGCTTCCCTATGTACTTCACTTCAAGTATTTCTTTAAGAACACCGTAGTACACAACTTCGCCGGATGTAGATGAAACTCTGTGATCGGCCGTTGTCCTAGAGGACTTTTCTTTATGCACTTTAAACGCATATCCCCTTGTGCAATATCGTGGATAAGACTTTGTGTTGTAGTGAAGGTCGTTGACTATGCCTATTAACCAATCTTCTTGTTTGCGACCGTATGTGATTTCGTTATTCACCTAAACGGGTTAGTTACCAATCAAATTTATTCGGTCTTGGGTGACATGAAAATCAAAAACTCACGTAAAATTGTAACCAAGTGCAGAAATATGTTTCTTTCCACTCGTTGCGCTCATCCTCGGTCAATTCAGGATGATGATGTTGGAGTGACTCCATGTATAACCTAAAAAAATCAACCAAACTTCGTAATAAAATTATTATGAAATTTAAATGCAGTAATTATAAAATATTAAACTATACATACCTCTCATACTCAAATAATTCCTCACAGTAGTTAAGAATAAATTTGTGTTAGGTGTGCATGCTCTTGGGTCGTTAGTTGTCGCTTTTCTACTTTACCGCTTAACCGCCCGTCTTGTTGAAAAATGATGGGAACCGTTGAAGGATAAATTTGTCTCTCGCCTCTGTCATCGTTTCTAGCTGGGTGCGACTCTTTGTGTGTACTTGTGAAGGGAAGTAATAGCTGGAAAATGTCGCCGCTTCTTCGTTGTTGTACTAAGCAGTAACTGAACCCTCCACTTTAGCGGGGTTCTTAACATTTTTTTAAGGTGGATCATATAGCGCTCGAAGGGATAAATCCACCAATATTGTACCGGACCACTTAGTCTAGCTTCTCCCGGGAGATGAATGGGTAAATTCTCCATAACATCAAAGAAAGACGGTGAAAATATCTTCTCTAGATTGCACAGGATCTTAGGAATGTTTTTCTCCAAACATCAGATGCCGTCAGCTGTAAGTGACCTCGTGCATATATCCCTGAAAAAAGCACCTACCGCCGCAATTGCTTTGTGAACATCTTTGGGGAGGACATGAGCAAATGTAAATGGTAGTAGTCGTTGCATCACCACATGACAATCATGTCTCTTCATCCCGATAAACTTGTCTCCATCAGTGTCCAGACAATTATGCAATTTTGATGCGTAACCGTCAGGGAATTTAACTCGTCGTGTAATCCACTCGAAAAACTCTTCCTTCGATTTCGGATCTACCCAATACGCTGGAATTGGAGGTTTTCCGTTCTTCTGAAGATGAAGTTTAGGCCGATCACAAATTTTAGGCAAATCAAGCCTAGACTTCACATTATCTTTCGTCTTCCCTTGCACGTTGAGAACAGTGTTCATGATGTTATCAAATAAATTTTCTCAATGTGCATGACATCAAGATTATGCCTTAGTAGGTCGTCCTTCCAATATGCTAAATCCCAGAAGATTCTTAGCTTGTGCCAGTTGTGGGACAAACCAGCTGCGTATACATTCTCATGCCCATTTCCACCACATTCACGAGTTCTTAGTGCAACAAAGGTTTCTAAAAGGCCCAAAGTAGTCGACCCATCGTCTTGGAGAATATGATCATCAAACACTTTCCTCTTCTTCGTACAAAGTTTAGTGTTTTCCGATATGGATGATCATGCGGTAGAAATCTTCTATGACAATCAAACCAACATGATTTGCGTTTGTTCTTCATTTGGAATGCATCGGTCTTTTCCTGACAATATGGAAATGCTAAAATCCCATGTGTTGTCCATCCTGATAACATACCATAAGCCGGAAAATCGCTAATGGCCCACATTAGTTCAGCCCTCATCAGAAAATTTTCCTTGCAGAAGACATCATATGCTACCACATAGGGCAGCCATAACATTTGCAACTGATATATCAATGGCTGCAAGAATACATCAAGTGATCTTCTTGGATGCTATGGACCGGGAACGAGTACGGGGAGGAAAAGAAACTCTCGACGCATGCACATAGATGGCGGTAGGTTATATGGAGTTAAAATCACTAGCCACGACAAACATTGTCTCCCATGCCTTCCAAACGGGTTGAAACCATCTGTGCATAATCCGAGGTACACGTTACATGGCTCGTATGCAAAATCTGGATATTGATATATAATGGTTTTTCTAGGTTTTCAACCATGATATAGTTGTATATATTGAGTCCTTAACCTGGTTTTTTTGAGTCTATTGAGTCTTCTACGGGTAGGCTTGAGTTTGGAGAAAAGAGTGATTATAGGACGTTTCTGGTGATTTGTGCAAAGAGCTGAAGTGAGAGTCTCGATCACGATTGGATGTCGGCCGACATAACCATAGTGTCGGTCGACACTGAGGGCGACAGGACTTATACGCCAAGTTGAAGACATCTTTTGAAGAATTGCAAAGTTGCCCAGAAGTTTTCCCTAATTCTAATCTTGCCCCAGAACGTGTTTAGTGTTTTAATTAGGTTTTTCAGACTGAGAATGATTATCCTGTTCTTACTTTTTTCTTGCTTTGGAGATTGAGAGATTTGGTGCCAAGGGGCTGTTCTTGCTACTTGTAACCTTTGAGAGAAGGATTTGGAACCCCTTTTTATCTATCTATTCAGTCTTTGGTTTTCTATTCAATGATGTGTTGTTTATCTGATAATATGTCTGAGTAGTAACCTAGTTAGATTTAGGAATTCTCATAGGGTTTTATACTTGTTTAGACAACTTATTGATTAGGATTCTAAATATATTCGTTCATCACCTAAGTTGCACTTAATACTGAATTCTAGACTGATCACCTAGGATTTAGATCTGAGATAATTAACTTAGCACGAGAGTGTGAGTTATAATCTGAATAAACTTAGTGTGAGCAATATGACAAGATACAAAGAGATTTGGTTTAGGAGAATTGTGAACCGAAGAACCTGTTCTTAATGCTTGTTTAGAACTCTAGGATCACAAAGAGATTTAGATCGCTAGGTTGCTAGATATAGAAATAATCTCAGCAAGAGTTGGATTGTTTATCATTGTGTTTCTAGTTCTTGAACTTGTTCTTAATCTGAATCCGGTTAGTTAAGTGTCTGACATTGTATAATTCCTGAGAACTTCCTAAGTCTGACGCCTTTCTCCCATTGAAAACACTCTCTAATTTACTTGCTTTCGTTTATTGCTTTATCTTGGCTGTCTTAGCTTAACTTGAAGACATATAATCTATCGTGTGAAATCTTGAGTCCTTGTGGATACGATACCCTGAAATACTACATTCGCATAACTGTGCACTTGCAGTAGAATAGGGAATAATCTTGACCTATCATGTTTTTGGCGCCGTTGCCGGGGACTCATTTGAGTTCGCCGATAGATTTTTTTTAAGGTTTAGTCACATTCTCTTGTTTGGCTTGTTTTTGTTGTTGCAGGAATCGACAAAAGTATTCAGTGTCGACCGACATCAACCTAGTGTCGCCCGACATCAAGCGCTGATTTCACCTCTTAAATTAGTATATGCCAAGTCGACACACCCGAAGCAACCCGAACGAAAATTCTTGTTAACCTCAGACTTGAGGAGCTAGCTAAACTTGAGAGAACGAACAGAAAATCTCAAAGAACTTCAAGCATGGTGAATAACCGTTTGATCTTGAGACCAGATGCTGAAGGAGTTCTGAGAGACCAACAGAACAACCCATACAATGATCATCGGCAAAGGATTGATGCCCAAGGAGCTGTGATTCTTGAACCTTACCAGCCTCAAGAAGAGAGGCAGATGGTTAATCCTGGAGCTAATCCGCCACCTAATCCTCCTCCAGAGAGGACTCTTGCTGACTACAATAGGTCTGACGTGTTCTACAACAACTGATCAGCAATTGTACCTCCTCCTTTCGAGAGGAATGAGTTTGAGCTCAAAACTGCCTACTATGCACTTCTTAAGCAGCACCCTTTTCATGGTCTTTCGCATGAGCAACCCATGGACCACAATTAGGATTTTGAAGCCTTCATCACTGGAATGAAGCACAATGGAGTGGATTATGACTTCCTATACCTCAAGCTTTTCCCATATTCTCTTGCTGGAGAGGCTGGAGCTTGGCTTAGGCAACTTCCACCTGAGAAGTTAACCACTTGCGATGCAGTAAAGAGAGAGTTCTTGAAGAATTTTTATGATGATGCTCGCTCTGATCAGCTCAGACAGGACCCTCTGACATTCACTCAAGGACCTACAGAGCCTCTTAAAGCTGCTTGGGTGAGATTTAAGATGTACTAACGAGATTGTCCTCATCATGGATTCTCTGCAGTTCAGCTGCTGGGCATTTTCTTCAGAGGTGTGGATATCTGGTACCAGTCTGCATTAGATGCTGCTAGCAATGGCAACTTCAACACAAGAACTCCGGAGCAAGCCAGAGCATTAATTGAGAACTTGGTGAGAAGTAACAGCACCAAGAATGCTGACAAGAAGAGGAAACAGTCTGGTGGAAAAGTATACAACTTTCAGATTGCTGAAATGAAGAGTAAGCTGAACTCTGTTCATAGCTTGCTAACTGGAAAGAAGGCTGTCCATTTTGCTCAAGAGGTTGAGGAAATTGAACCTGAAGATGGCTGCCAAGAAGAAGATTAGGATTTCAAGGAAACATGTTTGGAAATCAGCAAGCCAACAAGTTCTTCACTGGTGGACAGAAGAGTGCTTTCACAAGCAATCAAAACTCTTCTGGATATGGTCAGAATGCTGGTTTCCAAAAGCCTTTTCAGCAGAAGAACTCTCATCAGAGAACCTATGGATCATCTTCCTATCAGACACCTCCTGCTACTAGTGCTCATGAGAGTAAGTTGGAAGCTATGATGGAGCAGTTTCTAGAGGGTAAGACTAAGACTGTTGTGGATTTCAACAAGAAGATAGATGTTGTCTACACTGATCTGAATGAGAAGTTTGATTCCCTGAGCACACATATGAAGCAATTGGACTCTCAAGTTGCTCAAACTGCTGGAGCTGTTAAAAGGCAAGTCGGATTCCTTCCTGGAAGCACATATACCAATCCCAAGCATCACTGCAATGCAATATCACTGAGAAGTGGGAAAGAGCTGCAAATTATCCCCATTAGGCAGATCAGTGATAAGGAAATCGAGGAGATGGAGGCATTTGAGGAAGAGTTCGAAGCTGCGAGACGAGTGTCGGCCGACACTACCACTGAATGTCGGGCGACACCCACTTCTTCGAATTCTCGTGACGAACGATAATCGACCTAGGTCGATTGTGAGGTCGATGACAGAACAAAATCGAGTGATGCCGACCGACACCAACCAGGTGTCGCTCGACACCAGCAACGTACAGATTTGATGCTGCAAAGAAAGCTCATGTAGCTGCTGGGAAAGTGTATAAACCCAAGGTACCTTTCCCGAGAAACACGAAGCAGTCCAAGTTTGAACAGTTCAAAGCTAAATACATGGCTATGCTGAGAAAGCTCACTCTCCCAATGCCATTTATGGATGCTATCAACAAAAACCCAGTGTTGAAGAGGTGTTTGAAGCAGATGTTAACTTCTGACATCGGAGATGAAGAGTGCGTGATGATGATCACTGAGGTCTGTAGTGCTGTCATTTTAAACATAGTTCCCGAGAAGCAAAAAGATCCAGGGAGCTTTGTCTTGGACTGTACCATCTTCAGCGACAGATTTGAGAGGTCACTATGTGATTTAGGTTCAAGTGTCAATCTGATGCCATATTCAGTTGCTAAGAAGATGGGAATGACAGATTTCACTCCTACTAGGATCTCCTTGATTATAGCTGATCGCTCCATAAGGATTCCTGAAGGTATCTTGGAGGATGTACCGGTGAAGATTTGTTAATGCGTTATCCCAACTGACTCCGTAGTCTTGCAGTACAATGATGAGCATAAGGACCTTCTTATCCTGGGCAGACTATTCTTGGCTATAGCTGGTGCTATCATTGATGTAAAAAGAGGGAAGATTGGACTCAATGTGGGTGATCTGGTGATACATTTTGACATGGATAAGCTGATGACCCCACCATTGATGGGCAGACCTTTTATGTTGATACGATTGAGAATCTGGCTGCAGAATTCTTCAATCAGATGCATCCTGCTGACCCTTTGGAGAGAGCTCTGATGAGTTATGAGCATGATTTGGAGCTGGAGGATGATGCTGCAACTGGGTACTCGATACTACTGGATTGTACTGAGAAAGTCATGAACTTGGAAGTGACCGATGACACACTGTGTCGACCGACAGTACATGCTAATCGGTCGACACCAGTCGCGAGTGACTGGAGCGAGGAGAAAGCTCCAAAGATTTAGCTGAAGCAGCTTCCTTCAGGCCTCAAATATGCATTCTTAGGTAACAATTCCACTTATCCTGTTATTGTCAATGCTGATTTGAATAATGCAGAACTCACGTTACTGCTAAGCAAGCTGCGCAAGCATCGCAAAGCTCTTGGCTATTTTCTTGATGATATTCCAGGTATCTCTCTAGATGTGTGCATGCATAGGATACACCTTGAGGATGAGAGCATGTCGTCAATTGAGAACCATAGGCATTTGAATCCTAACCTGAAATAGGTTGTGAAGAAGAAGATCATGAAGCTGCTGCAAGGTGGGATTATTTATCCTATAACAGATAGTGACTGGGTCAGTCCGGTTCATGTGGTTCCAAAGAAGGGAGGAGTCACAGTGGTGAAGAATAACAAGAATGAGCTGATTCCTACAAGGACAATCACTGGTCACAGGATGTGCATAGACTACAGGAAGCTGAATGCAGCCACCAGAAAAGACCACTTTCCACTCCCTTTCATTGATCAGATGTTGGAAAAGTTGGCAAATCATCCATACTACTGCTTTTTGGATGGTTATTCTAGTTTCTTTCAGATCCCTATTGATACGATCAGGTTTTAATCCCTAGATCTACACTGCAAGTGCACAGTCGTGACTAGTAGTATATAGGGTATCGAAATCCACAGAGACTCAAGATTCTTGCGATAGATTATAGAATGTCAGGTTAAGCTATGTGAAATAGATCGGTTTGTAAACAAGAAAGCAAAGCGTCAGTTCAAGGGAGTTCTCAGGAAATCAGGAACACATGCTAATCAATCAATCGAGATCTAATTAAGAACTGTTCTAGAACTAGAATCACAGAATTATAACAGACCAACTTTCGTTGCGAATATTATCTATGTCTAACAAACTAGCAAGATAACTTTCGTTGCGAATCCTAGAGTTCTAAACAAGCATTAATCTCAGGTTCTTTCGTTCACAATTATCCTAAACCAAATTTCTTTGCGAATAGTCAAATTGCTCATCTAAGTTCTTTCTAGTTAATTAATCAACTTTCGATGCAGAAATCAACCTAACATCAATAATCTAATTGGCCAATTCAGATCAAGCATTAAGAACAACCCTAGAAGAAGAACTAACATATATGAATCCCTACATATTGACCAACCTATAGTTCCATGAAATCCCCTGTGAGAATCCATAAACCTAATTGGTAAACTACTCAGACATGATCATCGAAACAGAAAACATGTTGAATATAAAACCAAATATCATAAAAGAGAAACAAAGAATATGAGTTCCAAATCTCTCTCTGAATAAAACAATGCGTAAGTAAAGTGTATGAAAACGTAGCCTAAACAATGGCTTAAAAACCCTAATATAATGATCTAAACTCAGCTGGGGCTTCTTTGTAATTATGAGAAACTTCTGGGCAAAAGAGCAATTTCCACATTCTTCATTAAAATCGCCGAGAATAAGTCTTACTCGCGTCTGTATCGATCGAAACCAAAGGTGTGTCGATCGACACAACTTTCAAATGTCGACAGTGAAGTCATCTCTCGGCCAAATGCTCCAAGATGCTCTGGAATGTGCCATAATGTCCAAATCCGCTCCAAACGTGTCTAGACCTGAAAACATACATAAAATGACTGCAAAGGACTCTAAAAGACTCAAAACAAAGACATATAACATGGTTAAAAGTCCTAAAAACCATGATATATCACCTATCCACCCAGAGGACCAGGAGAAGACCACATTTATATGTCCCTATGGCACCTTTGCATACCGCAGAATGCCATTCGGACTGTGCAATGCTCATGCGATGTTTCAGAGGTGCATAATGTCTATCTTCACAGACATGATAGAGGATTTTATGGAGGTCTTCATGCATGATTTTTCTGTGTACGGACCATCTTACCATGCTTGTCTGGATAATCTATGCAAGGTGCTAGCTTGCTGTGAGGAAAAGCACCTGGTTTTGAACTGGGAGAAATGTCATTTCATGGTAAAAAATGGCATTATACTTGGGCACAGAGTTTCTGAGGCAGGAATTGAAGTTGACAGAGCTAAGATTGAGATGATGACAGGGCTGCAGGAGCCAGATTCAGTCAAAGGAGTTAGGAGTTTTTTGGGGCATGCTGGTTTTTATAGAAGATTCATTAAAGGCTTCAGCAAGATAACTAGACCACTCAGTGCACTTCTATGCAAGGATGTGAAGTTTGAGTTCATAGATGAGTGTCATGCTGCATTCAAGAAGCTGAAACAAGCCTTGATCTCATCTCCAATTGTGAAACCACCAGATTGGAGTCTGCCTTTTGAAGTGATGTGTGATGATAGTGATTATGCGGTAGGAGCTGTGCTTGGGCAGAAGAAGGACAAGAAGCTCCATGCTATCTATTATGCCAATAGGACTCTTGATGATGCTCAAAGAAATTACGCAACCACTGAGAAGGACTTGTTGGCAGTTGTATTTGCATTCGAGAAGTTCCGTTCCTATCTGATTGGATCCAAGGTAGTTGTGCATACTGATCATTATGCGCTTAAGTATCTGATGCAGAAGAAAGATTTTAAGCCAAGGCTGCTGAGATGGATTTTGTTGCTCCAAGAGTTTGACATAGAGGTGAGAGACAAGAAAGGAGTAGAGAATGGTGTTGCTGATCACTTATCATGGATTAGGATCGATGAGGACGTTCCTATAGATGATTTTCTGCCAGAAGAGAATATCTATAAGTTTGAGACAGGATTTCAAGCAGTTTCTGCGAGTTCACTGCTTTCTACACGGGTTGCAGGTCAAGTGTTGGTCGACACTCAATTCATGTCGGTCGACACTCGACTTGAGAAAGCGAACGATAATCGATTAAACTCAACATCAGTTGGTCGACTGGGATCAATGTCGGTCGACATCAACTTCAGTGTCGGTCAACACCAGTTGCAGATGCATGAACCTGTTCTGGATGATGAAGTTGACATATTCATAGCCGCAGTAGCCCAAGGTTCTCTCTCCTCTAGACCTTGGTACGCCGATATAGCCAATTACCTTGCTGCAGAGGATGAGCCTGAAGTGTTTAAAGGCTATGCTAAGAAGAAATTCCTTAGGGAAGTCAGGCGCTATTATTGGGATGAACCCTACTTGTACAAGCACTGCTCTGATGGTATCTACAGACGTTGCATCGCAGAGTCAGGAGTTGATAATATGATGTACCACTGCCATGGTTCTGAGTATGCAGGACACTTTGGTACATTCAAGACAGTGTCCAAGGTTCTTCAAGCAGGCTTCTGGTGGCTTACGAAGTTCAAAGATGCTCAATTGTTTATCTCGCAGTGTGATGTCTGTCAGAGGAGGGGGAAGATAAGCAAGAGACATGAGATGCCACAAAACTTCATCCTCGAGGTTGAAGTCTTTGACTGCTGGGGCATCGATTTCATGGGTCCGTTTCCATCTTCCTGTGGGAACAAGTATATATTGGTTGTTGTGGACTATTTATCCAAGTGGGTTGAAGCGATTGCAAGTCCGACCAATGACTCTTCAGTAGTTCTTAAGCTGTTTAAGACTATCATTTTCCCCAGATTTGGAGTGCCTAGGATTGTGATAAGTGATGGCGGTTCACACTTCATCAACAAGGTCTTCGAGAAGTTGCTTAAGAAGCATGGTGTTAATCATCGTGTGGCTACTCCATATCACCCTCAGACTAGTGGACAGGTTGAGGTTTCAAACTGACAGATCAATGAGATTCTTGAGAAGACAGTGGGAAAGACTAGGAAGGAATGGTCTGCTAAGCTAGATGATGCACTGTGGGCTTACAGGACTGCGTTCAAGACGCCACTGGGAAGTACATCATTCCATCTAATCTATGGGAAAGCTTGTCACCTTCCAGTTGAGCTCGAGCACAAAGCTAGATGGGCTGTCAAACAGATGAACTATTACCTCAAGCATGTCTTTGAGAGACGTTTGATACAACTTAATGAGTTAGATGAAATTCACCACCATGCCTATGAGAACTCAAAGCTGTACAAGGAGCGTACAAAGGCGTATCATGATAAGAAGATCATCTCACGCAACTTCGAACCGGATGATCAGGTACTCCTCTATAACTCTCGCTTAACATTTTTTCCTAGCAAGTTGCGTTCTCGTTGGTCAGGACCATTCACCGTCAAGGAAGCTAGACCACACGGAGCTGTTATCCTGATGAATTCCAAAGGCGAGGAGTTCACAGTCAATGGGAAAAGGGTGAAACATTGTTGGGCGAAAGATGAGATTCCAGAAGGCAACATCGTCCATCTGGATAATCCACCCAATGCATAATCGCGATACAGTCAAGCTATTGACATTAAACGAGCGCTGAGTGGGAGGCAACCCACTGTAGGTTAGTTTTCGTTTCTTTTGGTTTTCCTCCTTGTGTCGTTTGATTTTTCTGGTTTTTATGTGTCAGAGCCGTATAGAACAGGTCTGCAGACAGCAGTGTCGGTCGACATCGATTGTATGTCGGTCGACACCAAACTCAAAAATACGGATGAAAATCTCTCTTGCTCGATTACGAGTCAATCAATGCCGATCAAAGCATAATGTCGCCCGATGCTGGCTGTGTGTCGGTCGACATCGACTGCGACCACATGTAAGATTTATGTTTTCCAAGTTCTCGGTTACTTATACATTGTTCTTCCGAACCCAAGCTGCGATTGCACTGGCGACAGTGCAGTCTAAGTGTGGGGGAGGTGGTTACTGACATTGTGTTTTGTTTTCTTAGAGCCAGTCCCTTGTTTTCCTTTGTTTTCAAATTGGTTTTATTGAGTCAAAATGTTTATGAAGCTCTGATTTTTCGAGGAAATTTTTCGCTGGAACAGGAACTAAGTGACCATTGGACAGACTTGCAGTAGTTCTATGACTTTTAGAAAACCCCAAACGGATCAACTTACAAAGGACACCCATATCTAACCAGGTATTCATAGGATCCATCACTAACTTCACCTCTAATCCTGACTTATTTTCTCACTTAGTGGCTTGGTATCTTTGGATCGGATTCCTCTGATGTGTTTGACACAACCTGTGATCCTGTTTAAGTATGGTTCCTGATTTTCCCCTCTCTTAAAAACTAAAAAAAAAGATTAAAACTGCGGATAAGCTAGTAGCTTCGAAGTGGTCAAGGGATTGGTAGAGACCCCTATTACCTCATGTGGATCCATGAAAACATATCCAACGTTACACCCCGAATAAAAAGGGAAGAGCACTGATAGAAAAAATAAAATGATACCCAGTGGGAAAAATCAGTTGCTAAGGGAGAAGGAGAAAAGAAAGGAACCAGAAACCGACAGCTTGGTGGTCAAGTACTGACTGAGTTGAGTCCATGTGTCCTTTGATCGACACTCCTCTGTGAGACTGCACCTAATTGTATACAGAGGTTAGTGTGGTGAACTTGAATATCTTAATCTGATTGTGGAGTTTACTTGGGACAGTTGCTAAGTGTGGGGGAAGTATATTGTGGCCTTGATCTCTGTAGGAAAGTTTTCAGTGGTTTACTAAGTGAATGTGAATGCGAAAGTTCCTAGGATGAAATTAGTTTCTGTGTTTTCAAACCTCTTTCTTAAGCTTTGGTTCTCTACTTGCTTGAGGGCAAGCAAGAGCTAAGTGTAGGGGAGTTGACATATCATGGTTTTCTAGGTTTTCAACCATGATATAGTTATATATATTGAGTTTTTAACCTGGTTTTTTGAGTCTATTGAGTCTTCTACAGGTAGGCTTGCGTTTGGAGCAAAGAGTGGGATTATAGGACCTTTCTGGTGATTTGTGCAAAGAGCTGAAGTGAGAGTCTCGACCACGATTGGATGTCGACCGACATCACCTTAGTGTCGGTTGACACTGAGGGCGACATAACTTATACGCCGAGTTGAAGACATCTTTTGAAGAATTGCAAAGTTGCCTAGAAGTTTTCCCTAATTTTAATCTTGCCCCAGAACGTGTTTAGTGTTTTAATTAGGTTTTTCAGACTGAGAATGATTATCTTGTTCTTACTTTCTTCTTGCTTTGGAGATGGAGAGATTTGGTACCAAGGAGCTATTCTTGATACTTGTAACCTTTGAGAGAAGGATTTCGAACCCCTTTTATCTATCTATTCAGTCTTTGGTTTTCTATTCAATGATGTGTTGTTTATCTGATAATATGTCTGAGTAGTAAACTAGTTAGATTTAGGAATTCTCATAGGGTTTTATATTTGTTTAGACAACTTATTGATTAGGATTATAAATCTATTCGTTCATCACCTAAGTTGCACTTAATACTGAATTCTGGACTGATCACCTAGGATTTAGATCTGAGATAATTAACTTAGCACGAGAGTGTGAGTTATAATCTGAATAAAGTTAATGTGAGCAATTTGACTAGATACAAAGAGATTTGGTTTAGGAGAATTGTGAACCGAAGAACATGTTCTTAATGCTTGTTTAGAACTCTAGGATCACAAAGATATTTGGATCGCTAGGTTGCTAGATATAGAAATAATCTCAGCGAGAGTTGGATTGTTTATCATTGTGTTTCTAGTTCTTGAACTTGTGCTTAATCTGAATCTGGTTAGTTAAGTGTCTGACATTGTATAATTCATGAGAACTTCCTAAGTCAGACGCCTTTCTCCCATTGAAAACACTCTCTAATTTACTTGCTTTCGTTTATTTCTTTCTCTTGGCTGGCTTAGCTTAACTTGAAGACATATATATAATCTATCGTGTGAAATCTTGAGTTCTTGTCGATACGATACCCTGAAATACTACATTCGCATAACTGTGCACTTGCAGTAGAATAGGGAATAATCTTTACCTATCAGATATACGCTCTGAAAATGTCGCCACGCTTTAGCATCTGACGGATTTGCAATTTCTACTCATCTTCTATGCTCAGCATGCCATCTCATTTCCCCCGCAGTTCGCTCCGATTGGTATAAGCGCCTCAGCCTATCGGTTAACGGCATATACCACATTCTCTTGAACGGAACCTTAGCTCTTCCCCTTGTATCCTCATAGCGCGTCTTCTTACAGAACTTACATTCCAGACGATATCCGTCTTCTCGCCAATATATCATACAGTTTTCGATGCACACATCTATCATCTGATACGGTAATCCAAGCCCTTTAACAACTTCTCGACCTCGTTGTATGAACCTGGCGCAAGATTGTCTTCAGGAAGAATATCTTTCACGAAATCTCAAATAGCATCCACACATTGCTCCGCCAAATTGTAGTCTGTCTTTATGCCCATTAATATAGTTGCAGATGATAATGGCGAATGTCCCTCTTTGCAACCGTTATAAAGCGGCCGCTTTGCTGCATCTAACATATGAAAAAGTCTCCTTGCTTCTACATTAGGTTCCTGATCTACCCTAGAATTTGATATTCACCTACTTCCTGAATATTTTCTCTAAATGCATCATTAACCATCTTAACGGTACCTACACCAAAATCTACATCTGCGGTATAAGGTTCGTTAGAACTAACAATAGGTTCCCACGTACTAGTACTACCAAAAGGTTCTCTACTACTACTTGCATTATCCAATGTTTCCCCTTGAAGATACCAAATCTTATAACCCACCATAAACACGACTGAGTATAAGTGATGCCATACTTCGTCAATCATAGGATTTATAACATTTCGGCAATGAGTACATGGGCATTTCATCTTACCGGTTTCCTGCGTATGTGGTTGATTGCAAGCTACCGTCATGAATTCCATAATACTTACTGCATGTGGGGTGTGAACTAAGTTCGTCGTCTCATCAATCCTCGGTCCGTCCATCCATAATCTGAAATAATTAAAGGAAGACATTTTGCCGTAATAAACAGTATTAGAGAGGGAGAGAGTGGGGAGAGAGAGAGAGAGAGAGAGAGAGAGAGAGAGAGAGAGAGAGAGAGAGAGAGAGAGAGAGAGAGAGAGAGAGAGAGAGAGAGAGAGAGAGAGAGAGAGAGAGAGAGATAGACTGGTGTGGAAGGAAAGAGAGGGACGTTTGGTATATATTGAAAATTAACTGACAGATATAGCTGTTAGCATCGGTAATCCGTCGGTTTGTTTGTCGGTCCAACGGTAACATTAACGGCTATGTTAACGGTAACATCGAACCAACGGGTTTCCGACGAATTATCGACGCCGTCGTGAATCTGTCAAAAATATTCCGATGGATTGGGTTACCGTCAGAATTTACCGACGCAAATCCGACGACTATTAAACCGTAGATTATCTGTCGAAAAGCTGTCAGGATTTGCGACGGGATGTTTTCTGGCGGAAAATCCGTCGGTTAAATCCCTGTTTTCTAGTAGTGTAAGTTCTTCCTTTCAAATAGGAATGACAGAAATTGATCTGGATCCGACGAGGTCGGTGGTTCTGTTCAACCATACGGAAATTTCTTCAGTTGACAAGTGGGATACACTATTAGTATTGTGGGTTAGATAATTCATTATTCTGAAATCTCGAGTCCTCTTTATTTATAATTATTTTTTTGGTTTAATCAATTATAGTGAAACCAGATACATTTAATGTGGTGAACAGCCTTGGTCCTCCGATGATGAAGCAATGTCTGAAAATGAATCAATATATGAAATTGAATCAATATATGAAAATGATGATGTTTGACTCGACTGTCTTTATTAATAACTTTCTAGGTCATGACGAACTTGATCAATGTAATATATTTTTTCTAGTGTATATGGCGCTACAAGAAAACTGTGTAATAGCCGCGGATTAGCTACGAAATTTTAGTAGCTATTTTTTAAGTTGCAGATAGCTACGAATTAGCCGCGACTGAAAAAATAAAATATGTAGCTAATCTGTAGCTATTTATAGCTATATAGCTACACAATAAATTTGTAGTTGTTCGTAGCAAAATAGCTATAGACAGCTACAACACGCTCGTGAAAACATATAGCTACGAATATCCATGACAAAAAACGCGGAAATATAGCTACGGTGTATTTTTATGGCAAACTAGCTACATTTACAGTGGTAATTAGCCTTGGTCCTCCGATGATGAAGCAATGTCTGAAAATGAATCAATATATGAAATTGAATCAATATCTTAAAATGATGATGTTTGACTCGACTCTTTGTTAATAACGTTTCTAGGTCATGACGAACTTGATCAATGTAATATACTTTTTTCTAGTGTTTTTGGATCTCTTTCTTGATACTCGAATGTTTATAAGATGTATGAATGATAGTTTTTTTTTTTTTCCAGTTTAACCTTAGTTGCATTTGTTATAGGAATAACTGTAACCACAAATGTGAGTTAGGTGGGTTTTTTTTATTTTTTTCGTTATACATTATTTATTGAATCTTTATATTAAATGAGAAGTGTTTTTGGCTTTATATTCACTCTCAAATTAGTTGATTACTAAGTTACCATTAATGAAATTAAACTTTTTACAATATTAAAATTAGTTTATATTTATAGTTTTGTATTTATTACATTAGTTTTTATTTTAAAGATGTACATAATCTGGATAAAATAAATAAAAAGATAAGACGATAAATATGAAAAATATTTTTGAATTATGAATTTTTAATATTGATAACTATAAAAAATTTATATAGTAAATTATTATTAGTTATATGAATTTTAAATTTGGATAAATGTAAACAATAAACAGAGGCAGACCGTCTTTATTTCGGATTTCCTTGGTTAATTTAATTTGAACCGAACGATTCGGTTTAGACAGAGGCAAACCGAATTGAATTTCGGTTGAACCGGTATGTAGGTGCGAGAAACGAAGCGTCACCTAGGTAATTATGACTTCTCGGGTACGTCGCCCATTTCTTCTATATATTCTCTGCTTTCGCTTCCCATTTCTTCATTTCTGCTCGAGTGAAGAGATAAGGTACTTTTCTTTTGCTCTCCACCGGTTTTTATTTTTCCGATTTGTCTTCCGCCGTTGCTCAGCCGTAGTCTCCTAGGATTTTAGATCGAACTCCTGTTATTCCCATCTGTTCTTGTTATGTTCTTCATCCGCGATGTCTTTGATCCGTTGTTCCGGGAAAAAGGATAACGAAATTATTTCCGTATCGTCTGGGGAAGACTCACCAGGTCGGCACGGCGTTTCATCTGGTTCGTCTTCTGCCAGTAATTCTTTGGATTTGAGGGCACATCTCGGCTACCAAGCGATTAAGGAGCTCGAACTTCGTCACGAGCTATCTCGGCTAGCCGGTGCTGTGGAAAGTTCAGGTCAGAAAACATTTGTGACTCCACGGCTTCGATACTCTGATCCTGATGAGCTAGAAGAGGCCGAGATGGGATCCGAGAAAGATAGCCCAGAGGGTTATGGCGATGATACGTCAATTCCTTCTGCTGAATTACCAGCTGCTTCGACAGGGGGATTCGCCAATGTATTCCCAAATTGGTCTGATGAGGATTCGGTTATGTCAACGTTAGCAGGATGTGGGGCCGACTCGAGAATCAAATTCATCATCCATGGCCTGAGAGATCGTCCTTGGACTCCGCCTCCCGGCTATGTATGCATGTACGAGTCTTATTTTATTAACGCGGATACGGCGGGCAGTCGGCTTTGGCTTCCCCTACCTGACATGCTAGTGTCCTACTACGCTCGTCGTGAACTTGCGATCTCGCAGCTGTCGGTGACTGATGTCCGTCACATGGTGGGTCTCCTCGTTTTAGGAGCCGAGTGCGACATCACCATTAGCGTCAGGATATTTTAAGAAATGACTTCCATAAGTCATATGAAGTCGACATGCCCTGGATGCTACGCCATTAGGATGAGGGCAGACCAAGGAGTTATTTTGAATGCGCCGAAAAAAGTGCGCCTCTAGTAGAGATATTACTTCTATGCCGAGATAACACCTTTGGTTGTTCCCGAGCGTCATAGGGATCTTAGATCGTCGTGGAACACTAACTTCGGTAGATATTATTCCATTTCGATTGTTTTGCTTCTCGGTAATTTACTTATTTTGTTTTCCTTCTTTGCAGTGCATCACCCATTCTACAAGCCTTATTCGGACGATTTCTTAACCATCGTTGAGAAGATCCGGAGCCTTAGTCATCGTAAGTGGGAGCAGATAACTCGGATTCGAATCAACAAGTCTCGTCCAAAGATTGCTGACGGTATGGTATCCTCAAGGTTTTCCGTTAGATTCTTCACCGAGTTGTGTATTGACCTTTCTCTGTTTGTAGTTAATTGGAATACTTTGGAGAAAGTCAACCCGGCTGACTAAGAGAGACCGAAAATGGGAAAACTGAAGAAGATTATGGCTGATTATTCGAAAAGGCTCGCATCGAAGCCCTCTTCGGCCGAAACTTTTAAGGAAACCGATATAAATCCTTCCCTGTCTCAAAGCGGCGGAGAGCCGTCGTCTGTTGCATCCGAAAAGTCCGCTGACCCTCAAGAAGGAGCGGTGGCTAAACTGAGCATGGCGGCTCCTGTAGAAAGGGTTCCTCCGAAAATCCAATCCAAAAAGAGGACGGCCACTGACAAGCCGTATAAGGAGAGTCCCGCTAAGAAGGCGGCTGTGGATAGCCGCCCAAAGCCAAGGTGTCGGACCCGTGGAGACGATTGATCTCGGTAGAAGGAGAACTACAGGATGCCAATTCTGGCGAGAAGAAACAGTTCGTTTCTCGCAAGGAGATTGTCACGGTCCGTCCCCATAAGTCGCAGAAGGATGCGGATGAGGCAACTCGGCCATCAATCAATAATTTCGCTTATTAATATGAGAGCGAAATTTCCTTTGTTCAAAATGCTCAGGCTTGTTTTAACCTGCTCACTTGTTTGAGAGGTAATGATGCTGATTGGCCATCTCTGAAGGAGCTTCCTCACTCCGAAGCGATTCTCAACCTGAAGCGGGCCGAGGCGGAGGTAAAGGTCCTTTTCTTTTTCTCTGTCCGTGAATCCCTTTAGTAATAGTCTTCCTTCTTTTTTCTTTTAGTTGAATGCGGCGTCAAACCGGGTTGCTCTTGAGAGCGCTTGGGATTCGAACAAAATGATTGATGCGGTAAAGAGGAGGGACGTCCAGCTTGAGAGGCTTAGAGAAGATAATGATGTGCTGGAGGCGCAGACACTCGAACTTTCAAACAAGCTTTGCAAGGCCGATGAGAAGACGAAAGCCGACTATGAGATGTATAAGTCGGAGGCCTTGCGTCACAAGAAACTCTGCGAAGAGCTAGTTTTCAAGGAAAGAAACCAAGTGGAGGCTGAGATGAGAACGAAGGCTCAATTTCACTTCAACCTCTACCGCCATTTTTTTTATGAGCAGGAGGCAGCGACGAAAAAGCAGGTCGAATAAGCCCAGATTAGTGGCTTGAAGCAATGCTTGATTAAGCTCAAAGAGGAGGGGTGCCGATTCCTCAGTCTGTTTTGGATCAGGTTGCAGAAGACGAGATCAGAGTCGACTGAAAAGCCGACGCCATGGACGTCCTTGGGAAGGAAGATTTGAAGTTTGAGCTTTCTCCGACTCAACATCGCTTGCTAGTTTTGTTGCGGCGAGATTCTCCAGTTCCTATCCCAAAGGGCATTAACGAGTTTGGGACCACCCACGGGCTAATTCCTCCTGAGAATCTTCCCGTCCTGTCGCCTCGAGACGATAATCGAGAGGCTCAAGATCAGCTGGGCGTATCCCTCGATGTTCAAGGCGCGAATGCTAAAGATGAGGAAGCCGAGAAGAGTGTCGAGGTGGAGAAGGCGGTAGCGATCCAGCTTGGAGCCGCTTAGACTTCCGTTCTCTCCTTATTTTGTTTAAGTATTTTATCCTTAATCATGCGGGTCTATGTAAGCTTTGTTTTTTGGAAGTAATCTGTTTTAATTTAAAGCACGTTTTGGTTTCTTGAGCGCTTGCTTTCGTGGGTAATCGGACTGTTATGTGTTTCCTTTAATTTTTTTGTACGAATTAGGCCGAACAGCGATTAGAGTATGGACCAGTGTGAGACGGCCTGCTTTTTGTTTAAAGCTTTCATTCCACTTTTTATAATTGCGAGACTTATGTGTGATCGTCTTACTCGTTCTAGGGACGAGCGAATGTGCGAGGCTTAAGTGCTTGGCTTATTTGTTATTGCCTACCTCGAAGAACATATGGGTAAGGCTTTAGTGCGAGACGGATCTCGGCTTTTCCTAACCGCGATATGCATCACGCATGCAAGGAAGACCACGCTCCTGGCCAGGAAGCATGATGCTAATAGTACGAGTCTTATTGGATGATAGGCTTAAAGTCAAGGCGTGTATTGCTTGACTTGTGCAAACTATGGAGCTCGGCTTTCGTGTTGGATTGTCTAGGACAAGTGGTTTTAACTCGGCATAAGTCAAAAATAGCAATAAGTTAAGAAGAATGATAACTCGGTATAAGTTAAAAAGAAATAATAACTCGGCATAAGTTAAAAAGAAATAATAACTCGGCATAAGTTAAAAAGGTCAATATGGTCGAGAAAACTAACTCGGCGAAGAATAGTGCTGACTCGGCTAGAGTTATTTCTATCTCGGCGTAAGCTGGAAAATAAGAATTTTATTAGGTTTTTATGATTGTGCCGATGAGGGCTGCCTACGTATCTTCCGAAGAAGAATCAAGTCACTCGTAGTTCATACATAATATTTTTTTTGCGCACCGGGATAAGATGGCTGCCTAGAAGTACTCTTTTAGGCTTGATGAGTTCCACGATCGTGGCAAGGCTTTTCCCTTCATTGATTCGAGCTCGTAAACTCTGGGTTTGACGACCTTTGTTATCTTGTAGGGTCGTTCCCATTTTGCGCCGAGTTTGCCTGCTCTCCATTCTTTGGTGTTTGCATAGACTTTGCGAAGCACGTAATTGACGAGTTGGAAGTGTCGTTCTCGTACCTTCTGGTTGTAATACCGAGTTGCGAGTTGTTGGTAGTTCTGGATGCGTAGCAATGCCCAATCTCGTTCTTCCTCGATTGTATCGAGGGCATGAAGCAACATTTTTTTGTTCATCTCGTTATGATGAGGCATAAGAGCTCGTCGGAGAGTATAAATGTTAGCCTCTGCCCATTTTTCCAAGCGACCAGATTGTCCTGGACTGTGTAAGATCATCTGAAGGGGTTGGCTACTTAACACGGCTATCATATGAAATTGGAAATAAGGACCCAGCTTTCTTGAGAGGTCACGACTGCAAGCGCTAGCTTCTCTACCTCATCTCGGCTCCGTTTATAGTTTTGGTGACATAGAAGATCGGCTTTTGCTCGCCTCTATCTTCGCGTACTAGGACTCCACTGACTGCGGTCGTTGAAACCGCAATGTAAAGGAAGATTGTTTCGCCGTTCTCTGGTTTCGATAGTACTGGCGGGCTCGATAAGTAATCCTTAAGCTGAATGAAAGCCTCTTGGTACTTATCATCCCATACAAACCTTTTGTTTCCTCGAAGAAGCTCATAGAAAGGCAAGCATTTTGTCCTTCGAACGAGATATGAATTTGTTCAGGGCAGAAATGCGGCCAGTAAGGCATTGTATTTCACGAGTGTTTCTGGGTGATGGTAGGTCGATGATAGCTGAGATCTGTTTCGGGTTGTCTTCTATCCCTCTCTGAGTGACGACATAGCCAAGGAACTCTCCTAATGTCACACCAAATGTGCATTTAGCCGGGTTCAGTTTCATTCCGTACCGGTTGAGTATGCTAACGCATTCTTTGAGATGCGATCAGTGACTTGACCAGCATATCATCAATGTATACTTCCATCGTTGTGCCGAGTTGGTTTGTGAATATTTGATTGACCAGTCGTTGATATGTAGCATCTGCGTTTTTAAGGCCGAATAGCATGACCTTGTAGCAGTAAGTGCCACGCTCTGTTATGAACGCCGTCTTCTCTCGATCGTCCGGATTCATGAGAATCTGATTGTAAACTGAAAATGCGTCCATGAACGAAAGAAGCTCATTTCTGGCTGTAGCCTCGACAAGTTGATCGATGTGTGGTAAAGGAAAACTGTCTTTTGGACAAACCTTGTGAAGGAATGTTTAGTTGATCCTGATTCAATTCTTAGATTCATATCAACCTAAACATGCGATCTAGGTTCTTCTCAGAATAGAAACAAATGATGATCTCACCTTATACCTGTTTGCAGCGGAAATAGATGGTATGTCTGAGATCAGAGAAACACCGAGGGATGAATCCTCCAAAGGTTCACACACGCGATCACAGGAAACGGCTGCTAGACCACTAGAGGAATTCGGCGCAGAGAGAGAGAGTTTACGGCTGGAGTGTTAGGGTTAATTGATCAGAAACTCGAGTTTTAGCTTATAAAACTTGTCTGATTTCGTTTGGGCCATTTGGCCCAAACACCAATTAACTAGACGGCATTCGCACACTGTGTCGACCGACACACCTTGTGTATCGATCGACACAGAGTAGCTAAACCGTTTTATTCTCTCTAAGTACAGTAAATGCCTAGCACTTTTACCGTACTTCTGCTAAACCGTTCCTACACATTTTCCTGTTAGCTTAGGCGTGTGACCCATATGGGATCATATAATAAAGGCAATAAGTCCAAGACTTATAGATCATGAGCGGACTCTAGCAAGCCATCATGACCCCCAGTATTATATGACTTATGTCTGATCATTGACATACTCTTACTTTCTAGAGACAGTACCGAGATTACTGGACACAATTCCAACAATCTCCCACTTGTACTGGAATCTCTGTATTCATAATCCTTTTGTCACAATATCTAGATTAGTCATAAGGCATGATTGGTGTCATCCTTATAAAGCCTAATCTTGTTCATCGGACTCTGATTCGATACTGACAATCCAAACGACTCGGGACAGTCCGTTTGAGCATGGCCATGCATTTTCCAGTATTCAAATCTCCGATTGGCCTAGAGATATTCACTCCATTTATATTGGAGGGACAAATTCCGTCTTGTTCCATCACTGTAAACTACTCATTTCATAATGTACCCAAACAAGGTCCTTATAACTATCGCAGAACGATAGCGTTAGACAATGATCAAAGTGCATCAGTCCATGTGCAGTCACATGCATGCGAACTCAGGTCTAAGGACTATACTCTATAGTCGTAGTAAGAATCTCTTATGACACAGATATAAATATCCTGAAGAGTTCTTATAAGCGGGTCTTGTCCGGTCGTATGTTCCCAAACATACACCTATGTACTGACTTTGATGCCGCGCATCTATGACACACTGAGACTTTGTCATAAGTCACGTACCAATCCAGTCTCACACGGTTGTTGGTGTTCCAATTTCAACAACCTTCGACTAGGGACGGGATGATATAAAACATCTATCAAATATAGGGTCTCATGATCAAGCTAAATGACTTCGATGACTCAAGATCAAGTCATTTACTTCGATGACCTATAAAATGGTTCATATCACTTTGGAACGATTATTTCATCACAGTTAAAATAATCTTGAAATAATAATTTCAATAAACATCTTAAATGTTGTTTCAAGAACATATCCAATAACTAAATAAAGCCCTTTAATAACTCCCACTGAAATTAAGACTACATCTTAATTTCACTTATCCTACAGCAACAGTCCGCGACTCGTGCTTAGGCCTAAGGAGTGGCTTCGTTAATAGATTAGCAACGTTCTCATTCGTTGAAACTTGCTGATCTACTTAACATCTCTGTCATTTATCTTACGGAATAGGTTATACCTATCCTCAAGGTGTTTGGACCTCTGATGTGCAGCTAGTCTCATCTATGCTGGGAATCACATCAAGTTCAGTGACGAACTCTTCTTTCCAAACAACCTCTTTCGCCACTTCCCAAGCTGCGAAATGTTCAGCTTAAGTCATTGAGTCAGCAACAGTGCCTTGCACCGCCAGATAGACACAAGATATAACCGGACTGTGATCGGAAATCATCTTTGTCTATTGGAAAATTGCCTTTCAGACTCTACCGACTCGTAGCACCTCACTTTCTCCGTAACTCTAGAATTTATCCTTAGTATTCCACAAATACTTTAGGATATTCTTTACGGCAATCCAGTGATTCTTTGCTGGATTTGACTGGTCTTTACTTGTCTTGCTTAACATTAAAGCAACATCAAACAAGTACGTTTCATGGCATACATGATAGATCCAATTGCCGACGCATATGGAATCTCATCCATGCATTTAAGCTCAGCAGTTATCGTAGGATACTGTATCTTGCTTAACTTAATGCCATGTGACATTGGCATAAAACCCTTCTTGGATTGCTCAAAACGTGTAGGACTTTGTCAATATGAGAATCTGACTTTGTCCTATCAGCTCTTTTGGATCTCTATCTTTAGATCCATAATCCAAGAACTACGTGGCTTTACCCATGTCAATCATTAAACCAACTCCCAAGCTAGTCCTTTACCGACTATAGCGTTGGGACGTCATATTCGAGAATCAGTATGTCATCGACATACAATATGAGAAATGCAATATCGCTCCCACTAATCTATTAGTAAACACACAGTTCCGCTTCGTTCCTGTTCAAGTCTAAACCTTGACTACTTCAACAGAACGAAGATTCCAACTCCGATATGTTTGCTTCCATCCATGAATGGATCAATGAAGCTAACTTACATAAAATGTAATTTTTTTCGGAGTCCGGGCTCACTTTCGCTTCTTTGAATTTCGCAGATTCGTCGTTTTCAATGATCATCAGATCATGCGAACTTTCAATGATCATCAGGCTGAACTAATGACGAGAATTCACTCTCGGATTAGTGACTGATTCTTTCATATCTGCGAATTTCAGGCTCCACAGGTGTAGATTCTACAGAAATCTGTAAATCCTTCCGCTGCTCTCCCTCAATAGGTTAAGCAGCCTCCTGTATTTCTCGAATTTCTTCGAGTTGTACTTTTACTCCCACTGTTCTTCTTGGAAAGTAACTTCCCTTCTTAGAAAACAGAATGGTCGTAAAAGTACTTTTTACTCCCACTGTTCTTCTTGGAAAGTAATTTCCCTTCTTAGAAAACAGAATGGTCGTAAAAGTACCGAGCCTTGGTTTCCTTAAGAAAACTTCGAGTTATACTTTTACTCCCACTGTTCTTCTTGGAAAATAACTTCCCTTCTTAGAAAACAGATTGGACGTAAAAGTAACAAGCCTTAGTTTCTCTAGGACAACCAGCGAAGTAGCACAACTACAAATACTCAGTAAAGACAAATTTGGATCGATTCCAATCCACATTTACGTGGTGTCTTTCAACTGATATTTGTGGAACTATTTCAGCGTAAACTTAGATATTTTAGAGCGTTATTCTTAAATAATATCATGGAAGATTCGTGTGACTCATCTTTAATCATTTCTAATAAGATCTGATTCTTTCTCACAGAAACACCTTCAGGTTTTCAGGAGAAATGAGCTGTGAAACGATTTCACACTCATTAAGATGATCACACAATCAATGACTTAAGTATTCTCACTCGTGATTTAATCCAGAGTCTTAATACTTTTGTCATTCAGATCCTATACTTCATTCTGGAACTCTTTCGACCATGTCAAAGAATTCCGACTTGTGTCTCATCAAATGAACACAGTCACACTCACTGAAGTAATCAGTAGAGACAATGAAGTACAGGAAATTTTCTCTGGCATTACTGCTCATTGGGCCACATACATCAGTATGTTCCAGGTCCAATAAGCCTTTGGGCCTTTCTCTAGCTCGGCTAAGATAGGCCCTTTTTCCTTTTGGTCCAGTAAACAGAATTCAAGTCTCATAAGATATCTTATCAAATGAGCCCAACAGTCCATAACTATGGAATTTATGAATCCGACTTACTCTATGTGACCAAGACTTTTATGCCAAGAAAAATCAGGTTTAATTCATTAGATTTAAACCAATTCGGTATTTATGTTACATTTAGGCACTCTTTGGTTTAAGATATAAAACCCATTCCATGAATAGGGTGCTACAACTAATATTTCATTAAGATCAAAAGAACAAAACTTGTCTTTTATCAAAATGAAAAACATTCAAATTCTTACAAGAAAATGAAAGACAATTCTGCTTAAAGCAGGTACATTGTAGCAATTACTTAATACAAAACCAAGCCTAAAAGGGATCTATAAGTTAAAACCCTACGGCTGAGGCAGCATCCCAAGCTCCTTCCAGACATGTAGTTTCACTTGCCCTTCCTTCAACGTTCTACTGTTGCTTAGGCTCTGCATATTATCACAAATATCAGTGCCACAACCAGTATCCAATACCTTAAGGACGTTCTACTGTTGCTTAGGCTCTGCATATTATCACAAATATCAGTGCCACAACCAGTATTCAATACCTTTAAGGTAGAACTTGAAGTAATAACATGAATACCTGAGGAAGTAGTCTCATACATCAACTTCAATTCCTCATCATCTTCCATGAATTTAATGCAATTTCTCTTCCAATGCCCTGTCTCCTTACAGTAGCAGCACTTACCAACGTAAGAGGTATCTGACTCGGGCTCAGAAGACACACGCTTGCCATGATTCAAAATCTGGACAACTTTGTCTTCACCCTTGTCAGCATTAGGTTTAGTAAACCTACCCTTCTCATTCATGAGATTGTACAGGGTACTCTTCACGTTTGGCTCAACTGTCTTGAGCATATCATGCAGTTCAGTCAGCGTCTTCGTTAAGCCTTTCTTGATATAGTTCTTTCTGAACTTATCATAGCTTGACGGCAGTGACTGCAGAATGATTTCAGTTGCCAACTCTTGGCTAACTGGATAATCCAGTTTCCTCAGGTTATCAATGTAACCCATCATTGACTTAACCAACTGGTATCTCTCCACCCTTATCTGCTCCTGAAATTTCAATTTCAGGCTGCTGATCATCTCTATTGGCGACTCCATGTTCTCATATTGCTTCCGCAAGTCTGAGTCCATGGTAGCCAATATCAGACCACGCACATCTACCGCATCATTATAATGCTTATTCCAAGCATCATATACTGCATGAGAAGCATTGGACCCGATCCTCACGGGGAGAGCTCTCTCAAGGACATAGTCCTTTCTCTCCTGTCTGAGAACTAGCCTCAGGTTCCGCGACCAAGTCAAGAAATTTGATCCGTTCAGCTTGTCCATCTCAAGGACAGACCGGATCGAGAAAGTGTTTTGATTGTTTGTGCTAGTCATAACTGAAAATTAAGATAAAAGGATTTTAGTTAATATGTTCAATATGATTAATCTCGTATTAAATTTAATATGATTAATCATGCATTATATTCAATAACATTAGTTACCCTCAATAGAATATAATGATTCCAAGATCCACATATAACTAAGATTAAAGTGGGCCACTGGCCGTCACCCAACCTTAGCTTATATCGGTAAGCCCTATGTCGGCTAATTATATCCGTGATATAACTCTTGGTTGTGAATCTGGGCCCGAGGCCCAATTCACTCTGATGTCTCAAGGCCCGGGACTCCCGATGGCCTAGTCAAGAAAACCAGACTACACAGTCATGTAATCATTAATGTCTGGGACTCCCAATGACATTTATGAATCACAAACCGTCTTACCCACGCAAAAGCAGACACCCTCACACTGTAAGGCCATGAATACAATTGAATGGGCTTCAACAGCTGACATAGACTGGACAAGACATCCAACGCTTGATATTATATGAGGTTCGTAGGTTTATTTAAAAAATTCATTCCCAAAATAGAAGATTACTATTTCGGGAAACTTTCCATTTTTGGAAACCTACTATTTTTGGAAACTTTCTAAAATTGGAAACTTTCTAAAAACGGAAACTTTCTAACTTTAGAAATTTCTTAAAATCCGAATCATGCAAATCTAGAAACTTCTATAAATTAAGAAACTTTCTAATTTCAAAATATCGGAAACTTTAATTTAAAATCGATTTATATACTTTATAAAATAAATTTTAAATTATTCTGAAGAAAGACTCAAATAATTGGCCCAATTGTTTTAACTTCTTGGCCCGAGGCCCAAGAACTGGTCCATGTCCAAGACATGACCCAATTGTCCAATTAAATGACATAACCGGTCTGGTTCATTAAAATTGGTCTAACCAAATTTTAATTACTACGATGACCACAATTGTCAACCGGTTATTTACTAAACCGGATTTTCTCAATTTATTTGGTCCAACCAAATCAAATTAGAAAATCCTGGTTTAGGCACAAAATCCAATAATTCTTTCGACATTGGATTTCTTGTACCGGTTTAACCAGACTTAATAAAATTATTAAATCTGTTTATTAAACCAGGACGAATTAATTTTAATCAAAATTAAACCGAGCCTTAAACTAACCATGTCGATCGATGAACCAACCGTGTCGATCGATCCATCAACCACATCGGTCGATGCTCTAGGCATCGATCCTGCATCGATCGTGCATCGATCCTGTATCGATCGATGCTCTCACGCATGCACTGAACCGAGTCAAAACCCTAACCGTGTCGATCGATGTGCACCAACCGCATCGGTCGATGCACCAATATCGAACCTGCATCGATCCTGCATCGATCGATGCTTTCACGCGTTAACAGGGTTAACCGATAGGCTGTATCGACCGATCCATGCGATCGTATCGATCGATCCATGCGATCGCAGTCGATACAGACCTCTTGAAATCGCATTCTACCAAATCATATAGCTTGGTTTCTGCAATTTTATGTGTGTTTAGGTTCCAATTCTTGTTACTTAAGTAGTTTCTCTTATCAGTAGTTGATTCAAAACACTTTTAAACAAGAAAACAATCCTAAACATTGAATCTAAACAAGAAAAACCAGAACCATTGGCTCTGATACCACTGAAGGAATGTTTAGTTGATCCTGATTCAATTCTTAGATTCATATCAACCTAAACATGCGATCTAGGTTCTTCTCAGAATAGAAACAAATGATGATCTCACCTTATACCTGTTTGCAGCGGAAATAGATGGTATGTCTGAGATCAGAGAAACACCGAGGGATGAATCCTCCAAAGGTTCACACACGCGATCACAGGAAACGGCTGCTAGACCACTAGAGGAATTCGGCGCAGAGAGAGAGAGTTTACGGCTGGAGTGTTAGGGTTAATTGATCAGAAACTCGAGTTTTAGCTTATAAAACTTGTCTGATTTCGTTTGGGCCATTTGGCCCAAACACCAATTAACTAGACGGCATTCGCACACTGTGTCGACCGACACACCTTGTGTATCGATCGACACAGAGTAGCTAAACTGTTTTATTCTCTCTAAGTACAGTAAATGCCTAGCACTTTTACCGTACTTCTGCTAAACCGTTCCTACACATTTTCCTGTTAGCTTAGGCGTGTGACCCATATGGGATCATATAATAAAGGCAATAAGTCCAAGACTTATAGATCATGAGCGGACTCTAGCAAGCCATCATGACCCCCAGTATTATATGACTTATGTCTGATCATTGACATACTCTTACTTTCTAGAGACAGTACCGAGATTACTGGACACAATTCCAACACCTTGTTGAGGTCCGTGAAGTCGACACAGACTCTCCACTTTCCGTTTTTATTTTTAACAAAGACGGGGTTGGCTAGCCAGTCAGGGTATTTTATTTCCTGAATCGAACCGGCGTCGAGAAGTTTGTCAACCTTGTCATTGACGAATTTAGCTCTCTCGAGACCGAGCTTACACCTTTTCTGCTTAATTGGCTTATAAGTCGGATCCACATTGAGTTCATGGGTCGTGATGGAAGGATTGATACCTTTCATGTCCTTTATTGACCAAGCAAAAGTCGATACGTTTTGCTGCATGAATGCGATCAACTCGTTCTTAATATCATCTCGTAATTCCGCTCTGATTCCCACACATTTGCTTGCATCAGAATCGTCAATGATGATTTTCTGAATGAGTTCCCTCTCTCGGCCTCTTTTGCCTTGCTCCGTGTTGATCATGCATGACGGCACTCTCATCTTGTGCTCTCTTACGTAACATGACCGACTTGCTCTCTGACATCCTTTCACTGTTTTAATTCCCTTAGGCAAAGGGAATTTCAGGCACTGATGGTAGGTCGAGGATACCGTTTTGTTAACTCCGCCAGCGTAAACAGGCAACTTGATCGTTCCGATTGTATACGTCGTCTCGCTTGTGAAACCGGTGAGTGGCTTAGCCTTTTGCTTGATATCTTCTTCTTTGATTTCCATATTCTTCAACGTATCTAGGAAGATTAAGTCTATAGAGCTACCTGTATCAACCAGGATCCGAGATACCTGACAGCTTCCGCTCTACCACCAATGGATCGATTTTCTAAGCCACTAACCGAAAACTCTTTTAGCAAATCATTCTAAGAATCCATTTTGGCCATCAGAATGGCTGGAACAGAGTCTTGGTCAACTTGTTCCGCCGTATCATCGACTGGCGGGATATGTACGCCGTCTCATCGGGTTTTTCCAGACTTGGAGCCTCGTGACTGTTTTCCGTTGAGTGCCCCGGTCTCCTCATCGTCGTTATCACTTAGTTCGGGATCACTTCCTTCACAATCAACCTTAGGGTTGTCCCTAGGATCGATGTCGTCGTTGTTTCCAGACATCTCGTCGTTCAGAAATTTCTTTAAGAAGTCACCACAGTTGGCGCCAATTGTTGATTTCGTAACTCAGCCTATCCGAAGATAGAAAGAGTTTTAGGGTTTTACAGCTAGGTTTTCGGGAAGAAACAAAGCGGCTGAATGAGGTGTTTAAGTCGTCAGAGAGCAATTAGGTCTAAATCGGCTTTAGCTAAGAACTCTCTAAAAAATGTATTCAAAATAGGATGATTTATTCAATGGATTCGATGTCCTTATATAGGCTTTACAGAAGTCGGCTTAACAAAAATAGGAAAACCTAGGCTAAACTCGAATCTTTCCTTATATCTCGGTGTAGATATTTCCAAGCGTATCTTCTTTCTCTGCGTATTAATCACGCGCGCCGTTTTCCTTTCTATCTTTGCCTTCTTCTAAAAATCCTAACTTTGCTCCGTCGTTGGGCCTAGTCGAATTGATTAATCATCTTCGGGTTGAGCCCTAAGTGAACTTTCCTTATCAGGCCGACCTAAATTCTTAAATGGGCCTTTTAAGAAAGGTGCTAATCTTGACTCTAACAACATTTCACAATCACATATGGTTGGCTCTCTATAAAACCATTTCATGAATCTTGTCGGCCGTACATTACATTGTTTTGTTTTAAAACCCAGGTAGGTAAAAAATAGTCGGGCATAAATGAAATTTAAAAATATAAGGAAAAAATAGGAAAAAAATACAATATCACCAACCGAATTTTCCTGGAAACCTACACTAAAACCTCACAATTACATAAATGAGCCGAATCTTAGAATCTAGTAGTTAGCAAACATATTTGACACTGTGCATTGTGTTTAGTATTTGAAAAAGAATTTTTCATATTAAGGTCTTTTTTATTACATATATCGAATTTTAACATTTCTAAATACAACACTTGATCATAACAAAGAAAAACGGCATACAAACAATATGAAAATCAAGAATCATAGATAATATATCATCATATAAGTTACTTTGACCATTTACTAATTGAAGTGTAATTTTATCAAGGAATAAAGATGTGATACGGTTCGCAATAATAAAGAAACATATTTCTCTAAAACTCACTTCCTCTCCCGATAAAGAAAAAAAAAACAAATTTCCAGCAAATAAAAAATGGGATACTTTTTCCTGAAGAAACAAATAGTATAAACTAATAACAAAACTGACTTCATTACATAGTCAGTAGAAACAACAACAACAACAACAATGCAATATATAAGATAATACTAAAAACTAACAAATGTATGATCAAGACAAATATAATTTCAAAAAATTTGAATACTAACCCCGGGTCAACATCTGATCTCACCGCAGCCAAGGCACCATAGCACACGGTTAAAGGTACCCGACATACCAAAATACACTAACCACAGAGCTATGTTATAGGGAACGGAGGCACCTGCCTCAGTTAATAATCAAATTTATTGAGAAAAGGCATAAAATAGCACAAAAACATACTTTATCATAAATATAGCAACAAGAGAAATAATTCACATTTTTAGCATTATTTTAATTATAAAGACTTTTATAGCATAATTTAGAGTTTATGGTTAATTATTTAAGGTTTAGGATTTATTATTTAGGGTTTAGGGTTTATTATTCAAGGTTAGGGTTTAGTATTTAGGGTTTAGGGTTTAGTATTTAAGATTTATGGTTATGGCTAATTTAGTGACAAAACATGTTTTTGTGCTATTTTTATGATTTTTTTTTCTCAATGCTATATTTTTGACAAGTCATGTTTTTGTGCTATTAATGCGATTTGCCCAATATTATTATTACTTTTTTGTAAAAAGGCTTTTATTAAATAAAATATAAATATTACAAAGGAAGCTATAATAAAGTTGAAAACAGAGAAATGAAAATAGAAGAAGAAAAAGGAAGGGGGAGGAGATCTCTGATGAGATAATCTTTGGGAGAATTCAGCCATTGTACTAGATTTCCAAAAGTTTATCACCCAACGAGTGACCCTTGCTACGCAGAGTTAAAGCTTTGTTTTTCACAGCAGCCAGAACTCTATTTCCAACTACCACAGAGTTTAGTGTTGTACCTTTATGGAAACGACGGTTGCGTTCTTTCCACAGTTCATAGATACATGCCTGCCATGCTTGGAGCAAAGCCAGGGACCTAATTGATGAAGGTAGAGTTGTCGGCAGCCAAGCTAAGATAGTCTCCCAGTCATTCGGCACAGTACCATAATGTAATGACATGTTTACTCGAAACCAAATATCCTTTAAATACTCACAATCGAAAAGAGGTGGTTGCGCGTCTCCGACACAAGTCCACATAGCAATCAAGTCGATTCGACATCCAGACCCCACAACAACAAACGAACGAGAGTGGGATTTCGATGCAGTATGATCCAAGCTGTGAAAGCATGTTTTGGGATCATCTACTTGTGCCATATTAATCCATACCAGTGAACTTCTGGTTCAACAGATCTTGTGGCATTCCATATGTCATTCGCAATGAATCTTTTGCTGATTTTTTCCTTGAGCCGCCATGAAGATTCATCAGGAACAAGTCTTAGCCAGAGAGTTGATAAGAAGATCAAGACCTGCAATTGTTTGTCTGTTCATGTCGTGTTAAAACTCCAGCCTGAGGGAGTACGCTCTTCACTAACCATGCAGCAGGAGCAAGTGGACCAAGAAAACGGATCAATGGACCGAAAGGAGTCCAAGGATCCCACCAAAAATAGGATTCTTCTCTGTTACCAATGGTGATTCGCAAAAACTCTACTGCTTTACTTCTTAATTTCAACATTTTGCAAAACATCCAAGGCAAAGAAACATTGACGAGAAAGGTACAGTTCCTGTTGAACTTTTGATCCTTTTTGTGCTCTGTTTTTCTCTCTTTGTGTTACACAAATCATTATCTTGTGTAACACGTTTTCTTTCTTTCTCTCTTTTACTTGCAGCGGAACTCACACTCATTGTTTCACTCTTTCTCTCATACTTTGTCTCTCTCTATCACTCTTTGATTCACATCTTTTGTTTAGAGAGAACAAGAAACGTTTTCACTTAAAAGACTACATCTTTAACATTGATCACTTGGATACTTCTTACAACAAACACACATACATATTTATACTACTTCTTGACACTCTCACTTTCTTAGACCTTTCTAGGCTCTCTTACACAAGCCACACTACTTATTCTTAGACTAGTTTTACAAGTAAGGTTAACCAACTAACCTTACACATTCAACAACTCCTAACAACTCTTACCAACTCCATTGGCTCTTCTTGACTTAGTTAGCTTCTAACTCTAACTAGTCTTTATTCTTCTTCATGTGTAACTTCTTGTTACACATTCAAACTCTTCCTTTACTTCTTCTTTTTCCCTCGTTGACTTCTTCAACTTCTTCTTCCTTAAGCCTCACGCTTCCTCCTTTGTTCTTCTTCTATTCTTCACTTCTTTCCTTCTTCTTCTTGTTCATGCCCTCTTCTTCTTCACTTCTTCTTTTCCTTCTTCTTCTTGTTGGAGATTTAATCATAGGTTCAATCTCAACACTCCCTCTTGAACCTCATGATTAAATTCCTCAACTTCATCTAGGAACTTGATTCCCATCCTCCTTCTTCTTGAGGTTCTTCTTCTTCTTCTTTCTTCTTCTTCTTCTTTCTTCTTTCTTGTGTAGGATTTAATCAAGGATTCAATTCCAACACTCCCTCTTGAATCCTTTGATTTAAATCCCTACTTTCTTTTTGTTCTTTTTCTTGTGATTCTTATCTCCCTCTTGAGGTGAATCTACAAGAAGCCACTTTTTTTTTGTGCGAATCTCTTTGTCATCTCTTGACAGATTTTCTTCGCCTTTACACTCTGGTTTTGTGAGCTTCACTCACTTCTTCTCCAACTGATTTTTGCAACCAGCCTCTGCTCCCTCTTCTTGTGAGCTTCTTCTTCTCAGCTTGGTGTCTTCCATGATCACCATCTTCCTTGTTAGAAACACTTAAGACTCTTGGGTTGTCTTCTCTTTCCGCAAGCCTTTTCCATGTCTCCTCCAAGTCTTGGCTTCTGCTTCCTTTCATTCATAGGTAAGCAAGCCTTGTTATCTTTCTTGGTGTTGCTTTGAGCTTTGCCTTCCCAACCAGTTGATGCTCCCTTTCACTCTTAGGTAAGCATCTTCTTCTTTTGGTCGGTTTGCTTAGATCATTGCTTCACCATCTTTTGCCCTTTTGTTCTTTGAATCATCACCTTAGTTTCTCTAACCTTGGAATGTTTGATCCTTAGAACTTTCACCTTGGCTTCCACATTGGCGGTTTGAATCTTTAGACCATCACTTTAGCTTTGGCTTCTTTTGTCTCTTCGTCCATCACCTTGGTTTTCTTAGCTTTGGTTTCTTTGGTTCTCTTGACCTTTACCTCAGCTTTCTTTAACCTTGGACTGTTTGGCTTGTTGAGTCATCACCTTGGCCTTAGTTGTTTGGTTCTTGAATCATCACCTCTGCTTTGTTGCCTTGGTTGCTCCGGTTTCAGCTTTGAACTTCTCAGGTTCTAAGCTTCATTCACGTGGGCTTCTTGTTCTTTCTTTGGTGTTGGTTTATCTCCTCCATATCTCTGATGATTGAGAATGACCAGCACCTTGCAGCTTGTTGATCTTCTATGATCTCAGCCACGCCTTTTTCTTCTTGTTCTCTTCAGCCTCTTCCTTAGACTGGTCCTCTTCTTCTTCTTCTTTGATGGGTCTCTCCATCTCTCTCTTATTTTGTTGATGGCTGTCTCCATCATCTTCTTCTCTTGATGGACGTCTCCATCTTCCTCTTCTCTTCATGGACGTCTCCATCTTCTTCTTATAACAGGCTCCAAAGATCAAGTAAGCTCTGATACCATGTTGAACTTTTGATCCTTTTTGTGCTCTGTTTTTCTCTCTTTGTGTTACACAAATCATTATCTTGTGTAACACGTTTTCTTTCTTTCTCTCTTTTACTTGCAGCGGAACTCACACTCATTGTTTCACTCTTTCTCTCATACTTTGTCTCTCTCTATCACTCTTTGATTCACATCTTTTGTTTAGAGAGAACAAGAAACGTTTTCACTTAAAAGACTACATCTTTAACATTGATCACTTGGATACTTCTTACAACAAACACACATACATATTTATACTACTTCTTGACACTCTCACTTTCTTAGACCTTTCTAGGCTCTCTTACACAAGCCACACTACTTATTCTTAGACTAGTTTTACAAGTAAGGTTAACCAACTAACCTTACACATTCAACAACTCCTAACAACTCTTACCAACTCCATTGGCTCTTCTTGACTTAGTTAGCTTCTAACTCTAACTAGTCTTTATTCTTCTTCATGTGTAACTTCTTGTTACACATTCAAACTCTTCCTTTACTTCTTCTTTTTCCCTCGTTGACTTCTTCAACTTCTTCTTCCTTAAGCCTCACGCTTCCTCCTTTGTTCTTCTTCTATTCTTCACTTCTTTCCTTCTTCTTCTTGTTCATGCCCTCTTCTTCTTCACTTCTTCTTTTCCTTCTTCTTCTTGTTGGAGATTTAATCATAGGTTCAATCTCAACAGTTCCTGCATCTAGGAGACCCAAATCGATCCAGCTCTGGAGTATAACATCCATATTAGCTTTAGTCCACAAGTAACGTTCCATCTCTCAACACTTCTCAGACCTAAACCACCTTCAATTTTGGGAAGTGTAACTTTTGACCACGCTACCTTTGCTCCAATGGGTTTTCCATATATCCCATGCCATAAAAAGGAGCCGTGATGACTGTGGATAATAACTGCAATCTGCCTGCAAAACTAAGGTGTAATACCCTGTATCAAGAAATGGTCAACGGGCAGCGGAAAAGTCAACGGAGGGCATTTTCGTAATTTTGAGAAGTTAAGGGGTATTTTGGTAAATTTACCAAAATACGAGCCGGAAGCTGAGACGGGCAAAATGTTATTATTTTTAAGTAAAGAAAACATTTAGAAGACCAAGAAAGGTGGAAACGGAGATTAAACTAGTTTTCGGGTTATCAGGAATGGAAACCGATAAAACCGACAAAACTTGTAAAATTCGTAACGGGAGCTACGGGTGTCCGTTTGAGATGATTCAAATTGCTAAATTCATCTAAGAGCATCTATAATCTGAATATGAGACTTGGTGGATTTATAGAAGCGGCTAAAGGGTTTTGAAAATATTAACCGTAAAACCGGTTTTTCCAAGAAACGGATACAATGTTCGGGCAAGCGAGAGGACCTTCTAAACTCCACCAAAAATTATGAAATTTTTACCGCAGCTCCATTAGAAGATGAAGAATATATGGTTAAATGGATTCAGCAAGATTCGATTCCTAGATTAAGTTATAAATTTTAGATCATTAATGGGTGATTAATGACTAAAACTCCAAAATAAATTCAAGGGAGTTTGGGTTTGGTTTGGGATGATTAGAGCTGATGTCTGAGGTCATTATGGACTTGATGCAAGCCCATTTACAAGCTTTTGCCACGAAATTATGCAAGAGGAAAATAAAAGGGGCTTGTGAGCTAGATTCAATGAATCTACAAGAGGGTTTTGGCCCAAACTCAAAGGGCTGTACATGGGCTCTTCATATGTAAAATTTGTGCTAAACTTAGATGGTTTTGGGCCTTGAAAGGAGTGGGCTTCGTGGCTTGGAGAAGAGGAGGCTTGCTCTCCAAGGTTTCACATGCATGGGAGGTGAGGTGTCAAAAAAAGGGATGAGATGTGTCATGGGACACTTGTCACACCTCAGCTCAATGGGTTTGGCTATAAAAAGAAGCTGAGACTCTCATTATTTGACACACCAAAACAAAGAAAGAAGAATAAAGAAGAAAAGAAGCGTGAGGGAGAAGAAGAAGAAGGAGGAGGAGGAGGAGGAGGAGGAGGAGGAGGAGGAGGAGGAGGAGGAGGAGGAGGAGGAGGAGGAGGAGGAGGAGGAGGAGGAGGAGGAGGAGGAGGAGGAGGAGGAGGAGGAGGAGGAGGAGGAGGAGGAGGAGGAGGAGGAGGAGGAGGAGGAGGAGGAGGAGGAGGAGGAGGAGGAGGAGGAGGAGGAGGAGGAGGAGGAGGAGGAGGAGGAGGAGGAGGAGGAGGAGGAGGAGGAGGAGGAGGAGGAGGAGGAGGAGGAGGAGGAGGAGGAGGAGGAGGAGGAGGAGGAGGAGGAGGAGGAGGAGGAGGAGGAGGAGGAGGAGGAGGAGGAGAAGAAGAAGAAGAAGAAGACCGGAGGAAGAGGAAGAGAGAGAAAGTGGAGAAGAGAGAGAGCTGGAAGAGAGAGAACCAGAGGAAAGAGAAAGAGAACCGGAGGAGAGAGAGAAGAGATTAGTACGGAGGCACGGTCGGAATCACGAAGTTCAACGGTATGGTCAAGTATGGGTCAAGGTCGGGTCAAAGCGACGGAGGTTCGGGGAAGGTTCGGGTTAGCGTCGGGTTCTTGCCGGGTCTCGTTGTTCCGCTAGTCCGTCAATCCGTCCATCCGTCGTCATAATAGCAATGTGAGTCGGCTCAAACACCGTAGAGTAGTATTGCATATAGATCGGAAAACGAGAAACCGTAGAGTAAGTAATTGCATACCCGGATATGAATTGATGGCGTTTGAGAATTGAATTAACAGATTAACGATAAACCGGTTAGGGTTTCGAGACGCATACTAGGATCGTAAGATTAAACGGATTAAATTTGTTGTGTGCCGTTAGGTTGGTAGTAACATTGTGTGATGCATACATATAGTCGTTGCATGACAGGGCCGTATATGCATATATATCTATGTATGAGAAGAATTATCTCGAATGAATCTAAATACGGGAATTAAGACGCTATAAAAGACGGAAGTAAACTTAACAAACGTATAGCATATGGAAGGATACCTGGTTGAGGTTTAATGGTAAAAAATTAATGAAATAAATAAACGGTGAGACGTCGGGGAGTTTAGTAAGCTACTAGCTCTAAACCGACGGATCAGGGAGTTGATAAAAGATACCTAGGAAAGGTTAAGAAAAGAAAAGTGTTGAGATTGGGAACCGTCTACGGGTTAGCAATCCGCTAATCTAAGGTAGCAGACGATAATGAGATGTGAGCCGTCTACGGGTTAGCAATCCGCTAATCCAGTGTAGCGGACGTGAATGAGTTAAAAGACATTAGAAACCCTAATAGGCTTGCTTGTGTGATGATTGTTTGTATTGTGTGATTGCGTGGTTGTGGCTGTTAAGCCTTGTTGTGCAGGCCTATTAGATTGTCTCGGTGTTGGGCCGAGCAATCCATGTGTGTACTTAACCCGGTCACGGGGCCGGTTAAGTTAGTAGATGCTGACTCGGATGGTGCTAAGTTAGGGCGGTGGTGCGGGTGTGTGTGTAGACTTACGGGCTGCAGTGATGAGATTGTGGTTGATTGTTGATCGAGTCTGATTGATTGCTAGAGTCCGAGCGAGTCTGCGTGTTTACTTTTCTGCACTAGGACTCTAGGGTGCGTTAGATCCCGCAAGTCTAGGTGATTGGATACGTTCTGGTACTTTTGACCCGATTGGATCCTCGGGAATTGAGAACCTGATCAGTTCACGTACCTTCGGTAGTGGTTCTGGCAGGTGCGAACCTATGGAGTGACGTCCGTAGGGTGTAGTCCGGAGAATACGGGGTCGCGTCCTAGGGCCGGACTGCATGGAAGCTCGGGTTGCCGGGGGTAACCGGAGTCACTGCGTATCGATGGACTGAGAACAGTGTCCTGGATCGTGAGACTTTGTGTTAACGTCTAGGAATCACGGGGGTTTGTTATCATATGGGTAACGGTGGAAACCCGTGGAAGTTACCAAGAAGCGTAAGGGCTCAGTGGTGTGTTGGTGATGATTGTGGTGTTGCGCGATAGATAGATAGAGTTTCGATCGAGAGCATGTGCTGCAGTGCTTTCGATTCCCTTCGTTATTGTGTTATGTTATTATTGAATTGCTTGTGTGTTGTGGGTTCGACACGACGTGGTAGTGCGTGATCAACCGTTATCTTGTTTCTTGTTATTTTGGGGTTTTGGGGCGGGAGATTGTAGATGCTAGATAGCATAGAAGCCATAGTGGGGAGCCGTCTCACTGGGTAATCTTAGATTACTCATTAGACTCTTTTGTGTTTTTTAGGTTTGGCGTAGCTCGGCGGACGCGTAGGACTCTCGGAGTAGTCTCGGGTTGGCATTGGGTATCGGTTATTACGCATTTTGACTGTACTTTCGGTTTCGGATCTTGTTGGGACGTCCCACTAAACATTTATTATTGAACCGTATTGTAATGAATAAGATTTATACTTTCAAAGTAATAAAAACGGAATAATTCCCTGATATACGGTTTGGTCCGAACCGAACACAACTCGTGGAAGCGGTACAGGTTGCAAAGCCTCGTATCGTGGAAGTGAGGTAAACGAAGTCAAAGATGGTTTGGTTCGAGCCTTTGTCTCAAACCGGACAGTCTATGGCTTTCGTATTGTGACAAACTCTTCTCGTATGACTGCTCGGGTTCGATCGGTCATGTTCTTGTTTGATTGTTGACCGGTCAGCTCGTCGGTCAGCGGAAAACGAGAAGGGGGCGTTACAAAAAGGTGGTATCAGAGCATGGTTCGTCATGGGTTCGAATATTCCGGTTTTTCGAAGTTTTCAATATTTTATCGAGTCAAATGTGTCGCCAATGCAACCATTAGGAATCCGAGTCGCGTCCGTCAATCCGGGGAAATGGGTATTTTATTAAGATTGTGCTAATCATTTGGTATTTTGTTGCAGTCACGCAGCAGAGTTGTCCTAGGGGGATTGGTGTGTGTGTGTGTGGGTTACGATGACAAGATAAGGGACATCAGTATGGATGACCGTAAGTCCGGAGGATCTACCCCAGTTAGTCGAGGGCCGTACTCCCAGCATGCGGAATATTCCCGTAAATTGCAGCCTACTCCGAAGTATGTGATTACCAGTGCCGGGCCCGTTATCGTTCCACCCATTCCATAGCCGCCTTATGATACGATTACATCCGGAGTACCACCGACAGTAGCGCGCACCGTCGATATTCATCCCCGATGATATGGCAATCAAGTACATCCTCGGGATATGGGAGCTATCACCGCCTGCTATCCGACCACCAGTCTGACGCATTGGACTCTTCTTTCCTTGCCTGCGGAGACACGTGTCTTTCATTTCCATTCGGTGCCAGTAGTTTGGCCAAGCATATCAGTCACCGCCGCATTGACGCTGATTCCGACTTATCACATTTGCGGCCGAGATAAACATTATGCTCCTTTCTGTCATGATCGAGACTGCGTCGCTCCGCCACCACCACCGCACCCATTCCATCCTCCTGGCACACCTGTCGGTTAGGATCCACATGAGTCTTACCGCTCATGGTGGAAATGTTAGGAAGTAGATTAGGCCCGGGTAAGTAAGGGCTCTAACTCTCTTTTGATGTGTGTGTATATCGGCTTGCGTTCGTCTCTGAAAATTCGGTTGTGTGTAGTGGTGTTTAGTTTGAGACGGATGAGTAACCGCGAGAATGTAGACTCCGACGGACCTACGTATTTGAAACTCTATGTGGTGAATAGATGTTTTATTAACGGCGTGGATGTGGAGTATTCGGTATTCGTCGTTTAAGTAACGAAGTAATCTTATTGCATATGTTGGGATAGTGAATGCAATATGGTTATAACGTGAAAGCAAATGATGGTCCGAGGAGACGGTTACTACGACCCTAAGAGACGACGTATTTGCCGATTTGCTTGATTGATTGATGGTGTGTAATTGATTGCCTTGCTAGGGTGTTAGAATGTTTAATTGATTGATGCATTGATTGCTCGCTAGGTTGGTAGTCGATGATTTTGAATCATTGCATTGGTTTGATCGTTAAGATATTTGTTTGGTGGTAGAGTGGAATTATAAGATATTGTTTGTTAGCCACGTGTGACCGTTGTGTTCGTGACTAAATACCAATGTCTCTATAAGGAAGCGATATCGAGAGTATGTTAGAAAGGTCTAACCGTGTTGGTGTTGTTGAGGTTGTTAATGTAGGACGTGATGGACGATTTGACGAGGACACGAGACCGAACCCGAACCCGAGAGACGAGATGTTATTGCAGGAAGCAGTTTGACCCGAGTTGGCTGCGAAGAGCTAGTCAGTGTGGATTCATGAAAGCATTTGGGTATCAGTGGTAGAAGGAATCAAGGCGAATGAGTTCAATGAGTTAGCGAAAGGATTCAGAAACATCAGAGTCAGTGGGGGAGTCCGTTCGAGGATATTAGTGGGAAGAACAGTTTTGGAGTCGGTGAAGCGTGGAGATCAGTGATCGAGGAATTTCGAGGCATACATGAGTATGGCGGTTTTGTTGGAAGGAGGAACATCAATCCTATCAGAATATTAATGGGGAGCGATAAGTAGTAAAGGCGGAACAAGTATCGGGGGTAGAGGACGAGTCAGTGTCACGTGATCAGGGAAGTTGAATCAGAGTGGGGAAGTCAGGATATCGGTTAAGGAGATTTTCAGAGGGCGTAGATGAAGTCAGGAGTCAGACTGGAGCATTCAGAAGGAACCGATGGTCCGAAATCAGAAATGAGTCGGAAGTCCAATGGAGATGGAGAATCAGGAAGTTATCAGGAATCAAACAATTCGGTGTCGGGAATTCAAAGCGACAGCGTGTTAGGGTTGCGCACAATTGTATAACAGGAAGTCATCTGGGCATCGAAAGTATGAGTTTGGAAACCAGAGACAGAATCAACGAAGTATTCAAATGGAGAAGCCGTGATTGATTGAGAGTCAAGCCATTTCGCATGGGAAGTTCAAAGATGTCAATGTGATGAGAGTGGGTGCAAAACCATGGTTCAAGAATCAGTTGAAGCATCGGGAGTTTAGCTACAGATTCAAAGTTCAAGCAGTAACATATGACGCAGATGGAAACAAGTCTCAGGACAGAGTCGTACAGTTAAGAGAAATGAATATGTAATCAGAGAGAAGGACGATGTAGAGAAGTTGTGTGAAATCCGATGGTCGAAAGTCAACATACATCAGAAGCGTACCTTGAGATCAGAGTGTGAGCATCAAAGCAGAATTAAACTGGAATCAAAAACCGAGTGAAGCAGTTCAATCACGACCGTTGGCATTGAGAATCAAGATCGGAGTCTATAAAGCGAGAAGATGAGAAACAAGAAATGATCGTGAGTTAGGTTTTTGGTATGGAAAGTTCGAGATGTCAGTATAATGAAGGCGTAAGCAAGACGGGGTTTCAGAAGTCAGTACGCATCGAGATTATAGTTCAATCGATTCAGCGTTCAGGTGCTGGAGCAGACATATCGGTTTCATGAGTAGTAACTTATGGGGTTCAGTTCCGATTCGAAGTTTGTTGGTAACGGAGAATTCGGGGACCGAATTCCTGTAAGTGGGGAAGATTGTAATACCCTGTATCAAGAAATGGTCAACGGGCAGCGGAAAAGTCAACGGAGGGCATTTCGTAATTTTGAGAAGTTAAGGGGTATTTTGGTAAATTTACCAAATTACAAGCCGTAAGCTGAGACGGGCAAAATGTTATTCTTTTTAAGTAAAGAAAACATTTACAAGACCAAGAAAGGTGGAAACAGAGATTAAACTAGTTTTCGGGTTATCAGGAATGGAAACCAATAAAACCGACAAAACTTGTAAAATTCGTAACGGGAGCTACGGGTGTCCGTTTGAGGTGATTAAAATTGCTAAATTCATCTAAGAGCATCTATAATCTGAAGATGAGACTTGGTGGATTTATAGAAGCCGCTAAAGGGTTTTGAAAATATTAACCATAAAACCGATTTTTCCAAGAAACCGATACAATGTTCGGGCAAGCGAGAAGACCTTCTAAACTCCACCAAAAATTATAAAATTTTAACCGCAGCTCCATTAGAAGATGAAGAATACATGGTTAAAAGGATTGAGCAAGATTCGATGCCTAGATTAAGTTATAAATTTTAGATCATTAATGGGTGGATTAATGACTAAAACTCCAAAATAAATTCAAGGGAGCTTGGGCTTGGTTTGGGATGATTAGAGATGATGTCTGAGGTCATTATGGACTTGTTGCAAGCCCATTTACAAGCTTGTGCCACGAAATTATGCAAGTGGAAAATAAAAGGGGCTTGTGAGCTAGATTCAATGAATCTACAAGAGAGTTTTGGCCCAAACTCAAAGGGCTGTACATGGGCTCTTCATATTTAAAATTTGTGCTAAAATTAGATGGTTTTGGGCCTTGAAAGGAGTGGCCTTCGTGGCTTGGAGAACAGGAGGTTTGCTCTCCAAGGTTTCACATGTATGGGAGGTGAGGTGTCAAAGAAAGGGATGAGATGTGTCATGGGACACTTGTCACACCTCAGCTCAATGGGTTTGGCTATAAAAAGAAGCTGAGACTCTCATTATTTGACACACCAAAACAAAGAAAGAAGAAGAAAAGAAGAAAAGAAGAAAAGAAGCGTGAGGGAGAGGAGGAGGAGAAGAAGAAGAGAAGAAGAAGAAGAAGAAGGGAGGAGGAGAAGAAGAAGAAGAAGAAGAAGAAGAAGAAGAAGAATAAGAAGAAGAAGAAGAAGAAGAAGAAGAAGAAGAAGAAGAAGAAGAAGAAGAAGAAGAAGAAGAATAACAAGGAGGAGGAGGAGGAGGAGAGAAGAAGAAGAAGACCGAAGGAAGAGGAAGAGAGAGAAAGTGGAGAAGAGAGAGAGCCGGAAGAGAGAGAACCGGAGGAAAGAGAAAGAGAACCGGAGGAGAGAGAGAAGAGATTAGTCTGGAGGCTCGGTCGGAATCACGAAGGTCAACGGTATGGTCAAGTACGGGTCAAGGTCGGGTCAAAGCGACGGAGGTTCGGGGAAGGTTCGGGTTAGCGTCGGGTTCGTGTCGGGTCTCGTTGGTCCGCTAGTCCGTCAATCCGTCCATACGTCATCATAATAGCAATGTGAGTCGGCTCAAACACCGTAGAGTAGTATTGCATATATATCGGAAAACGAGAAACCGTAGAGTAAGTAATTGCATACCCGGATATGAATTGATGGCGTTTGAAATTGAATTAACAGATTAACGATAAACCGGTTAGGGTTTCGAGACGCATACTAGGATCGTAAGATTAAACGGATTAAACTTGTTGTGTGCCGTTAGGTTTGTAGTAACATTGTGTGATGCATACATATAGTCGTTGCATGACAGGACCGTATATGCATATATATCTATGTATGAGAAGAATGATCTCGAATGAATCTAAGTACGGGAATTAAGACGATATAAAAGACGGAAGTAAACTTAACAAACGTATAGCATATGGAAAGATACCCGGTTGAGGTTTAATGGTAAAAAATTAATGAAATAAATAAACGGTGAGACGTCGGGGAGTTTAGTAAGCTACTAGCTCTAAACCGACGGATCAGGGAGTTGATAAAAGATACCTAGGAAAGGTTAAGAAAATAAAAGTGTTGAGATTGGGAGCCGTCTACGGGTTAGCAATCCGCTAATCCAAGGTAGCGAACGATAATGAGATGTGAGCCGTCTACGGGTTAGCAATCCGCTAATCTAGTGTAGCGGACGTGAATGAGTTAAAAGACATTAGAAACCCTAATAGGCTTGCTTGTGTGATGATTGTTTGTATTGTGTGATTGCGTGGTTGTGGCTGTTAAGCCTTGTTGTGCAGGCCTATTAGATTGTCTCGGTGTTGGGCCGAGCAATCCATGTGTGTACTTAACCCGGTCACGGGGCCGGTTAAGTTAGTAGATGCTGACTCGGATGGTGCTAAGTCAGGGCGGTGGTGCCGGTGTGTGTGTAGACTTGCGGGGTGCGGTGATGATATTGTGGTTGATTGTTGATCGAGTCTGATTGATTGCTAGAGTCCGAGCGAGTCTGCGTGTTTACTTTTCTGCACTAGGACTCTAGGGTGCGTTAGATCCCGCAAGTCTAGGCGATTGGATACGTTCTGGTACTTCCGACCCGATTGGATCCTCGGGAATTGAGAACCTGATCAGTTCACGTACCTTCGGTAGTGGTTCTGGCAGGTGCGAACATATGGAGTGACGTCCGTAGGGTGTAGTCCGGAGAATATGGGGTCGCGTCCTAGGGCCGGACTACATGGAATCTAGGGTTGTCGGGGGTAACCGGAGTCACTGCGTATCGATGGACTGAGAACAGTGTCCTGGATCGTGAGACTTTGTGTTAACGTCTAGGAGTCACGGGGGTTTGTTATCATATGGGTAACGGTGGAAACCCGTGGAAGTTACCAAGAAGCGTAAGGGCCCAGTGGTGTGTTGGTGATGATGGTGGTGTTGCGCGATAGATAGATAGAGTTTCGATCGAGAGAATGTGCCGCAGTGCTTTCGATTCCCTTCGTTATTGTGTTATGTTATTATTGAATTGCTTGTGTGTTGTGGGTTCGACACGACGTGGTAGTGCGTGATCAACCGTTATCTTGTTGCTTGTTATTTTGGGGTTTCGGGGCGAGAGATTGTAGATGCTAGATAGCATATAAGCCATAGTGGGGAGCTGTCTCACTGGGTAAACTTAGATTACTCATTAGACTCTTTTGTGTTTTTCAGGTTGGCGTAGCTCGGCGGACGCGTAGGACTCTCGGAGTAGTCTCGGGTTGGCATTGGGTATCGGTTATTACGCATTTTGACTGTACTTTCGGTTTCGGATCTTGTTGGGACGTCCCGCTAAACATTTATTATTGAACCGTATTGTAATGAATAAGATTTATACTTTCAAAGTAATAAAAACGGAATAATTCCCTGATATACGGTTTGGTCCGAACCGAACACAACTCGTGGAAGCGGTACAGGTTGCAAAGCTTCGTATCGTGGAAGCGAGGTAAACGAAGTCAAAGATGGTTTGGTTCGAGCCTTTGTCTCAAACCGGACAGTCTATGGCTTTCGTATTGTGACAAACTCTTCTCGTATGACTGCTCGGGTTCGATCGGTCATGTTCTTGTTTGATTGTTGGCCGGTCAGCTCGTCGGTCAGCGGAAAACGGGAATGGGGCGTTACATAAGGTGTTTATGTTGCCAACTGTTGACTTTAGTTCTGATTTTTTTTGTAACAGGGAGTCACGGTCCAATAGTGAAAGCTTTCTAGTACACATCGGTAAGTCCAAGTAATGGATCTGAAGAGAACTAGGACTTAAGGAGAACATGTTTCTCAAGCGATCCAGAATGGCATCGGCTACCCCTGCAGTGAACATTGATGTTTTGTCACATTTACCACCAAACCAGAGAGCTTCTCGGATTGTGACAGAATAGTGAAAACACCTGCAACTGATTGGTAGGTACCTTCCACAAAAATGAGTAAATCATCAGCAAATGAAAAATGGTTTAGGCATGTCGTCTCACAGCCAGAATGATACTTGAAAATCCCATCTTTTGCTGCATTATTAAGCATGTATGACAGAACATTCATTTCCATAACAAATAAAATCGGAGATAGTGGATCTCTCTGACGTAATCCCAAGCGACCCTTGAAGTAACCAAAAGTAAGGCCATTGATACAAACTGAGTACGAAGGAGAGCAGATGCACTCTTTAATCCAAGATATAAACTATTGCGGCAGGTCATAGGCTAGAAGCGATGCCAAAACGAAGTCCCACCTCATTAGAGTCGAAGGCTTTCGCAATATCAATCGCTAGAGTGATCCTCAGTGAAAGAGCATCTTTGTGGTAGCCTTGAACAATCCCTGAGGCTAAAAGAACATTTTCCAATAAAAGCCGATCTTTTACGAAGATCGTTTGATTTGGTAGAACCAATTCCAGAAGAATACTCTTTAGACGATCCGATAGCAACCTGAAGATAAGCTTGTAGATAGTGTTTAAACACGCTATGGGTCTGAAGTCTTTGAGTTATCTGCCCCTGGTCTTTTGGGATAAGAACGAACGAGGTTGCATTAAGGCAGCTTGGCATAAAACCCTTTTCATAGAAATCCTGAACAACTGTAGTAATTTCATTCCCTACAACTGCCCACGAGGAATTAAAGAATTCCACCGGAAAGCCGTCTGGCCCCGAGGTTTTATTTGAAGGCATCTTAAAGAGAAATTTCTGAATTGCCTCAGCCGGGAAGGATCTTGTCATGTTTGCTTTATGAGTCGTTGAGCATTTGTTGACAATCACTCTCGTCAAGTACAAATGAAGGTAAACGCAGTACCTCTCACCAGACAATAATGCAAAATAAGCCTGGACAAGTAAGTGTACCTCTTTACTTGAAGATGTTTTGGATATATCTCCTTTTGGCAAGTAATAATCAAATATTATTACTTTCTATTTATTGGAAAATAGATTTTTATGGTTGGATGATTAACAAAACTACCCTGCTCCATGTTGATTTAGGTTCGAAACCTCTGTGACCTTACATCCATGCTTATTTCCCTTCTTTCAAGATAAACATCACTAATTCTAGGATTCCTTTCCTTTTTTGATATATAATTCCACTATTTTTCAAATCGAATTAATCCTATTTCCATAACATTATATTAGCAGAATCATTTTACTTTATTGGTTGAGCTTCTAAAAAATAAAATAAAATCCAGTCTTTTGTTTTGTCTCCCTGGCTTGAATTTAGTTTCACTTAACTACCTTTAGAATTTTACATATGTACATTATATGCTTCAAATAGTTTGACAAGTACTACATTTTTTATAGTTCTTTTGTAAAAAGAGAATACATTTAATATACAGTATACGAGTAGACATTTTAAATATTTCCTAACCACATGTTTTATATAAGTTAAAGAGCAAAAAAATCACAAAAATGTTATTATTTGTACCATATAAAAATTAAAGAAAAAATCTCTAGACCCACCACTAAAACATATCATAGGTTCCTAAATATTGACAAGAATATAACATAAATTATATTTGTATAGTTAAAGTACATGCAAATATTATGGCTACTATCGTATTAATTTCTAGACCCACCACTGAAACATATCACAGATTCCTAAATACATTGATTTACCTACCGTTCCGTATAATTGTCACTATGATCTTCATGGTCCGTGAAAAGAATAGTAGACCATCATGAATAACATATACAGTTTGCTATAATATTCAATAATAGAAAAATCTGTTCGTTTTACCTTGCAGAATAAACAATTACAACTCTAAATTATTTTCCAAAAAACAATGTAATTAATTACAACTACATTTATGTAAATAAAGTTATTTTCCATCTCACATATTTTATATTTCTTCGATGTCTATTCTTAATTTACATTATCATCAATTACCAGTCAATGAAATAAATCCAATACATTTATTAAAATAGTTTAAACCAGAAATACATACTAATTTAAATATTATATGTATTTTAGGTATACTACATTTACAATGGAAGACGAAGAACCTGTCCAACACCGTTTAATATAAATAATGTACTCTTTTTAAATTGGTCTATTGATAAATATAGTACAACAATTACTTCTATAACTCAAACTTCGTGTGTGCGCGGGATAAATATCACTATTATGTTTAAGGAAACTGATTTGCTTTCTGACCACGACAACATGACCATGGTCAATAGATCGTACGGAATTGACCATATATAAATGACCACGCGAGACCCAGGCCCAAAATGTTTTAGGTCTATTTTCATTAAAGGTATTGGCCATCATATGAATAAAAAAAATAAACTAGGATAATTGTATTTGAATGTGATGTTAATGTGACTATTAATAAGTTTATGACACACTAGGGTTATACTAGAGTTTTTGTATTCGGAAGTCAAAACAAGAATTATGGTAGACAAGGAGTGACCATCAGAATGCGAACAAATAGCCTTAATAGCTCGTAAGAAATGTCCAGCCAACATATGTGACCAAAGAAGATTGAACATCTGAGTAGGGAAGTTTATAGTAATTAAGTATTTTATTTTAAAATAAATTAAATAAAATCACGAAACTCTATAAAGATTTATCTAGATAAACTTGTGGTTGTGGTTTGTGGTTTTTTTTCTTTATGCAGATATGTTTATTAATATCTCCGCGTTATATATGCCTTGATTCGTGTGCTATATTCATTAAGTATGTTAATTGAAGCAAACGACTTCAGTTCTCCGAGTGAATTCAAAATAATTGACAAAAAAATTTTACCATGTGGTCATTAACATCTGACTAAATTTAAATCGACTAAGTTTTGAATGGTGACAGAGGATCAGACAGTGCGGAACAAGCGGTTCGGAAGAGCGGTACGGTTCAAGTACGGTTCATATGGAAGAAATGTATGATGCGGAACAAGTGCAGTTAGTGTGGAACAGACGGTACGAAACAATGTTTGAATGGTGAAAAAACGCAGTATGCGGTACAAGATAAACGTTGAATGGTAAAAAATGATAAAATGTGATGTAGAATACATATTAACATAAATATTTGAATAAAAAATAAAAATTGATATATTGAAAATTTAAAATAAATATTTTATTAAAAATATTATTATTTTTATAAACTATATTAAATTTAGAATAGATATACTATTTTATATTTTAACATATACATTATATAAAAATTCTATATAATTTTAAAAATTAAAATGGATTAATATTTTAGAAATTAAAATAGACTAATAATATAATAAAATTCATATATTAAAATTATTTATTAATTGATTAATTCTACTATATTATAAGAAAATATACTAATAGTATAAGAAAATAACCAAAATTTATTTTGATTCAGTTCGGTTCGGGTTTTATTAATTTCAGATATTTTAATTTTGCCAAAGTAAACTAAACTTTTCCATTTTTAGAAAGAATTTTAATTAGTTTTGGTTTATTTTGGATAAATTTGGATAAATTAATTTAAAACTGAAAAAACTAAATAATCGTTTGGTTCATCAAACCAGACCGAACCAAATCGATAACCAAAACTAAATTTACAACTTTATCAAAATAACTGAACTAGATAGCTGAAGCATAACCAAAAACCGAAAACATAGTTCGGTTCAGTTAACCCAATTTGGTTTTAAAAATTTCCTCTAATCTTCACCCATAAATAGTCATGTCTTGTTCTTATCAAATATATTAATGTACATCTTAATCATATATTGTATTTTGGTCTTAGATATACACATCAAGTTTTAATTATTATTTCTTATCTACACTTGTTCAATATATCAATTTCAATTTTTTTTAAAAAAAATTTAGAAACGCACTCTGAAGTCTAAACCACTGCAACATTGAATGTTACAAGAAGTTCACTTGAAACACTATGTGTGATAAACTATAGTCCATGAATGGTGAGCGGTTCATAAGCGGATGAACTACCCAAGTGAGAAGAACCACTTAAATTGTCCATTCGTGATTTTTTTAAAAGAAATTGTAAATAAATGGGTGAACCACTAGCCGTTAAGTTTTTTTCTTGTCTTCTAATAAAAAAGTGGATGAAATGCTTCATCTCTTCTGTACTCGTACAAGAGAGTGATTTATACATTGTTACTTGCAGTTCATACACACACACACACACATATATATATATATATATATATATATATATATATATATATATATATATATTAAAATAGCTTGATATATTTATTTAAATAACAAAAACTAATACAACTGAGACAATTTTTTCTATACATTTTAAAAATATCAAACATTCTTTTATTTTTCCATTCTAAGAAAATTTTAAAATCCAAACATTTTGGAAAACATTAATATACTAATTTTGTTGATCAAATATAAGAATTGTTCTCAATATAAATATGTATGAAAATCAATGAATCAGTCATTAAAATATTAAAAATAGCCAAAATTTGATATGTTTGAACCGCTTGATCCGTTTTCTCCATTCAAAATTTTAAACATATATTTTAGACCACTAGATCCGCTTGATGCTCACTTGTACCGCTAGATCTATTAGATCCATTTTAGTTCCGCTTGATCCGCTAGATCCGCAACGCCTGGTCTGTTTTCTCAATTTGAAGCCATAGTTACCATTCAACAAAGGTGTTAATGTGCGGGACGTATCAAATGAAAAGACACCAATCCAAAAAAAAAAGTTTCTGCTCGTTTAGTAAATAATGAGAACGACCTGGTGGTTAAAAAGAACCAAATAAGGTGTAGTTAAGTGTGGTTTCATAAAAGCTAAATATTTTTTTCCTTTTAATTTTAAAAAACAATTAGTTGTATTTAGCTATTTTATTAATTATGTTATAAACCTTTGGGGGAATTGCTTAAAATGTCCTCAAAATTGATTTTATATAAAAGTGTACCCTCGAAATTGAATCAAATGCAAAACTGCCCATTTGTCCTAAGAAAATTACGGTGGAGCCCTTATGACCAAACAAAAAAATAGAAACCGCAATTACTATTATAACCTTCGCCTGTGTCAGACTTCTATAAAAGTATGATACAGAATAAATTAGTAAATTTAAATTATAAAATTATTTAAAAATAATATTTTGTCAAAATATTTATATACAAAAATTAAATATAGACAATTTAATAGTATATAAATTAAAATTTGAGAAAATTGAGTCAAATTAAACAATATGTAAGGTAAAGTAAGTTCTAAACCTCAAAACATGCTTTGTAGTGGAACATTTACATATAACTTTAGGGTTAGATTCATAGTTTACCAAATTTACATTTGAAATATTAAATTTGTATATATGTGTTATAATGTGCATATATTTAACGAATTTGATGTTCTATAGTTGTTTTGTTTAAATATTTTCACTTATAAGTGATAAATATTAGGTTTAGGGTTTCTCAGACTTCCTTAGAAGTCTGAGACGTATTTAAGTTGAAAATTTAAATTTAAAAATTATTAAAAAAAATAATTTGATATAAATTTTGATACATAAATTAAGCATAACCATTTTTATGTATATAAATTAAAATAACATAAACTTTGATCAAATTTAAGGATTGGAAATATATTTGGTTCAAAACACCTTGTAGTTTGATCTATGTTTCACATATGAAGTTGAATATCATGTTTTATCTGTAGGGTTAGATTGAGAGTTTGTGAATTTTCATTTATATTGTTACATTTACATATAGTAGTTAGTTTGTGACTATTTTAAACGAGTTTCATGTTTATTATAAGTTTTTTATATAATATGATGGTGTTTAAGTAGTAATTATTAGATTTAGGGTTTCTCAGACAATTTTGTGGTTTCTCAGACTTCTTTAGAAGTTTGAGACGTATTTAAGTTGAAAATTTAAATTTAAAAATTATAAAAAAATAATTTGATATAAATTTTGATACATAAATTAAGCATATGCATTTTTATGTATATAAATTAAAATAACATAAACTTTGATCAAATTTAAGCATTGAAGATATATTTGGTTTAAAACACCTTGTAGTTTGATCTATTTTCACATATGAAGTTGAATATCATGTTTTATCTGTAGGGTTAGATTGAAAGTTTGTGAATTTTCATTTATACTGTTACATTTACATATAGCAGTTAGTTTGTAACTATTTTAAACGAATTTCATGTTTATTATAAGTTTTCTATATAATATGATGGTATTTAAGTAGTAATTATTAGATTTAGGGTTTCTCGGACTTCTCTTAGTCTTCTCGAAGTCTTATTTCAGACTGCGTATGAAGTCTGAAAATTAAAAAAAAAATGAAAATTTTCACATGAAAACTTTTCAAAAAGGCGGGAAATTTCTGCCTGAAAATTTCAGAATTTCCACTCAATTCAGAAATTCTTTCTCAGACTGCATATGAAGTCTGATACCGGATATTTTACAATTTTTAATTGCTAAAAATTTGGCGGCAAAGTTTCCCTCCAATTCTCTCCTCATATCTAAACCTATTTTTTTACACACATATGACAGCCATAAAAAAAAATCTTCACATTCTTCCTTTTTTTACTACCTCTCTTTCTCTCTCTTTTGTAAAACCTCTCTAAAATTTCTCATCCAAAAAGGTTCTCAAGCTTATTCTCTCATATGAGTTCTTATGTATGTGATTCATAGTTGATTCTCTTTGAGCTGCGAAATAGGTGAGTGGATCTGTTCTGATTTAGTGTTTTCAAAGGTTTTAACTAAACTAATTGAGACTTTTGACATAAACTTTTGGTTATACAATTTGATTTGCTCAAACAATCCTTTATTATCCATTTCTTGGAGACTTGTTCGCTAACTAATGCAAGAGCTCTGTATTTTTGCTTTTTCAGGTGCTTGGTTTAAGGTTGATCCAGATGACTTTCCAAAGAGGCTGTAGTTGAGGCTTATTGTGTGCTAATGGCTCATAAAATTTCACTGTAGTACGAGGAACACGAAGTCTGAGAGTCTAATACCAGACTACAATAGAAGTCTGAGAGTGAAAATTCAACATCAAGTCTTATATTAGACTACTTTTGAAGTCTGAAGTTTGATAGTAAATTAGGTGTTTTCTCATTTTTGTAGATTTTTACTGGTTATTAGACTTCTTGTTGAACACATTGTATTGTATTAGATTATTGGATGATCAAATCAAAGAAAGGAAGTTCTCCTTATGTACTATGCTTGTAGAAAAATACAAAGTTGTATAAATTTACTTTTGTCTACTCAAATCAACAAGGAATTTTGTTCATTGAAAGTATACAATATCAAGAAATGGGTTAGTTTAACCTTGGAAGAAAACATTACTTCTTAGATTACATACACCAACATATGACAACCTAAAATAACCATAAGTGGTGCTGAATTGGTCGTCAGACCTCTACTGATGTCTGATTCTTATGAGCTTAAAGTTTATAAAATTAACAAGTCCAAATGTCAAGTTCGTTCTCTCATCATCACATTAGCGATCTTATTGGAAAAAAAATCAGCTTGTAAACGCTCTACATGTTGTTGTGTAGCTCATCTTAACCCAATCTACTTCTTCATTGATACTTTGATAAGATTTGGTGTAATCAGTTCAATTATATCAAAGCATTCAATAAACAACCAACATATATAATATGGAGTATGACGTTTACGCAAAAACATTCGTTCCACCAGCTCAGTTTTCTTGTATTATCTGTATAAACAAACACGTATAAACCACATTAGAGATCTTTTGGGAAAAGCCAGACTCCTTTGGAAGTACGATGCTATTCGCTACATTGTCAATATTATTGAAAAAGAGATTTAAAAATAATTACCATAAATAAGAATGTAAAACTCACGCACAAGGAACATAGAAAACTAACACACATTTATAAAAATCAAAATCAACGAAATTAATCACAAATATACAATAAAATGCATTTTAAAAGTTTTAAATATTTAAGACGTCTATAGAAGTCTGATTGTAGTGAAACCAGACTTCTATGGCAGTCTGAAAAAGAGGGTATTTTGCAATTGATTTTGAAATGTAAGACAGCGGATTCTGTCTGAAATCCATCAGACAGCGTCCGCAGTCTGCTTTGGAATTTTTTGAACTTTTTGCCAGACAGCTTATGAATTCTGAGAAAAAAGGGTAGTTTTGCAATTGATTTTGAAACGTCAGACTTCTTCCAAGAAGTCTGAAAATTGTCAGACTTCTTGAAAAAGTAGAGGGGTAGTTTTTTGATCAAAAAAAAAGTAGAGGGGTAGTTTTGCAATTGATTTTGAAATGTCAGACTTCTCTGAGAAGTATGATAGCTTTCAGACGGCGAGGGAAGTCTGATAAAAAACATCCTATTTTCAGTTTTTATCCAGCGTTGACCAAAATTCGATTTTTTAGATGTCTATAGCCGTCTGGCAAAATTTTGGAAATTCAGATGTCTATAGCCGTCTGATATTTTTTTTCCTTATTTTCAGACAGATTTAGAAGTCTGACGATTTTTTCGCTTGTTCTGGTCAACATCTTAAAATTTGGGTCAATTGCGGTTTCTATCCCCCCCCCCATTATTTTCAGACATCGGATCCCGTCTGACAAAAAGTCAAAAATCGGTCAATTTCTTGCCAGACTACATAAGAAGTCTGACTAAAAAAATCAAATTTGAATCAATTGCAAAACTACCCTCTTCTTATTTAGACTTCTTGGTGACGTCTGATAATTTTTTTTCTTTTTCAAAGGAATTTCTCAGACTTCTATGGAAGTCTGTCAATTGAAAGTCAATTGCAAAACTACCCTCTCGTTGACCATAATTTTTCATCAGACTTCACGGGAAGTCTAAAATCGCGAAACAGATCTGAAAATCGGGGAATCTTGTGAAAAATCACATAAATCTGGGTTTGAACTCATTTTTACTTTCCTCAAACGCTCAAAACTTTTAGTTACACCAATACCTAACAAGCCCAACCATTTTTATGCAAGAATAACCAAAATCGCAAGAGGTCCAAATTATAAAATTTTGTAGAACGTGAATTAAAGAGCTTTTTGGATGAAATTGGAGAGAAATTAGAAGAATAGTAGGTTGTGAGCTCTAATATGGTGTTTTGATGGTTCGAAATTGGTTGTGTGAGGCATTAGGAGCTTAAAATTGGTTGTTAATGGTGGTTGGGTGAATTGGAGAAGATGACAGTTTCGTAATTAAGTTAGATTTGGAAGGTCTTTTTGTCTTTTGGTAAAAATATCAAACTTCATATGAAGTCTGACGATGGCATTATCGTGAATACACAGATTATTAGGAGGATATATTAGCGAAGGAGGGGAAGGAAAAGGGAAGGGGTACTTTCAGGGTTGACTTCAATTTTAGGGGCATTTTTTGCAAACCGCCCTAAACTTTGAAGATTTTAAATTTAAGATATAATTAAATAATATAATTTCTATTTGTTTGTAAAAATATTTATTATAACTTATATTATGCATTTCTTGTAATTTAATTATAAATTCGATTTGATTCGGTTGACTGAACATATCGGTTAATTATTTTTTCAAATCGATTTATATTGGTTTTGAACTGAATATACTGAATTATACCCAAAATAAAAATTACCGAATCAATCAAAAATAACTGAATTTACAACAACAAAAAAAGCTAAAAACTGAAAAAATCAATTCAGCAATTTTTTGAAAATCCCAAAATAACTGAAATCCGAACCGAATCAAACCAAAATAAAATTCATATATTTTAGGCCAAAGAAAAAGAAAATTCTAAAAAAGCGAACAACCGAAAAAAATCGGAAAACAAAATCGTAATAAACCCAAAACTAGCAATTTTAAATTTCTAAAATATTAATATATTTCAATTTTTAAATTAATATGTAAATCTTAAAATAATGTATATTTTTAAATATAATATAAAAAATTAAATAGTATAGCAATTCAAAATTTAATATATTTTAAAATAATGTTTATATTATTTAATAATATTTATATTATTTTGTAAAATATTTGATCTAAGTAATTTATATATAGCAATTCTGCATCATTTGTCATTTTTAGTTTTTTACTTTTGAAACATTTGTCCCGTACCGCATACTGCATTTTTCACCATTCAAATATTTTCTTGAACCGCTTGTTATACATTAACTGCACTTGTTCCGCATGATGCATTTTTTATTTGTACCGTACTTAAATCGTACCACACCTCCTAAACCGCTTGTTCCGCACCGCCCAAACAGTTGTTACCATTCAAAGCATGCATAATTGGTGTAATCCACTTTTGTGTGGGTTAAGAGTGAATGAAACACACTACTCGATCCTATATATTCCCCTTTATTCTCTGACACCCGTTTCCATGTCCATTACCATAAGGAACCAAAAAAACCCTAGATTCTATCCTTCACACAAATTTCGAAAAATTTACAATGAGTCACGCAACATCTATTGTAGATATAAATAACACAAGGAGGGACTGGCGCATTAAGGCCATCGTCTGCCGAGTTTGTACGGACGCGATAACTCACGAGCTTTTCTTTTGTTTTGAGCGATCAATTGGTGTGTTTAAACTTATTTTTGTTTATATTCGGAGCCTATACTTAGTTCTTTTCTTAAAATCTTCATCTTTGTTTTTGATAGGGTCAAAGAATCGGTGGTACTGCTCCGGGCGAACTACTTACAAGTTTTATGAAATGATACACCGAGAAAATCACTGGATAAACATATATAACTTTGGAGTAGAGGAAGCGCCGATCGCCTGGAAACTGTCAACACATAATTTCCAGATTGACGGATGAAACTCTCATTTTCTGGGATGCGAACAAAGCTCCACGAGAAATGTTCGATTTTGTTTCTCTTAAATTGATTCATAGAGGACTTGCTAGAACATCTTCTCCGATTGGTTAAATCAACCTAATTATTTTATATATTGTTTTTTATTTATATTTAGACTAACATAATTGAATTTATATTTCATTGAGGCCGTTACGCATGTGAGCCCTGTGAGAAAATGGAGCGGAGCGAGGGAGTTACCCGAACCTTGGTATCTGAGATCCACTACGGATTTCCCCATGGAAGCCTATAAGTAAGTTATTCTTATCTGACTAATACTCATATTTTCTTGTTCTTTAATATGGGGGGGTGGTTATGGTGATTGACAAACAACATGACGATTTCCTAATTCAGGGGTCATTCAATCGGTGGGGTCGCATATGCTAAACATGCAGAGAAATTGTATGAAACATGGGTGGGTGATAGCCCATATGAACATATGATAAATGTAAACCATAAAATATATAAACATTAAAATATCCATACATATATAATTATATTTTATTTAATTTTTTATTTATGAGATATATGTAATTTAAAAAAATTAAGATGATAAATATGAAAATATTTATGAAGATTTTTAAATATTAATAAATATGGTTTTTATAGATATTACAATTTATATAGTAAATCTTTATTATTTATATAAATTTTGAATTTATATATAATTTATAAAATAATTTTAATAAAGTATTATATATTGTATAAATATATAATTATAATTTATTTTGTTGCTATTAGTTTTATTTTAGAATAAATTATAAAATATTTTAATAAGAGATTATGTATAATAATGTTTGTGTCTATATTTAATTACAAATAGTTTGAAATAGATTTTTTATAATATTATTGTTGTTAAATTAAATTAATAATTTAAAAAAAAAAGTTGAAAATGTGTATGTTAATTGCTTGGTTTGGCCATATTTAAATGTAATTATTGTTTATACTCACATTAAAACTATTCTATTTATGATCGGGAAGGACACATTAGAAGCCATAATCTTAATGTTTTCGATTGGAAATATTCTTAATAGTGTACTAATGCAAAAACCTATTGCAAAAATAGACAGACGAATATATATATATAGAGTCGACTAAGACTCTCTTTCTTTCACGCTCTCACCTCTTTCTACAAAACCTTCGCTTTTTTCTATTGTTGTGGTCGGGTTACTTTTGTCTCTTTTGTTTATATTTTTCGATCTACTATCGGGTTTTTTTGCTGTGTGTTTACTTTTTCTCTCGGTTTCTTCCGGGTCTAATAACTCCCAATTAATATTGGGTTTGCCTTGCTCCTCTTTCATGTGGTGTTCATATCCGGCGACTGCCGTCTCGTTTCTCTGCCGTCCACACCGTTTGCTTGATTGTCGTTCATGAGAAAGTAATATCTCTGCCGCTATGTCGCTTATGTGGTGGTGGGCCTTTAAGATTGGCCAAGGCAAAGATTTTCTTCTTGGAGGATGAATCGAGGTTTGGAAATCTCCATCTCGAGTTGAATTGGACATTTCCCTGCTATCTTCATGACGGCCATGGTTGTGATCAATTCGTCAATTGCTGTTGGTGACGGAAACCGGAGCTACCGATGATGCACGCGCTTGACGACGGTGAGTTTGGAAGCCTGCACATCGACGGCGCCGTTTCAACTCTTGGATCATAATCTCTAGTGGCCCTCGAGGCTGACCAAAATTCTCAAAAAATCCTCTTATTTTATATTTTTTTAACATTAAAATCGTGGTCAATTTCGTTCTTGACCTCAACATTTTTGGAAAATTTCAAACCCAACCTAACTCTACCCACCCGAAACGAACTAACCGGATCCAACCCGACTCAAATCTCCCAACCCGACTCAAATCTCCCAAAATCGACTTGTGAGACCCCAAATCATTTGGTCATCTTTTCTCATGATCCAATAACCTTAAATCGACGATGATTCGTCGTCATCGTCTGAACCAGAGTACGAGAAACCTGATCCGCCGTCGGCTGTGAAAATGAAGATCTATCATTTGTTTGGCAGAGAAAAACCTGTTCGGTTTGGAAAGCGTATGTTTAATCCCTTTTCAATGTTATTTCTCTTGTTTTAATTTGATATGATTTGACTATTAAGTTTTCTGAGATTGGATGGCTTAGTCTTAAGTTGTGCTCTCTTGTTGTGCTCTTATGTAGGTTGAGTCAGAATTTCTTTCTCTGTACACCAACCATGGCATAGGTCTGTACAGCGGTCAATCTGTTCTCTTGTAGGAAGGACTTTCTGCTTACACCACATATCAATTGCTAAGGCAGCTATTTTCACCTTTTGATCAGATTAGAGAAGGTATCTTCTAATTTCTCATTCTTTGAGGATGATGCACAAAAGGCGATGAAAGCTTTGGATGTCAAGGTGATGATCCAATCACACACTCTTAAATTGTAATATTAATTGTTCTTTCGATATGAAGTTGAATTAATCTTGAATCAGGTAAATCGATTGAGGAATTAAGGAATATAACCAAGATTGGTGCTTTCATCATCATGTTGGCTCGCTAAAGTCTTTCTTTTGTTCAGACCATTCCACGAGGTGAAGATAAAAAAAGACAGGAAGAAAAAGGTAAGTTTGTTTGTTGTGTTAAGTGGACATTCCAGCCATGCTTATTATAAAATTTCGTCTTTATGTGTGCCTTTAATTAGTGCTCGAAAACTTTTTATCCATTCAAATTGTGTGCTGAATTACTGGAGATCATTAGGGTCCTTCTTTATGTTTTCATGTTGTAATATGTGTCTTGAATTTTTTGATTATTGAATCTTTGTGATGAATGTGAGGCCTCAAAGTTTCATGTAATACATGGATCATAATGTAGGAACTGTTTAGTTGATCCTGATTCAATTCACAGATTCATATCAACCTAAACATACAGATCTAGGTTTTCTTTATTTAGAAACATTAGATGATCTCACCTTTTACCTGTTTGTTGCAACAGGTCAGAGATCAGAGAGATACACCGAGGGATGAATCCTCCAAAGGTTCACACACGCGATCACAGAAAACGGCTGCTAGACCGAGCTGATGGGAGGCGCAGGGAGAGAGGATTTTCGGCGCAGGGGCTAGGGTTAGAGAGAAAAGACTTGGCTTTTAGTTTATAAAAGCCTTCTCTTTCCCTTTTGGGCTTTTGGGCCCAAAATACCAATCTGATTAAATCCCATGGATTTAATCAGACCCATTAGTCTCTCTCTTAGTACGACAAATGCCTGGCACTTTTACCGTACTTCTGCTAAGCCGTTCCAACACATTTTCCTGTTAGCTTAGGCGTGTGACCCATATGGGATCGTATAATAAAGGCAATAAGTCCAAGACTTATAGATCATGAGCGGACTCTAGCAAGCCATCATGATCCCCAGTATTATATGACTTATGTCTGATCTTTGACATACTCTTACTTTCTAGAGACAGTACCGAGATTACTGGACACAATTCCAACAATCTCCCACTTGTACTGGAATCTCTGTATTCATAATCCTTTTGTCACAATATCTCGATTAGTCATAAGGCAAGATTAGTGTCATCCTTATAAAGCCTAATCTTGTTCATCGGACTCTGATTTGATACTGACAATCCAAACGACTCGGGAAAATCCGTTTGAGCATGGCCATGCATTTTCAGTATTCAAATCTCCGATTGGCCTAGAGATATTCACTCCATTTATATTGGAGGGACAAATCCCGTCTTGTTCCATCACTGTAAACTACTCATTTCATAATGTACCCAAACAAGGTCCTTATAACTATCGCAGAACGATAGCGTTAGACAATGATCAAAGTACATCAGTCCATGGGCAGTCACATGCATGTGAACTCAGGTCTAAGGACTATACTCTATAGTCGTAGTAAGAATCTCTTATGACACAGATATAAATATCCTGAAGAGTTCTTATAAGCGGGTCTTGTCCGGTCGTATGTTCCCAACATACACCTATGTACTGACTTTGATGCCGCGCATCTATGACACACTGAGACTTTGTCATAAGTCACGTACCAATCCAGTCTCACACGGTTGTTGGTGTTCCAGTTTCAACAACCTTCGACTAGGGACAGGATGATATAAAACATTTATCAAATATAGGGTCTCATGATCAAGCTAAATGACTTTGATGACTCAAGATCAAGTCACTTACTTCGATGACCTATAAAATATTTCATATCATTTTGGAACGATTATTTCATCACAGTTAAAATAATCTTGAAATAATAATTTCATTAAAACATAAAATAATGTTTTACAAGAACATATCAAATAACTAAAATAAAGCTCACAAAACTCCCACTCAAATTTAGATTACATTTCAATGTTTCTAATGCCTACAGCTTCAGTCAGGAACTCGAGCTTAGGCCTTGGGAGTGGCTTTGTCAACGGATCAGCGACATTATCATCTGTCGGAACTCGGCTGATCTTGACTTCCTTTCTATTAACGATGTCACGTATCAAGTGAAATCTTCTTTGAACATGCTTGGATTTCTGGTGTGATCTTGGTTCCTTTGCCTGAGCTATAGCACCATTGTTGTCACAAAACAGTGCCAGAGGCTCAGCCGCATCTGGTATCACACCTAGTTCCATAATGAACTTTCGTATCCAAACAGCTTCCTTCGCTGCTTCTGAGGCGGCGATATATTCAGCTTCTGTAGTGGAATCAGCAACGGTGTCCTGCTTGGAGCTTCTCCAACTTACTGCACCGCCATTCAGACAAAAGACATAACCGGACTGTGACCGGAAATCATCTGTGTCTGTCTGGAAACTTGCGTCCGTGAATCCACTGACTTTAAGCACATCACTTCCACCGTACACCAAGAACTTATCCTTAGTATGTCTTAGATACTTCAAGATATTCTTTACGGCAATCCAATGGTTTTCACCTGGATTTGACTGGTATCTACTCGTCATGCTCAATGCATAAGCAACATCAGGACGAGTACAGATCATGGCATACATGACAGATCCTATTGCAGATGCATAAGGAATATTCTTCATGCGCTCAAGCTCAGCATCCGACGTAGGGCTCTGCTTCTTGCTTAGCGTTGTGCCATGCACCATTGGCGTGAAGCCCTTCTTGGAATCTTTCATGCTGAATCTTTGTAGGACTTTGTCAATGTATGAGTCTTGACACAAGCCTATCAGCCTCTTAGGTCTATCCCGATAGATCCTAATTCCAAGAACGTATGCGGCTTCACCCATGTCTTTCATGGAAAAACAACTTCCAAGCCAGTCCTTTACAGACTTCAGCATTGGAACGTCGTTTCCGAGAAGCAGTATGTCATCGACATACAGAATAAGAAACACTATCTTGCTCCCACTAGTTTTCTTATACACGCATTGTTCTTCTTCGTTTCTGATGAAGTCAAATTGCTTGATCGCTTCATCAAAACGAAGATTCCAGCTCCTCGATGCTTGCTTCAATCCATAAATGGATTTATGAAGCTTGCATACTTTCCCAGCATTCTTTGGATCTATGTAACCGTCAGGTTGTGTCATATACACATCCTCTTCCAGAATACCATTCAGGAAGGCGGTTTTCACGTCCATCTGCCAAATTTCATAATCATGAAAAGCTGCAGTTGCTAGTAGAATCCGAATAGATTTCATCATAGCCACTGGTGAATAGGTTTCATCGTAATCCACACCGTGAACTTGTCTGAAACCTTTTGCCACCAACCTGGCTTTATAAATCTGGACATTTCCATCCACGTCAATCTTCTTCTTGAAGATCCATTTGCACTCGATGGCTTTTACACCAGCGGGTAAGTCAACCAACGAAAACACTTGGTTGACCGACATGGAGTCCATTTCGGAATCAGTGGCCTTGCGCCACTTAGAGGAATCTGGGCCCATCATGGCTTGATTGAAGTTCGATGGTTCATCACCATCAATGATCAAAAGATCATGACAGTCAGTCACGAGGAATCCTTGATATCTCTCGGGTTCGTGACGGATCCTCCCGGATCTTCGAACTTCAGGTACTACAGGTTCAGGCTCTACAATTTCTTGTAGGTCCTCCTGCTGCTCTTCCTCATTAGGTTGAGCAGTATCCTGTTCATCTTGAATTTCTTCAAGCAGTACCTTACTCCCACTGTTTTTCTTAGAGAGAAACTCTCTCTCAAGAAAGTTACAATCCCGGGCAACAAAGATCTTGTTCTCGGAACGTAGATAGAAGTAATAAGCCTTGGTTTCCCGTGGATAACCAATGAAATAGCATTTGTCAGATCTTGGAGTAAGCTTGTCTGAGATTAATCTCTTGACATAGGCTTCACAACCCCAAATTCTGAGATAAGACAGCACTGGAGCTTCTCCAGTCCATAATTCATATGGTGTCTTTGCTACTGCTTTTGATGGCGCTCTGTTTAGAGTGAACACTGCTGTTAGCAGAGCATATCCCCAAAGGGATATTGGAAGGTCTGTGTGACTCATCATAGATCGAACCATATCCAATAAGGTCCGATTTCTCCTCTCAGACACACCATTCCATTGAGGTGTTCCAGGAGGAGTGAGTTGGGATACAATCCCACACTCTCTCAGATGATCACTAAATTCCTGGCTTAAGTATTCTCCTCCTCGGTCGGACCGAAGAGCCTTAATGCTTTTGCCAAGTTGGTTCTGTACTTCATTTTGGAATTCTCTGAACTTTTCAAAAGATTCAGACTTATGTTTCATCAAATAAACATATCCATACCTACTGAAATCATCAGTGAAGGTAATGAAGTACTGATAGTTTCCTCTTGCATTTGTGGACATTGGGCCACACACATCGGTGTGTATCAGGCCCAATAAGTCACTGGCCCTCTCGTTAGGTTTATTAAAGGGGGCCCGTGTCATTTTGCCCATCATGCAGGATTCGCATTTCTCACATGACTCAAAGTCAAATGAGCCAAGAAGTCCATTCGAATGGAGCCTCTTGATGCGTTTCTCGCTGATGTGCCCTAAACGACAATGCCATAGAAACGTTCGGTTTTCCTCATTAGGTTTAAACCGTTTTGTATTAATGTTATATATTGGCGCGGATTGATCGAGTATGTAAAGCCCATTCGAAAGAGGGGCAGAACCATAGAACAAATTGTTGCGATTGAAGGAACATAATTTATTCTTAACTGAAAAATCATAACCTTCCAAATCCAACAAAGAAATTGAAATAATATTTCTGCTTATAGCAGGTACAAAATAACAATTATTCAGTTCTAAAATCAATCCCGAAGGTAAAGACAACAAGTATGTGCCTACAGCTAGTGCTGAAACTTTCGCTCCATTCCCAACTCGTAGCTCCACTTGTCCTTGCTTCAGTCTTCTACTGTTGCTGAGTGCCTGCATATTAGTACAAATATGAGCCCCACAACCAGTATCCATGACCCATGAGGTATTATCAGAAGTAGTTGTATTAACTTCTATAACAAAAATACCTGATGAAGAAGTCTCGAAAGTCTTCTTCTTCAATTCCTTTAGACCTTCCTGGAATTTCTTACAATCTCTTCTCCAATGCCCCAGTTCTTTGCAGAACCTGCACATGTCAGTAGGCCCAGCCTTGGACTTGGGCTTGGGCTTTGGCGTGTCCTTGTCCGCGACTTGGACAGCCTTGGCTGCTCCCTTATCCTTAGCAGAGGATTTCTTAAACCCCTTGCCCTTTTGCACCATAAGCACATTGGGGTCCTTGGCGGTTTTCCTCAAGTTGGGCTCTGCAGTCTTGAGCATTCCGTGAAGCTCAGGTAGTGTCTTACTCAAGCCATGCATGTTAAAGTTCAGAATGAACTGATCATAGCTTGCAGGTAAAGACTGCAGAATGATGTCGCAGGCAAGTTCCTGGCTGATCGGGCAGTCGAGTTTCTGAAGATGATCGAGATAACCCATCATCTTCAAGACATGAGGACTCACTGCCGCATTCGCAGCCAACTTACAGTCCAAGAGGTTCTTAACTGTCTGGAACCTCTCAGTCCTAGCCTGCTCCTGAAAAAGCGATTTCAGGCTTGCCATTATCTCGATGGGAGACAATACACTTTCGAACTGTTTTTGCAGCTCAGGAGTCATTGTCACCAACATCAGGCAATAGACATCATTTTCATCTGACGAATGCTTTTCCCAAGCATTGTGCAGAGTCCTGGCAGCATTGGCAAGAGGCCTCTCGGGGAGGGGATCACGAAGGACATAATCCTTCTTCTCCTGCTTGAGGACCAGCCTCAAGTTCCTTGACCATGTCAGGAAGTTCGTTCCAGTCAGCTTCTCCTTCTCGAGAACAGACCGGATCGAGAATGTGTTTTGTGTGCTTGTAGTAGTCATATCTGAAATATATAAATAAAAAGGTTATTAGTTATTATGTTCAAAATGACTAATCTCGTATTAAAATTTAATATGATTAATCACGCATTATATTCAATAACCTAAGTTACCCTCAATAGAATATAATGATTCCAAGATCCACATATAACTAAGATTAAAGTGGGCCACTGGCCGTCACCCATCCTTAGCTTATATCGGTAAGCCCTAAGTCGGCTAATTATATCCGTGATATAACTCTTGGTTGTGAATATGGGCCCGAGGCCCAATCCACTCTGATGTCTCAAGGCCCGGGACTCCCGATGGCCTAGTCAAGAAAACCAGACTATACAGTCATGTAATCATTAATGTCTGGGACTCCCAATGACATTTATGAATCACAAACCGTCTTACCCACGCAAAAGTAGACACCCTCACACTGTAAGGCCATGAATACAATTGAATGGGCTTTGACAGCTGACATAGCCTGGACAAGACATCCAACGCTTGATATTATTTGAGGTTCGTAGGTTTATTAAAATTTCATTCCCAAAATAGAAGATTACTATTTCGGGAAACTTTCTATTTCTGGAAACCTACTATTTATGGAAACTTTCTAAAATTGGAAACTTTCTAAAACCGGAAACTTTCTAACTTTAGAAATTTCTTAAAATCCAAAATCCGCAAATCCAAAAACTTCTATTTTAAGAAACTTTCTAATTTCAAAATTTCGGAAACTTTAATTTTAAAATCGATTTTATAAATTTATAAAATAAATTTTAAATTGATCTGAAGAAAGACTCAAATAATTGGCCCAATTGTTTTAACTTCTTGGCCCGAGGCCCAAGAATTGGTCCATGTCTAAGACATGACCCAATTGTCCAATTATTTGACATAACCGGTCTGGTTCATTAAAATTGGTCTAACCAAATTTTAATTACTACGATGACCACAATTGTCAACCGGTTATTTACTAAACCGGAATTTCTCAATTTATTTGGTCCAACCAAATCAAATTAGAAATTCCTGGTTTAGGCACTAAATCCAATATTTCTTTCGACATTGGATTTCATATCCCGGTTTAACCAGATTTAATAAAATTATTAAAATCTGTTTATTAAACCAGAACGAATCAATTTTAATTAAGTTTTGAACCGAACCATCTAACCGAAATCGAACCGGTCCATCACACCCAAAACCCTAACCGGTCGAAACTTGTCCAAGCCGCAAGCCATCATGCTTGGCCGAGACGTGGTCAGGACGGTTTGGCTGCGTGATCGGGACGATCGTTCGGTATGCTCGGGACAGGGACGAGACTGCTCGGGTCAGGCGGGAGAGCCGCGATCGTTCCACGCCAAGCAGGAAACGATCGGGACGCCGGGACGATGCGGAAGCGATCGCGATCGCATGATCCGATCCGCTCGATCATTCCGTCCGCTCTCACGCTTGCTCTCGGTCGATCATGCGATCGATCATGGATCGATCCATGCATCAAACTCGTCGGCCGATCACAAAAAACATGTCATATAGCATGTTTTGCGATTTGATTTAGTGTGTTTAGGATTCAAATTTGTTTCTTAAGTGTTTTATCTTATCAATAGTTGATTCAAAACACTTCTAAACAGATTAAACAACCTAAACATGAATCTAAAACAAGAAATCCTAAGAACCAATGGCTCTGATACCACTGGAGGAACTGTTTAGTTGATCCTGATTCAATTCACAGATTCATATCAACCTAAACATACAGATCTAGGTTCTCTTGATTTAGAAACATTAGATGATCTCACCTTTTACCTGTTTGTTGCAACAGGTCAGAGATCAGAGAGATACACCGAGGGATGAATCCTCCAAAGGTTCACACACGCGATCACAGAAAACGGCTGCTAGACCGAGCTGATGGGAGGCGCAGGGAGAGAGGATTTTCGGCGCAGGGGCTAGGGTTAGAGAGAAAAGACTTGGCTTTTAGTTTATAAAAGCCTTCTCTTTCCCTTTTGGGCTTTTGGGCCCAAAATACCAATCTGATTAAATCCCATGGATTTAATCAGACCCATTAGTCTCTCTCTTAGTACGACAAATGCCTGGCACTTTTACCGTACTTCTGCTAAGCCGTTCCAACACATTTTCCTGTTAGCTTAGGCGTGTGACCCATATGGGATCATATAATAAAGGCAATAAGTCCAAGACTTATAGATCATGAGCGGACTCTAGCAAGCCATCATGATCCCCAGTATTATATGACTTATGTCTGATCTTTGACATACTCTTACTTTCTAGAGACAGTACCGAGATTACTGGACACAATTCCAACACATAACTCATGTTACACATGCTGCTTTGTATGTCTGAATTTGATTGTTTCATGTTAGTGCAGGATACAAGAGTTTTGGTAGAGACAACAAGTCTAATCTAAATATGGATGAAGAGTTCAAGCATATTTTTGCCCAGTCTTCTAGATAATATAGCAAAGTAGTGGCCAATTGGTGCACTATTAATGTCTCCTTATATTTGTGTGCATACTGTACTCATTTGTGTCAATGCTACTATGTATGCTACTATGTATGTCACTTTATTAAAACAGTATTTTGCTCTGTTTGATCCTAATCTATTTTCTATTGTATAAGATCTAAACAAACAATAAGCTTAAGTATCTATCATTCTTAGGACCTGTTTACAATCTATGTTCATGCTTCTTAGATTTTTAGAATATATTCAACAAGCTCAAATATTGTTAAGTTTACGTTTTTGTATCATGTCTCAAAGGTTTGGATCGTGAAGAAACGTTTGGGGAAGAAAGCTTTTGATATATGATTTTATTTGAGATTTGTTTTGGTTTGGTTTGGTTTGGCTCAAGCCATAGATTAGACACATTGACTTATGTATTTAGTTTCATTCAGATTTGTGTATTTGGTTTGAAGTTATGTATTTATCATGATTATTTTAGGTACAACTAGTATAACTAGAACAACTCTTTGAAATTTTTTTATCTTGAGTACAACTGGTACAACTCTTTATCAGAAAAAATAATTTGGTACAACTAGCACAACTAGAACAACTCTTTGGCAAAAAATAAACGTGTAAAACATGTTAAATGTGCGCCGTCATAAGAGTTTTTTTGTAACAAAGAGTTGTACCAGTTGTCCAGTTGTACCAAATTAATTTTTGTTAACAAAGAGTTGTACTTTTATAAATTTAATTTTTAATTAGTAATACCATAGTTTATATTAGTTATTTTTAGTTGTACTTATTAAATTAAGTAAATAAACTAGATTTATAATACTCTCAAATTATAACATCTCGAAAATACTATGTTAATTATTTTTCATCTTAGTAATCTAAGGATTTCAATACTAACCTTAAAAGTATAAGGTATATTATCCACAAATGTGATGTTCATGCAACAAATAACAAAAAAATTGATATTTCTTAATTACTACAATTTTGTAAATATATTTACTAATGTTTTAGTGATGTTTTAAAACTAACATCGGCTCTGTATTTACTCTTTTTTTAATTGTTTTGTTTTAACAAATAATTGTACCAGTTATACCAAACATATAAAGTGAAAAATCATGTCAAACTCCATGCAACCATACAAAGTCTTATACAAATGAAAAAGACTGAAGCTTTGTTGCAACTTTATCTACCGTGATCTTCATGTGTATTCTATCAACAAATCGAGAATAAGTGACATCCTCCAAAGTTTCTCCCATCGCAAAACTTGAAATATGACGGTCTTTTCGATTCAATTGCACTTCATCTCTCTCATTTGAGTAGTATCCCCATAATCAAAATATATGACTATGCCACATATATTATCCATTGTCTTTTAAAAAAAACAATATACAAAATTAGAATACATAAGTCATACTCATACCAGTTGTACTAGTCGTACTAGTTGTACCAATCATACCAATTGTACTAGTCGTCTTAGTTATACAAGTTTTACTAGTCATTCTAGTTGTACCAGTTATACTTCTGATGGTGGGACCCGGTGGAAAGTGAATGTGAGTGGATTAAATATTTATATTTAATTTTACTTTTTATTTAAAATAAAAAAAAATCTTATTAAGGTTAATATAGGTATTTCATATATTGGAGGGCTAGATGAGATTAGAAAAGCCACGTTAGATTTTTTTGTGTCCTTGAGGACCAAATGAGATTAAGATCCTCAACTCTTCCCTTCTATTCCACGTGTCCGACGTGCGTCTTTTTGCCTTTCATTCTTATCTTTTATTTTGGGCTCAGTTGGGCTGATTATGTAATAACATGCTTATGTATCATCGCACTGAGCCTTTGGTATTTTAATGAATTTAAAGTTGACAAAAAAATAGACCGACAAGAAAGAAGTGACCAATAAAAATTGACCAAATTGTCAACGGATTATTGTCTCCAGAGACCTTTCGTACTGGAAACAAATCTCATATGCCCCTCTATTTATTAGAATATTTGTTGATATTTATTTTTAATCCAAAACTTGTGAAGTTATCAAAAAACCCTATGATTTTCGTTGAATTACATGACAAACCAGCCGGTTTTCTCGTCCAAACCGCAATCCAATTTTGAACCATAAATAAACCAAGGAAATCAAAAAAATCGGTGGTTCACCCGATTTACCCGGATCGGGTAACCCACAAATCGGATAATCCGCCCAACTCAAAGATATTTGAAATTACGATTTTAACCTTACTGAACACAAAGAGGGAAAAATGTGACACCGATGGGATTCGAACTCGGGTGGCTAAACTGAATAAAACAAACTAAAGCCACTGAACTATCGTGTTATATTGTTAATTCACTCAAGCTATATTACTTATAAAGTGATTTGGGGAGAAGTGATCAATTCAAAACAAAAGGGTATCCCAAAATTAAATCTATTTTTTTGTGTAAATAAACCAAAAACACTATTTTATTATGTTTTTAAACTTTCCGTTTTTAATTAAAATTTTTAAAATAACGCGGATATATTAATATGTTAAACTGGTAAAACTATGAAAACTGGTAAAACTATGAAAAACGGGTAAAACTAAGTAAAACTATTGTCGTAAAACCGGTAAACCTGATTATACTCAATTAATCTATGAAACTAATGCTTGATTTTACAGTTGTACATGAAAAACTTTCGAATTTTCTTGGAAAATGGAGACATAGCCAAGAAATTAAAACTAATAAAAAAGTACTACATAGCCGAGAATTTTTTTTTTAAAAAAACAGAGTACTAGAAAAGAAATTATTGGGGTTGCAAATGTTGCACATAAGGAATAAATTGATTCATGTAGAAGAGCTTCATGGCCCGTTTGAACATGAAGCAATCCGGACAGTCGATTTCCAAATCCAGAAGATGGCAAGATTCAGGGGGCTTTCGGTTCCGCAATGTTTGCGAATAAACCGGTTTCTTCTCGACAGTGAGTCCATGCAGCATCCTCCTCAAGTTCTTCCAAACTGGGGCCACCAAATCCTCATCACCTTCTCGCCAGTCACGGAAAGCAACTTCCTCAATAACACCTTCTAGAGGATCGTTGTGGAGGAAGCGCAGAACACCCCAGAGGTAAGCTGAGTAAACTGGTAAAACTGAGTAAAACCGAGTAAAACTTAGTAAAACTGAGTAAAACTGTGAAAACTATGAAAAATGTGTAAAACTGATTGAAATGTTAAAGTAAAACTTTTGAGGATACCTTTCACGAAGCTAGCAGCGCAGTTGTTATTTTCTACGCATAAGTCCAGAAAATCCATGTACGCATACGCACTGAGAGGTCTCTTCACCATGGTTGAGAGAGAGAGAGATAACGGAGGACTGCTTGACCCTTGCCGGTGTTGTTCATAATTCTGCATGTTTTACGCAGGTTGAAGTAATCGGCCGGGAAATTTTTCTCGGCTTTCAGTAAGACATTGGAGAGAATTTCGACCGGAAATTGTTGAAGAGAGACAATCGATCTCCTGTTGGCCATGGTGATCTGTTTTCTCCGACTTCTCTCTGTTTTCTCTCACTTCTCTCTGTTTTTGTGTGAAAAACGGTTATGTGAGAGAGGAAGAGCATCTTCTCCGTATTTATAGAGAAATAAATTTTGTTTGGGTTGCGTCCATAAGACGCAGAGATGCGACGGTTCGCCGGCTTGTAATAAAGAGCATATTTATTGGATTTGTCAAGCGACGGGTTGTCATGCTTGTCTCTATATTAAACGGAGCATGTGATGTGACGGTTCGCCGGCTTGTAATAAATCTCCGTTTAATGCAGGGGACAAAGAAGAAAGACAAGGCGACTCTTGACAAACCCAAGAAAGATGCTCATCATTACATGTCTCGGTCGAAAACAGAGACTCACACAGTTGTATACAGTTATACAGGAGTTCGTAGTTGTACAAAACGATGGAATTTTGGCGCCAAAACTTAACACTTAGTTTTACAGGAGTTCGTAGTGGTACAAAATTTCTTAATAGTTGTACTTTGGCTGTTTTCAATATAATTAGTTTTACTGGAACTTTAAATTCGATTTTATAGTTTTACTTTTGATTTTACTCAATTAATATATGAATCTAATGCCTATGTAATTTAATATGTTAGAACATTCGCTCTTTGTAAATTTCCCCTCCTATCTTGTTCATTATTCCAAAAATGATCTTGCAAGTATATGAACATTGTTGGTGGAATTACTTAGTCGAGCGATTTTCCCAAACTAATTTGATTTAATGTCACCCCCCATTGACCATAGTTAGGATAAAAGTGATTTTACAAGTTCAAATTTCATACAGTTAGATGATATTCAATCTGAGAAAAATGTTATTTTATCCAGTGATATTCATTATCGGGAAAAATGTTATTATTTTATCCAACGATAAACCATGAACTTTCGGTGGGTCCCATGGATTCATTTCGATTAAACCATTCAATTAAAAAATCCGAATCCCCAATTTCTTGAATTCAAATCCAATTCAAACCCTAGAAATCAAAAATATTCCCAATTCCTCTCAATTGATTTCGATTTACCCTTTCGATTTCTTCATCTAAACAAACGATTTCATCTCACCTCTCGTTCATTCTATCCATAAGTCCCTCGATTTCTCCATATTCTTCATCCTCCATGAGCTGCAATACATCTACGTTGACTGTTGAAGATGGAGACCGAGGGTTTCCGGAGAAGTGTCACTGCGGTAAAGGCGTCGTCATTCTCACGTCTAAGACGAAAGACAACCCAGGAAGACCATTCTTCAGATGTTCAACCATGAAATATGTAAGCATATCGTCAGATAATTTGTGGATAATCATTTATGCTCTGTTTTTTGTTTATACTCAGAAACATTTGTTCAAATGGGTGGAGGATAGCATGTATGAGGAAGTCAATGATGCACTGCCCAAAATTTCGAGTATTGAAATTGAGATTGAGAAAGCCAAATCCGAGATATGTATCGAAATTGAAGCCTTAAAGTGTAGGATCCATGATTTGGAGGAAGAAGCGTTGGTAACAAAAAGAGACCTTAACAAGTGGAGAGTGATGATCAAATGTTGTTGTGTTGGGTTCATTTGTGTTACTATCATTGCCATTTTGATGACGATAGTTGCTAAGGCAAAGAAGCATAAAATCGAGCTTGGTTCTATGTAGTTCGTGGTTGTATTGTTGGTTATTGTCGTTGTCTTTGTATGTTTTCGCTTATGCTTAAAACGTGAAACATATGCTTAGTTTTACATAGTTTTGCACGGTTTTACAGAGTGAAGAGAAAATAAATATGATATAGACTTAACATTCCAAAAAGAGTACAACATAGCCCGAGATATTAAAAAACAAATACAGAGTACGAGAAAGAAAATTAATGCAGATAAGGAACAAATTGAGTCATGTAGAAGAGCTTCATGCCCTGTTTGTACATGAAGCACTCAGAACAGTCGAATTCCATATCGAGAATGTGGCAAGATCTAACGGGCCTTCTGCTGCGCAACGATTGCTGATAAATCCTCTTCTTTTCAACAGGGATTCCATGCAGCATCTTCCTCAGGTTCTTCCAAAAACGGGCCACCAATTCCTCCTCATCTTCGCGCCAGTACATGAAGGGCATTTCGTCATAAGGAGAGGTCAGGGGATCGCCGTGGAGGAAGCGCAGAACGCCGTACAAATAACAAGCTTCCGGAATCTCATCGTCCCCCTTCCCGAGCGCTGCTCTGCGTAAATTCGCAAGTCCGCCTGCAACATTATTTTCTACAAAGTAGGTGATAATACCTTCAATGAAGATTGCGCCGTTGTTATTCTGATATAAGCATTTAAGGTGAATATGTTGGTGCACCATCGCACGAAGAGGCTTCTTCACAAGCGGAGAGAGACAGAGAGATTGGAGGACTTCAGGTTTCTCTGATTCTTGCAGCATAATTTTGCAGGTTACTGTGAGATTGCAGTAACCGGCGGAGGAAGCTTTGCCGGTTTTTTGAACAATAATGGTGAGGACTTCTTCCGGAAGTTGTTGAAGAGAGTGTGTGTTGGCCATGGTGAGGGATCTCTGTTTTTTTTAACTTTACTCTGTTTGTTTTTTGAACTTCTCTAGACCGGAAATACTCTTGTCTGATGGAAATGAGAGAGAGTTGTATTTATAGAGTGGAATCACGTTTGATGGGTAGCGTCTATAATGATGAGACGTGACTGTTCGCCGGCTTTGAAGAGACTCGAGGTGCGTAAACGTCATATCGATTTGTCCCCTGCATGCGCATGCATCAAATGCGCATGCATCAAATAGGGCATTAACTTGATTTGATAAATTTAGAGAAGCGTAAACGTCATATCGATTTATGACTAGTTTTCTTTTACGGATTTGTTGTGCCAAATATACCAGTTTTACAGCGTTTTACAGGCTGTACCAGTTACACACAACGATTCTTAGTTTTACCAGTTATACTAGTTTTACCGGTTATACCAGTTTTACAGGTTGTACCAGTTATACTAGTTATACTAGTTGCACTGGTTGTCCGTTCACCTTCAAGACAAATTCCAATTCCAATTTGATTCGATTTCCGCGGCAGTCCGCCAATATTGCCTCTGGGTTACATTTCTACTCAATTGGTAGTTCCAATGGTGACGAGAAACGACGGACCCGGCGAATGGTGGTCGGAGACGCGAGGCGACGGCGCCGACGAGTAAAACCCGGTTGAGGCGAGACGAGGATGCAAGGCTCGGAGGCGAGGCGAGGTTCGGAGGCGAGGCTCGGAAATTTTTTTTTTTTCATAAACCAAATCAATCCAATTAAATAGATTTAAATCCCAAAGAACTAAATCCATTCAAGACCCAATTAAACCAGGATCCGTAAACCAAAGGCAAAAAAGTCAAACAACATTTCATTAAACAATAAAGGGTATGGGAAATTAGTGGAGGATAGTGTGGATTTCTTTTAGAGCCATAAGGCTATAAGAGAAGTTGACCCACTGTAACTACGCTTTAAAATATTTTTATTATGATTCGGTAGGGCACAATAGAAGACAAATTATTAACGCACTTGACAACTGTGTTTTTTATTTTATTACATTGTATATGCATGCATACATATAGCTTACATCCATGATCTCTGATACGAAACCGATTTGTCTTATTTACGTGCAACAAACACACACATTGACACATATATATTTTTGAACATAACACACACATATACTGCGAGATAAATATTTCGCCATATTAATATTACTACCAAAACATATTCTAATATATAAATTAAAATTATTATAATTTTTTTGTGGAGATTTTTGACCAAACAAATCATACCAAACCAAACGAATCAATTATTGGATTATGGTTCGGTTGGTTCCATCATTAAAACCAATATATACAATACATTTTCGGTTACCTAATAATTTTGGTTTTGGTCAAACCGTTCAATTTTAAATAATCTTCTAAAAATATATTACAAATATCAAAATAAATAAAAACTGAATTATTTGAATTTAGCCGAATATTCAAATTTAAAAGATTTTTAACTGATTTTTTTTTAAAAAAAATATTAAGATATTTCTCGTTACTGAAACTGAAACTAACCATTAACAAAATTATTCCAAACTGAATTCAGTTAATTTCAGTAATTTTTTTTAACAAAACCTTGGTTAACCAATAACCGAACTAATCGGATTGGTTTGGTTCGTTTAATCAAACTTGCAAAGCTAAATGTTGGACTTTGTAATTTTAATATATATTTCAAAATTTTAAATTTAATTTTAATCAAATTAGTATAATTCATAAATATATGAAAATATTTTTTATTAACACTAAACAAAGCAGTTTTAATTATAAACACATTAATTATTAATATACTTATTTTAATATATTTATTGGTCAGATCTTCTTCTAGAAGATGGCGGTTGGGCTTGGTGTGGATCTCGAGGATGTCGAAGAAGAGCTCCGAGTTGCGCTTCTCTCCACGCGGTTTGGTGGGTTCGTCATGTGTTGGTGCGGCTCCGTTTTGTTCATCGTTCGAGCCCGAGCGGGGATGGCGGTTCCTCGTGGTAGTGTCTCCTTGGCGACGGCGGTGGCTCACTCTTACTGGATTTGATAGATCTTGATTTTTAGGTGAAGCTAGGGTTTGGTTTTTAGTCCTTTCGTTTTCCGGTAGCTTTAAATTTTTGAGTCGGCTTGTTGTTTATGGTCGGCGTAGTGGCCGCCGGATTGGTACAGGGTTGCATCGTTGGTGTCTGGGAGGCGGTTCGGAATCTTCGGTGTCACGCATTGCGTTGAAGCGCGGATTCTTCGGTTAAATGATCGAGCTCCGGTGAGGAAGTCCCATCGCTCTCTCTCTTATTCGCCGGTGTTAGGCGGTGGCGGTTCACCACCGATCTATTTCCCGCCGTAGATCTAGGTTTTGGTTGCGTTCGGGTGCTGAAGCTTTTTCTCCTGTGTAGAACCACCCTTTTAGGCTCCAGTTTAAATCGGTTTCGTGTAAACCACCGATTCTTGGTTGGGGTTCAGTTTAATGAATATATACTAAATTAAAAGAAAATAATTATTTGTTCAAAAAAAAAACTGAATTAAAGCAAGTCATACAAGATGGCATGTAGACAAACCCTTAATAAAAAAGACTTACAGTCCATAATCATTGGCGAAAAGAAATTGAACAAGTAGTCGTGTAAATTGGTCGTAAGAAAGCTAGGTTGAGCATCGATTAGGCTAAAGTAAGCAAACAATTGAAAAATATGCTTGCAAACCCCTACTGAAAAAAAGACAGACAAAGAAAAAAATGACCAGTAAAACTTGACCAAATAGTCGTGTAAATATGGCTAGTTTAGAATCAATACTTAATTCTTTCTTAAAATCTCCATCTTTGTTTTTGTTAAAGTTAAGAATCGGTGGTACTATTGCCCGAACTACTTTACAAGTTTAATGAGATGATACACATATTTACACATAATTTGAGATTTGTGTAGAAGGGATGAAGAAAAAATATTACTGTCCTTTTATCCTTTTTCATATTTTACCATAATTTGACATGATTATCTTTATTATTATTTTATAATATTCATATTTCAAATTATTTTAATCTCATAAATACAGAAAATAGGCAAAATTAAAATACACCAATCTCGATTTTTCAAATTTTTTTCCTGTTATTTTCGAATTTTAATATATTTTTTCTTACTTGTTCTAAAATAATAGAACATGAATTCTACCATGTAGAATACGTGTTCTACCATTTTTACTAATATCCAAACAATTTAGAATACATAATTTACCACCGTGTTCTAACTGAATTCTAAAAATGTGGAATATGATTTCTACATTTTTCACTATATTCTAAAAATTGAAACATTTTGTGGAATACGTAATCTGAAGTTTTAATTTTATTCTACAATTTCGTAAAATTTACATTCTACCCATTACTCATTATTCTAACTTTAGTAGAACATACAATCCACAATTCTCTCTTTCTTCTACATTTTCTGGAATGTACATTCCACGAAATCTGTTAAAAATTAGAAAAAATCCAGGAACAAAATTTATGATCATCCTTATTATTTTATGTTGAATATTTAAAAATTTATCTTCTTTTTTCAAAAAAAAAAATTATCCCATACTGTTTTTGACGTCCATCAATGAATTTTTCTTAATTTTGTGTTGTTCTTGTTCTGATCGATAAACTGGATTCATATCTATGCAACTTGCAGTGTTTGGAAATCATGTGCCAGCAAGCATTGGAGTTTTGATGTTGATGAAGAAAAATGAGGGAGATTACTTGCTTTGGATTCTAATACTACTCTTGATAAGCTGAAGATCATGGTTTCAGAAGACTGTAGAATTGAAAAGAGAATCGGTGATATCGAGTTCAGCTATTCAATTACACATTTACACAAAGTAAAGCAGGCATTTGTGTAAGTAAGAAAGAACCTTTCTTAGGTGCAAAAGAAATCCCATTTAGGTCTTGTCCAAAAGTAGTAGTTTGGTTGGAAAATTTTGATGGTTCCTTAACAAACTTAACAAACTTATAAGTCTTCTCCCCAATATATCATGCAATTGTTGATGCACACATCTATCATCTGATACGGTAATCCAAGCCCTTTAACAAGTTTCTCGACCTCGTCGCATAACAAGTTTCTCGACCTCGTCGCATGAACCTGGCGCAAGATTATCTTCAGGAAGAATATATTTCACGAATTTGCAAATAGCATCCACACAAGGCTCCGCCAAATTATAGTCCGTCTTTATGCCCATTAATCTAGTTGCAGATGATAATGGTGAATGTCCCTCTTTGCAACCATCATAAAGCGGCCGCTTCGCTGCATCTAACATATAAAAAAATCTCATAGTTTCTACATTTGGTTCCTCATCTACCCTAGGAATTTGATATTCACCTACTTCTGGAATATTTTCTCTATGTGCATCATTAACCATCTGAATGGTGCCTACACCAAAATCTACATCAGCACTATAAGGTTCGCTAGAACTAACATTAGGTTCCCAAGTACTAGTACTACCGTAGGGTTCTCTACTACTACTTGCACCATCAAATGTTTTCCCGTGAAGATACCAAATCTTATAACCCGCCATAAACCCAACTGAGTACAAGTGATGCCATACTTCGCTAATCGTAGGATTTCTAACATTTCGGCAGTGAGTACATGGGCATTTCAAAGCTTTTTAAGAGAGAACTCTTATTTTTCCCCAAAAATTTCTATATGTTTACAATAGAACAATTGAGCTTTTTATAGCTCTTACAAGATGATCTTTACAATAAAATATATTAAAAAATGATTTACATTTATACAAAAAGAGGAAAATTAGCTAATTCAAATATTAGTCTTCTTGCTACCAATTTAGCCATTGTCATTGAATGAGAATCATTGATTTTTTTTATGAAGTTATGAGGCTGTGATTCTCATAATAAACTCATGCATTGAAGACCTAGATATTGCATTAGCGACCATGATCGCGGAAGGAGCACATGCCTATCCATGATCTAAAGCTCTAGATCGTTTCTACTTCAACCAAGAGCTACCTCTATGTGTCTAATAAGTCCATGCGAAGATTCAGGTCAAGCGGAATCCGTTTGCCCAACTCAAAACACAGACATAACTAGACTAATCATAGATTCGTCATGGGCAGACACATTTTATAAATCAGATCATAACTTCTAAACGGTAAGTCTGAATTGAGCGATTATTACCTTTCTAGAAATCTGAGACCAAGATATTTCCAAAGACCGAGATCTTTCCAAAGACATATCGAAGAAACGAGATTATATCTCAGATCTAACAGTACATGGGATCAGATCTAAAAAAGGAGAAGAAATAAAAAAAGGAGAATCAATGAAATGGAGAATCACTTAACCCGAGAGAAGAACGATTAACCCGAGAGAAGAACGAAGAGAGATGGATGGGAGAGAAGAGAAGATCGGACGGTGGTAGCTCGCTGAAGATGGTTGGAGGCGGCTGGAGGTCGACGGACGGGCAGGGCTTCGCCGGAGATCTCCACATGTCTCTTCTCTTTTGGTGGCTACCTCTATTTCTAAGAAAAAAATAAAGAAACCCCTACATTTTTTAGAATGGGCTTTTGGGTTTTGGACTTTTAAAAAAAAAAATTAAAAACCCAAGAATTGGATGTTACACATTTCGTGGTAATCCCAACACTTTGGGGAATCCTCGACGTAGAATGAAGGGATATAATGAAGATGCAGCTGAGTCACTTCATGTATCAGTCAAGGAGTAGCTCAAGGAGTGATACATACGGGCAACGTGTGAAGAGCGATTGAGGACTTAGTGGATCGACTTAAACCGAGAGCTGGAGCTGAGGTGGACCATCCAAGATATGTGGCGAGTGGGACATAAATCTTGGAGAATATTTGAGATAAATATTCAATGAGGATTAAAAGAATTTCCTAGATCTTAAAGTAGTTAAGATTGTTAGGATTCTATGAAGATATCTTAAGAGATAAGGTTTATCGTCTTAAGGGTTTTGAGCTAACTAGGTTAGCGATCCCATCTTGTATAAATGGGACAGCTTGCGCCGTGTATAGGGTAAGCATTTTAAAAGAGAGAAATTGTGAGAGCTCAAGTGATCAAGTATAGATCATTGAGATTGAGAGATTAGATTGAGCGATAGTGTTCTTGTAAGATCATATTATCAATCTAATATAACACAAGTTTTCAGAACCAAAGTGTGTTGTGTTTCATTATTCTGAAAAAAACACATAGCCTTACATTTTCATTTGGTATCAGAGCTACCACTCGTAGCTATCTATTCGGGTGAGATCATGAGGAGAAAGATGGAAGGCTATCAAGAACTCTTGAACAGCACAAGAATCATTTGTTGGGATTATGTCCTGAAATCACATTGTACTCACTCTAGAGATAGTTGTATTGTCGAGATCGGACAATTCATGTGATAATAGGTAGTCATAATGTTTTGCTAGAAACCGCTTATGACAAATGAGTTGTAACTCATTGCTAGTATCATGTGAACCTACAGGGTCACACACCTAAGCAAGTTGGATATACGTTGTATGGGATTGATCATTGGCATATGATCTGGTCGATGTGTATTGAATACACATTGAATATGAGGTTTTAAATGAGGTGTGTCGATCGACACCATTGGGTGCGTCGGTCGATACAAGATGTGTGTCGATCGACACCAATGGGTGTGTCGGTCGACACAAGGGCGAAACCGAAACTGATGATTCGGTTTACGTCGAGGTCAGTATATATAAGTTCATATGTATTTTGACCTAGACATACGTGCGCCGCCCAGTGAGTTTTTCTGAGAGAAAAACTCAGCTACCTCAAGAAAACTCAGATCCCAGGAGATCCGATTCCCGGCACTAGCATCCCGGCGGATTCCAGCTTGTGTGTGTGTGGACTGCAGTAGAGGCGCAGCATCTGAGGCGCTCCAGAGATCTCGTTTATCTGACCATATTCCGCTGCTAGAACAAGGTAAACGCGAGATCCATGATTCAATTACTTAAACCCTGAGATCCTAGACTCGGAATTCAGACTTAGGGTTGCCTAATCGGATTAGGAACTGCTAGGAATTCCAACAGTGGTATCAGAGCCTTAGGGTTTTCCATTGAATCAACCTGTTTAATTGAATTTGATGATTTAGATTAGCAAACATGTTTGTTTGATTAAAAACATGTGAGATCGATCTGATCGAAAAATGATTCTGTGTTTTCGCACAGTGTCGATCGACACAGTAGGTGTGTCGGTCGACACAGAATAGCGAAATCGACAGAATCGGCGGCTAGGGTTTTTCGCGAAGAAAAACCGAAAGCCTGCTATGTCGATCGATACAGGTTGAGTGTCGGTCGACACAGGTTGAGTGCCGGTCGACACAGAACATATTCGGTCGAGTGTCGTTCGACACAGGTTGAGTGTCGGTCGACACAAACCTAGCGAATGGTTAATCGGTTCAATTGGATTGGACCGGTTATGATGCTTGGTTAAGTCCGAATAGATCAGTTTGAATTGGATGAATTGGTTCAATTGGATTGAACTGATTATCTCAATTAGCATAAACCGATTGGTTAAAATCAGTTTGATTGGATAAGTCAGTTCAATTGAATTGGACCGGTTATCGTAATTAGTTGAAACTGGTTAAAACGGTTTAAATTAGATGAATTGATTCAATTGGATTGAACCAGTTGTCTCAATTAGTATAAACCGATTTAAATGGTTAAGATCAGTTTGATCTGATAAGTCGGTTCAATTAGATTGGACCGGTTATCAAAACAGTCTTCGGTTTAGGTCAATGTCGACCGTCGCACATGGGATGTGTCGATCGACATAACCGGTTCAATGAACCGGGTTAATTGTATTAACCGGTTATTGAAGTCCAGTTTTGGTCTGATGGTGTCGATCGACAGACATAGTCTGCGTCGATCGACACAGTACTCGAAATTCTGGTTATTGAACCTTGAATTTGCAGAAACCAAACTAGACTTAAACCTTGATCAAAGCTTAGCTTCAATATGGTCAACTGTCAAGACTAATTTCGTTGTGTGATGGTCTAGCCAAGAGCTTGGTGTCCACAATTACGTGAGTAAGGCAGGTAATTATGTTGATGGACTTGCAGTGCTAAACATCAACAATTACATGACCTAAGAGATTGATTTTCTAACCTTTCAGAGTTTAGTTTCCTCAACTAAATATCAAGTGACCTTGATGTCTTGCCCAATCTTGTCTACTGTCAAGACTTGTTTCGTTTGTTGGATAGCCTTGGAGTCCTTGGTATCCACTGCTACATGAGTAAGACAGGTGATCATTGATAGACTTGCAGTGCGACTGTCAATGATCACTAGACTAAAGAGATTGGTTTACTTGACTGGTCTATCAGAAGTTCTGGGCCCAGAGACGTCAGAGGAGATGAGACATGGATTGTCTTATATGCGACCAAGAGTTGTACTGGGTACAATTAGCAATGATTTGCTTACCTAGATAACTGAATTTTGGGTGATGGCGAGTCGTCCACTCAGATTTTAGTGAAGTATGGATCTTGGATCATTATATTCATAGAGGAAACATTGGTTGAATATAATGCGAGTTTTCTTATTAGATAAGATTTCTCATGATATGCATAACTAAATCTTTGTCTTTCTTGGATTTCAGCTTATGTCTAAGACAACTTTCTCGTTGCGATCCGTCCTTGAGAAGGACAAGTTAAATGGATCCAACTTCCTGGATTGGTATCGGAATTTGAGATTAATCCTCAAGCAGGAGAGCAAGGACTATGTCCTTGAGAAAGCTCTTCCAGGATGGCTTGGGACCAATCACTCGAATGCAGTATATGATGCTTGGAATAAGCATTATATTGATGTGGTAGATGTGCGTGGTCTGATGTTGGCTACCATGAGCTCGGACTTGAAAAGTCAATACGAGAACATGGAGTCGCCAATAGAGATGATCACCAGCCTGAAACTGAATTTTCAGGATCTGGCACGAGTTGAGAGATTCCAGATGGTGAAGTCTCTCACTGGGTGCAGACTACCAGAGGATGTTCCAGTGAGTCCTCATGTCATTAAAATGATGGGTTACATTGATAACCTGGGGAAACTAGATTGTCCTGTCAGCTTGTAGTTGGCTACTGACATCATTCTGCAGTCACTGCCGTCAAGTTATGATAAGTTCATTAAGAACTATATCAAGAAAGGCTTGACGAAGACGTTGACTGAGCTGCATGGCATGCTCAAGACAGTAGAGCAAAACATCAAAAGGGGTAAAAGATTTGAGAAATCTTGTTTAGACAAGGGTGAAGGCAAGGCCGTTCAGATTTGGAATCGGGATAAGCATGTGTCATCTTTTAAGCCCAAGTCAGGCCCATCTGATGTTGATAAATGCTGCTACTGTAAAGAGTTTGGGCATTGGAAGAGAAATTGCATTAAATTCTTGGAAGATTCACAAGAGATGGAGAAGATGTATGGTACTTCTTCTTCAGGTATTGTGTTATTGTTTCAATTTCTACGTGAGTATTGGATTCTAGTTGTGGTACTGGTATTTTTGAAATATGCAGGACCTAAGCTACAGTAGAATGTTGAAGAAAGGACAAGTGGAACTGCGTGTCTGGTATGAAGCAATAGTTGCTGCATGAGCCGTAGAGATTCTCCACTTGTAGAAGCCTTTCATACTTGGTTTTAGAAATTAAGTAATTGCTACTATGTATCTGCCTTGTGCAGAGATGTCTTTCATTTTCTTGTAAAGAATTTGGATGTTTTTCGTTTTGATAAAAGACAAGTTTTGTTCTTTAGATCTTAATAAAATATTCTATAGTAGCACCCCGTTTGGAATGGGTTTTATATCTTAAACCAATGTACGATTATACATATAACATAAATACCAAACGGTTTAAGTCTGATGACTTGAACGCGATTTTTCTTAGCACAGTCATTTTGATCACATAGAGTGAAGCGGATTTAGAAATTTCATAGTTTTGGACTCATTTGATTATTAATCATATGAGGTATGAATTCTGCTCACTGGGCCAAATGACTAAGGCCCTTTTTAGCAGAGCTAACAGAAAATGGGCCAGAGACTTATTGGGCCTTAAACGTACTGATGTATGCGGCCCGATGAGCACTAGTGCCAGAGGAAATCTTATGTACTTTGTTACCTTATTGATGGCATCAATAAGTATGGCTGTGTTCTTTTGATAAGACACGAGAAGGAATCCCTTGAGGAGTTCCAAAATGAAGTATAGAACTGATTTGACAGAAGTATTGAGATCCTCGATTAAATCGCGGAGGAAAATACTAGAGTCAAGAATTGAGTGATCATCTAGATGAGTGTGAAGTCATATCACTGCTCTATTCTCCTGGAAAACCTAAATGGTGTTTCTGAGAGAACGAATCGGATCTTATTAGATATGCTCCGATTAATGATGAGTCACAGGAATCTTCCATAATCCTTTAAGAATACGCTCTAGAAATGTATGTGTTTGCGCAGAAAAGGGTTTCAATCAGAATCAATTGAAAGACACCACATTGGATGTGGATTGGAAGTTTTTCAAGTAAGTTGTTTCTGATCAATTGGGGATAAAAGCTAATAAGCTTGAACCCAAAACTGATAAGTTCTACCTCGCTGGTTGTCCTAGGGAAACCAAGGCTTGCTACTTTTATAACCAATCCGAGAACAAAGTTTTGTTGTCTGGAACTGTGTCTTTTGAGAAAGATCATACTTTCCAAGAGAAACAGTGGGAGTAAAAGTACACATCGAAGAAATTCGATAAACACAGGAGGCTGCTCAACCTGTTGAGGGAGAGCAGCGGTGAGATCTACAAAGTGCTGTAGAATCTACACCTGTGGAGCCTGAAATTCGCAGATCCGAAAGGATCTGTCACTAACTCGAGAGTGATTTCTCGTAGCCGATTGTCGTGATCTGTTGATCATTGAAAAGTGACGAGCCTGCGAAATTCAAAGAAGCGATGGTGAGCCCCAACTCCGAAAATTTGCTAGGTATGCATGTTAGCTTCACAGATCCGTTTCTGGATTGAAGCAGACATCTTGGAGTTGGAATCAACATTCTGATAAAGTGGTCAAAAGTTTTGACTTAATCAGAAAAGAAATGAAACCATGCGTTTACAAGAAGACTAACGGGAGCGTAGCTATATTTCTCACACTGTATGTAGATAACATACTTATTCTCATAAACGACGTTCCGACGCTAAAGTCTTGTCAAGATTTGGGTCGGAAGTCAAATTTAACGATGGACATGGGAGAAGGCCGTGAAAGTTCTTGGAATAAGGATCCATTGGAATGGACCAGAAAGGCTAATTCGATCGTGTCATAATCCTTATGTTGATAAGGTATTGGACAGTTCAAATGTGCTTGATTCTAAGAATGGCTTCACACCAAAGGTCTTATGGCAATAATCTAAGCAAGATGAAGTGTCTTGGACACTGGCTGAGCTAGTAACAATATTAGCAAGATGAAGTGTTTCTGAACACTGGCTGAACTAGTATTAATGAGTGTGATTGCTAATGCTGCTGCAATAGAATCCATCATGAATGCCATATTTTTGCGCTCGTCTAGATGCAGCTTACGCATAAAGCATGACGAGAAAATACCAATATGTTCCGGTAATAGTCACTGAACAGTTACAAGAAATATCCCAAGTGTTTGAGGAACACTAAGGATAGGTTTGTGGTGAACTGATAAAGTGACGAACCAGTTGAAAGTAGTTAGACGGACAAAGACGATTCCCGGTTCCCACCTGGTTATGTCTCTTTGTCTAAATAGCGGTGCTAACTGTTGGAAAGACTCCAAGCATTGGACCGTAGAATAGTGCTTTTATCTGAATGGCGGTGTGGTTTGTTGGAATTGTTTCAAGCAATAACACCGCAGTCTCTCCCACAACCTAAGCACGAAATTTATTCTGATTGTTGTAGGTATAAGATATCTGAAGAGATGATCTTGATTCTCGTGGGAGTTATTTTAGTTATGTTGTAATCTTTACATAGACATGCTATGGTAGTGTTTGTGTAAGTTAAAACTGACATCGGTATTATTTAATTATTGGATAATTAAATAATGGTCCCTAAGTATTTTATGTTCATCTTATAGGTCATCAAGTTGAGGACTTGGTCATGAAACCCTATAAGTAAAAGATGACATAAAATTATGTTTGTCCCTAGTCGAGGTTGTTAAAATGGGACACTAACAACTGCGCGAGACTAGCATGTGAGGTGACTGTTGGACTAAGTTTCATGTAGTCAATGATATGATTATCACAGTCAATCACATAGATATATGTTGGTGAACATATGATCGGACATGACCCGCTAATGAGAACTCCACAGGATAGTTATATCAGTGTCATGGGAGGTTCTCATTACGACTATAGAGTATAGTCCTTAGACCTGAGTTCATCATGCTTTCTAGCATATGAATTGGTGTGCTTTGACCTTGTCAAACGTCGTTCCGTAACTGGCGGCTATAACGGCATTGCTTATACGTATCATGAAGTATGTGTAGAAACAGGGATGGAACAAGATGGGATTTGTCCCTCCCATATAACGGGAGATAAATATCTCAGGGCCCATCGAAGATTTGATACTGAGAAAATGCATGGCCGTGCTCAAACGAGGTGATTGTCAGTCGTTTGTTTTATCAGTATAGATCAGGAGTTCGATGAACATGATATTGGCTATAATAAGGATGACACAGTCTCTTGCCTTATGCCATATCGAGATATAGAGACGAAGGGATTATAGGAATAGATGATTCCAGTACAAGTGGGAGATTGTTGGGATTATGTCCTGAAATCACATTGTACTCACTCTAGAGATAGTTGTATTGTCGAGATCGGAAAATTCATGTGATACTAGGTAGTCATAATGTTTTGCTAGAAACCGCTTATGACAAATGAGTTGTAACTCATTGCTAGTATCATGTGAACCTACAGGGTCACACACCTAAGCAAGTTGGATATACTTTGTATGGGATTGATCATTGGCATATGATCTGGTCGATGTGTATTGAATACACATTGAATATGAGGTTTTAAATGAGGTGTGTCGATCGACACCATTGGGTGCGTCGGTCGATACAAGATGTGTGTCGATCGACACCAATGGGTGTGTCGGTCGACACAAGGGCGAAACCGAAACTGATGATTCGGTTTACGTCGAGGTCAGTATATATAAGTTCATATGTATTTCGACCTAGACATACGTGCGCCGCCCAGTGAGTTTTTCTGAGAGAAAAACTCAGCTACCTCAAGAAAACTCAGATCCCAGGAGATCCGATTCCTGGCACTAGCATCCCGGCGGATTCCAGCTTGTGTGCGTGTGGACTGCAGTAGAGGCGCAGTATCTGAGGCGCTCCACTGATCTCGTTTATCTGACCATATTCCGCTGCCAGAACAAGGTAAACGCGAGATCCATGATTCAATTACTTAAACCCTGAGATCCTAGGCTCGGAATTCAGACTTAGGGTTGCCTAATCGGATTAGGAACTGCTAGGAATTCCAACATCATTCTTGATGCTGGAAACTATGGTTTTTGGAAATCTAGGATGAGGTCACAGATCAGTGGAATCAATCCATTGGCATGGAAGGCTGTTATGGAAACTTGGAAGGAGCCCATGGTCAAAGATGAAAAAGGCGTGGAGACACCTAAACCAGAAGAGAGTTGGGCTGAAGAAGAAATTAAGAGATCCAAATACAACTCCAAGGCTCTGAGTGCAATCCATTGCAGTGTCTCTAAAAACACTTTTGAGCTAATTCAAGGTTGTGAAACCGCTAAAGATGCATGGGACATCCTACATACACACTTTGAGGGAACCCAAAAAGTGCAGAACTCAAGGAAAGATCTTCTTGCCTCACGGTTTGAAAATCTAAAGATGGATGAGCATGAGTCTATTGCTGATTTCAGCGCTAAGCTGAGCTCACTTGCTCAAGAAGCTGCAACTCTTTGGAAGAAATACAAAGACAAGAAACTGGTCAAAAAGTTTCTAAGGTGTCTTCCAGCAAAATACATGCCATACAAATCAGCTCTAAGCGTGTCTCAAAACACAGAAGAACTTACCTTTGGAGAAGTAGTAGGTATGTTGCAAGCACATGAATTGGAACTAGAAGGCATTAAGAAATCACGTAGCTTAGCTCTGACGGTTAATGAAACAAGCAAACATGCTATTAATGAAGAAGATCCGCTAAGCTTGTTGGTTAGAAGATTTGATCGTGCCTTGAAAAGAATAGAACAAGGACAAGGAGCATCTCAAAAGAAGTCAAACACCTTCAGAAAACAAACAGAAGGAGACAAGTCAGCTAGGCGTGCTGAAATCCAGTGTCATGAATGCAAGGGTTTTGGACATTATCGAACTGAATGTCCAACAGTCAAGAGGATAGAGATCAAGTGCTTTGGGTGTCAAGGTCTCGGACATACTCAACTGGAGTGTGTAAATGATCAAAAGAAAAGGAAAGAAAAATATCTACTGGCAGAGGAAGATACTAAAGAAGACAGCACCGAAAGTGAAGATGAATTGATCAACTTTGTTGCGTTTGTTGGAATCACTGAGTTTGACGGAGAAGAAGATGAGTCAGGATCTGATTCAGAACCTGACATAGATCTGGAAGAGGTAAGAAACACTCTAATCAAGATAGGAAAGGAAAATATGGATTTGATTAAGGAAAAGTTATGTCTTGAAACCATTGTAGAGTCTCTGAATCTTGAACTCATGACTGTAAAGAGACTAAGTGATGAGAGTGTGACCTTGATGAAGGAAAAACTGAATCTTGCTGTGAAGGCTGATAAACTCGAACAAGATTTAAAGAAGGAAAAAGAAATTTCAGCTCAATTGCAAGCAGAGCTAACTCAGTATCACAAGAAGATTCACATGCTCACAGGAAGTAAACAACAGAATCTTGAGTGCAGGAAGAACTGAAAGAGGGTATAGAGGTCTCGGATACACAGGTAAGGGAATGAGGGAAGATGAGAGTATCAACTTTGTGTCAGGAGGATTTGTGGATCAAAACTTCAAAGATTCTCACAACAAAACAGATGGATGCTGGTACTGTGGAAATCATGGACATATCAAAGCATATTCCAGAAAGTTTAGGGAACAAGTGAGTTGGCTGAGAAGACAAGGAATGTATTACTGGAATGGCTACAGGAATCAAATCTGGATCAAGAGATCCGATCTGCGTCAAACAGCAAGAAATACATCTGTGAGTACAAAAGCTGGACTTGGATTCAGATGCAATATGGCGTTTGCCTCGGATGAACATGAAGAAACCATTCCATGGTATTTTGACAGTGGATGCTCCAGACACATGACTGGAGATCAGAAGAATCTTCAAAAAGTCAAGTCAATTAAAGGAGGGAAGGTTACATTTGGAGATGGAGGTCATGGAAACATTCTGGGAAAAGGACAAACTGGTGAAAGCGAGGCACCACAACTGATGAATGTTTATCTGGTGCAGGGACTCAAAGCGAACCTCATAAGTGTCAGCCAGTTATGTGATGAAGGATTGATGGTGATGTTTACACGCACAGAGTGCAAGGGGATCAATGAACATCAGGAGACCGTCATCCAAGGAGTTAGAACCGGTAACAATTGCTATATGTGGAGAAGCACAATGAAGTGTTTCAGTGCAAAGGATGAGCTGAATCTGTGGCATCAAAGACTCGGACATATGAATGTTCGAAATCTGACTACTCTTGTAAACAAAGAAATGGTCTGTGGAGTTCCTCACATAAAAGGATGTGACAAGATGGTGTGTGGTCCATGCAATCAAGGGAAGCAGGTTAAGGTGCAACACAAGAAGGTCCCTGACATTCAATCAAAGGCAGCCCTTGATTTGGTGCACATGGACCTAATGGGACCAATGCAAACCGAGAGTGTAGCTGGAAAGAGAGTCACACAAGGTTTACATGGGTAATGTTCATCAGAGAGAAGTCAGATACGGCGAGTAACTTCAGGATCTGGGCACTCCAGCTGATCAATGAGAGAGGAGGTGTGAAACGAATTAGGAGTGATCATGGAGGAGAGTTCCAAAATGATACAATGAGGATGTTTTGTGAAAACCATGGGATAAGTCATCAGTTTTCAGCTCCAAGAACACCACAACAAAATGGTGTGGTAGAAAGAAAGAACAGAACACTACAAGAGATGGCAAGGGCAATGCTGCACGGAAATAGTATACCAACCAGATTCTGGGCTGAAGCAATCAACACTGCATGTTACATCATCAATAGGGTGTACGTTCGTAAAGGGTCCACAAAGACACCATTTGAATTGTGGAAAGGAAAAACACCAAATCTGAGCTACTTCCATGTGTTTGGATGTAAGTGTTACATCCTGAATGATAAAGATCATCTCGAGAAGTTTGACTCAAAAAGCGATGAAGGGATATTTCTGGGTTACTCAGGAAATAGTACAACATTCAGGGTGTACAACAACATAACATGTCTCATAATGTAATCAGTGAATGTTGTATTTGATGACTACTCATTCACACAGTGGGAAGAAGGAAACTATGAGGGAGACTCTGATAATGAGGGAAGGAATGAAATGACTAGAGAAACGAGACATTTAAATCAGACTGATCTGAAGCAGAACGTGACTCAACCCAAGAAAGAGTTACAAGTTCCTTGAAATCACTCTGCCAACGACATCATTGGGGAAGCAGGAGAGGAAAGAAAGACTCGAGGAGTTCTGATGAAACTCAAAAACAAGTTAAAGACACCTGAGAAAGTCAAAGAACAAGTCCCAGAGCCAATAAAAATGAGCAAAGAATTACATGTTCCGCACAACCATTCTGTCAAGGACACAATCGGGGAAGCAGAAGAAGAAAGAAAGACCATAGGAGTCAAACTTGACTTTAAATAAATGGTAAGATTTGCTTGTTTTGTTTCCACTATTGAACCTAAAACTCATGTGCAGGCAATCGATGATGAATTTTGGATCGTGGCTATGCAACAAGAGCTGGAGCAATTCGTCCGTAACGACGTCTGGGAACTAGTTCCAAGGACAGAACATGGAAACATCGTGGGAACCAAGTGGATTTTCAAAAACAAGATTGATGAAGAAGGAGTGGTGATCAGGAACAAAGCTAGACTGGTTGCTCAGGGATACTCTCAAATCGAAGGCGTTGATTTTGAAGAAACATTTGCTCCTGTCGCAAGACTTGAGTCAATCAGACTATTTTTAGGAATGGTATGCATCATGAACTTCACAGTTTATCAAATGGATGTGAAAAGTGCCTTCTTAAATGGATTCATTCAAGAGGAAGTATATGTTGACCAGCCAAAAGGGTTTGAAGATGCACTAAACCCGAAACACGTGTATAAGCTGAAGAAAGCTCTCTATGGTCTCAAGCAAGCACCCAGGGCTTGGTATGAGAGATTGACGGGATTCCTGTTGGATCAAGGCTACAATAGGGGAAGTGTGGACAAGACTTTGTTTATTCTTGAGCAGATCAAGGAGATCTTGATGGTGCAAATATATGTAGATGATTACATCTTCGGGAGCACATCACAGAAACTAGTTGATGAGTTTGTCTCAAGTATGACACAGGAGTTCGAGATGAGCATGGTAGGAGAGTTGAAATACTTCCTTGGACTACAGATCACGCAATCAAAGGAAGGTATATTCATATCACAGACAACCTATGAAAGGAATCTTCTTACTAAGTTCAAAATGGAACACAGTAAGGAGGCAAAAACACCTATGAGTACAACGGCCAAGATGACAAAGGATGATGAAGGAAAAGGTGTGGACGTCAGAACGTACAGAAGAATGATAGGAAGTCTTCTCTATCTAACTGCTAGCAGACCAGACCTAACATTTAGTGTTGGAGTGTGTGCGCGGTATCAAGCAAATCCCAAACAGTCACACCTAGAAGCTGTCAAGCGTATCATCAGATATGTCAAAGGATCGGTTGGCTTGGGAATCTGGTATTCTAAAGGACCAAACAAGAGTCTGGTGGGTTATTGTGATGCTGATTGGGCTGGAAGTGTTGATGACAGGAAAAGCACAAGTGGTGTTTGTTTCTTTTTCGGGAATAATCTTATAGCTTGGATGAGCAAGAAGCAGAACTCAGTATCTCTATCTACAGCCGAAGCAGAATACATCTCAATGGGAAGCTGTTGTGCACAACTTTTGTGGAAGAAACAAATGTCTGCGGATTTTGGAATGGATTCAGGAATACTACTGGTTTATTGTGACAACAAAAGTGCCATAAGTATTTCAAAGAATCCAGTACAACACTCTAGAACCAAACATATTGACATAAGGCACCACTTCATTCGTGAGCTAGTGGAGGAAAAACAGGTAATGATAGAACACATTGTCACTGAGTCTCAACTGGCTGATTTCTTCACAAAACCACTTGATTTTACTCGTTTTATCACTTTAAGAAATGCACTTGGTATTTGTGAAATGTGACAGTCTGCGAAAGTGTGCAGAACTAGTACATGCAGTGACTCAGGATGTATATCTGGCTCAGATTTAGTTTGGAGTCATAGAATGAAGTGGAAAAGAGCTGCCTGCTATTCCGTCTTGTCAAAATCCAGTACAGGTTTCGTAGAAAGAGAGAGCAAAAAGATCAATAAGGATCAGACTGGGCTAGTCAAGTGATAAAAACTAGCTCAACAAGTAATACAAGGAAAAAAAAAAGATTTTGCTCTCTCCTACAGGATAAAGGTTGAAAACTGGCAAGGCAAGATAAAGGAATAGGAGTGTGAAATCTAGCCATGGAAATGGAGATGGCCAAATGCATGAATCAGGAAGAGCTAAGAGTACATTCTAGTACAAACACTGTGTCAAAAAGGTACAAAAGAACTCTAAAAAGCTTGCAAACATTATTTCAAAGCCAGTTGAGTCTTGTGAAAGTAGTGATCATCATTATTTGTGAGTATTCCCATTTTAACTCTGGAATTAGTAGTGGATGCAGTTAAAAGTGGTATGTGTTAGACTACTTTGTCTTGTGAAAGAATGATATGGTCTGTTGCAGTAAACCAGCTGGTATAGGAAATCAAGTTCGAATAAACCGAGACGGTCCAAAACTGAACCAAGAAAGCGCTAGAAAACAAAAGAGGGGAGATTAAAGAGTCATATGTTCGCGACAAAAAGCACTACTCGCTTCTTGCTCATCTCCGAGAAACCCTAAGAAGAAACTAAGAGTGAAATTCTTCCGAGCTATCATGAGTTCCGAGAAGATCAATCCAGCTGAAATCGGGTCCCAAATTGAACATGCAACCAAGGATGAAGCTCAACCAACTCAAAGTGCAACTCAAGAGAAGATCAATCCGCTTGCGATTGTCGTATACAAGGAAAGGAACGTCCTCAACGAAATCAAAGCAACAACTGGAATCCGTGAAGCTACTGAGCAAGAAAAGGTATCAACGGAAGGTGGAGCTACGAGAATCGAAACCGGAGAAACTATTGAAGAACTCGATTCGATAGCGGACTATGCCCGGAAGATTCATGAGATTGGTTCGAAGAAAGAAAAGAGGGTCAATCCCTCCGGAACTACAAAATCGAAAAACAAAAAGAAGTCTAAGAAAGAGGATCTAACTGCAGCTGAAGAATCAAAGAAGAAGAAGAAGGAAAAGGCCATCGAAATCTCGGATGAAGAGACAGAATCTGAAGGATACGAATCGGCCACTAAGATCTCAGTGCACAAGCAGTCAGAAAGAGCAACACGATTGCAGTCAAGGAAGAGGAAACAAGAACCAGAGAAGAAAGAAGCCAAAGTTAAGACATCTTTTGGAAGACCACTACTGGCTAAGAAGCCGAAGCTATCCCGATCTTTAGATAAAGAAAGGTACAAACTTTTTCAAACTCGTGGAATCTTGCCTGGGAGATTGGTAGACATGGAAGAAGAGGATGAATGGGGGTATCTTGAGCTGATTGAAAATGGGAATTTGGTAACAACTGTGACGGGTTTAGCTGGATATGTCAAGGAGCATATCATCGAGTTTTACTCTGGCTTACCAAGTGTGAAACTTGAAGATTCCGTTGAGAAAGTGGAAGTTTGGTTCATGGGATTTGCATATGAGCTCTCTCCAGCGGCAATCAACGAATCCTTGGGGCTTCAAGAGTTGACTGATGAGGAAACTCAAGCTGACATTGAGGCCGAATCAGAAAGCATGGAAACAATAGCAATGTTTCTCAGTGAGGGAAAGAAAGGATGGAAAGAGCTCACTGCCACAGGATTGCCACCGTGCTACGCAGCTTTAAGTGTGCTCACGGCTTACAACTGGATTCCATCCACACATAAGCATCATCTGTCTGAACAACGAGCAAAGCTAATCTACAAAATAGCTAAAGGAATTAAAACGGATGTTGGAAAGATGATCTTCAAGCAAATTTTGTCCCTAGGAGTGGTAAAAGACTCTGACTCTCGTTGGCTGATGTTTCCAAGGATCATCACCGGTCTCATGAAAGATCAACACGCTGCTACCTTTCTCAAAGACGAAAAGGTGATTGCTCCAATTTTCTACACGAAGGATTCGCGATCTGGGGAAGCACTCATCAAGACTGAGAAGCCTAAGCTTGTCAAAAAGAAAGAGGTTGTCCGCGCTAGTCCGAAGAAACTTGCACCACTTCGTGCCAGCTCCAGTGCATCAGCTCCACGATCCTCGACTCAAACGATGCAGGAGATAGTAAGTCTTGGATCAGTGCGTGTACCAGTCGGAAGTTGTAGTCCTCATGCTGCCAGAGAAGCAGGTGCAGACACTGCCAAAGCACTTCAGACCTTCTCGGAGGTAATTCAGCGTCTTCTTCGAGCAATGCCAGGTAAGGATCTCTTCTCAATATAAGCTCTCTAGTGACTAACCATATGTTTTTAACATTGTGTGCTCTCAAGCAGGGGGAGATGAGGATAGTAGCTAAGTCATGAGCACAAGATTATGGGGGAGTAAAGCCGATTTAGTTAGCATTTGTTTTTGTTATAATCGGTTCACTTGGGAACAAATCTAGGATTCTGGGGGATTTTTCTTTTTGGTCTGTAGTAATCTGATGATGGCATCTCGGTTATGTTTTGATGTGCAAAACTCTTGTGTTAAAACTCATGTTTGTGTTTATGGAACATGTATTTGCGATGTGAGCAATCTAATCAAAAATACAAGTGTTCAGAATGCGATTTGTTCTCTTGTCTAGTGTGTTTATAGCTTTGCAGTTACTTGAGAGACACACAATCCTAAAAAGGGGAGATTGAAGATGCAGCTGGGTCACTTCATGTATCAGTCAAGGAGTAGCTCAAGGAGTGATACAGACGGGCAACGTGTGAAGAGCGATTGAGGACTTAGTGGATCGACTTAAACCGAGAGCTGGAGCTGAGGTGGACCATCCAAGATATGTGGCGAGTTGGACATAAATCTTGGAGAATATTTGAGATAAATATTCAATGAGGATTAAAAGAATTTCCTAGATCTTAAAGTAGTTAAGATTGTTAGGATTCTATGAAGATATCTTAAGAGATAAGGTTTATCGTCTTAAGGGGTTTGAGCTAACTAGGTTAGCGATCCCATCTTGTATAAATGGGACAGCTTGCGCCGTGTATAGGGTAAGCATTTTAAAAGAGAGAATTTGTGAGAGCTCAAGTGATCAAGTATAGATCATTGAGATTGAGAGATTAGATTGAGCGATAGTGTTCTTGTAAGATCATATTATCAATCTAATATAACGTAAGTTTTCAGAACCAAAGTGTGTTGTGTTTCATTATTCTGAAAAAATACATAGCCTTACATTTTCATATAAGAATCTTGGCGTCTTGGACCGATTGCATAAACGTGTTGGATAAGTTCTCGCCCATGTCCTCAACCTCATTTGGCATACCCACGACGAAAAGACTGGGTTACCTCAAAACAGTCATAGCCGGCGAAGTAGCTGAGCATTATAAACATCAGTTTGGCGTGAGGAATAACGTCCTTGAGATCATTTAAAATGTAAAGGGCAGCATCTATTTCACAATGCTTGAAACCGAGGCGCAGGCTGACCCCACAGAGCGCAAAAGGATTCTTAACCGTCAAGCATGAGGATGAGTTCAGGCTAGAGCAGTACGGGAAGTCCTTTGATTGGTCAAGACGCAAACGATGGAGTGATTCATCTGAAAGAGCGGCATCTCAGCCCTCCGGACCAGACTTAATGAGGTTCTTTTTTTTTGCCACAATTTGGTACATATATTGAAATTTTTATGGTTTTTTGGTTTACATCCGGTCTAACCGGCTCTACTCTTAGACCCAGAATTGGGCTCGGTTTACACAAACCAACAAATTAATAGAAACCAATACAACCCAAATGCAATTGAACCGGCCTAAACCGGAGACAAACAAACCCTAGCCGCACAACGAAGAAGCCGCCGTCTTGGAGTGAGTCGCCGCAAGAAACTCGCCGTACCTACCGGCAGAGAGAGATCGGGAATGGAAACCCGTCTCGAGCTTCGCATGCAGTAAGAGTTGCCGCGGAGTAGAAGATCTCCGATGGGTGAAACACTAAGACTCACCCGAGCCAAAACAGAGAGAGGAGGAGAAGGAGGAACCACCGTCAACCGCTTACCTAGAGAAGGCGAGGCTCGCAACCTCCACAGTGACGAACCAAACAGGAAGGGGGGAAAAGGACTGCCGGAGAATAGATCCGCCGGGAGACTCCGAGATACCCCGATCTGCCGTCCCCTAGTATATCTGTGAACCCAGAGCCATCCGGTGGTTCATCCGAGGCCCATCCTCCGCCTAGCCACCACCGTAAAGCAACTAGCCACAACCCGAACCACCTAACAAACAAGCACCACCACCACTCCGAGCCAAGCCGCGAGCCGAAGGAAGAGAAGAGGATACCGCGGAACTAGTTCTCGAGCAACCAGTCATCCACCGCAAAACCGCCAACACCGCCGCCGAACACACTCTCCGTCAGCTTGATTTCCATCGATTTGTCGGTTGCTTACCGCAGATGAAGAACTTGTAGAGGACAAAAGAGATGGAGGTGAGGAGGACCTCTCACAGCGCCGGTGTTATCCGGTCACCGGAGAGGCCAGAGGAAAAAGAAACGAAGAGCCTTTAGCGGTGGAGATGAGAAGAGAAGGCAGAAAGAAAAGAGCTTTCTCTCTTCTTCACGTGATTTTTTTTTATCCTTAAATCATTTTGTTTGCGAAACTGGCTATCTTTGAAAGTATAGAACTGAGAAACACATGAACTCCGTCGATCCATTTAAAGTCGTGTTGATCCTCGATCAACTGCATTGAAAAACAGGAAAAAAAAAATAGAACATTGAAGAGGGTGAATTTAAGCTGGAAATAAAATGATTATATGAACATTAGTCTTTTCGTCAACTCTAGTTGGTCGAAACGCCGAGCTTCGGGTCACCAAAGGATGGCCACACCAACAAGCATTATATCTACCGAATTTTCACCAGGGGACCCCACTGATTTTGTCATAGCCATTTGATAATGAGTTTAACCAATGGACTGTTTAATTAACTTTCCAACTAGAGTTGAAATAAGAAGGTTTAATTAGGGTTTCATTTATATAAACGAAATGAACATGTTTTGGAGGGAGTCTTGGCGCCTATAAACTAATCTAGGGGTGGGCGTTCGTGTATCCATTCGGATTCGGTTTGGATTTTTCGGGTTTTCGAGTTTTCGGATTCATAGATATAAAACCCGTTTTTTTTATAATTTAACAGATATAAAACCTGTTTGGCTATTTTATAATTTCGGTTTGGCTATTTTATAATTTCGGTTCGGTTCGGTTCCATTCGGGTTCGGATCGGGTTTGGATACCCGAAATGTAAAAAATTAATAAATATATAGTTAAATTTATATAAAATTTAGTTAAAATTTGATATTTATATCTAGTATTTTATGATATTTGTTATTTTGAATGTTTCAATTATTTAAGTTTTCAAATAACTGATAACTTTGGATTTTTAATTGTAATATTAGATATTTTAAATATAAATATAACTAATATTTTGGATATATAACTATATTTCAAGTAATTCGGGTATTCATTCGGTTTTCGATTCGGTTCGAGTTCAGGTTCGATTCTTCTGATGTAGGAATCTAAGACCCATTCGGGTATTTCGTCGGTTTCGGATTCGGTTGGTATCACTTTTTGGGGTCGGATTCGGTTCAGATCTTCGGATTCGGGTATTTTGTCCACCCCTAAACTAACCTATTGAATAGTTTCAACATTGAAATAACTGTTGAATGTTTTCTTACCATTGGCTAGAAGACATGTGGCTATGAACAGTGTGGGAACAATTCTAGTCACACTTAAAACAAACTATTGCCCCGATTTCGAATTGAAATAGTACTGCCAAGGTAGTAATAGACTAACTGTCAATCAAACAACTACATAATGGTTCCGTTAAGATAGAATTGAAAAGTTATTTATAATGAACTTACATTAGTATAGGTAACTTACAGAGTTTTGAGAGATTTCAAGATTCCTATTCCTGAAGATAAAGTTTCGGCCGAGAAGTTCATGTAAGATAAGGTTCTGCAAATCACACAACCATATATAGCAAAAAATGTTATTCTCTCAAGCCATTAATTAACTAGTTCTGGTTAGTGTTGTCAAGCTTACAGAGAAGTAACATGCTTCTTGTCATCCCAAATAACTTGAGACCAAGTACAAGGATCTACTTGGTACTGGTTCCAATCACTTAGCTGTTCAGGTGATGCACGTAACGAGCTCCTTAGAGCAAATAAAGCTTCCCCTAGAGCAAGAGTTAAACCAAAAATAATCATACTACAACTCTATATCTTTTTTTTTTTTTTTTTTTGATTAACCTGTGGGTATCCCGAGCCTATGGAAGGGCTCAGACTAATCCCCAAGGGGAGGTGCAGCCCATGGATAGACCCTCTCTCCGGGTATTCAAATGGACCCCTAAAGCAAGGCCCATATCCATGTGGGTGTCCTTAAACAAATATGACTTAGTTTCGCATGAAAGGAGGATCGAACCCGGAACGTATTAGCGTCCAAGACCCGTCTCCAACCACTTGACCACAAGAGCTTGGACAACAACTACAACTCTATATCATAGTGAACAAATGAAATTACCTTGATCATCCGGTGACACAGATGACCATAAACAGGCAAGGGCCAGAGCAGTGATTATAAAAGGTAGAGCCATAGAGCTAACAAATTTCAGAATGTTGGATTCATCATCTACAAGAACAAAATCAGAACATATTATTAAGCTGTTTTTATAGAGTGGATCTGCAACAAAGAATTAAATTACTTTCTAAATTCAATCGGAAATCCCAAAATTCTATAATCAAAGTCTGGGAAAAATACCCGGACCCGAATACCCGAATCTGGACCCGATAAAAAATACCGGAATCTGTAACCGAACCGAAATAAGCATTTTACTTCATTGGGTATTTAGTTAGCATACATGTGGGTATGGGTACGGGTACGAGTATTTACCCGAAACCCGAACGGGTACCCGAGGACCCGAATCAAAAACAATAACCTACTAAAAAAGTTTATCCTTAACATTATTAGCCATTAGGATTAGTCATTTAGTTCCATCATTCGTGTTAATGAATTTTATATTTAGAAAACTTCAAGTATGAGATTATTCTTTGGATTTAGTAAGACTTGTATTACTATATCTTATATATTCAGTTCTATAAATGTTTAACTAATATATTTTTACACGGATATGACATAAAATAATATAGATAACCTCATGCATGGTGCTAATGAAGACTATGGTAGAACGACTTACGAAAATTCTTTGCTTAATTTAATTCAGTTAATTTTTGGGGGGTATTTTTGCTAAAAAATATTCATAAAGAACCGAAAATACCCGGACCCGAACCGAACCCGAAATGGATCCGTTTATTTTGAGTATTTTACGGGTATAATAATTTAGGACCCGAACTAACCCGAACCCGAAAAGACCCGACCCGAACCCGAAGCGAAGCTCGGTCGGAACCTGTATAGGTACTAAACTTTCTTATCCGAATGTACTTGTACCCGAATAGACCCGACCCGAACCCGACCCGAATACCCGAACGCCCGGGCCATCAAATATGCGAGAGTATTACAGCTTCAAGTTATGTCTGAAACTGACTTCATAAAAAAACGAACCTTTTTAGCTGCCCAGAAGATAAAGGACCAAATTTGCCCGGAAAATTTACACTTTTCCCGGAAAAAAACAAACAGAGATTAAAAACCAAATCTCAAGACGATAAATTTAAAGGTCTTGAGATTCCACCACGAAAGATTCACTCTTCGACTACTAAACCCAACAAGACTTGGAAGATTTCACTTCCGGATAAAACACAGTTTGAAGAGAACTGTTGTATTGGAAAGATAAAGATGTTGAGTCAACGTCCAGACGAAGCTGTACAAAAAGTGTAATAATGAATCAAGTCTATCGAATAGACATCTATGGTATGTTAACAATAAAATAATATAAAAATTAGTTTAACAAGTGCTGTTTAAAACACACAAATATAGAGATTATTACATGTTGATTTGAAGTGAATGCAGTGGAATGAAATAGAAATAGATAAACAATTTATGGACATAAAAAATGAATATTTACGTTTAGAATCAAGAAGAAGCTCCAACAAAAGGATATCATCCCCACGGATATATTTTTTTACCATATTTTGGTTACCATGGGTGAAAAAAATTGACCATACGTAGCTGATCATAGAACAAGCTGTCATATTTGATAATGTCTACGGATATGTGATTTGAAACAGATATTATTGCTAGGGTTTTCGGGCGAAAAAATGGCGACCAAGAGATCTGAGATTTCTGCCGCCGTCAAGCTCTGATCTGCATCGGACTACAGCCGGGAGAGGGAGACAACACCCTCATTCCTCTCCATGTGATCTGCCCCATCGTTTCGTGCCTCACTTTGGTGATCTCCGTAGGTATTTGCTTCGTTTCTTCGCTTCTCTAGCCTCTGCTCTCTGGTGACGTGGGAACTACAGAAGCTCTTTAGGCTCGATAGATCAACCTGCTCTCTACAATTCCCCTCTATAAGGGTGGTATCACAAGCGTAATGATTCTAGATAATGTCTCGCTTGAATGACTATCGTCACAGTGATCATAACAGTGGCCATAGCAGTGAAAACTCTCGTCAAGTGCGACGTAAAACACATGAAGATGATGATATTATAAAGATCCCGGCCTTCGATTACTCTGATCTGGTCGAAAAGTATAAACGTACTTTGGTTGGACGTATGTTCCATGATGATGGCTGCATCATAGATGCTTTAATTCGACATATGCTAAGGAGGAAGATATGGGATGTCGAAGGTCAAGTTCGTGGTTTTAACCTAGGAGATAACAAATTCCGTTTCGACTTTGATAATGAAGAGGATCTCACCAAGGTCCTCCAACGCAGACCTTGCCACTTCAACAAATAGAGCTTCTCCTTAGAACGTTGGATCCCCTGTATTAGGGCGGACTTCCCCAACACGATGTTGTTCTGGGTTGAGATTGTTGGCGTTCCTATACACTATCGAAAAGATGCAACCTTCAGAAACATTGGACGAGACTTGGGTGTCGTGGATAAAGTGGATGTCGATGGCTGCCGGGTACGAGTCTCGATCAACGGAGATGAACCACTGAAATTCGAGAGACGAGCAGGATTTGAAAACGGGGATGTTGTCAAAGTCTCTTTGAAATACGAGGATCTTCACCGCTATTGTTTCACCTGTAAGATGATCTCTCATGAAGAAGGAACATGTCCTAATCTGTCGGAGGAACAACGAGAACAGAACCGGAAAAACAGGATAGAACAACGTGAAAAGGAAGAACTGACAGCAAAAGAGACCTTCTCGCAACCAGAAAAAATGGCACCTGCCCCTCAGAAACCACGATCACCTCCGAGGAACCTCAAATCGGACAAGAAACAAGGATAGGATCGTATTACAGGGGCCATAAGACATAAGGATCTCCGAGAGCAAATCCATTATTCTAGGTTGTCTAGAGGCAAAACTGTCTGGAAGAGACTGGAGGATCGTCATTCAACAGAGAATCCCCGCAATCGGGAGTAATACCACCCATATCGTAGGACTGCAGACAGCTCAAACCATGGCCGAGATGGGAGAATATCCGGGTGGACAAGTTGGAGACCAAGGGAGCACTACGATCACACTGCGGACAGAAACAGAGTAAATCGACCTTCCAACCTCAGTGGAGTTTCTTATGAATGGCGTAACTCCTCTCGGAAATCTTCACCAGATTCACAGAGAACAATCTCTGTCATTTATGAGGATCTCCGGCTTGGAATAAAACCACGGAAACAAATAGGAGATCCCCAAGACCTCAGAGACGTGAAGAATGGCGACCTGTATGGAGAGGTGAAGAGCACCAATCGAATCAAGAACAGAGTACCGAGCTTGAGGAAGATGATCAACGCAGGCGTGCATTAAAAGGAAAAAAACATTGCAGTCGATTCCCCTGAAAGGCAGAAAGAAACATCCAAGATAGTGGGTAGCGGATCATATATCCACCGTAGACCGGGTGTACTGGTGATCAAAGAACCTGGTGCACCTCGTCAACCTCCGGCTCTTTGGCGGCTCGATTCGGAGAAGACATCATGAGATGATGGTATAAATGCATGAATGGCTGGGATCAAATTAAAAGCTGCTACCATTCCCTCGAATGAGGCGAGATCATCTCAAGTTCAAACATGCGGAAATAACAAATGGCTCAACTTAAAGGAAACCACTGCTGAGGATAAAGAACTTGAAGAGGACATGGAGAAATGGCTAGAAGAGTACGATAAGATGGACGTAGAAGAATGTCGGATCGTCGACAATCTGATGGAAAATGATTACCTCTTAGGCAAGGATATGCTGGAGGTATCGGAGCATGAAGTAGATCAGAGTGTGATAATAGCACCCATCTCGCCAACAAAAACAACACAGGCAGTTGATGAGGCGATGAACAGAAACAAGAAGGGCCATGGTTCTAATCAGGACAAGACGAGGACCACATGCCAAGTCCCTCGTACAAAAGAGATGCTAGAGACATCCGCTAAGCATCGGAGCAACACAAAGAAGAAGAGAATCCCCTTAAGTCCGGACTTGAAAGGTGCCGCAGCTTCAAAGAAATTTTCTGTACGAGGAAGACAATCACCAAAGCACAAAACCTTGTGACAGTAAAGGACTCAGCTGGCTAGGAGCTCAGGAAAAAGGTCATCAACTTCTCTATTCCCTCGTACTGAGGCCCTCCCTTCCTCTAAAGGAAGAATCTCAAAAATGTCTACTACTTCTACATTAGGTTCGGTGGGGTCCCAGAAACCACCCAATCTTCAGATATGAGTGCAATTGCATGAAACTGTCAGGGAGCGAGAGCATACCTGACCATGCAACACCTTCGAGAGTTGCATCGTTTTTTTCATTCTAGTTTTCTTTTCCTTTCTGAAAAAAAAAACAATTTTTCATTTATGCAAGATATTCAAGTTGAGTTTGGTTATGATAGATTATTCACCGTGGAACCAAGTGGTAGAAGCGGTGGATTGGCTTTGTTCTGTATGGATGATCATGAGGTCTTTATACTGTTCTCAAACGATCGAATGATTGACATAGAGGCGAAGATTAATGGGCACAAGGTTTTTATTACCTTTGTCTATAGTGATCTGGTTGTTAAATACCGCGAGAATGTATGGGAGCGTCTTACGAGGATAAGAGTATAAAGAGCTGGAGCATGGATGATGCTAGGTGACTTCAATGAAATAACATCGAACTCCGAAAATAAAGGAGGCCGAAAACGACTGGAGGCAATTCCTCCCATTTAAAACAATGCTGGTTAACTGCGGCATGATTGAATTTCCGCATAAAGGCAATTCTTTCTCTTAGGCAGGCGGCGAAAGAATGGTAGGATCTATTGTCGCCTTGATCGTGCTGTTGGAAACGAAGAATGACACAATCTCTTTTCCCACACTGATGTGGAGTATCTCCTACGATGGGGTTCAGACCATCGACCTATCTACGTTAACTTTAAATCGCAGGAGAAAAGGAGGAGGAGAGGATTTAAATTCGACAAGCGTTGGCTTTCAAAAGCTGGGTTTTTGGAAGTGGTGAAAGATGGATGGGGAGCTAATGGTAATGGTGACGATGAAACCCTGATGGATAAAATTGCTCACTACTGAAAATCGATATCAAAATGGAAACGCTCAAATCCATCAAACAACGAGAAGTTAATCGCTAGCTTTAAAGAGAAGATGGATAAAGCACAAGGCGACGATAGTCTGTCCACGGAAGAGGAACTTGCGATTAAATGGAAGTTATGTGCGGCATATAGAGATGAAGAACAATTTTGGAGACAAAAAGTCGTATAACCTAACTGCGAGAAGGAGACCGAAACACGAAGTACTTTCAAGCGATAACAAAACAGCGACGAGCCCGTAACCGCATTGTGAATCTCAAAAACGAGCAGAAACAGTGGATCGAATCTGAAGAGGAGATTGCCTCCCTTGCGGCAGACTACTTCCATCACTTGTTTACCTCCTCGGCGCCCGATGACATAGAGTAAACTATCCGGTTTATTACCACGTCTGTGACACGTGAGATGAATCAGCGCTTATGCACCCTACCCACTGAAAATGAGGTAAAAGAGGCTGTCTTCGCGATCAATCCGGATAAAGCGCCAGGTCCGGACGGGATGACAAGTCTGTTCTATCAGCGATTCTGGAACGTGATCAAGGCGGATGTTCTTAGCATGATAAAGGAAATTTTCGAGGAAGAGGAACTCGATCCACAACTTAACCAAACGAACATCTGCCTGATTCCAAAGGTGGAACGACCCTCTCTCATGACGGAGTTCCGACCGATAAGTTTATGCAACGTGAGTTATAAGATCATCTCAAAGATTTTATCAAGTAGACTTAAGAGGATCCTCCCAAGTTTGATCTCAGAAACTCAATCGGCCTTTGTGGCTCGGAGATTAATCACTGATAACATATTAGTAGCACAAGAAATATTTCATGCCCTACGTACCAATTCTAGCTGCAAGTCGAAATTTTTCGCCATCAAGACCGACATGAGCAAAGCGTACGACATGGTTGAATGGGATTTTCTAGAGGCTCTGATGTTAAAGATGGGATTTGACTCGGGGTGGGTACGATGGATTATGAGATGCGTCGAATCAGTCTCATACCAAGTACTAATAAATGGAGAAGCAAAAGGACACATCACCCCCACGAGGGGCCTTCGTCAAGGTGACCCCCTGTCACCATTCCTCTTCATAATCTGTACCAAGGTACTGATTTCGCATATCCGCGAGGCAAAGCGATTAGACGGTATTAAGATCACTAGAGCCCGCCCCTCGGTTTCTTGTTTACTCTTTGCAGACGACAACCTCTTCTTTTGCAAGGATGAAAGAGGCCAATGTGAGGAGTTAATGAGAATCATCGACGTTTATTGTAACTCTTCAGGACAACGACTGAATAAAGCCAAATCTTCAGTTATGTTCGGTTCTAAGGTCGTAGCGTCGCTCAAAACAGATCTTAAACTATCACTTGGGATATCGAAAGAAGGTGGAATGGGGATGTATTTGTGATTGCCCGAGAAGATTTAAGGATCAAAGAAAGAAGTTTTTGCTTTTGTGCAAGACCGGATGAATGCAAGATCAACTCCTTGTCAACAAAATTCTTGTCGAAAGGAGGGAGAGAAGTCCAAATAAAGGATGTAGCTCAAGCAACTCCATCGTATGTAATGTCGTGTTACCTCCTCCCAAAGGAAGTAACTAAGAAGCTATCAAGTGCTGTTGCTCGCTTCGGGTGGAGTACAAAGAACAACAATAGAGGCTTACATTGGGTATCGTGGGACAAGCTATGTGCTCCACAAGAGAAAGGAGGACTTGGCTACAGGAATTTTGGAGATGTTAATCTAGATTTTTTAGGAAAACAGCTTTGGCGATTGCTGAAGTATCCCAACTCTCTCTTAGCTCGAGTTCTCAAGGGACGTTATTACCGCTACTCGAACCCTTTGAGAGTAACTAAAGATAATAATCCGTCCTACGGATGGAGGAGTATAATGGCGGCAAAACCAATTGTGTAGAATGGTATTAGACGAACTATTGGAAACGGGGCAGCAACAAATTTTTGGCAGGACGGCTGGATCCCGGACTCTCCTCCGAGACCAGCCCGAGACAATGGCTGTGAGCGTGACCCAGACCTTCAAGTGCATCATCTTTTAGACTTTGAGTCCAAGGAATGGAAACTTGACATGATTTCTCAGTTCCGGGAGAAGACATTCCTCGCATCCTCTCGCGGCGACCATCCAAAACAAATAGACTGGACAGCTACTGTTGGGATAACTCAAAATCGGGCATGTATACTATTCATGATGGTTACATCATAGCCCAAAAGATAAGGACAGATGGACAGGAAATCGAGTACATAGAACCAAGCATAACGATCATGAAAAACATGTCTGGAAGCCGAAAGCTCCAAGGAAAATGAAGCACTTTCTGTGGCAGGCCTTGTCAGGTTGCGTTGCCGCGACAAGTAGCCTTGCTGATCGTCACTGCGGAGTTGACCGATCCTGTCAAAGGTGCAGGATGGAGGCGGAAACAATCAATCATATCTTCTTTGAGTGTCCACCGTCACTTCAATGATGGGCCTTATCTTCAATACCCACAAGTCCGGGACTCTTCCCGCGAGATTCGATGTTCTACAAAGGAGATAACCCCTTGGCTAATCTGGTACATTTGGAAAGGACGCAATGCAAAACTCTTTGAAGGAAAAGACACATCCCCGGAAGATACACTCCAATTGGCCACACACGAATACGAGCTATGGAAAACTGCTCAGATCCTGCCAGAACTTGATATACCTGCAGTAGAGGAGACTCGGACTGAGACGCAGGAGACAACATGATGGATGTGGCGCTGTCAAGTGGACGCATTGTGGGTGAGCATCTCTTCAATAACGGGACTTGGCTTCGTCCTTCTCGAAGATGACAAACCGGCACTATTCAGACTCCAGGGATGCAGCCGTAGCAGGTCACCTCTCCACGCTGAGGTCGAGAGTTTACTATGGGCAATGAGGAATGATTGAGAAGCAACACCTAACGATTGCTTTTGAATCGGACTATGAACAGATGGTAAAAATCATGAACAAATCACAAGAATGGCCATCTTTGGATACATAGATTGATGAGTTCAACTATCTTCGGAGCTATTTCCAATCTTTTTCACTTTCTTGTATTCCTCGTTTGTTAAACATCCGCGCAGATTCCCTCGCCAAGGGATCGAGATCGCGAGACACTGTTTTTACCCTTGTAACGCAGGAGAAACCCCATTGGCTAGACTTTGATACTAGCCGTGTGTTTCAAGCTTAATAAAAGGATATGTTGATGTAAAAAAACCAGACATTATTGCTAAAACCGACGAATCAAGCCAATTAATACATGTTTGTTGATCTGACATTTTGGAGGTGTCTGGGTGAAAAACCTTTTGTATTACCCTAGACCGATATAAATAGATAACTTTTAAGAAAAAAGTGAATAATAATCTATTTTATTGTTTTCGGTTTGGATTGAACATATTGGATGGTGTCTCTTATGTTAATTGAACTAAAAATAGAACTGAAATAATATTATTTAAAGAGATAAAGACTAAATTAATTGTACCCTAAATTATAAATTTAAATACTAAATTTTAAACTCTAAATACTTAACTCTAAATCATAAATAATAAAATTCTAAATCTTAAATACTAAATCATAAACTTTAAATAATAAACTCTAAATTATGTAATACTATAAAAAAATTTATAATTCAAAATAATAATAAATTGTCAGTTTTTTGTATGTTTTGTGTTATTTTATATTTTTTTATCTTATCGATAGAATAATTATTTCCAGATTATTGACTAATTCTTTAAATGCATCGGGTGTAAAAAAAGATAGCACATCACGCATTTTGACAATCTACATGGTAATAAATGTTTCAGAGATACTAACCATACCCGATTTCCTTCTTCTGTTTTTTTGTGGTCAAATAGCTTTTTATATTAAAAAACTAGTCTTTATCAAAAGAGCAAGTGTTTACACAAACATCACCATAAATACATAATAACCTGAAATTAAAAAACATAAAAAGAAAAATTTGAAATGGATAATGACGACATAGCAGTCAAACAAATACAAGTTTTGGAAAAATCCTAGAATCTCGTAAGTAAAATGAAGTCTTGGGTACTGGATCGAATACCCAAGATTAGAACAACAACAAATGCACAATTTCTTATCTCCAAAATGGCTATAGAGGCGATTAAACACTTAACAAATGAGCATGTGATGACACTCTTGCAACACAATCATTTGAAACAAATGGTGAATACAAAAGGGAAAAGAACTCCACAAAAGAGCCAAGATCCTCATAAAGAGGTAGGTTAACAAAATCCTCATAAAAAGGCAAGATATCAAGATCCTCATACGGAGGCAAAGTCACATGATCCTCATACGGAGGCAAAGTCACATGATCCTCATAAAGAGACAAAGTGATAATATCCTCATAAAGAGGTAATGTGACAAAATCCTCATTAAAAAGTAATGTATCAAGATCCTCATAAAGAAGCAATGTAACAAACTCCTCAAAAAGAGTTAAATGAAGTGACAACAAATTACTCATAAGGAAGATGGCTCTAGCTATAGGAGATAATTCAATAATTTAAATACATTCCAAAGAAACAAACCAATCGAATCTGATAGATGTTGAACAGGGAGATCATGATTGGTCAGAGGATTGAGGCAATCACATACTAGATATATGTCACGAAAGCCATAACAGAAACCAGCGGACGTCACGAGAGGGGTGGGGGCGGACAAGGTGGGCACAGTCGCGAAAGACAAGTCTCCTGAATAGGAGAGGGTCAATATTACAAAGCTGGAGACAAACACCCCAAGAGAATATAATATGGAGCACTTTACAGTCCAGAATATGATTAGTTCAACGGATCGGGAGGTACTGGTGACAGCGGAGAAAGAGCCACCAAGAAACTCCACAAGACCCTTAAACTCCACATGACCTGTTCCCAGCGGCGGAGCTGGGAACAGGTCATGCGATGGAAGCGTTGAAAATCTGGGCGGCAGAAAAGATATAACCCAAGCTTTGACGGCGGGATCGAAACAGGAGGTACCAGTGGAGGATCACCGCAGAGTAGAGACGACGGCAGCAAGCGAGCGCGAAGCTTGGGAACTGGGCTTGAGGCTAAAAGACACGACTTTGGTGGAGATGCAGTCCGACAGAGTAGAGACGACGAGGCTCAAAAAGACCCAAGCGGAGGAGCCGTGAGAGAGGACCGTCCTAGCAGATGCTCTCTGACCCGCACCCCGAGGCGCCGCCGTCATCCATCCTCCGCCGGTGATTCTGACTTTGTTCTCCGCCGATTTTCTGTCGCTTCTCCCCTGATGGCCTCTTCCTCCCCGGGTATTACTATGGACGACGAATCTCAGCTAGTCCCTGCTCTCCTTGAACCTCCCGACACACCGCAATCACCGTTTCTAGTCACTGCTATGCGTTCCTCGCTATATCCGATTTCCACAATCACATTTTAAGCTTGCATTATAAATATATCTTCCCGCAAAGGTGACCACTAATTACTATCCACATTTGTGATATATGGTCATACGATATCCATCATATAAGCTGAACATTGTTTTTTTAATAATAATTACTTATTAATTATATGGACAAGAATTTGATATCTAGTCGATATAAAACCATAAAAACTAATTTAAAGACAAGCATTATGCTTTTGAAAGCAAAATAATAGCACATGATCATTTTCATTTGGGAACAATATATATACAAGCAAAAAAATAAATTAAGGAACGCATAAACTCAAAATGTCTAGGTTCTAACCAAAAAGCTAAGCGGCGTTAACTTCTCGATATATAAAAATAACGAATTTAAACTGGTCTGGCGCAAGTTGCACGGTTGTGTCCCGTTCCTTAGAGCATGTCAGCGGCATACCGCTGGTGGGGTTCTTAATTTTACTTTTTTTTTTTCTTTTTTTAAGCGAAAAAAAAATAATAATAATAAAAAAAAACTGACCAATAGAAGCCCGCCACGTCAGCTGCTACAGATAAGAGCCGTATCCTAAATAAGGATTTTTGGACACCGTATCATAACTATTCTGGTCGACCCCACTATTTTTTAATTGTTTTTTTTTAAGAAACCAGCCTAAAAAACCTGCGCTGGAGCTGCTCTTAGCATCTAGTGCAACGATAAGTACATGTCTTGGAAGTTTTTTCACACTGCAACCAAACAAGGTTTAGAAAAGTAATAAGGTTACATATAACAACGGGATAACGCAAAAATGTTTACAAATAACTAACCACAATTCACCGGTCAACGAAATCCTCTTCTCTTTTGGCCTCCCTGATGGTCTTTTTGTACGCGGAGGATATATAATCCTCTTCGAAATGGACACCGAGATTACGTTGTCTAACGCATTAACCTCTGGTTTAATAACACCTTTGAAAGTTGCTCACCAAGCAGTCGTTGTTTAGAACTCTGGAACCAATGTACGATAGTCTTTATTAAAGTAATCGGCTGCGATAATAGCATGCCCGCAAGAAATTTTGATGCGGTCATATAACTTGCACGTACAAGTTTTGTCTACAAGACTAACGAAATTTCTCTTGCCAAACTGACCTTGCAATCAAGCTTGTTCCTTGAACAACTTTTTTATTCTTCGTCATCTCTTTTCTTGTGTAATGGCACAAATTCTAGCCCATTATTTGGGTCCAAAGAAATAAGAGGAGTCCAAAACCCTTTGTTTGAGCCCAAAGAAAAGAAAGGAATGAGCCAGAAGCCCAAGGCCCAACCCGTTAGATCTGGAAGCCCTAGCCAAATCCCCTATAAAAAGAGGAGTACCCCTCTCATTTCTGCATATTTCCCGAAGCAACGAAGTTCTGCCCAAGCCCCGAACCAGCCAGCCACCGCCGACCAGCACGGAGCCGCCGACCACCGATCACCGGAGACCGACCACCGCCGCCCGGACCACCGCCGGAGCAGCCGCCGATCGCCGGACCGCAGTCGCGCCGACCGCCGAAGCCACCGTGAGCCGCCGGAAAAGTCGCCGGAGATCGCCCGTTTCCGATCTCGCACCCCGAGTCGCCGTCTTCTCGATTCGTTTGAGTGTAGAGCCATCCGTTCTTCGCGTTCTTAAGGTGAGATTTTTCGGATCTTAGATCTACTCCGTTTTCCTCTTCTAAACCCCAGATCTGCTTCAGATCTATGCTTCGTGATCAGATCTGATCCGTAGAAGTTGTAAATCTGAACTGTATCTTCCTTTTCGTCTCTCTCTTGCTCAGATCTGCTTCAGATCTATGCTTCTGATAGATAGAAGTTGTAGATCTGAACCGTATCGTTCTCTCTCGCTCATATCTGCTTCAGATCTATGCTTCTGATGGATAGAAGTAGTAGATTTGAACCGTATCTTCTTCGTATGTCCAGATCTGTTGGCTAAACCCCTAGATCCGTTCTCTTTCTTTAGATCTGTCATCTAAAACTCTAGATTTGTGTGCAGGATTCCCAGATCTAGTTCACGTTCGTCAGATCTAGACTAAGGTGAGGACCGAACGTGATCTCTTTCTTTATTCTACTGCGGTGTTGGAACTCGAATCCTCGTTTAATAGTGCCTTTCCTAGATAGTGTAGTTTTAGCGGATGATTTGCGTTGATGTGATTGAAAAGCACCTAGAACTTAGGTTGTCACTTAATCTGAAAACGGAACCTAGACCATAGGATATCATTTGAACTGAAAACGTTTCTTGTGTGTGAAGGATATGCTTGATAGAACTGTTGTAGGTCCCCCGAAAGGGTGTTGAGTGTAGGATGCGTACATTACGGGGGTTAGTATCTTTTGTATCTTCGGAAGGAGGTTTTGGCGAGCCTCCCAAGAGTAATGGTTGACGGGCCGAAGAGTTATGCTAGGTGAGCCGGTTGTGTGGGCCTTCGGGCTGGGAGGAGGTTCATGAGTGTGTATGCACGAGCGGGCGTAATATTGATTGTGCCTTCGAGCGTGGGTGCAAGGTGTTATTAACCTTGGACTCGTTTCTTGATGTTGTGCTAGTTTAAGGTAGAGATAGCGGTGTTCCTAGAATCCGCCTTCACTGGGTATTGGTGTTGAACCAATTACTCAGGCCTCTCTCGTTGATTGTTTTGCAGGTAACCCTGGAACGTTGCAGGGGTAGACGGACGGTGTGGTGCTTTGTTTGGAAAGCGAGATTTCCTTCTTTATTTCTCGTCTTTTAATTTGCTGAGACTTATGTGTTTTCTTTCATTTCACGATTAAGATATTTCAGTTGGTTCGGCTTTCATGTAAGACTCGGTTTTCTATTTCAATGAAGTAAACACTTTTCAATTATTTAAGTGTTGGTTCCCGTTTTATGACTTGGTTCGCGTTTGTGGACTACGACTCGTGGAGTCAAAGGGTCGTTGACTTTGATCCGAAAGGACGGGTGTTGCATCTTGCGTCTATCCCGGAACCAACGTGACATCAGCTCCTGAATAAACATCAGCAAATTCACAATTGGGACTCCCCTGCCTTCGTGAAGTGATTTGTTAAGAGTCTCAACAACGTTGCTAGTCAATAGATTGTATCGTAAACCATAAATAATAAACTTATAAATCTTAAATACTAAATCATAAATTTTAAATAATAAAATCTAAATTATATAATACTATAAAAGTTTTTATAATCCAAAATAACAATAAAATGTCAGTTTTTTTTGTATGTTTTTTGTGCTATTTTATGTTTTTTTCTATCTTATCGAAAGAATAATTATTTCCAGATTATTGACTAATTCTTGAATTGCATCATGAGTAAAAAAAAAAGATAGCACATCACGCATTTTGACAATCTAGATGGTAATAAATGTTTCAGAGATACTGACCATTATGTTTTAACCATATACCCGATTTCCTTTTTTTTGGGTGGTCAAATAGCTTTTTCAAATAGCTTTTTATATTAAAAACTAGTCTCTATTAAAAGAGCAAGTGTTTACACAAAAATCACCATAAATGCATAATAAGCTGAAATTACAATAACATAAAAAGAAAAATTTGAAATGGATAATGACGAGATAGCACTTAAACAAATACAAATCTTGGAGAATTCCTCGTATCTGTTCAACAGTGGAGTTGTTAAATAAAATGAAGTTTTGGGTACTGGATTGGATACCGAAGATTGGAACAGCAACAAATGCACAATTTCCTATCTCCAAAATAGCTACAGAGGCGATTAAACACCTAACAAATGAGCCTGTGATGACACTCTTGCAACACAATCATTTGAAACAAATGGTGAATACAAGGGGGAAAAGAATTCCATAAAGGAGCCAAGATCCTCATAAAGAGGTGGGGTAACAAAATCCTCATAAAGAGGCAAGATATCAAGATACCCATATGGAGGCAAAATCACATAATCCTCATAAAGAGGCAATGTGACAAAATCTTCATAAAAAGGTAATGTGTCAAGATCCTCGTAAAAAAAGCAATGTAACAAACTCCTCATAAAGAGGTAAATGAAGTGACAACAAATTACTCATAAGGAAGATGGCTCTAGCTATAGAAGATAATTCAGCCAATTCCATTCAATTCCAAAGAAACAAACCAATAGAACCTGATAGATGTTGAACAGGGAAATCAAGATTGCTCAGAGGATTGAGGCAATCACATACTAGATATATGTCACGAAAGCCATAACAGAAATCAACAGGCATCATGAGAGGAGTGGGGGCGGACAAGGTGGGCGCAGTCGCGGAAGACAAGTCTCCTGAATAGGAAAGGGTCAATATTACAAAGCTGGAGACAAACACCCCAGGAGAATCTAATATGGAGAGCTTTGGAGTCCAAAATCTGATTAGATCAAACAGATCAGGAGGTACTGGGGACAGCGGAGGAAGAGCCACCAAAAAACTCCACAAGACCCTTAACGGCTGTACTGGACAATGATGGGACAAATTTCTGCATAGAGCAGCAAAGGATCTCAAGCCAGCAAAATGTGAAGATCCAGAGGCCACAAAAAAGACTTTGCCTGACATGGGACTGAGAGTAAAGAAGATTCTGCACAAAGAATTAAATAAATGCAAGCCCAAGAGATAATTGTAATTGTTGGAATTGTGTCCAGTAATCTCGGTACTGTCTCTAGAAAGTAAGAGTATGTCAATGATCAGACATAAGTCATATAATACTGGGGGTCATGATGGCTTGCTAGAGTCCGCTCATGATCTATAAGTCTTGGACTTATTGCCTTTATTATATGATCCCATATGGGTCACACGCCTAAGCTAACAGGAAAATGTGTAGGAACGGCTTAGCAGAAGTACGGTAAAAGTGTCAGGCATTTGTCGTACTTAGAGAGAGATTAATGGGTCTGATTGAATCTAAAGGGATTTAATCAGATTGGTATTTGGGCCCAAAAGCCCAAAAGGAACTAGACAAGTTTTATAAATAAAACTTAAGTCTGAGTCCCAAAAACCTCTAAGCCCCTCTGCGATTTCTCTCTCTCTCCCTGCGCCTCCTCTCTCTTGGTCTAGCAGCCTTCTTCCTGCTTGGTGTGCGTGTGTGAACCTCTGGAGGAGTTATCACTTGGTGGCTCTGCTGATCTCTGACATGTTCTTCATATTCCGCTGCACAAAAGGTAACAGGTGAGATCTATTATGTTTCTAACCAAGAGAACCTAGATCTGCATGTTTAGGACTGTTGAATCTGAGAATTGAATCTGGATTAACACTAAACATTCCTTCAGTGGTATCAGAGCTATTGGTTCTGTGGTTTTTCTTGTTTAGAATCATGTTTAGGATTGTTTAAAGAGGTGTTTTTGAATCAATCTACTGATAAGAGAAAAACACTTAAGAAACAAGAATTAAAACCTAAACAAACTAATGAAAATCGCAAACCAAACTATATGATTTGGTTGCGTCGGATTGTGGTTTGAAACGCACGTCCGGATCGCTAGACGCACGGACCGATCGATGGATCGAGTCGCGTGGTCCAGTCGATCACGAGAGATGAGGCACACGATCGTAAGGAAGGACCGATCGTATCGCATGGATCAAACGATCGCATGGATCGATCGTGTCCCGTTCCGTCCCGACGAGTGATGATCGTGTGTGGATGGACCGAGCTGCGATCGTCCCGCCATCGTCCCGCTCTCGTCCCGGCTGTCCCGATCGCTCGGCGATCGCGTGAAGCCACACGACCCGAGCAATCCCGTCCGCGTCCCGAGCGTCCCGTCCGAGCATCGTCGCGAAAGACATGGACCGATCTTGGATCGCGTCCGTTGCTTGCGGCTGACTCGATTGCGGCTAGGTCACGACCGTGAACGGTTCGTGACCAATCGGTTCGGTTCGGTTTAAGGCTCGGTTTAAAATTTTATTAAATTTAAACGTTGCGGTTTAATAAACAGATTTAATAATTTTATTAAGTTCTGGTTAAACCGGGATAAGAAATCCAAAGTCGAAAATTGGATTTTGTGCCTAAACCAGTGGTTTTCTAATTTGATTTGGTTGGACCAAATAGATTGAGAAAATCCGGTTTAGTAAATAACCGGTTGACAATTGTGGTCATCGTAGTAATTAATTTTGGTTAAGACCAATTTTAATGAACCAGACCGGTTATGTCATTTAATTGGACAATTGGGTTATGTCTTGGACATAGACCAATTCTTGGGCCTCGGGCCAAGAAGTTAAAACAATTGGGCCAGTTATTTGAGTCTTTTCTTCAGATTAATTTAAAATTTATTTTTATAAAATTATAAATCGATTTTAAATTAAAGTTTCCGAAATTTTGAAATTAGAAAGTTTCTTAAAATAGAAGTTTCTAGATTTGCATGTTTTGGATTTTTAAGAAATTTCTAAAGTTAGAAAGTTTCCGGTTTTAGAAAGTTTCCAATTTTAGAAAGTTTCCAAAATTAGTAGGTTTCCCAAAATGGAAAGTTTCCCAAAATAGTAATCTTCTATTTTGGGATGAAATTTTAATAAACCTACGAACCTCAAATAATATCAAGCGTTGGATGTCTTGTCCAGGCTATGTCAGCTGTCGAAGCCCATTCAATTGTATTCATGGCCTTACAGTGTGAGGATGTCTACTTTTGCGTGGGTAAGACGGTTTGTGATTCATAAATGTCATTGGGAGTCCCAGACATTAATGATTACATGACTGTATAGTCTGGTTTTCTTGACTAGGCCATCGGGAGTCCCGGGCCTTGAGACATCAGAGTGGATTGGGCCTCGGGCCCAGATTCACAACCAAGAGTTATATCACGGATATAATTAGCCGATATAGGGCTTACCGATATAAGCTAAGGTTGGGTGACGGCCAGTGGCCCACTTTGATCTTAGTTATATGTGGATCTTGGAATCATTATATTCTATTGAGGGTAACTGATGTTATTGAATATAATGCGAGATTAATCATATTAAGTATAATGCGAGATTAATCATATTGAACATATTAACTAAAATCCTTTTATCTTAATTTTCAGTTATGACTAGCACAAACAATCAAAACACTTTCTCGATCCGGTCTGTCCTTGAGATGGACAAGCTGAACGGATCAAATTTCTTGACTTGGTCGCGGAACCTGAGGCTAGTCCTCAGACAGGAGAGAAAGGACTATGTCCTTGAGAGAGCTCTCCCCGTGAGGATCGGGTCCAATGCTTCTCATGCAGTATATGATGCTTGGAATAAGCATTATAATGATGCGGTAGATGTGCGTGGTCTGATATTGGCTACCATGGACTCAGACTTGCGGAAGCAATATGAGAACATGGAGTCGCCAATAGAGATGATCAGCAGCCTGAAATTGAAATTTCAGGAGCAGATAAGAGTGGAGAGATACCAGTTGGTTAAGTCTCTCACTAGCTGCAAGCTACCAAATGATAATCCAGTGAGTCCTCATGTCAGTAAAATGATGGGTTACATTGATAACCTGAGGAAACTGGATTATCCAGTTAGCCAAGAATTGGCAACTGAGATCATTCTGCAGTCACTGCCGTCAAGCTATGATAAGTTCAGAAGGAACTATATCAAGAAAGGCTTAACGAAGACGTTGACTGAACTCCATGATATGCTCAAGACAGTTGAGCCAAACGTGAAGAGTACCCTGTACAATCTCATGAATGAGAAGGGTAGGTTTACTAAACCTAATGCTGACAAGGGTGAAGACAAAGTTGTCCAGATTTTGAATCATGGCAAGCGTGTGTCTTCTGAGCCCGAGTCAGATACCTCTTACGTTGGTAAGTGCTGCTACTGTAAAGAGACAGGGCATTGGAAGAGAGATTGCATTAAATTCATGGAAGATGATGAGGAGTTAAAGTTGATGTATGAGACTACTTCCTCAGGTATTCATGTTACTACTTCAAGTTCTACCTTAAAGGTATTGGATACTGGTTGTGGCACTGATATTTTTAGTAATATGCAGAGCCTAAACAACAGTAGAATGTTGAAGGAAGGACAAGTGGATCTACATGTCTGGAAGGAGCTATGGACGCTGCCTCAGTCGTAGGGTTTTCACTTGTAGAAGCCTTCGAGGCTTGGTTTTGTATTAAGTAATTGCTACAATGTACCTGCTTTAAGCAGAGTTGTTTTTCATTTTCTTGTAAGAATTTGAATGTTTTTCATTTTGATAAAAGACAAGGTTTTGTTCTTTTGATCTTAATGAAATATTAATTGTAGCACCCTATTCAAGGAATGGGTTTTATATCTTAAACCAAAAGAGTGCCTAAATGTAACATAAATACCAAATTGGTTTAAATCTGATGAATTAAACCTGATTTTTCTTGGCATAAAAGTCTTGGTCACATAGAGTAAGTCGGATTCAGAAATCCCATAGTTATGCACTATTGGGCTCATTTGATCGGATATCTTATGAGACTTGAATTCTGTTTACTGGACCAAAAGACAAAGGGGCCTATCTTAGCCGAGCTAGAGAAAGGCCCAAAGGCTTATTGGAGATTGAACATACTCATGTATGTGGTCCGATGAGCAGTAATGCCAGAGAAAAATTTCATGTACTTCATTGTCTCTACTGATTACTTCAGTGAGTAAGACTGTGTTCATTTGATGAGACACAAGTCGGAATTCTTTGACATGGTCGAAAGAGTTCCAGAATGAGGTATAGAATCTTAGTGACAGAAGTATTGAGACTCTGGATTAGATCTCGAGTGAGAATACTTAAGTCATTGATGGTGTGATCATCTGAATGAGTGTGAAGTCGTTTCACAGCTCATTTCTCCTGAAAACCTAGAGGTGTTTCTGTGAGAAAGAATCAGATCTTAATGGAAATGATTAAAGATGAGTCGCACGAATCTTCCATGATATTCTTTAAGAATAACGCTCTAGAAATATCTAAGTTTACGCGGAAATAGTTCCACCAATATCAGTTGAAAGACACCACGTAAATGTGGATTGGAATCGATCCAAATTCGTCTTTACTGAGTATTTGTAGTTGTGCTACTTCGCTGGTTGTCCTAGGGAAACCAAGGCTTGTTACTTTTACGTCCATTCTGTTTTCTAAGAAGGGAAGTTACTTTCCAAGAAGAACAGTGGGAGTAAAAGTGTAACTCGAAGAATTTCGAGAAATACAGGAGTCTGCTCAACCTGTTGAGGAAGAGCAGCGGATGGATTTACAGATTTCTGTAGAATCTACACCTGTAGAGCCTGAAGTTCGCAGATATGAATGAATCAGTCACTAATCCGAGAGTGATTTCTCGTCATTAGTTGAACCTGATGATCATTGAAAGTTCGCATGATCTGATGATCATTGAAAGCGACAAATCTGCGAAATTCAAAGAAGCGAAAGAGAGCCCGGACTCCGAAAAAATTACATTTTGTGTAAGTTAGCTTCATCGATCCATTCATGGATGGAAGCAAACATATCGGAGTTGAAATCTTCGTTCTGTTGAAGTAGTCAAGGTTTTGACTTGAACAGGAACGAAATGGAACTGTGCGTTTACTAAAAGATAAGTGGGAGCAATATTGCTTTTCTCATAATGTATGTCGATGACATACTGATTCTCGGAAATAACGTCCCAATACTGCAGTCGGTAAAGGACTGGCTTGGGAGTTGGTTTAGTAATTGACATGGGTAAAGCCACGTAGTTCTTGGATTCTGGATCTAAAGATAGAGATCCAGAAGAGCTGGTAGGACAAAGTCAGGATTCTTACATTGACAAAGTCCTACACGTTTTGAGCAATCCAAGAAGGGTTTTATGCCAATGTCACATGGCATTAAGTTAAGCAAGATACAGTATCCTACGATAACTGCTGAGCTTGAATGCATGGATGAGATTCCATATGCGTAAGCAATTGGATCTATCATGAATGCCATGACACGCACTTGTTTTGATGTTACTTTAATGTTAAGCAAGACAAGTATAGACCAGTCAAATCCAGCAAAGAATCACTGGATTGCCGTAAAGAATATCCTAAAGTATTTTAGAAATACTAAGGAAAAATTCTTGATTTACGGAGAAAGTGAGGTGCTACAAGTCGGTGGAGTCTGAAAGACAAGTTTCCAACGGACAAAGATGATTTCCGGTCACAGTCCGGTTATATCTTGTGTCTATCTGGCGGTGCAAGGCACTATTGCTGACTCCATGACTTAAGATGAACATTTTGCAGCTTGGGAAGCGGCGAAAGAGGTTGTTTGGAAAGAAGAGTTCGTCACTGAACTTGATGTGATTCCCAGCATAGATGAGACTAGCTGCACATCAGAGGTCCAAACACCTTGAGAGTAGGTATAACCTATTCCGTGAGATAAATGACAGTTAAGTAGATCAGCAAGTTTCAACAAATGTGAACGTTGCTAATCTATTAACGAAGCCACTCCTTAGGCCTAAGCACGAGTCGCGGACTGTTGCTGTAGGATAAGTGAAATTAAGATGTAGTCTTAATTTCAGTGGGAGTTAGTAAAGGGCTTTATTTAGTTATTGATATGTTCTTGTAAAACATTTTATGATGTTTAATGAAATTATTATTTCAAGATTATTTTAACTGTGATGAAATAATCGTTCCAAAATGATATAAACCATTTTATAGGTCATCGAAGTAAGTGACTTGATCTTGAGTCATCAAAGTCATTTAGCTTGATCATGAGACCCTATATTTGATAGATGGCTTATATCATTGAGTCCCTAGTCGAAGGTTGTTGAAATTGGAACACCAACAACCGTGTGAGACTAGATTGGTATGTGACTTATGACAAAGTCTCAGTGTGTCATAGATGTGCGGCATCAAAGTCAGTACATAGGTGTATGTGGGGTACATACGACCGGACTAGACCCGCTTATAAGAACTCTTCAGGATATTTATATCTGTGTCATAAGAGATTCTTACTACGACTATAGAGTATAGTCCTTAGACCTGAGTTCGCATGCATGTGACTACACATGAACTGATGCGCTTTAATCATTGTCTAACGATGTCGTTATGCGATAGCTATAAGGACCTTGTTTGGGTGTATTACGAAATGAGTAGTTTACAGTGATGGAACAAGACGGGATTTGTCCCTCCAATATAAATGGAGTGAATATCTCTAGGCCAATCGGAGATTTGAATACTGGAAAATGCATGGCCATGCTCAAACGGACTTTCCCGAGTCGTTTGGATTGTCAGTATCAAATCAGAGTCCGATGAACATGATTAGACTTTATAAGGATGACACTAATCTTGCCTTATGACTAATCGAGATATTGAGACAAAAGGATTATGAATACAGAGATTCCAGTACAAGTGGGAGATTGTTGGAATTGTGTCCAGTAATCTCGGTACTGTCTCTAGAAAGTAAGAGTATGTCAATGATCAGACATAAGTCATATAATACTGGGGGTCATGATGGCTTGCTAGAGTCCGCTCATGATCTATAAGTCTTGGACTTATTGCCTTTATTATATGATCCCATATGGGTCACACGCCTAAGCTAACAGGAAAATGTGTAGGAACGGCTTAGCAGAAGTACGGTAAAAGTGCCAGGCATTTGTCGTACTTAGAGAGAGATTAATGGGTCTGATTGAATCTAAATGGATTTAATCAGATTGGTATTTGGGCCCAAAAGCCCAAAAGGAACTAGACAAGTTTTATAAATAAAACTTAAGTCTGAGTCCCAAAAACCTCTAAGCCCCTCTGCGATTTCTCTCTCTCTCCCTGCGCCTCCTCTCTCTTGGTCTAGCAGCCTTCTTCCTGCTTGGTGTGCGTGTGTGAACCTCTGGAGGAGTTATCACTTGGTTGCTCTGCTGATCTCTGACCTGTTCTTCATATTCCGCTGCACAAAAGGTAACAGGTGAGATCTATTATGTTTCTAACCAAGAGAACCTAGATCTGCATGTTTAGGACTGTTGAATCTGAGAATTGAATCTGGATTAACACTAAACATTCCTTCAGTAATCACGATCTCTATATACCGCAAATACAATATCGAACAGGAAGCTATAGCAAACTGGATATTCAACAGATTCCAAACCCACAAACTCGACCTTTACAGGCACGCGAGTCTTAACTTCTAACCACCACGGCGATGCCTTTAAGAAGAGCGGCGGAGCTGGGAACAAGTCATGCGAGGGAAGCGTTGAAAATCTGGGCGGCAGAGAAGAGATAGACCCAAGCTTTGACGGCGGGATCGAAAAGGAGGTGCTAGTGGAGGATGACCGCAGAGTAGAGACGACGGCAGAAAGCGAGCGCGAAGCTTGGGAACTGGGCTTGAGGCTAAAAGACGCGACTTTGGTGGAGATGCAGCCCGACAGAGTAGAGACGACGAGGCCCAAAGAGACCCAAGCGGAGGAGCCATAAGCGAGGACCGCCCTAGCAGATGCTCTCTGAACCGCGCCCCGAGGCGCCGCCATCATCCATCCTCCGCCGGTGATTCTGACTTCGTTCTCCGCCGATTTTCTGCCGCTTCTGAAAGCACATAGAAGATGTGCGATGATGGCGAGTGCAACAGATGATGAGGTGGACTACACATGGATGACGTGGAGTCCAAGCCAGCAGAGAAAAGAAGATTTGGAAATATTCTCGAAAAGAAGATTTGGAAATATTCTCTAAAGCTGACAAGGAAGAGAAGATTTCCTATTTGGAGATCTCGAAAGATCTAAAGAAGACCTATATAAACAAGCGTAGGGATGTGAGTTTAGGTTAGCCGTTTTTGAGAGAAAAAGGTATCAAGAACTTTTGTGTGAGTTAGCAAAACGAGTGCGTTGTTCTTATTAGGATTTGGTCAGTGTCGTTTCACAAGTTATGAAGACGAGTCAAACTGATTGAACAAGATTACAGTGTAATTTGTTCAAGTGAATTCTAATAAAGTGTTTTAAGGGGATATCTCTTGAGTATCGTTTGTTTTGCATAGTCCTTGTTATTTCATTTGGTATCAGAGCAGGCAACTTAATCTACAGGTTGAGATCTTGGTAAGGATATGGAAGCAAAAGAACTCATGGCGGTGTTGAAACCCATCATGCTTGATGAACACAATTTTGGTCACTGGAAGGTGCGTATGAGACACATAATACGATCTATTGATGAGATCGCTTGGTATGCAGTAATAAACGGATGGGAAGAACCTATGGAGATTCTGGAGGACAAGACTAAGGTAAAAAAGCCATTGGATAAGTGGACTGAAGAAGAAAGGAAAGCTTCAAAATACAACTCCAAGGCAATCTCTACTATCATGTCCGCTGTAGACACAGAGCAATTCAAGATAATACAGGGATGCGAATCAGCTAAGGAAGCTTGGGATACGCTAGTTAATCACTTTGAAGGTGACACGAGTGTCAAGAGAACACGTCTGGACTTCTTAGCATCTCAGTTTGAAAATCTCAAAATGGAACCAGAAGAAACCATAGGAAGCTTCACAGCTAAGATCAGTACGATTGCGAATGAGGCATCTGTACTTGGAAAAAAGTACAATGAAAAGAAGCTGGTGAAGAAGTTAATCAGGTGTCTTCCATCAAAGTTTTCAGCTCAGAAAGCAATTCTGCAATGCTCCATGAACACTGATGAGATGAAATTTGATAAACTGGTTGGGATGCTTAAGTCTCAAGAAATGGAAGTTACTGGAGATAATTCTAAACCAAGTCAGGGAATCGCCTTCAACGTTCAGCAAGAAGACGAGCGTGTAAAAAAGTTAGAAGAAAACCTGGGTCTGTTGGCTAAGAACTTCAACAAAATGCTCAAACGAATCGAAAAAGGCCAAAACAAAACCTTTAACCGGTTCTCAAAGGATGACTCTGACAGGAATCAAGGTCGTAGCAACAGGATAGATGGTGACAGACAGTCAAGGAAAAGGGAAATGCAGTGTCATGAATGTGAAGGTTATGGACATTTCAAGAATGAGTGTCCATTGGTCAAAAGAAGAGAACTGAAGTGTAGTGAATGCAGAGGCTCTGGACACACTAAGATTGAATGTCCAAGTCAGGCTAGAGGAAAAGAAAAATCCCTGCTCTGTTTTAGTGATACGGATTCAGAAGAAGATGAGAACGGGGAAGGTCTTATGCTAAACTTTGGTGTCACAAGAGGAGGTGAAAGAGGATGTCTCAGACTCTGACTCTGATGAAGAAATTGATGTTAAGAAAGAGTACAGAGACCTGTATGAAAATTGGACGAAGTTAAGTCACGAGAATCTTCAGTTGCTTAAGGAAAAAGAAATGTTGAAAGCACAGGTCAATATCTTACAGATGGAACAAACAGCACCCGGAAACAAGCTACCTGATATAATTGAAGGTGGGGACCAACTCGAACAAGAGCTGAAGAAAGAGAAAGAGAAAAGCCGCATGCTGGAAGAGCAAGTTGCGAGAATGAAAACTGCTTTCATTCAAGAACAGGATAAGAGCCGGGAACTAGAACAGAGTCTAACAGATAATCACAAAAAGATCAGGTTGCTAAGTAAGGGAACAGAAAGTCTAGATCAGATTCTTGCCATGGGACAACCTCCTAAGGTTAACTGGGGTCTCGGTTACTCAGGGAGAGTTGAATCACATCAGACTTAGCTTTGTGCCAGCCACAATGGACATCACTGAGAACACTGAAAGAGTGGGGACAAGTAAAAGAGATAAGGGAATTAAGACTGCCAGAACTCAGAATGGTTGCTTTGCATGTGGGAAACTCGGGCACAAGAAAGCAACATGCTGGTTGCTATGGAGCAGAATTAACCAGGCATGGAAATCAAACAAGTGCTACTTGGAACCCAAACATCTCGGAATGGTTTGGATTGCCAAGAGAGACCTATACTCGAACTCAGAAACATACAAAAGTCAACAAACGAAGAATATCAAAGGAGAAATAGTATGCAACTTCTCCATGATGAGCAATGTAGCGTATACTTCGGTGGAGAATGAAAGAGCTGAATCATGGTACTTCGACAGTGGATGCTCACGGCATATGACGGGTAGTGAAGATATCTTGGATGAAATCTCACCTATCAAGGGAGGAAGTGTGACTTTTGGAGATGGAGGTCAAGGGAGAATTGCTGGTATAGGCAAAATGTACACTGATGGTAAACCCAACCTGGATAATGTGTACTTAGTCAGAGGACTAAAAGCCAACTTGATCAGTATTTCACAGCTGTGTGATGAAGGGCTTAAGGTTATATTCACCAAAACCGACTGTCAAGCAATTGACGATGATGGACGGGTGATTCTTATGGGAGTTAGAGCAGGAAATAACTGCTATATGTGGGAGACAACTGAACAATGCCTGAGTTCAGTGGAGTCACAATTAGACCTATGGCACAAGAAGCTAGGACACATGAGTGTAAATGGACTCACCCGACTGGTAAATGCGGAGGTAGTCAGAGGAATTCCGAAGCTTGAAGCCACAACAAACACAGTGTGTAAGGCTTGCTGTCAAGGAAAACAAGTCAAGGTTCAGCACAAACCACTTAGTGAGATAAGATCGAAAAGGATTTTGGAACTAATCCACATTGATCTCATGGGGCCAGTAAGTCCTGAAAGTATCACAGGTAAGAAATATATTTTTGTACTTGTGGATGATTTTTCCAGATTTACATGGGTGAGATTTTTACGAGAAAAGTCAGAAGCAGCTGAAAGCTTTAAAATACTGGCACTTGAGCTGAAGAATGATAAAGGAGGAATAATTCAGATCAGAAGTGATCATGGAGGTGAGTTTCAGAACAATGAATTTGATAAATTCTGCAAGATGCAAGGGATTCGACATCAGTATTCTGCTCCTCGGACACCTCAACAAAATGGAATTGTTGAGAGAAAAAACAGGACATTACAGGAAATGGCAAGAGCTATGCTCCATGGGAACCAGATAGCTCCGATATTTTGGGCAGAAGCTGTGAACACTGCCTGTTACATCATAAACAGAGTCTATGTAAAGCCAGGGACTAAGACAACCCCCTATGAAATCAGGAAGGGCAAAACTCCGAATCTGAGTTACTTCCATGTCTTTGGATGTGTATGCTATATCTTAAATGACAAGGATCAGCTTAGAAAATTTGATTCTAAAAGTGATGAAGGAGTTTTCCTGGGATATGCTGGCAATAGCACTGCGTTTCGAGTGTATAATAGGAGAACTCGGATGATTTGCGAATCTGTTAATGTTGTGTTTGATGACAGGAATAATTACTGTCTCGAGGAAATAGATGAGGAGACAAACGGAGAACCAAATACAACCAAGAATGAACCTGTGACATTAGATGTTGGTGACGTAGTGACTTCAACTACTGAGCATCCAAGAAGAACTGGTTTTGGCCAAGTTAGGCGTGATCACCAAGAAGTAGATGTCATTGGAGACATTCAAGGCGAAAGGCAAACTCGACACAGACAGATTGACTTCAAAGAAATGGTAAAACTTGCTTGTTTCATATCTTTCATCGAACCAAAAAATGTTCTGGAAGCACTAAATGATGAGTACTGGACTCAAGCAATGCATGAAGAACTTGAACAGTTCAGTCGACTGGAAGTCTGGGATTTGGTTATATGTCCGAGTAATGTGAATGTCGTAGGAACCAAGTGGGTTTACAAGAACAAAATAGACGATGAAGGAAATGTGATCAGAAACAAGGCTCGGCTAGTTGCTCAAGGTTACTCACAAATTGAAGGTGTAGATTTTGATGAGACATTCGCACCAGTTGATAGGCTCGAGTCTATTCGATTATTGTTTGGAATTGCGTGTAACCTTGGAATCAAGCTGTATCAGATGGATGTTAAGAGTGCGTTTCTAAATGGGATGTTACAAGAGGAGGTCTATGTTGCACAACCCAAAGGCTTTGAAGATCCTAAGTATCCTAACCATGTCTACAAGCTTAAGAGAGCGCTTTATGGTCTAAAACAAGCACCAAGAGCTTGGTATGAGAGATTGACTCAATTTCTGCTCAAGAAAGAGTTCAAAAGAGAAAGTGTGGATAAAACATTGTTCATTCTCGAAAACAAAACAGGGATGCTCATAGTCCAAATCTATGTCGATGACATTATCTTTGGAGCAACCCGAGAGGTCTTGATGAATGATTTTGTTTCAACAATGACTCGGGAATTTGAGATGAGCATGGTCGGTGAATTGAGCTACTTCCTTGGACTTCAAGTTAAACAGACAAATGAAGGAATATTTGTTAGTCAGACCACATATGCTAGGAATCTGGTTAAAAGATTTGACATGGAAACGTCAAAAGTTGCGAGAACTCCTATGAGCACTACGAACAAACTTTGCAAAGACGAAGAAGGGGAGAAGGTCGATGAAAAACTGTACCGAGCTATGATAGGTAGTCTGTTGTACCTGACTGCATCACGGCCAGACATCTGCTTTAGTGTAGGTTTGTGTGCTAGGTATCAAGCTAGCCCACGCTTGTCACATCTACTGGCCGTTAAGCGTATTATCAAATACGTTCGAGGTACACTGAACTATGGATTGAGTTACACATCAGATACTAACATGAATCTTGCAGGGTTTTGTGATGCAGATTGGGCAGGATGTTTGGATGACAGAAAAAGTACCTCTGGAGGATGCTTTTATCTTGGAAATAATATGGTGGCATGGCATAGCAAGAAACAGAATTGTGTATCACTCTCTACTGCTGAAGCAGAGTACATTGCACTTGGGAGTTGTTGCACACAACTTATTTGGATGAAACAGATGCTCCAAGACTATGGTATCATTACTGACTCTTTTCTTGTTCATTGTGATAACAAAAGTGCAATTGATATCTCTAAGAACCCTGTTCAACACTCAAGAACTAAACATGTAGACATTAGACACCACTTTGTCAGAGAACTTGTTGAGGAGAAACTAGCTATCATAAAGCATATTGCATCTGATAGACAGCTTGCAGATATTTTTACTAAAGCTTTGGATTTTGACAGCTTTTTGTACTTACGAAAGGCTCTTGGAGTCTGTGAATTTTGAAACTTGCTTTTAGGATAACCGAGAGTATGACACATCATGGATAGCTGGGGAACACAGATAAGGTCACATTCATTGTTCATGCTGAAGAGAAAGACAAATCAAAAGGTATTCCCCATGGATCAAGTTACTCTATATGACCGCTTATAATGACAAGCACTCTCTTTGGAATAGGCTGCTAAAACAGTCTAGATCTGAATGAGATCACTGTTTTGAATGAGTACTAAAGCTCTTGTCAGTTGCTAGATAAGAGAAGAATGTAAGACAGCCTGAGTGAAAGAGTATGTATGACAGAATTAAAGATTGATGAGCACAGTCATAAAGTATGATATTTTTTACTTAGATGAAAGCACCTCAGCTGAGGAAATCTGTCTAGCAGCTGACTGTGTTCATATAAATAAAAGTCTACATTTTGGTTCTCATGGATGAAGGCACCTCGGCTGAGGAAGGCCGTCCTATTTGATTTCTAGTCGTCAACATACTCCACTCACGGGTGTCTGCATTACTTCTTCGATGTCACAAGATTTAGGCATGACACAGCTTTGGTAGAGTCATATAAGAGTTAACTTGTTTTTGTGGTAGGATCATCAAATTGATTAGACTTGATGAAAGCACATTGGCTAAGGGAAGCTGTCAGTCTAAGTCTATCTCTGACAGGCTCTTATAAAAAAAAAAAAAGGGGGGAATGATCTTTGTGTGGTACCCTGTGTGTGTGGTGGGTGTCATATTTCTTTTAAAAGTATGATTGTCATATAAATTCTTAGTTAATGTGTCTTAAAGTATAGTAGTAAAGTCTCTTAGTGCAAAACGTCTTTTATCGATAGTAAGGGTCACTCATCTCTTTCTCTGATAAATGTGTCGATGATATGGTCTGATAAGTTCATGAACTTGTGTAATTTATGCTGGTACTCTAAGTGGGCTAATTCATCCTCTTGATATTATATGGGCCAAAAAGTCTATTTCATATTATGTGGGCCGAGTTTTAATTCTGGAGATACCTTATCTAACAAAGCCCACTAGAAGGTTGTTTTTGGGCTATTTCTCGGATGTGCAGGTTTAAAAAGAAGGGGGAGTTCGCGTGTGTTACTCATCCGCTTCTGTGTTCTCAAACCCTAGAAAGAAAGCAGTCTTCTCAATAACAATGAGCTCACCACCCCGTCGGACGACTCGTTCTCAAACCACCAAGCTAATGATGGATGTCTTTGAGGCTGAACGTCGCCGTAATCGGCCAAATCGAACCCTTGCCGCAACACCGGTTGTTGATCTTTCACCATCCATCAACTCGCAGGGATCCCGAAGACCGGTCCAACAGCTGTTTCTCCGTGATGTCGTCGGTGATTCCCACTCACATGCAAGCTCAGAACACAATTCCTTCCGCTCTCATCGCTCCTGCAACAATCCGGTTAAGACTCATCGCTCCGGTAAAGAGCCAGCTTTGCCATCTTCTGATTCCGATGACTCAGCTTCTGACGACGATGAATTCGTGCCTCAACACAAGCCACCATACTGGAAATTTGAAGATCACTATCTTGCAAATCGCCTCGCTTTCGCGGATCTGCGGTTCAAGTACCCTGAGCTGGATCGATTGAACATGCAACCACTTAGTCCGAGACATTCATCAAGTGGTGCCAAGGAACGCTATGTGAAGCTCAAACCGCGAGCTTTTCTGGATCATAAACTTCTACAGTTAAGCGACTCCAAGCTCAGTGAGGTAAGGAAATTCATTGAGAAAGCTGGTCTGATCTACACTGTCCTGCATGTGTCTTCGTACTATCCGCGGTTAGTTAAGGAATTTGTGGCAAATCTGTGTGACTCGGAAGCTACGGATAAAACTAGGCTCGTCTATGTTCGAGGTGAAGTATATGATTTCACTCCGGATCTCATCAACCGCATGTTTCTAACATCGGACACAAGGCATTCGACTGATTGGGAGGAGGAAGATATTGATCAAGCAGTATCTGTGCTTACTGGTGGTCGGCGTAAACGTTGGGAAGGAGTTCAATCCAAACACTTGCTTCCCAAGTTTCAGGTTCTCTACAAGATATGTTGCTCAAATTGGATCCCTAGTTCAAACACGACAACTATGGTCAAGGAGAGACTACGGTTCCTCTACATGCTTCACCAAGGGAAACCATTCAACTTCGGACAATTGGTGTATGACCAGATTATGGACATGGCTCAATCACTACAAGCTGATAAGAAGATTATCTTTCCAAACCTGATCTTCCAGATAATGTTCTTCCAAAGGGATGTTGAGGTTACTGCTGGAGATGGCGCACCTATTGGCTATCCGATCAACATCACATTGGATCCGAAAGCTGGTCGAGGCTCTGACAATGAAGAAGAAGCGCACGCTCCGGACCTTGAAAGGGACATTGAGAACTCAATCCGAGGATTGCGTTACATCCAACGCCGCATTCGTAGTATGGCTTCTCATCTCTCTGACTACAATATCTATGATATTTTTGATCTTTAGTTGTTTTGTATGAATATGTGTGCTCATCTCAGGGGGAGAATACCCACAGTATCCCAAGAAGACAGGTTCGGGCCAGTATGACACAGACTATGATGATGAGGAAAGCACTGAAGTCGAGCGAGATGATTAGTTCATTCTCTGATGTGTTTCAATGACATGCTTGTATTTGTTTATTTTAACTCAGATGTGTCTTTGATGTTTGCTTTGTGTTTTTGACGTTGCTTGGTTGTTGCTTTGAACTATGTTATGATTTCAAGTGTGTTGCTTTTATGACTTGCTTTTGTGACTTCAAGTTAAGATGATGGATCATTGAAACTATTTTTGGTATGGAGTGTTAGATGTGAATTTGCTATATGTGTCTTAAGCTTTACAGATGAGATGATGCACACATTCAAACAAAAAGGGGGAGAATGAAAGAACATAGAAGATGTGCGATGATGGCGAGTGCAACAGATGATGAGGTGGACTACACATGGATGACGTGGAGTCCAAGCCAGCAGAGAAAAGAAGATTTGGAAATATTCTCGAAAAGAAGATTTGGAAATATTCTCTAAAGCTGACAAGGAAGAGAAGATTTCCTATTTGGAGATCTCGAAAGATCTAAAGAAGACCTATATAAACAAGCGTAGGGATGTGAGTTTAGGTTAGCCGTTTTTGAGAGAAAAAGGTATCAAGAACTTTTGTGTGAGTTAGCAAAACGAGTGCGTTGTTCTTATTAGGATTTGGTCAGTGTCGTTTCACAAGTTGTGAAGACGAGTCAAACTGATTGAACAAGATTACAGTGTAATTTGTTCAAGTGAATTCTAATAAAGTGTTTTAAGGAGATATCTCTTGAGTATCGTTTGTTTTGCATAGTCCTTGTTATTTCAGCTTCTCCCCTGATGGCCTCTTCCTCCCCGGGTATCACTATAGACGACGAATCTCAGCTAGTCCCTGCTCTCCCTGAACCTCCCAACACACCGCAACCACCGTCTCTAGTCACTGCTCTGCGGTCCTCGCTATATCCGATTTCCACAATCAGATTTTATGCCTGCATTATAAATATATCTTCCCGCAAAGGTGACCACTAATTACTATCCACATTTGTGATATATGATCCCATATGGGTCACACGCCTAAGCTAACAGGAAAATGTGTAGGAACGGTTTAGCAGAAGTACGGTAAAAGTGCTAGGCATTTACTGTACTTAGAGAGAATAAAACGGTTTAGGCACTGTGTGTCGATCGATACACAAGGGGTATCGGTCGACACAGTGCGCGAATGCCGTCTAGTTAATTGGTGTTTGGGCCAAATGGCCCAAACGGAATCAGACAAGTTTTATAAGGTAAAACTCGAGTTTCTGAACAAAAAACCCTAATCACACAGCCGAAATCTCTCTCTCTCTCTGCGCCGAGCTCCTTGTGGTCTAGCAGCCGTTTTCTGTGATCGCGTGTGTGAACCTTTGGAGGATTCATCCCTCGGTGTTTCTCTGATCTCAGACATACCATCTCTTTCCGCTGCAAACAGGTATAAGGTGAGATCATCATTTGTTTCTATTCTGAGAAGAACCTAGATCGCATGTTTAGGTTGATATGAATCTAAGAATTGAATCAGGATCAACTAAACAATCCTTCAGTGGTATCAGAGCCAATGGTTCTGGTTTTTCTTGTTTAGATTCAATGTTTAGGATTGTTTTCTTGTTTAAAAGTGTTTTGAATCAACTACTGATAAGAGAAACCATTTAAGCAACAAGAATTGAAATCTAAACACACATAAAATTGCAGAAACCAAGCTATATGATTTGGTAGAATGCGATTTCAAGAGGTCTGTATCGACTGCGATCGCATGGATCGATCGATACGATCGCATGGATCGGTCGATACAGTCTATCGGCTAACCCTGTTAACGCGTGAAAGCATCGATCGATGCAGGATCGATGCAGGTTCGATATTGGTGCATCGACCGATGCGGTTGGTGCACATCGATCGACACGGTTAGGGTTTTGGCTCGGTTCAGTGCATGCGTGAGAGCATCGATCGATACAGGATCGATGCACGATCGATGCAGGATCGATGCTGAGAGCATCGACCGATGTGGTTGATGGATCGATCGACACGGTTGGTCCATCGATCGACATGGTTGGTTTAAGGCTCGGTTTAATTTTGATTAAAATTAATTCGTCCTGGTTTAATAAACAGATTTAATAATTTTATTAAGTCTGGTTAAACCGGGACAAGAAATCCAATGTCGAAAGAATTATTGGATTTAGTGCCTAAACCAGGATTTTCTAATTTGATTTGGTTGGACCAAATAAATTGAGAAAATTCGGTTTAGTAAATAACCGGTTGACAATTGTGGTCATCGTAGTAATTAAAATTTGGTTAGACCAATTTTAATGAACCAGACCGGTTATGTCATTTAATTGGACAATTGGGTCATGTCTTGGACATGGACCAATTCTTGGGCCTCGGGCCAAGAAGTTAAAACAATTGGGCCAATTATTTGAGTCTTTCTTCAGATTAATTTAAAATTTATTTTATAAAGAATATAAATCGATTTTAAATTAAAGTTTCCGATATTTTGAAATTAGAAAGTTTCTTAATTTATAGAAGTTTCTAGATTTGCATGATTCGGATTTTAAGAAATTTCTAAAGTTAGAAAGTTTCCGTTTTTAGAAAGTTTCCAATTTTAGAAAGTTTCCAAAAATAGTAGGTTTCCAAAAATGGAAAGTTTCCCGAAATAGTAATCTTCTATTTTGGGAATGAATTTTTAAATAAACCTACGAACCTCAAATAATATCAAGCGTTGGATGTCTTGTCCATTCTATGTCAGCTGTCGAAGCCCATTCAATTGTATTCATGGCCTTACAGTGTGAGGGTGTCTGCTTTTGCGTGGATAAGACGGTTTGTGATTCATAAATGTCATTGGGAGTCCCAGACATTAATGATTACATGACTGTATAGTCTGGTTTTTCTTGACTGGGCCATCGGGAGTCCCGGGCCTTGAGACATCAGAGTGAATTGGGCCTCGGGCCCAGATTCACAACCAAGAGTTATATCACGGATATAATTAGCCGATATAGGGCTTACCGATATAAGCTAAGGTTTGGTGACGGCCAGTGGCCCACTTTAATCTTAGTTATATGTGGATCTTGGAATCATTATATTCTATTGAGGGTAACTTATGTTATTGAATATAATGCGTGATTAATCATATTAAATTTAATACGAGATTAATCATATTGAACATTTTAACTAATAACCTTTTTATCTATATATTTCAGCTATGACTACTACAAGCACACAAAACTCATTCTCGATCCGGTCTGTTCTCGAAAAGGAGAAGCTGACTGGAACGAACTTCCTGACGTGGTCAAGGAACTTGAGGCTAGTCCTCAAGCAGGAGAAGAAGGATTATGTCCTTCGTGATCCTCTCCCCGAGAGGCCTCCTGCCAATGCCGCCAGGACTCTGCATAATGCTTGGGAAAAGCATTCGTCAGATGAAAATGATGCTTATTGCCTGATGTTGGTGACAATGACTCCTGAGCTGCAAAAACAGTTCGAGAGTGTATTGTCACCCATCGAGATAATGGCAAGCCTGAAATCGCTTTTTCAGGAGCAGGCTAGGACTGAGAGGTTTCAAACAGTTAAGAACCTCTTGGAATGCAAGTTGGCTGCGAATGCGGCAGTGAGTCCTCATGTCTTGAAGATGATGGGTTATCTCGATCATCTTCAGAAACTCGACTGCCCAATCAGCCAGGAACTTGCCTGCGACATCATTCTGCAGTCATTACCTGCAAGCTATGATCAGTTCATTCTGAACTTTAACATGCATGGCTTGAGTAAGACATTGCCTGAGCTTCACGGAATGCTCAAGACTGCGGAGCCCAATTTGAGGAAAACCGCCAAGGACCCAAATGTGCTTATGGTGCAGAAGGGCAAGGGGTTTAAGAAATCCTCTGCTAAGGATAAGGGAAAGGCCAAGGCTGTCCAAGTCGCGGACAAGGACACGCCAAAGCCCAAGCCCAAGTCCAAGGCTGGGCCAACTGACATATGCAGGTTCTGTAAAGAACCAGGGCATTGGAGGAGAGAATGTAAGAAATTCCAGGAAGGTCTAAAGGAATTGAAGAAGAAGACTTTTGAGACTTCTTCAACAGGTATTTTTGTTATAGAAGTTAATACAACTACTTCTGATAATACCTCATGGGTTATGGATACTGGTTGTGGGGCTCATATTTGTACTAATATGCAGGCACTCAACAACAGTAGAAGGCTGAAGCAAGGACAAGTGGAGCTACGAGTTGGGAATGGAGCGAAAGTTCCAGCACTAGCTGTAGGCACTTACTTGTTGTCTTTACCTTCAGGATTGATTTTAGAACTGAATAATTGTTATTTTGTACCTGCTATAAGCAGAAATATTATTTCAATTTCTTTGTTGGATTTGGAAGGTTATGATTTTTCAGTTAAGAATAAATTATGTTCCTTCAATCGCAACAATTTGTTCTATGGTTCTGCCCCTCTTATGAATGGGCTTTACATACTCGATCAATCCGCGCCAATTTATAACATTAATACCAAACGGTTCAAACCTAATGAGGAGAACCGAACGTTTCTATGGCATTGTCGTTTAGGGCACATCAGCGAGAAACGCATCAAGAGGCTCCATTCGAATGGACTTCTTGGCTCATTTGACTTTGAGTCATGTGAGAAATGCGAATCCTGCATGATGGGCAAAATGACGCGGGCCCCCTTTAATAAACCTAACGAGAGGGCCAGTGACGTATTGGGCCTGATACACACTGATGTGTGTGGCCCAATGTCCACAAATGCAAGAGGAAACTATCAGTACTTCATTACCTTTACTGATGATTTCAGTAGGTATGGATATGTTTATTTAATGAAACATAAGTCTGAATCTTTTGAGAAGTTCAGAGAATTCCAAAATGAAGTACAGAACCAACTTGGCAAAAGCATTAAGGCTCTTCGGTCCGACCGAGGAGGAGAATACTTAAGCCAAGAATTCAGTGATCATCTGAGAGAGTGTGGGATCGTATCCCAACTCACTCCTCCTGGAACACCTCAATGGAATGGTGTGTCTGAAAGGAGAAATCGGACCTTATTGGATATGGTTCGATCTATGATGAGTCACACAGACCTTCCAATATCCCTTTGGGGATATGCTCTGCTAACAGCAGTGTTCACTCTAAATAGAGCGCCATCGAAAGCAGTAGCAAAGACACCATATGAATTATGGACTGGAGAAGCTCCAGTGCTGTCTTATCTCAGAATTTGGGGTTGTGAAGCCTATGTCAAGAGATTGATCTCAGACAAGCTTACACCAAAATCTGACAAATGCTACTTCATTGGTTATCCACGGGAAACCAAGGCTTATTACTTCTATCTACGTTCCGAGAACAAGATCTTTGTTGCCCGGGATTGTAACTTTCTTGAGAGGGAGTTTCTCTCTAAGAAAGACAGTGGGAGTAAGGTACTGCTTGAAGAAATTCAAGATGAACAGGATACTGCTCAACCTAATGAGGAAGAGCAGCAGGAGGACCTACAAGAAATTGTAGAGCCTGAACCTGTAGTACCTGAAGTTCGAAGATCCGGGAGGATCCGTCACGAACCCGAGAGATATCAAGGATTCCTCGTGACTGACTGTCATGATCTTCTGATCATTGATGGTGATGAACCATCGAACTTCAATCAAGCCATGATGGGCCCAGATTCCTCTAAGTGGCGCAAGGCCACTGATTCCGAAATGGACTCCATGTCGGTCAACCAAGTGTTTTCGTTGGTTGACTTACCCGCTGGTGTAAAAGCCATCGAGTGCAAATGGATCTTCAAGAAGAAGATTGACGTGGATGGAAATGTCCAGATTTATAAAGCCAGGTTGGTGGCAAAAGGTTTCAGACAAGTTCACGGTGTGGATTACGATGAAACCTATTCACCAGTGGCTATGATGAAATCTATTCGGATTCTACTAGCAACTGCAGCTTTTCATGATTATGAAATTTGGCAGATGGACGTGAAAACCGCCTTCCTGAATGGTATTCTGGAAGAGGATGTGTATATGACACAACCTGACGGTTACATAGATCCAAAGAATGCTGGAAAAGTATGCAAGCTTCATAAATCCATTTATGGATTGAAGCAAGCATCGAGGAGCTGGAATCTTCGTTTTGATGAAGCGATCAAGCAATTTGACTTCATCAGAAACGAAGAAGAACAATGCGTGTATAAGAAATCTAGTGGGAGCAAGATTGTATTTCTTATTCTGTATGTCGATGACATACTGCTTCTCGGAAACGACGTTCCAATGCTAAAGTCGGTAAAGGACTGGCTTGGAAGTTGTTTTTCCATGAAAGACATGGGTGAAGCCGCATACGTTCTTGGAATCAGGATCTACCGGGATAGATCTAGAAGGCTGATAGGCTTGTGTCAAGATTCATACATTGACAAAGTCCTACAAAGATTCAGCATGAAGGATTCCAAGAAGGGCTTCACGCCAATGGTACATGGCACAACGCTAAGCAAGAAGCAGAGCCCTACGACGGCTGCTGAGCTTGAGCGCATGAAGAATATTCCTTATGCATCTGCAATAGGATCTGTCATGTATGCCATGATCTGTACTCGTCCTGATGTTGCTTATGCATTGAGCATGACGAGTAGATACCAGTCAAATCCAGGTGAAAACCATTGGATTGCCGTAAAGAATATCTTGAAGTATCTAAGACATACTAAGGATAAGTTCTTAGTGTACGGTGGAAGTGATGTGCTTAAAGTCAGTGGATTCACGGACGCAAGTTTCCAGACAGACCAAGATGATTTCCGGTCACAGTCCGGTTATATCTTTTGTCTGAATGGCGGTGCAATCAGTTGGAGAAGCTCCAAGCAAGACACCGTTGCTGATTCCACTACAGAAGCTGAATATATCGCCGCCTCAGAAGCTGCGAAGGAAGCTGTTTGGATACGAAAGTTCATTATTGAACTAGGTGTGATACCAGATGCGGCTGAGCCTCTGACACTGTTTTGTGACAACAATGGTGCTATAGCTCAGGCAAAGGAACCAAGATCACACCAGAAATCCAAGCATGTTCTAAGAAGATTTCACTTGATACGTGACATCATTAATAGAAAGGAAGTCAAGATCAGCCGAGTTCAGACAGATGATAACGTCGCTGATCCGTTGACAAAGCCACTCCCAAGGCCTAAGCTCGAGTTTCTGACTGAAGCTGTAGGCATTAGAGACATAGAAATGTAATCTAAATTTGAGTGGGAGTTTGAGGGCTTTTATTTAGTTATTTGATATGTTCTTGTAAAACATTCTTATGTTTAATGAAATTATTATTTCAAGATTATTTTAACTGTGATGAAATAATCGTTCCAAAGTGATATGAACCATTTTATAGGTCATCGAAGTAAATGACTTGATCTTGAGTCATCGAAGTCATTTAGCTTGATCATGAGACCCTATATTTGATAGATGTTTATATCATCCCGTCCCTAGTCGAAGGTTGTTGAAATTGGAACACCAACAACCGTGTGAGATTGGATTGGTACGTGACTTATGACAAAGTCTCAGTGTGTCATAGATGCGCGGCATCAAAGTCAGTACATAGGTGTATGTTTGGGAACATACGACCGGACAAGACCCGCTTATAAGAACTCTTCAGGATATTTATATCTGTGTCATAAGAGATTCTTACTACGACTATAGAGTATAGTCCTTAGACCTGAGTTCGCATGCATGTGACTGCACATGGACTGATGCACTTTGATCATTGTCTAACGCTATCGTTCTGCGATAGTTATAAGGACCTTGTTTGGGTACATTATGAAATGAATAGTTTACAGTGATGGAACAAGACGGAATTTGTCCCTCCAATATAAATGGAGTGAATATCTCTAGGCCAATCGGAGATTTGAATACTGGAAAATGCATGGCCATGCTCAAACGGACTGTCCCGAGTCGTTTGGATTGTCAGTATCAAATCAGAGTCCGATGAACAAGATTAGGCTTTATAAGGATGACACCAATCTTGCCTTATGACTAATCGAGATATTGTGACAAAAGGATTATGAATACAGAGATTCCAGTACAAGTGGGAGATTGTTGGAATTGTGTCCAGTAATCTCGGTACTGTCTCTAGAAAGTAAGAGTATGTCAATGATCAGACATAAGTCATATAATACTGGGGGTCATGATGGCTTGCTAGAGTCCGCTCATGATCTATAAGTCTTGGACTTATTGCCTTTATTATATGATCCCATATGGGTCACACGCCTAAGCTAACAGGAAAATGTGTAGGAACGGTCTAGCAGCCGTTTTCTGTGATCGCGTGTGTGAACCTTTGGAGGATTCATCCCTCGGTGTTTCTCTGATCTCAGACATACCATCTCTTTCCGCTGCAAACAGGTATAAGGTGAGATCATCATTTGTTTCTATTCTGAGAAGAACCTAGATCGCATGTTTAGGTTGATATGAATCTAAGAATTGAATCAGGATCAACTAAACAATCCTTCAATATGGTCATACGATATCCATCTTATAAGTTGAACATTGTTTTTTAATCATAATTACTTATTAATTATATGGACAAGAATTTGATATCTAGTCGATAAAAAACCATAAAAACTAATTTAAAGACAACAACCATAACGAGCATTATGCTTTTGAAAGCAAAAATAATAGCACATGATCATTTTCATTTGGGAACAATATATATGCAAGCAAAAAAATAAATTAAGGAACGCATAAACTCAAAATTTCTAGGTTCTAACCAAAAAGCTAAGCGGCGCTAACTTCTCGATATAAAAATAACGAATTTAAACTGGTCTGGTGCAAGTTGCACGGTTGTGTCCCGTCCCTTAGCATCTAGTGCAACGATAAGTACATGTCTTGGAAGTTTTTTCACACTGCAACCAAACAAGGTTTAGAAAAGTAATAAGGTTACATATAACAACGGGATAACGCAAAAATGTTTACAAATAACTAACCACAATTTCACCGGTCAACGAAATCCTCTTCTCTTTTGGCCTGCCTGATGGTCTTTTTGTACGCGGAGGATATATAATCCTCTTCGAAATGGACACCAGGATTACGTTGTCTGACGCATTAACCTCTGGTTTAATAACACCTTTGAAAGTTTCTCTCCAAGCAGTCGTTGTTTAGAACTCTGGAACCAATGTACGATAGTCTTTATTAAAGTAATCGGCTGCGATAATAGCATGCCCGCAAGAAATTTTGGTGCGGTCATATAACTTGCACGTACAAGTTTTGTCTACAAGACTAACGAAATTCCTCTTGCCAAACTGACCTTGCAATCAAGCTTGTCCCTTGAACAACTTTTTTATTCTTCGTCATCTCTTTATCAACCTCGATCGTCACAGCACCTTTATGATTTAAGGATTTCTTGCGTCTAGCCCGGAGCCAACGTGACATCAACTCCTGAATAAACATCAGCAAATTCACAATTGGGACTCCCCTGCCTTCGTGAAGTGATTTGTTAAGAGTCTCAACAACGTTGCTAGTCAATAGATTGTATCGTTGCCCCGGGAAGTATGCTCTAAACTAGTGAAGAATACTAATATTTTCAAAATATCTAGCACATGCTGGACTCTTGCGATTGATCTGATCCCAGCATGATTTGAAATCACTAATTTTAGATGCATAAGCTGCTTCTTTAAGCAATTGGACAAGTCCCTTGTTTTTGAACCGGGAGTTGTCGTTTCTCATCAGGTGAACGAGGCATGTTGCGTAATGTGCAGATGGGTAAACTAAACTATTGGCCTTGTATATAGATTTGTGCCTATCAGATATGATACGCTCAATATGAGTTAAGAACCAAGTCCAAGAAGCATCATTTTCACTGTCAACAACTGCAAAGGCCAATGGGAATACCAGGAAATTTGCATCATGTCCAATCGTTTTAAGCAATACACCTTTATACTTACCCCATAGATGTGTTCCATCAAGGATGAGCATTCGCCTAAGATCTTCGATAGACGAAAGATAAAAAAAAAAGGCGTATAAAAAACGTTCATTTCCTTCTTCATCCACCACAGTCTCAACATCAGTGATCGTGCCAGGATTTGCTAATTTCAGCATGAATAAATGTTCCTCAAGCTTACGATCTGATTCAGCGTCGTCACCCCTGACACCGACGAGCGCTTTCTCCCTGGCTCTCCAGCACTTCATGTATGAAACATGAGAAGATAGATCTCGTAACACCAAGCTCTTTATTTCAAAAGAAGCGGGAGAAATTGTTGGATCAGCGAACTGCGACCTACACATTGAGGCTATCACCGTTGAAGTTGATCTCTTCTGGAAACGTTGCCTTGCCTCTATTTGGCAAGAGTGAGTGGGAATATTTTTAGAAACCTGATAATACCCAGAGCCAGGAAGTTCCCTGCATATGACCATATATTCGCAATTCTTATATGCGCAGGTTGTGACAAAGTGGTCTGTCTCAGTCCGCGCACGGACGTAAACAAACTTGTTTCGTAATGCATATGCAAAAGCAATCTTGTAATCAACCTTGTTTTGGAACGTCTTACCCCTATAAATTTGAATGTCTTGGCCATCATCTACGTCAGGAATCAGTTCTCTAACATACTCAATGTCGTCAAACAATGGATGAATATCAAACTCTTCGTCATCCATGTTAGATTCAGTGGGCCGTGGAAGTTGATACGGTGTGAAGTTTATTTCCCTAATGTAAACTGCAAGTGCACATGAAAATTGTAGCTAGTAGGGGTCGAACCACAGAGACTCAAGACTCTTACGATAGATTATAGAAATTCAGGTTAAGCTAGGCGATGCAAATCAGAAAGCAGTAAATCAGTAAATCAGAGCAGAAAGTAAATAGATCGGTTTGTAAGCAAGAAGGCAAAGCGTCAGGTCAAGGGAGTTCTCAGAAAATCAGGGACACAGACTAATCAATCAATCAGAATCAAATTAAGAAATGTTCTAGAACTAGAATCACAGAATTATAACATACCAACTTTCGTTGCGAATATTATCTATGTCTAACAACCTAGCAAGTCAACTTTCGTTGCGAATCCTAGAGTTCTAAACAAGCATTAATCTCAGGTTCTTTCGTTCACAATTATTTTAAACCAAATTTCTTTGCGAATAGTTAAATTGCTCGTCTAAGTTCTTTCTAGTTAATTAATCAACTTTCGTTGCAGAAATCAACCTAACATCAATAATCTAAGTGGCCAATTCAGATCAAGCATTAAGAACACCCTAGATGAAGAACTAGAAAGATATGAATCCCTATAGATTGATCAACCTATAATTCCATGAAATCCCCTGTGAGAATCCCTAAACCTAACAAGTAAACTACTCAGACATGATCAATGAAACAGAAATCATAATGAATAGAAAACGAAATCTCTTCTCTCTCGAGTACATGATCAGCCCCTTACTCTCTCGAAGTAAAATAATGTGTAAGTAAAAGCGTAGCCTAAACAAGTGGCTAAAAACCCTAATATAATGATATAAACTCGTATGGGGCTTCTTTGTAATTATGAGAAACTTCGGGGCGAAGTTGCAATTTCCACAAATCTTCATTAAACCGCCGAGAAAAGTTTGACTCGCATGTGCATCGATCGATACCAAAGGTGTGTCGATCGACACAAGTATCTGAAATCGACAGTGAACTCTTTCTCTCGGGCAAATGCTCCAAATAGCTCCAAAATGCGCCATAATGTCCAAATCCGCTCCAAAAATATCTAGACCTGTAAACATACATAAAAGGACTCCAAAAGACTCGATAATAAAGACATATACCATGATCAAAAGCCCTAAAATCCATGATACCATGGTATATCAACTCCCCCACACTTAAGCTTGCTTGCCCTCAAGCAACAGAAGACCAAGATCAGGAGAAGAAGTTTGAAAATTTCAGAAACTTGTTTCATCGTAGAAGAACTACACTCAGATTCCACATAGTAAGCCACATGAAAATGAATCTGCAGACATCAAGAACAACATATACTTCCCCCACACTTAGCAACTATTCTGAGTAAACTCCACAATCACATTCAAAGCATTCAAATACACCATACTGACTTCTATAAGCTTATTAAGTGCGGTCTCACCTATGGGGTATCGATCAATGAACACATAGACTCTTACTTTGTTAGTATCTGACCAATTAACTGTTGCTTATGGTTCCTTTCTTCTCTTTTTCCTTCCTTAGCACTGATTTTTCCCCACTGGGTATCATTTTATTTTTTCTATCAGTGTTCTTCCCTTATTGGGGTGTACTTTGGACATGTTTTCATGGATGCACATGAGGTAATAAGGGTCTCTACCACTCCCGTGACCACTTCGAAGCTACTAGCTTATCCTCATTTTATCTCTTTTTTAAGATTTCAAGGTAGGGGAGAAGGGAACCATAATCGGCTTACAAGCTGTGTCAGAACCAACAGAGGAATCCGATCCAAAGTGTACCAAGCCCATATGTGAGAAAATTAAGTCAAGTTAAAGGTGAAGTCAAGTAATGGATTCTCTGAATACCTGAAGTGATATGGGTGTCCTCAGTAGGCTGGTCTGTGTTGGGTTTTCTAATAGTCATAGATAATCTGAAACTCATCCAATGGTTACTTAATTTCCTGCAAGTGTAGTAATCTCCTCAAAAAGTCTTTGTTTCCTACTCAATAAAACAGATTGGACATACTCTAAGAAAACAAAAAGCGGTGCGTTAGTAGCTACCTCCCTGACACTTGAAACAAACTGTCCCCAGTGGTGTCAAGCTTAGGCTCGGTGAGAATAAGAAATCAAATGTAAGTTATATTGAAAAATCCAGAACGTATTACCTGTCGTCGGCTTGTGTCGATCGATGCCACAAGTTGTGTCGATCGATGCAAGGCGAATATGCTCGCGGTTATGTGAATAACCGATGTCTAAACCGCAATTGATTCGGTAAACCTCTTCCCGCACCTATGTCGACCGACACAAAGGATGTGTCGATTGATGCAGGGCGATTTCGACATGTTCTCACGCTGTAAACACACCAAAATAGAAAAATCAAAGCACACAAAATCAAAACAAAAAATAAAGAACTAAAATACCTAACAGTGGGTTGCCTCCCACTCAGCGCTTGTTTTTAGTCATTAGATTGACTATGGAAAGGAGAACGGAATTATGGGGGATTCAACAGAGACTTTGAATGTCTCTGTGAATGTCTCTTCAGCCAAGGTGGCGTATATGCTTTCGGATCATGAGATCTCCCAAGAAAAGAGCGAAGAGAACCAGGGTGGGAGCGAAGCGAGGGTGGGATACTGCGTCTTCCTGCATTCACAGCTGATGGATTAGGAGGTTTGAGTTTTGAAGATTCATACCTGTGCTTTGGTGGATGAAAGAGATATGGAGCTTTCTGCTTAAGAGTAGTTGCAGGATCTGAAGATGTTAGAGCAAGTTCAGAATGAACTGCCATCTTCTCTTCTCCAATAGGAATATCTGGTTCCACTTCCACACTGAAACTCTGTCCATCAATGGTGGATTTCTGCAACTTATCCATCTTGAACCTCATAGGCTTGTCTCCCAGATGGAGATCAATCAGTCCATGTCTCAAATCAATCACTGCTCCAGCAGTAGCTAAGAAAGGTCTACCAAGTAGCAGAGGATCAGCTGGCTCAATATTATACTTCAACACCACAAAGTTCGTTGGAATCAAGTAGTTTCCAACTCTAACAGGAATGTCCTCAAGAACTCCTTCTGGATACCTCTTTGAACGATCAGCTAGGATAAGAGAGATCCTAGTAGGCTGTAAATCTATCAGTCCTAATCTCACAACCACAGAGTATGGTATGAGAGTCACACCAGATCCTAAATCACACAGAGATTGCTTGAATCTGTCCTTATAGATGGAACAGTCTAGAACAAAGGCTCTCGGGTCTGGAAGCTTCTCTGAAATCTGAATCAGCTTCTTATCCATCACTTTCATGCAATTAGCCACGTCTAGCTCCTGTTTAGACAACTTAGGAGCCTTAGGATAGGGCACAGAAGGCTTGTGGACTTGTTCTGGGACTGTTGCAGGTTTCTAGTCTCGTCTGCAATCTGTGTCGATCGATGCACTAGATGTGTCGATCGACATAAGGCGATTTCGAGCAATTTATACGTATCGGGTATGCATCGATCGACATCAAGAGTGTGTCGATCGACGCAAGTCTCAGACAGACAATATTCATCCAGAAAATCCGAGATTATGCTCTCTTCTTCTGTCAGCAAGTCAATCTCATTTCCTGTGATCACAGCATTGACGAATTGATTATGTTCAGCTCTTCCTGGTCCATTCTGCCTTTGCCCTGTTCCAGCAATCTGCTGAACCTGAACATCTAGCTTCTTCACATGAGTACTCAGAGATTCAATCTTCCCATTCAGATCAAGGTACACAACATCTAACTTTCCATTGAAGTCCACTGTACTCTTCTGCTGTCCTTCCAGGAGTTGTTCCATCATACTCATCATCTTATCATTCTGCTCATTTGGAGGAGGAACTGGATGATATGATGAATAACCATAATCTCTAGTAAATGAGCTATTCTGCTGAAAAGATTTCTGAAATGCAGACTTTAGTGCGAAACCTGAAGTCTGTCCTTGCTGATTTCTATATCTCTGACCTTGATAACCAGCTCCAGCTATGTAATTAACTTCCTCAGTAGGCTGAACATCCATTTTCTTACCAATCAAGATGCTATGGACATAATCAATCTTCTTGTTCATCTCAGCTATCTGGGAATTTTCAGCTTTCCCACCAGACTTCATCCTCTCCATATCAGCATTCTTGACAATATTACTAGTCACCAAGTTCTCAATAAGCTCCTTAGCTTCTTCTGGAGATTTAGTGTAGAAATTGCCATTACTTGCAGCATCTAAAGCCATCTGATACCACAAATCAACTCCTCTGAAGAAGATACACAACAACTGCACCTCAGAAAAACCATGGTGTGGAAAATCTCTCTAGTATCTCTTGAATCTCACCCAGGCTGTCTTAAAAGGCTCTGTGGATCCTTGCTTGAAGGTCAAAATATCATGTCTAAGCTGATCAGATCTAGCATCATCATAGAAGTGTCGCAGAAACTTCTCCTTCACTGCATTCCAAGTAGTCAGAGTCCCAGGTGGAATCTGATTTAGCCAGTCAGCTGCTTCTCCTCCAAGAGAGTGAGGAAAAAGCTTGCTGTGAAAGTAGTCGTAAGTTACTCCATTGTGCTTCATCCCAGTAACTATAGACTCAAAGTGCTCTATGTGGTCCATAGGATGCTCATGTGGAAGTCCGCTAAAGACACGCTGTCCCACAAGTGTGTAGTAGGAAGCCTTAAGCTCGAACTCATTACGCGGAAACACAAGAGGTACAATCGCAGACCTATTGGCATAAAACTCATCGGGTCGATTGTAATCAGCTAGTGTCCTCCTAGTAGGAGGATCTGGTGCTCTTGGTTGTCCACCTTGAGCTTATCTACAAGGTTGCACAACCTGCCTGCCAGGCTCAGGAATCACATTACCTTCACCATCCAGTCTCTGTCCAAGCTCATTGCATACATGGTTCTCCGCATCTCTCAGAACACCTTCAGCATCCTTAATTAGGATTATACGATTGGTATTAGCCATCTTAACTAGCTTCTGAGCCTTCCTGTTCTCTCTCTCTAGCTTTGCAAGCTCTTAAAGATCAAGATTCACGAGTTCCTTGTCCAAATTACTCCTCAATTCGCGATTAGGCATAAATTGTCTCGTTCACGCAGGTGTGTCGACCGATGCAAGGAGAGCGTCGATCAATGCAAGTCGCGAATGTGGGTCGATCGACACTTAGGACCTTGTCGATCGATGCAGTGCGATTACAGGCATACCTGAAACGCAAGAAAAAGAAAAATTAGTAACCAAAAATAAAAACGAAAAACCTAGTCTAAGCCCTAAGTTCAAATCTATCGAAGACTCAAAAGAGTCCCCGGCAACGGCGCCAAAAACTTGATACGGTGTGAAGTTTATTTCCCTAATGTAAACTGCAAGTGCACATAACAATTGTAGCTAGTAGGGGTCGAACCACAGAGACTCAAGACTCTTACGTTAGATTATAGAAATTCATGTTAAGCTAGGCGATGCAAATCAGAAAGCAGTAAATCAGTAAATCAGAGCAAAAAGTAAATAGATCGGTTTGTAAGAAAGAAGGCAAAGCGTCAGGTCAAGGGAGTTCTCAGAAAATCAGGGACACATGCTAATCAATCAATCAGAATCAAATTAAGAAATGTTTCTAGAACTAGAATCACAGAATTATAACAGACCAACTTTCGTTGCGAATATTATCTATGTCTAACAACCTAGCAAGTCAACTTTCGTTGCGAATCCTAGAGTTCTAAACAAGCATTAATCTCAGGTTCTTTCGTTCACAATTATTCTAAACCAAATTTCTTTGCGAATAGTTAAATTGCTCGTCTAAGTTCTTTATAGTTAATTAATCAACTTTCGTTGCAGAAATCAACCTAACATCAATAATCTAAGTGGCCAATTCAGATCAAGCATTAAGAACACCCTAGACGAAGAACTAGAAATATATGAATCCCTACATATTGATCAACCTATAATTGCATGAAATCCCCTGTGAGAATCCCTAAACCTAACATGTAAACTACTCAGACATGATCAATGAAACATACATCGTAATGAATAGAAAACCAAATAGCATAAAATGAAATAAGAAACTGGGGTCCGAAATCTCTTCTCTCTCGAGTATAAGATCAGCCCCTAACTCTCTCAAAGTAAAATAATGCGTAAGTAAAAGTGTAGCCTAAACAAGTGGCTAAAAATCCTAATATAATGATATAAACTCGTATGGGCTTCTTTGTAATTATGAAAAACTTCTGGGCCAAGTTGCAATTTCCACAGATCTTCATTAAACCGCCGAGAAAAGTTTGACTCGCATGTGCATCGATCGACACAAAAGGTGTGTCGATCGACACAAGTATCTGAAAACGACAGTGAACTCTATCTCTCGGGCAAATGCTCCAAAAGGCTCCAAAATGCGCCATAATGTCCAAATCCGCTCCAAATGTATCTAGACCTGTAAACATACATAAAAGGACTCCAAAAGACTCTAAAAGACTCGATAATAAAGACATATACCATGGTCAAAAGCCCTAAAAACCATGATATATCAGAAGTCCAAGACAAAAAAGTCGGCTCTTTAGGTTTAGCTCAACCTTTTATCTCTTATAAATATCACGAGTGTTTGGCCGTGGGCATCCTTTTTTCCTGAGATGTCTAAGACATTGCAATCCATATGCGGTATACCTTCAGAGCATCCGCCACGCCTTCGTTTTTCTTGAGCTCGAAGTCGTGATTCAGCTAGTGGAAGGGGTTAAAGATGAGTATGATCACGCTCGCATGCTCTATCTCATGCTGCAATACTGTGTCAGTAGGGCAGACAATATAATGTATGATTACACCGCCGAGAAAATTGAGAAGATCACTAGAGATGTTATTTGGCACATCCACAGACAGGAACCGAAGAAGTTGAACACATATAGTACTTCCTTTTTGTGCAAAGATGTCGGGGTATGCGAGGGGACTCACCCTAAAGAAATTTCTTGCAAGGAGTGCGTTTTCTACTACCTCGCGACTAAGATATGCAAGATTTCGCGAGAACCCCATATCTTAGTCGTGGATCTGACCATTGGAAGAAAACTGTACACGTCAGTTTCATCTTCATTATCTAGACCAATTTGCAAATAGGTTGACAATAAAGATCAGATTACAAGCTTATGCGAGACGAATTTGAATTCGTCAGCGTTTAAGTTTAGTGTCTCTGTTGTAATAATCCTATTAGATCACTTTGCTTTGCAACTCAACTTTTCGTATTATGTTGTAATCCTAATGCTACTTTTCCATTCATTGGTTTGCTTATGTTGACAATCGTTCGGTTAGAGGATCGTCTAAGGATCTTTATATTAATTGAGAAGTGCTTTTGGCCTTATATTCATTCTCAAAATGACTGATTACTAATTTACCATTAATGAAATTTGGCTAATTACTGTGTTAACCTTAATTTATATTGTTAATTTTATTATGTTCTTTAATTTTGTTATGGAGATATATATAACTTTAAAAAATGAGATGATAAATATGAAATATTTATGAAATTTTTTAAAATTTTATTTTGGAGATATATATAAACTTGAATAAAAAAAATAAAAAGTAAGATGAGATGATAAATATGAAAATATTTATGAAAATTTTAATTTTATTTTGAGATATACATAACCATCAATAAAAAATAAAAAATAATATGATAAATATGAAAATGTTTATGAATATTTTTAAATATTAATAAATATTTTTTAGATTTTATATAGTAAATTCATATTATTTACATAAAATTTCAGTTTATATATATAAATGATAAAATATTTTATATAAAATTTTAAAAATATTATTATTGTTGTTAAATTAATTTGATAATTTTTTGTTTTAGAAAATTTATGTTTAATAATATATGTACGGTTGGTACTTGCGGAATAGACAGCTAATGCTTAGATTGTATGACGTGCTTATGAACCAATAACATGATTGTATTGGTATGAACAAAGAAAAAAAATAAATAAATAACCCAGCGTTTTGATTAGAATATCAATTGACGATCTAGACAAATCAAGGAAAAGGTCAAAAAAAAGGAAGGAAAAAACAATAAAATTATACTCCTCGCAAAAGCCTGATCATTAGAAACAAATGGCAGTACGAGGAGCCGAAAACTCTAAAACCACTTTAATTTATGGAAATATAGGTAGGAAAAAATAGTTAATCAATCCACTCCGTGACGGGAAACCCTTGAGAGAAATATAGTGTTTCAATTTTCGAGAAACACATATCGCATGTATCATCATGGTCTTTGGTTTCTCCCGTCATCCAGGCTATAAAAGCACCGCAATTGCATTCATAAATATCTTCGAGTAGGGTTTGTCCAAAATTATGATAATGCTCTTCACAGAGTTTGTAGGACCATACTTCAGTTTAAAAATTGCTTGACTTAGCTCTTCTCCTAACACGTTGGACGAATTTCCTATTAAATCATAGCATTTTGGTGTTGAAATCTTTTGTTGCCCTCTTGATACTTTAGATAACGTTACTTTATTGTTTCATAGATATCCGATATGTACAAGTTCTATTCTTCGAGATTTGATAAATATCATATAGTGCGGGCATTCCACCTAGTCTAGTATTAATTAAAAGTGTTGACTTCATGCTCCGTAGGGTTCGATTTCACAATCCTTATTGTGATTATCGAAAAACTGCTTTTGAAGTGACTTCTCACAAATCAAAAGCATGACTTGAAATTCTACTAATTTACCGTAAACTTGTAAATTCATGGATAATCTAATTATCAAGTTAAATAACAAAACATGTACATCGCTATATGTACGTTTACTAACGAAGAATTATAAAGAGTGTGATTGTTTATCTTCAATAGAGGGAAGGGAATGGGAAGAATTTTTTTCCTTCTCAATCCCATTAAATTTTTACCAACTACAATGAAAGTGAAGGGAAGAATTTTTCCCACTCAATCCCACCTCATTAATCCTAAATCAAACTAAAATTTTCCATTTATAATTTTAAGAGGGAAAAATCTCTCTCCCTCCCATCTTTTTTCCCTCTTTCTTCCATCTTTCCCTTTCCTCTCTCTCCCACTTTTTCATTAACAATCAAAGCCAATTTTCCAAGAAAAATACTTCCCTCTATATATAAAACACAACCATGTGTTTTAGATTTCATGACAAGAAATTATCGAGTATCATAATCAAATTATGATTTCAGAAATGTATTTAAGAGGGTTCATAAACTAGTACATATATCTAATAAATATTAATTTATTCATATTCAATTTCAATATATAGTAAGTAAGCTATAATACTATTTTTGAATTTGTACCGATTTTAAAAAAATTTATAAACCTAATAATAAATTCTATTGCCAGTAAACATACAATACTAAATTGAATCTAAATTTAGATCTCGAATACTTGGAGTTTCGAAGTGGGACGATGAATTGATATGTCTCGAGATTATTTTAGCGCTCTAAGTGTCGCGCCTTTATCGATATTCACACACAAATTAGATTAAGACGGGATGCTAGTGCCGTTAAGATCCAATTTCAACATAACGAACAATTCGTCTCTAGGTTTCTATCTCTCCGTTTTGTTATTGACGGTCAAAAGTTATACACGAATATGAAACCTAACAGTTAGATTTCATTCGGCCAAGTCAAGCCCATTTGATTATTAATTATAGGAAATCTCGTTCATGTCTATTAATATATATATATATATATATATATATATATATATATATATATATATATATATATATATATATATATATATATATTATTAACTAGGTGATTGCTTTGTGTGGGGATGCTAACAATTCTTTTGATTATGTTATTAAATTTAGTTAGTTAATATTATTTATTTAACTTTAAATTAAGTATGTTCTACTTTTGTGTTGAGTTGATTTTTATGTTTTGTTTTATTAAATTATATTTTATGAAATAATATAAATTTATAATCCATCATTCATAATTCATAAAATAATAGAATAAAAGATTTGTTTATTTCACTAAACAATACGATAGATAATATACTTCATTAACGGTCTACTTTTATAATCTTTATTTATATTCTTTTATTGTGAAACATATGTATATATTCTTAAATATTAAACACTAAAACATTTTCAGATATATGAAAAATAAACCATTAAACGAAAACTTTTTAGACACATAATAATCTCAACAAAATAAGTAAAATAAAATTTATAATCCTATTTTACATTCTAAAACACTTCGGTGTAGATAACAATCGTTTTTTATAATACTTTCTCATATTTATCATTTATTAGAATCTTCAACCATTTTTTGATGTAACTCTTTCACATATAATTTTCCATGAGTAAATCATGGCAATGGATAATATACACCAATTTTTTTTTAAAGAGATTACTTATGACTTAACTATCATGGCCAAAGCAACTGAAATATTAATTAAATTAAATATTTTCAAATTTAGTATTTACTTATGGGTAATTTGGTATGCATGGATAAAAAATGGTTACCACGTAAAATAAAAAAGAATGTTTCGCAGTGATTAAAGAAATAACTATGGTTATTTTTTTATATATGTAGATATATATATATATATATGTAAATTATTATATTTGTTTGATTCAATTTTGTTATTTATAGATGTGATACGATGGACATCTGGGGTTAACAAACTTCTATAAAATATTTTTATAATAATTTATACTATTAGATAAAGTAAAATTTACATATAATATATTTGTGTGTGAGTTGGTTGGATAGGGTTAACAAACCCAACACAACTCCAAGTATCTAGATTTTGACGACGGCTATGGAGAACAATGTGGTCGACGGCGGCGGCGGAGCTCCCTGAACCACGCGGGTTCGTGAACTCGGTTCCTGAGCTGCTTGAGGATCAGGTGAGATCGGATCGGTTGCGGTGGGTCCGGTTTGTTTATTTATTTGTTTTAATTAATTTTGTTTTCTAAAATCAAGAAAGCAGGAAAGACATGTTCTTCTTTCAATATTTTAGTAAATCAAAAGAGGTATGGGAGAATGAAAGGGGATAGTCAGGATTTTGATTTCGAAAATAAAAGTATAAGAGACGATTTCTCACATATTACACCAGGATTCCTTTGAGGGCTTGAATCAGACTTCCACCAGCCCAATTCTCCGCATTAATTTTGCCAAAAAAGACATGAACTCGGGTGAAAATCCAAATCCGATTTTACTAAACCATATTTTAATAATTAAAAATATCTGAATATAAATAAAACATAATAATTTAAAAAGTTAACGCAAATAACAATGTTACCTCTCTCTGGTTTATTGATGTATAACGAAAATCAATCCTTGTTGCCATCGTCGGGGATTAATCTGTCACTGTCCAGCATCGGCGCTGTTTGGGCCCAATTCCCCTCAGAGAATTCAGTTGGATGAAGACCTAATTTTGGACCTACAAGTAAAGCCCATTACCAGCTCGTGTCACAGTAAGGCCCAGCAAAGCAGACATGAAAACTAATGGGCCGAAGCCCGGATAACAAACCTGGATGACGAACTCCGAGTCGGCATCTCAACTCGTTAGCTAACTATACAGCCCGGCACGGAGGCGAACGGCATACCCGGAATATGCGACCGGTTAGCTGAAGAGAAAGAGAAGATAAAGTCCATGGAAATCCCAAGGTTCGCGGAGATGGTTGAGCTGAGCTCCCGAGAAAAGAGGAAAGAAGTTTAGCACGACGCAGACTATAAAAGGAACCTTCACCTTCACTTGAAGGATCATCCGATTCTCAATACATTTACTCTTACTATGCACTTTTAATCGCTTTCAATAGCTTAAGTATTTGTAAACTCATTTGATCAATCAATATTAACCTTTTTCTTGTCAAGTTAAGCTTAGTTCACCTTACTGTTCATCTAAGAGTTTAGCCCACCTTTCTCAAATTATCACACTAAACACTCGAAATCTCGAGTGTCGGTTTTAGTATTTACATTTTGGCTCCGCCTGTGGGGAATATTCATAGATATCTTGTACACCCAAACCCGATCCAAAGCTTACTAGCGTGAAAATGGATCCTAATGCAACATCACCAATCGGATCACCGAGATCGCAAGATCTAACCAATCGAACATAAGTGTTAAGGCGGAGATTACAAGATCAGACTCAACCTTGACTCAAGTAGGATCCGGAGCAGTGGATCGCGTCCTTGCATCTCAGCCAACAGGGGTTGGGCCTCCAAGCTCAGCCTCGCAAGTAACAGAGAGGACAAACTCTCGAATCTGGATATGATCCAAGGATCGCCCCTTAGGTGACACTCAGACGCCTCAGATTAATCCACCCCATCCCGGATCGCTGTGCTTGACGTGATCCATCAGTGACGGCATAGCAGAGCTCCGCAAAATGCTAACGGTCCTGATTGACAAGTCGCATGACCAAGAAGTCACTTATCAAACTATATTAGCTCGTCTGAATCAGCACGACATGAGTCTGCTAAATTCGGTTAACAGACCGCCGCGCGTGACCGGAGCGGTAGAGGACGGATCCGCAAGGAGTCCGCTACCTTGCACACATTTTGGAATTCGAGGAGGTGCACGTTACCCCTGAAGCTCCAAGACAAGTTCCCTCGCTCAACGGTAACGGCTATCCAGCATTTAACCCGATCACGCGATCTACACATCCTTACACAAACTATGTAGCCTAAATCTTGACGGGGATCACAGCCTCTGAAGGAACACAGCCCCCCCGCCACCTATGCCTGCGAGCTATGAGCCAAGCAGGCACCAGGTGTTGGAAGCGTCAGTTTTCCCTTTCAGTTCATGACCTTCCATAATGGAACCTGGAACTAACAACGCTCGGCCTCCCATAGGCGATATAGCTCAGCAAGCAGGGATCCAGGGACCGAATAACACATGTCCGCGAAACGCACAACTTCCCATGTTTGGATACCAAACTAGTGTGGACGACGAAGGCATTCATGCCAAGATTCAGCGCCTCCAAGCCGCAGTCCATATGGCTACGTGCTCGACGCCAGAAATCGATCAGGTGATCAAAGAGACCCGTCGAACTCCGTTCATGGATAAGGTCGCTAACGTACAGATCCATAACACTAAAAAGATCAAAATTCCAGAGTACGCGGGAACTACGGATCCAAAAGCCCATGTTAGAGCCTTCCGGCTCGCGGTCTCCCGAGCCCATCTTAACGATGAGTAAAAGGAAGCAGGCTATTGCAGGCACTTCGCCGAGAACCTCATTGGTACCTCACTGGAATGTTTTGCTAGCCAAGATGGGAATTCGATCGACAACTTCACTCAGCTCGTGTTGATATTCCTGAAGCAATACTGGATCTTCAATGAGCAGATAACATCGGAAGCCGATCTCTGGGCCTTATCGCAAGGATCCGAAGAAACTCTCATGTCTTACATCGGTAGATTCCGCAAAGTCAAATCGCGCATCGCAGACCCAAATGAAACAATAGCGATCACAGCTCTTCAGAACGGACTCTGGTATACATCATAGTTCAAAAAAAGAGCTCGCAGTTCGACCTTGTACGTCTTTGGACGACGCTCTGCATAAAGCCACATACTACGCAAAGTATGAAGAGGATGTGGCCGCAGCTCTAGAAAAATGCAATTTGAGCAAGAAGAAAACAATAAAAAAGGAATCCTCTGGCCCTTCCTTACAGTAGACGGCAAGCCTCAATAGCGAACAACTTACGTTGCAAACAAGTTTTACAAGTACCACAATGATATATCATGGTTTTTACTAGTTTTAGACCATGATATAAGTGTGTTTTAGTGTCTTTTTGTGTTCTTTTAGAGTCTTTTACAGGCATAATCAGGTTTGGAGCTGAATTGAAGATATTGGAGATTTTTGGAGTGTTTGGCCGAGAGATAGAGTTCACTGTCCGAAACAGAGTAATGCGTCGATCGTTGCACGCTAGCACCGATCGTTGCACCAGCGAGATGGGCCGAAACTCGGCGGTTTATGAAGAGTCAAGATATTGCACTATGATCCAGAAGTTCCTGATATTTACAAAGAAGCCCCTAGCCGAGATTAGACCTATATAATTAAGTTTTTGGTGTTTTAATTACTTACGCTTTTATAATTAAGAGCAGAGGATTTTTAGAGCTTTTGGGGCTGATCTGAACCTTTACTTCATCTGTATTTGGAGAAGATTTCGAACCCCTTTAATTCTTTATCTTTTATGCAATTTATTCTTCATATGATTATGTTTTCATTATCTATGTCTGAGTAGATTCCTTGTTAATTTTAGGGTTTCTCACATAGGATTTCATGACTTGCTAGACTTGTTTAATTCAGTTAAGGATTCATAACTATATCTGTTCTTCAATCTAATTGTGCTTAAAGCTAGTTCTAACATGATCAATTAGAATCTAGATCTTAGGTTGCTAAATACGACACGGAAGTGTGGTTTAGGAATCTGAACTCTTTAGGTTGAGCAATTAAACTTCTCGCAAACGAAAGTTTGGTTTAGGATAATTGTGAACATATCAAACTTGGAATTAATGCTAGTTTAATCTGTTAGTTCTCGCAAACGAAAGTTTGGTTTGCTGCACTTAGACTTAGAGAATTATCGCAAAGGAATTTGGTTAATTATATATCTGTGTTTTGAGTTCTAGAACTGCGCTTAATTAGATCCTTGCTGAATGAACTGTCTGCTTGTCTGATTTCCTGAGAACGCCCTAGACTTAGCGCTCTTAATAACTTGCTTTCACAACCAACAATCTCTGCTTTCTGTTTACTTTCTCGCATTGCTTTTAATTCAATCACATTGCTTTCTTCCTAGTTAATTTCATGTTCTTGAGCTATTGAATACCAGAGTCCCTGTGGATTCGATACCTATATACTAAAACTACTGAACTGTGCACTTGCAGTTAGATATAGGATTAAAACCTGACCCTATCAAGTTTTTGGCGCCGTTGCCGGGGACTCTTAGAGTCTTCGATAGCTTCGAGCCTAGGGTTTTACTAGGATTTTTCGTTTTCTTTTCGTTTTTGTTTTTATTTTTTTAGTTACTGATTTTGTCTGTTTTTCTCTCTGTCGCAGGTACCGATTTTGCACTGCGTCGATCGTTGCACCCTTGCATCGATCGTCACTAGGCGATTCTGAGATTGAACCGATCGTTGCACTGATAGCATCGATCGTTGCTGGACGATTACAGACAGTTTATGCAGACGCAGAAAACTAGAAGTAATCCGAACTTGGACTTAGTTAATCTCTATCTTGAAGAACTTGAACGTTTAGAGAGAGCTAACAGAAGATAAAGAAGAGAAAGGATGGTATGAGAGCGTTTGATTCTGATACCAGATGCTGAAGGTACCCTGAGGGATCCGGAAAACAATCCTTACAATGCTGCTGGGCAAAGGATTGATGCTGAGGGACGAGTGATCCCTGATGTTGAGGAAGCTGAGCCACCACGACAGAACCAAGCTAGACAGATGGTTGTCCATGAGAGGACCTTAGCTGACTACAACAGACCGGATGAGTATCATGCAAACCGGTCAGCTTTAGTGCTTCCTGCTTTTGAGAGGAATGATTTTGAGATCAAAACCATCTACTACTCGTTGATGAGACAGAATGCATTCCATGGTTACCCAACGGAGCAGCCTATGGATCACATTAATTCGTTTGAGGACATAGTCACTGGCATGAAGTATGATGGAGTATGCCCGGATTATCTGTTCCTTAAGCTCTTTCCGCACAGTCTTGCTGGAGACGCTAGTGCATGGCTAAAGCAGCTGGCACCTACTCAGTATACTACTTGGGCAGCCCTGAAGAGTGATTTCCTGCGTCACTTCTATGATGATGCGTGTTCAGACCAGTCCAGACAGGACATACTCACCTTTTCCCAGGGAGATGTGGAGCCTTTAAAGACTGCCTGGATGAGATTTAAGCAGTATCAGCGTGACTGCCCACACCATGGATTCACTGAAGTTCAGTTGATTGGCATCTTCTTCAGAGGCATAGATCTTCCATATCAGTCTGCACTGGATAATTCCAGTAATGCTAACTTCAACACAAGAACTCCTACACAAGCTAAGCAGTTGATTGAGAACCTAATAGGCAGCAACAGTTGCAAGACTATGGATGAGAGGAGGAAGAAATCTGGTGGAAGTGTAGAGAATTCTGACATAGCTGATATTAGATCTAGGCTGGACACAGTTTGCAATCTCCTAGCAGGTAAGAAAGCTGTCCATTTTGCCCAAGATGTATAGGTAATTCAAACTGAGGAGGACACTCAGGAGGAAGATGTGAATTACATAGGAGGTTCTGGATTCCAAGGTAATAGATTTGGTAATCAACATGGAAACAGATTCTTCAATGGAGGACAGAAAAGTGCTTTCAACAGTAACTCATCTAATTCTGGACAGACTAGTGGTTTTCAGAAGACCTTTGGACAAGGTACTCAGAGAACCTATGGATCTTCATCTTATTAGACTCCTCCTGCACCTACAGCTCATGAGAGTAGAATGGAAGCTATGATGGAACAACTAATGGAGAGTCAGACCAAGATTTCTGTGGACTGCAACAAGAAGTTGGATGCTGTCTATGAAGACCTCAATGGGAAGTTTGAGTCCCTGAACACTCACATGAAGCAGTTGGATACTCAGGTGAACCAGATTTCCAGCTCAATAAAGGGAAAAGGACTAGCAGACACTCATATTAAGGCTTGGTCTGTGTACGTTAATGATGGATCTCACCTAGGTGAAAAATTTGAGCTAAGTACAGCTGAATTGGTGAAGGAAGAAGAATTCCCGGATTTTGGTGAAAAACTCTCAGGTGAAAACTGCATCATTGCAACGATCGACACACAACTAGTGTCGATCGATGCACGTCATGAACATACAGATTCGCTGAGTGATGATGGTATTGATGCAGACTTAGAGCTTGATGGCTTATTCTCTGGAGTCTCTGAGATCTCTCAACAGGAGATTTATGCGCAGATTGTTAGACAACACTCCTCAGTATCTGAAGTGATTAAGCAGGAAATTGAAGAGCTTAAGAAGCTAGAGGAGATTGGTGAAGAATTGGAAGAAATTCCATCTTCTGATGATCCACCTTATCATCCATGTGTGCAGAGGTATTTGAACAAGATGCTGCCTCTAGATGAAGAGCTGAGAGACTGGGTGATTATAGTTCCTCAGCATATTAGTGATGTTCTGTTGACCAAGATCCCGAAGAAGCTGCCTGATCCTGGAGTCTTTGTGCTTGATTGTTCAATCTTTGAGGATAGTTTTAGGCGCTCTCTGTGTGATTTAGGAGCTGCTGGAAGTTTGATGCCATACTCTATGGCAGAGAAGCTGGGTATGCTAGATTTTACTCCTACTAGGACCTCTCTTGTCCTAGCTGATCAGTCCATACGAGTTCCTGAAGGACTCCTGATGGACATCCCGGTGAGAGTTGGAATCTATTTAGTTCCAACAGACTTCTTAGTGCTGAAATATGACTGTGATCCGGATGAAGCGTTGCTACTTGGAAGACCATTTTTGGCTACAGCAGGAGCAGTAATTGATGTTAGGAACAGCCTGATAGACCTCCATCTGGGAGATGAGCCGCTGCGTTATGAGATGGATAAGCTGCGAAGACCACTGATAGATGGGCAGACATTCACCATAAAGGATGCAGACGATGAGCAGCCCGATGACAGTGTGATTATAGATCCTGGAGCACATTTTACTCCATCTTTTCTTGGACATGAGCATTCTGCAACAGCCTACTCGCCACCTTGGATGAGAAGACTTGAACAGAGACAGAAAAAAGTCTCTGTCAGGATCTCCTGGTGCCTGAAAAATCTTGTCCGTCCGGTCAAGCTATTGACCTTAAACAAGCGCTGGGTGGGAGGCAACCCACCATTATGTACTGGTGTTTTTCTACTTAATTTTTGGTGTTTTTGTTAGGATTTTACGTTTGTTTTTGGTTTTGGTGAGTTTATGATTGCAGGTCTCGGACAAATTCGCAGTGCGTCAATCGACGCACTTCTGTGTCGATCGTCACAACACGATCGGAATCGCATTGCAGCGATCGTTGCGGTCATGAGCAACGATCGACCATACACGAAAATCGCCTAGTAACGGTCGATGCACTTAGAGCAACGAGCGATGCTATAGCGACAGAGGTAACCCGACAGAACTCAACAAAACCTTAACAATTTTTATTTCTTTTTACCGATCCTTCGCTTGACACTACTGGGGACAGTGTGTCTTAAGTGTGGGGGAGGTGCTACTGACGTATCTTTCTGTTTTCTTAAGAGTCAGTCTATTTTTCAAAAAAATTTGTTTTATTGAGTCAAAATTGTTTAAGTAAGAAACTATGATTTTCTGAGAAGATTTACAAGACTTGCAGGAACTTAAGTAACCATTGGGATGAAGTTGCAGGATCTATCTCTGACTATTAGAAAACCCAGACACAGATCAACCTACTGGGAACACCCATATCACTTCAGGTATCAGAGGATCCTTTTACTGACTTCAATTTAATACTGACTTAGATTTCTCACCTAAGGGCTTGGTATACTTTGTGTCGGATTCCCTGTTAGTTCTGACACAGCCTGTCAACCTATCCTATTTAGTTCCATTCTCCCCTTCTATAAAGTAAAAAAAAAAGATAATAAACTGAGGATGAGTTAGTAACTCCGAAGTGGTCACAAGAGTGGTAGAGACCCCTATTATCTCCTGTGCGATCCATGGAATGTGTCCAAAGTACACCCCATAACGGGAAGAACACTGATAAAAAAAATAAAATGATACCCAATGTGGGAGATATCAGTTGTTAAAGATGGGAAAAGAGAAGAAAGAGACTAGAGAAAGATAGTATGGTGGTCTAGAGCTGATAAGGTAAGAATCCATGTGCCCTTTGATCGATACTCCTTAGGTGAGACCGCACTTAAATACTTGCAGAAGTCAGTAGGGATAATTTGAATGCTTGAATGTGATTGTGGAGTTTACTTAGGACAGTTGTTAAGTGTGGGGGAAGTACATGTTGGTCTTGATATCCTATGATTGATTCTTTCAGTGGTTTACTAAGGGGAATCTGAGTATTGTAGCTTTTAGGATGAAATGAGTTTCTGAAGAGTTTTCAAACCTCTTCACCAAGCTTTAGTTCTCTGTTTTGCTTGAGGGCAAGCAAAGGCTAAGTGTGGGGGAGTTGATATATCATGGTTTTTACTAGTTTTAGACCATGATATAAGTGTGTTTTAGTGTCTTTTTGTGTTCTTTTAGAGTCTTTTACATGCATAATCAGGTTTGGAGCTGAATTGAAGATATTGGAGTATATTGGAGATTTTTGGAGTGTTTGGCCGAGAGATATAGTTCACTGTCCGAAACAGAGTAATGCGTCGATCGTTGCACGCTAGCACCGATCGTTGCACCAGCGAGATGGGCCGAAACTCGGCGGTTTATGAAGAGTCAAGATATTGCACTCTGATCCAGAAGTTCCTGATATTTACAAAGAAGCCCCTGGCCGAGATTAGACCTATATAATTAAGTTTTTGGTGTTTTAATTACTTACGCTTTCATAATTAAGAGCAGAGGATTTTTAGAGCTTTTGGGGCTGATCTGAACCTTTACTTCATCTGTATTTGGAGAAGATTTCGAACCCCTTTAATTCTTTATCTTTTATGCAATTTATTCTTCATATGATTATGTTTTCATTATCTATGTCTGAGTAGATTCCTTGTTAAGTTTAGGGTTTCTCACATAGGATTTCATGACTTGCTAGACTTGTTTAATTCAGTTAAGGATTCATAACTATATCTGTTCTTCAATCTAATTGTGCTTAAAACTAGTTCTAACCTGATCAATTAGAATCTAGATCTTAGGTTGCTAAATACGACACGGAAGTGTAGTTTAGGAATCTGAACTCTTTAGGTTGAGCAATTAAACTTCTCGCAAACGAAAGTTTGGTTTAGGATAATTGTGAACATATCAAACTTGGAATTAATGCTAGTTTAATCTGTTAGTTCTCGCAAACGAAAGTTTGGTTTGCTGCACTTAGACTTAGAGAATTATCGCAAAGGAATTTGGTTAATTCTATATCTGTGTTTTGAGTTCTAGAACTGCGCTTAATTAGATCCTTGCTGAATGAACTGTCTGCTTGTCTGATTTCCTGAGAACGCCCTAGACTTAGCGCTCTTAATAACTTGCTTTCACAACCAACAATCTCTGCTTTCTGTTTACTTTCTCGCATTGCTTTTAATTCAATCACATTGCTTTCTTCCTAGTTAATTTCCTGTTCTTGAGCTATTGAATACCAGAGTCCCTGTGGATTCGATACCTATATACTACAACTACTGAACTGTGCACTTGCAGTTAGATATAGGATTAAAACCTGACCCTATCACACAACAAAAACGGACACCCTTCCGAGGAATGTAGAACCAAGGATCGTCTGCTAGCAGCCAAAAACGGCAGCATCGAAGTGGAAACTTCAGAACCGGAAGAGAGAGAAAAAGAAAAATAAAAGGGAGGCAAAGGAAAGAGAAAATCAAAAAAAAGAAACTCGCACTCTAAACGCGAGAGAACCCTGGAGAAGGAAGAGTCCGCCTCTCCTCCTCCCACTTGTGTCAAGCGCATCGAGATGATTTTCGATCTAGCTCGCTGTAGAGGATCGACAAAATCGGTCATAATGCACCTCCAACTCCCAAGAAACCAGCAAATCAATGCTTGCCAAAGCTCGGACTGTGCAGCTCTCGTCTCCCGAAAATGATAAACTTTATATCGAAAGGCTTGAAACTATGTCGAGATTCTGTAAACTCGATTAAATCCCACCATAGGCGGGTCGAGACCGATGCTAGAGAATTAGTTCCCATCGAGGGAACCGACTCTCACATAACTTTCTCTAGAGAAACCTTCAAGCTCAACAAACCGCACGATGATGCCCTGGTCATTCGACTCGATGTGGCCGAATTCGAGATATCGAGAGTCATGATCGATACATGAAGCTTTGCAGACCTCCTTTTCTACAATGTTTTCAAGAAAATGGGATTCAAATATTCTATGCTTATCAGCGGACGAACTCCGTTAACCGGGTTCGATGGTGAAACCACCTACTGATTAGCCAACCTGGTCATCGTCAAAACGAAAAACGGGAAGTGAAGAGTCTGCATAGACTTCATAGACTTCAGCAAGGTATGCCGAAAGACAGCTTCCCACTCCCAAATATAGATCGTCCGGTAGAAGAGTGACATGCTGGTGAAGTCCTCCAAGGATAGTGACCACATAGCACAGCTCCGGAATGCTTCGCAATCCTGAAAAAATATGGAATGAAGCTTAATCCAACCAAATGCTCCTTTGGAGTGCCATCGGGAGAATTCCTCGGTTATCTGGTAACAGAACGAGGGATCTGTAGTATCTCCTGGGATCTAGGTTTTGTTATATTGAAATTACCAACCTCGTTCTTACCTCAGATTTGGCAGCGGAATAGTTGGTGAACGAGATCAGTAGCGAATCAAGTGCTTCGCCTCTACCAAGCACACACTCACACAACCTGGAACGCCGGGATGCTAGTGCCGGATTCAGGGAATGAGTTTTCGATGTCTCTGCTTTTTCTCTCTGAGAATTCCAGTGACGGCCCGGGTTCAGGTCGACCATATAAACCTTTATATATCGACCTGGAAATGACACCCTAAAACCGTCGGAGAAGCCCGACTCGTTTATGTCAAAACCCGATATGCATCGATCGACACACTTACTGTGTCGATCGACACACCTTCTCGAAAAGCCTGCATCGATCGACACACTCATGTATCGATCGACACATACATCATAAAACTCTATGTTAATGTGTATCCAATACACATCAACGTGATCATTATCAAATGATCATTCCCATATGTTAGCTTCCAGATTGCTTAGGTGTGTGACCCTATAGGATCATATAATACCGGCAGTAAGTCTACAACTTACAGATTACAAGAGGCTTCTAGCAAAGCATTACAATCACCAGTATTATACAAACGATTGATCTCGTTACACAACTACTATCAGGAGTGAGTACAAGTGTGATTTCAGGACACAATCCCAACAATCTCCCACTTGTACTGGAATCATCAATTCCTACAATCCTTTTGTCTCTATATCTCGATTTGGCATAAGACAAGATTAGTGTCATTCTTATTAAGCCAATATCATGTTTATCGAACTCCTGATCTATACTGAACAAAACAAACAACTGAACTACAGTTCGTTTGAGTGCGGCCACACATTTTCTCAGCATAAAATCTTCGATAGGCCCTGAGATATTTATCTCCCGTTATTCAGGAGGGACAAATCCCATCTTGTTCCATCCCTGTTCCTTTACACACTTCATGATGCACCTGAGCAGTGCCTTTATAGCCGCCAGTTATGGATCGACGTTTAACAAGGTCAAGGTGCACCAATTCATATGCAAGAAAGCATGATGAACTCAGGTCTAAGGACTATACTCAATAGTCGTAATGAGAACCTCTCATGACACAGATATAACTATCCTGGAGACTTCTCATTAGCGGGTCACGTCCGATCATATGTTCACCAACATATATCTATGTGACTGACTGTGATACTCATATCATTGACTCCATGAAACTTAGTCAACAGTCACCTCACAAGCTAGTCTCTCGCGGTTGTTATTGTCCCACTTTAACAACCTCGACTAGGGACACATCATAATTTATGTCATTTGTTACTTATAGGGTTTCATGATCAAGTCCTCAACTTGATGGCCTATAATATGACATAAACTTATTTTGGGACCATTATTTAATTATCCAATAGTCAAATAATGTTGATGTCAGTTTTTCATAAACATGACCATATCATATTTATCTGAACATCATAACTAAACTAACTCCCACTAGAATCAAGACCAAGTCTTCAGATTTCTAGTACCTACAGCAACAGTGTTCAACTCGTGCTTAGGTTGTGAGAGATGCTGCGGTGTTCTTGCTTGGAACCATTCCAACAAACCACACTGCTATTCTTTAATGAGCACTATTCTACGGTCCTCTGCTTGGAAACCTTTCCAATAGACAGTACCGTTACACAGGCAAAATGATATAACCAGGTGAGAACCGGGAATCATCTTTTTCCGCCTAACTACTCATAATTGATTCGTCTATTTCTCAGTTGTACAAGAACCTATCCTTAGTGTTTCTCAAACACTTGGGGATATTCCTTTACAACTGTCCAGTGACTCTTACTGGAATAAATTGGTATCTTCTCGTCATGCTTTTATGCGTCAGCTGCATTTAGACGAGCGCATAATATGGCATTGATGATGGATTCTATTGCATAAGCAAAAGGAATCACACTCATTAGACACTAGCTCAGCCAGTGTCCAAGACACTTCATCTTGCTAAGATCATTGCCATAAGACCTTTGGTGTGAAGCCATTCTTGGAATCATGCACATTGGAACTGTCCAGTACCTTATAACCATAGTGGTTCTGACACGATCCAATTAGCTCTTCTGATCCATCTCAATGGATCCATATTCCAAGAACTCACGCGACTTCTCCCATGTCTATCGTTAAATTTGACTTCCGACCCAAATCTTGGCAAGACTTTAGCGTCGGAACGTCGTTTATGAGATTAAGTACGTTCTTAACATACAATTTGAGAATTGCAATTATGCTCCCACTAGTTTACTTGTAAACGCACTGTTTCTATTCGTTCCTGATCGAGTCAAAGCCTTTGACCGTTTTAACAGAACATAGATTCCAACTCCAAGATGCTTGCTTCAACCGGTGAAGCTAACATGCATAACTAGCCAATTTTTCGGAGTTGGGGCTCACCATCGATTCTTTGAATTTCGCATGCTCATCACTTTTCAATGATCAACGGATCACGACAATCGGTCACGAGGAATCACCCTCGATTTAGTGATAGATCCTTTCGGATCTGCGAATTTCAGGCTCCACAGGTGTAGATCCTACAGCACTCTGTAGATCTAACCGCTGCTCTCCCTCAACAGGTTGAACAGCCTCCTGTGTTTCTCGAATTTCTTCGAGCTATACTTTTACTCCCACTATTCTTCTTGGAAAAACAGAGTTCCGAACAACAAAACTTTGTTCTCGGATTGGTTGCAAAAGTACTATGCCTCGGTTTCCCTTGGACAACCAGCGAAGCAGCACTTATCAGATTTGGATTCAAGTTTGTTTGTTGGCAACTGCCTTACACAAACCTTGCAATCCCAATTAATCAGAAAAACATATTTGAAAATCACCCAGTCCACATCCAATGTGGTGTTTTTCACTGATTCTGATAGAAAACTTATTTAGCGTAAACATGTTCATTTTAGAGCGTATTTTAAAAAAGGATAATGGAAGATTCATGTGACTCATCATTAATCAGAGCATATCCAATAAGATCTGATTCATTCTCTCATAAATACCATTCATGGTTTTCAGGAAAGATGAGTTGTGAAGCGATTTCACACTCATTAAGATGATCACTCAATTCTTGACTCAAGTATTCTCTTCCACGATTCAATCGAGAGATTCTAATACTTTTGTCATATTGTTTCTATACTTCATTTTGGAACTCCTCAAAGGATTTCTTCTTGTGTCTAATCAAATGAACACAGTCATACTTATTGAAGTCATCAATAAGTCAATGAAGTATTGAAGGTTTCCTTTGGCACTAATGCTCATCGGGCCGCATACATCAGTATGTGTAAGGCCCAACGAACCTCTGGCCCGTTTCTTTAGCTCTGCTAAAGAAGCCTTATTCATTTGGCCCAGCAAGCAGAATTCATGTCTCAATTGATTTACAATCAAATGAACCTGAAGCCCATAACTATGGAACTTCTGAATTCGCTGTGCTCTATTTGGTCAATTTGACTATACTGAGGAAAATTGAGCTCAAGTCATCAGACTTGAATCATTTGATATTTTTGTTATATTTAAGCGTATGTTGGTTTAAGATATAAAACCCTTTCAAAAGGGGTGCTACTATATGATATTTCATTAAGATCAAAAGAGCAAAACTTGTCTTTTATCAGAATGAAAAACATTCAAATTCTTACAAGAAAATGAAAGACATTTCTGCATAAAGCAGGTACATAGTAGCAATTACTTAATTCAAAAACCAAGCTTGAAAGGTTCCTACAAGTGCAGAATCTCTACGGCTTATGCAGAAACCATTGCTTCATACTAGGCACGCAGTTCCACTTGTCCTTTCTTCAACGTTCTACTGTTGCTTCGGCCCTGCATATTTCCAAAATATCAGTACCACAACTAGTATCCAATACATATGTAGAACTTGAATAAACAACACAATACCTGAAGAAGAAGTACCATACATCTTCTTCATCTCTTGTGAATCTTCCAAGAATTTAATGCAATCTCTCTTCCAATGCCCATACTCATTACAGTAGAAGCACTTTCTAACATCAGATGGGCCGGACTTGGGCTTATAAGATGACACAGGCTTATCTTGATTCCAAATCTGGACGGTCCTGCCTCTACCCTTGTCAACATAAGATTTCTCAAATCTTTTACCCTTCTTGATGCTTTGCTCTGCTGTCTTGAGCATGCCATGCAGCTCAGTCAAAGTCTTCGTCAAGCCTTTCTTGATGTAATTCTTAATGAACTTATCATAACTTGACGACAGTGACTGCAGAATGATGTCAGTTGCCAACTCTAAGCTGACAGGACAATCCAGTTTCCCCAGGTTATCAACGTAACCCATCATTTTAATGACATGAGGACTCACTGGAACATCCTCTGGTAGTCTGCACCCAGTGAGAGACTTCACCATCTGGAATCTCTCAACTCGTGCCAGATCCTGAAACTTCAGTTTCAGGCTGGTGATCATCTCTATTGGCGACTCCATATTCTCGTATTGACTCTTCAAGTCCGAGTTCATGGTAGCCAACATCAGACCACGCACATCTACCTACATCAATATAATGCTTATTCCAAGCATTATATACTGCATTCGAGCGATTGGCCCCAAGCCTTTCTGGAAGAGCTTTCTCAAGGACATAGTCCTTACTCTCCTGCTTGAGGATTAATCTCAAATTGGGATACCAATCCAGGAAATTTGACCCATTTAACTTGTCCTTTTCAAGGACGGGTCGTAACGAGAAGGAAGTTTTTAGACATAGGCTGAAAATTTTAATCAAAGAAAATTTTAGTTATGATTTCACGAAATGAGGAATCTTATCCAATAAGAAAACTCGCATTATATTCAAACAACGTTTCTTCTATGAATATAATGATCCAAGATCCTCAGATTACTAAAATTCGAGTGGGCGACTCGCCGTTACTCCAACTTTAGTTATCTAGGTAAGCAAATCATTGCTAATTGTACTCAGTATAACTCTTGGTTGTGGATAAGACAAACTATGTCTCATCCACTCTGACGTCTCTGGGCCCAGAACTTCTGATAGCCCAGTCAAGTAAAACCAATCTCTTCTGTCTTGTGATCACTGACAGTTGCAATGCAAGTCTGTCAATGACCATATGCCTTACTCATGTTGCAGTGGATATCAAGGACTCCAAGAGTATCCAACAAACGACACGAGTCTTGACAGTAGACAAGATTGGGCAAGACATCAAGATCACTTGATATTTAGTTGAGGAAATAGAACTTTAAAAGATTAGTAATTCAATCTCTTAGGCCATGCAATAGTTGATGTCAAGCACTGCAAGACCATCAACACTACTATCTGCCTTACTCATGTAATTGTGGACACCAAGCTCTTGGCAAGACTATCCAACAACGAAACGAGTCTTGACAGTTGACCATATTGAATAACTAAGCTTCGATTTAACACACATCCAATGTGTATTAAACAAGTTTAGAACATTTTTAACCTTTAATTTTAATTAAGTTTTAATCGTTCTAATTTCAGTGGGTTAGGTCATTCGGTTCGGTTTCTTAATTATTTGGTTCAAAACCAAACGATTACGGTTCGCATCGTCACCATATGCGTCGACAGAAACACTTGGTCGACTCTTGATATGCAACCTTTCAGATCATCCGAGATAACCGGTCAAATCCAATTTAACCAGTTCATCTAATCGAACCGATTCAATCAGTTTTAACTAATCGCGATAATCGGTCCAATCCAATTGAACCGACTTATCCAATCAAACTGATCTTAACCACCTTAACCAAGCATGATGACCAGTTCAATCCAATTGAACCGATTTAACCAATCGCAAGGTTTGTGTCGATCGACATTAAACTTGTGTCGATCGACACATCAGAGTATTAGGGATTTTGAATTAAACCGACATCACCATGCGAGATAACCAGTTCAATCCAATTGAACCGATCTATCCATTCGCATAGTCTGTGTCGACCGATGCACCCAGTGTGTCGATCGACACAGTGCGATTTCAAATCTTTCGCATTTTCGCGATGCATCGACCGACACACCCAGTGCATCGACCGATGCTGTGCGAAAACCCTAACATCTTTTATGAGGTTTCACGATGTATCGACCGACACAAGCAGTGTCGATCGACACCATGCGATAAACCCCAAAGTTATTTACGCGTTTTCGCTCTGTGTCGACCGACACACGCTTTGTGTCGATCGACACTATGCGACAAACACTAAAATTTTATTCGCTGTTTCGCGGTGTGTCGACCGACACAAGCTTAGTGTCGATCGACACAGTGCGACAACAGCAGTTCGTCGTTTTTCAACAGAAACTTCAATCCGAGATTAATTTCTATAAAACACGATTCAACAGGCAATTCACTAATCAAATTCATCAGTATTCGATTTAAATGCCTCAGATTCAATAGACTAAACCCTACCATGCTCTGATACCACTGTAGTATCTCCTGGGATCTAGGGTTTGTTATATTGAAATTACCAACCTCGTTCTTACCTCAGATTTGGCAGCGGAATAGTTGGTGAACGAGATCAGTAGCGAATCAAGTGCTTCGCCTCTACCAAGCACACACTCACACAACCTGGAACGCCGGGATGCTAGTGCCGGATTCAGGGAATGAGTTTTCGATGTCTCTGCTTTTTCTCTCTGAGAATTCCAGTGACGGCCCGGGTTCAGGTCGACCATATAAACCTTTATATATCGACCTGGAAATGACACCCTAAAACCGTCGGAGAAGCCCGACTCGTTTATGTCAAAACCCGATATGCATCGATCGACACACTTACTGTGTCGATCGACACACCTTCTCGAAAAGCCTGCATCGATCGACACACTCATGTATCGATCGACACATACATCATAAAACTCTATGTCAATGTAAATCCAATACACATCAACGTGATCATTATCAAATGATCATTCCCATATGTTAGCTTCCAGATTGCTTAGGTGTGTGACCCTATAGGATCATATAATACTGGCAGTAAGTCTACAACTTACAGATTACAAGAGGCTTCTAGCAAAGCATTACAATCACCAGTATTATACAAACGATTGATCTCGTTACACAACTACTATCAAGAGTGAGTACAAGTGTGATTTCAGGACACAATCCCAACAGGATCGAGGCGAACCCAAAGAAAATCGTGACCTTCCTTTAAATGCCTTCTCCAAGAAACACGAGGGAAGTGCAGAAGAAGTCCAAAGATTAACCGGGGGCATCGCCGCACCGACAAGTACATGTCGTTCTACCAGCTGCTCCGAAGCAACAAACACTTCCTCTGGGACGAACTATGCAAGTCTGCTTTTCAGCAACTCAAGGAATATCTCACCACTCCTCCGGTCCTCACTAAACCCAATGAGGGCAAAGTATTGTATCTCTACATCTCAGTCTTGGCCTCAACAGTCAATAACATCCTTGTACGCGAAGATCGAGGAGAGCAGAGGCCGATCTTCTACACGAACAAAGCCCTTGATGGGGCCAAATCTAGATATACGACCCTGGAAAAGCTGGTTCCACTGTAGTAACCTATTCACGAAAGTTGAGACCATAATTACAATCTCACGCCATTGTCATCCTCTCGAGTCATCCGAAGAAGAACATCCTTCACAGCCCGAACCAATCAGGTCGCCTGGCCAAATGGGCCATCAAGCAAAGCGATTACGATATCGAGTATCGATGTCCGATGAGTGTTAAATTGCATGTGTTGGCCGATTTCCTCTTCGATCATCCCTCGAACTCACCAAATCTAGCGAAGAAGAAACCCTTGGAATTTGTACGTAGATGGTTCGGCCTCCCAGCAGGGGGCCGGAATCGGAGTCCACCTCATCTCCCCGACAAAGGAACTGCTCTAGCAGTCCTTCAGTCTGGCCTTCCCGGCCACAAATAACAAAGCTGAATACGAGGCCTTCCTTGCTGGACTCCGTCTCACGAGAGGCTTCAAGGCAAAGAGACCCAAGGCATTCCCTGAATCGCAACTACTCACAAGCCAGTATAGCGGGGAATTCGAGGCAAGGAACGATAGGATGGATGCCTATCTAAGAGCGGTAAAATACCTGGTCGGGGAATTTGACTCGTTTGAGCTCGTGAAAATCCCCCGAACCAAAAATTTGGTTGCCGATGCACTAGCTGCCTTAGCGTCGACTTCGGATCCCATCCTCCAACGCACGATCCCAGTGGTATGCATCGACTAGCCAAGCATCGTCCTAGCCAAGGGCACGAGCCTTGCCATCCACCTCAAAACCAGCAAGTAAGACTCACAAGAGGGAGGCTCGGACTCCAAACACGACGAAGACGAAGATGACTGGAGGAACGAGATCATAGCCTATCTCTACGACAGAAGCCTCTCTGCCGAGAAATGGGCCGTTCGCAGGCTAAAGGCTTAGAACGCGTACTACAGCCTCATCGCCGAACGTCTCTACCGAAGTTCCGAGTCTAGCATCTTGCTAAATCATATTTTCGGAGACTAAGTGCACAAGGTCATGAAGGAGACCCATAAGGGAGACGGGGGAAACCATTAGGGAGGAAGAGCCGTCGCCTTCAAAATCAAAAATCATGGCTTCTACTCGCCGACCATGATGACCGACTGCATGAAGTTCATAGCCCATTGCGAGCCCTGCCAAAGGCACGGGCCGATAATACACTCGCCGACCGAGGATCTCTCGGCAGGTATAGCACCATACCCATTCATGAGATAGGCAATGGACATCGTCAGACCATTTCCTCCCTCATGCAATAAAAGGTAAATGATGGTTTTAACCGACTATTTCACTAAGACGGTAGAAGGAGAATCGTTTGGGAAGTGAAGGCCTAACACGTACGAAGGTTCGTGTGGAAAAATATCATTTGCCAGAATGGCCTCCCAATGAGATAGTTCCTGACAATGGCACTCAATTCATATCGAAACTCTGCGGGGGATTTTACGTATGCCGGAACATTAAGCTGCACAAATCGACCCCACGCTATCCCCAAGGAAACGGTCAGACCAAAGCTTCTAACCAAAAAATTATGGACGGACTTTGGAGAAGGTTAGTCGAAGAAAAAGACAGATGGGCGCATGAGCTATATGGAGTCTTATGGGCGTACCGGACCACTGCTTATCGAGCAACTGGGCGTTCCCCATTCGCACTATCTCACGGCGTAGCGTTAGCTCCAGCCTAAGCAGCGTTGGCGACCATATGACAAACAACGTGGTCTCTAGAACGAAGAACAAAACAACAAATACCTGAAGGACAGCTTCGACATGTTGGAAGAGGTACGGCAGCAAGCGACCTTACGAATCAAAAACTATCAAAAGCAGGTAGCCAAGTACTATAACAAGAAAGTCCGAGGCCGCCATTTCATTGAGGGCAATCTAGTGCTCAGAAGGGTGCACGAAAACACCAAAGAACGTCCCATAACGAAGCTCGGCAGCAACTAGGAAGGTCCTTACCAAATATCCAAGATAGTACGACCGGGAGTTTACGAACTCATGACGATGGACGGCGAAGACATCCAGCGAGCGTGGAACACCATGCACAAACCAAAATGAATAGTTAACCTGAGATAAACCCGCGCTTGATCCGACTTTGACCATGTGGACTGATAAGAACGGCGTGGAATGAGAGTTGATCGGCGGTCTCCGGCGTTGACCAAATGTTGAGCGGTGTGAACTAAGAGTTGACCTGTTTTGACTAACGGGCGGTTGACTGGCTGACTGTCGGTGTGGACTCTGGCGGCTTCTCGCGTGCCTCATTACCGCCAGCATGGATTCTGGAAAGACTCCAACGTTGAGCGGCAGAGTAGCTGATATGACTAGCGTTGACTTCTCCGGTCAACTACTCCGGCGACTTCCTCCGGCGAGAGTGGAGAATTCGGAGAGAGGTTGTAAGGTGAGGCGGTTCTCTAGCGAGTTTCCTGCGAGAATTCCGACCACTCTCCGGTAACTTTTTCGGAGACGTCAAGGCTTTCCGGCAAGATTAAGCGAGTGATTAGGGGTTTATTTAGGTGATTAATGACTTAATAATGATTAGGGATTGACTAAGGTGGTTGAAGATGGAGATTAAGGCTTTTAAAGTAAGGTTTTATGGTTACTTTAATGTCAAGCAACCAAGGGAGATAAGGGAGGTGGTCTCTGACGGTTTGGAGGGAGGAGGAGATGAGTTTTTGTGAGTTGGTAGTGAAAGAAATGGTGGAGATACAAGCCTTTTTGTAGCTAAAACCCTTCTTCCCATGCTTGACACTTAAGGGACCAGATGTCCTCATGCATGGAATTTGGTACATGCATCTTGAGAACACAAAATATGTGATTAAATGTATGTAGTCTCCAGCTCACTCTCGGCCAATCGGTGATCGCCAAGTGTCACCGACAATCCGATCCGAGATTCTGACAAATCCTGAAAACCGTTTCAATGTTGTAATGAGAAAAGGGCAGAAGGGTTATAAGCAATCACGGCTTGCGACTCGATGATGGGAGGCGATCAACAGATCGCGACTAAGTCACACAGTGAAGGTAATCTGATGATGAATGGGGTATATACGATAAAAACTGGATCGGCTGGGGCGATCAGACTAGGAAATTTCTATTTCGATCAATGGGAAGTGAAGGGTGATGCGGACCGACAGTTGGAGGAATCAAGACGTAGATATACAGACTGGTCGAGAGAGACCGTTAGTTGGTTTGGAAGGTTGTCTTGACCGAACCGCGACTCACGGCTTAGACGTGTGCTACGATGGTTGGTTGGGGTCTGGCTACGGCTTGATCAGCGGAATGGGGTAAGGTCACGGTCACCGGAAGAAGGGTCGCGTGGATCGGGTCGCGCACAAAACCGGCTGATAAGCCGAGGAAGGATGGTTTGACTGTTAGGCGGATACCGACCACGTGTGGATCTGCCGAGGGATGGACTTGGCTTGGTTTTACCAATAGATTAGATCAGTTACAAATTGAGTGTTTGACGACTGGTCGTCACGAACAGGTGAAAGAATGGGCCATTTAGCGGGTACGATGGGTTGTATTTTGGGTGTATTGTCTGTTTTATCAAGAGATGCCATAAGGCAGTTTCGACAAATAGAGAAAGTGAGAAAAAGGCGGTTGGTCAACTGGAATCGGACGGACAGAAACGGTAGTTGATCGGACTCGGACTGATGATGGGTGAACGGATCGCATCGGTACGGGATGTGTGATTGACCAGGACAGTGGGAAGCATCTTAATGGGTTAACTGGAGCGTTCTTTCTGGCGGTTACATTGTAGGCGATAGGCGGGATGGATGGATATGACAGGCAAACATATTGATTGGAATGGTCTGGATTGATCGACTGGGATGCGCGTCGGATCCGGTATGGCGGACAGATGGGATGCATGAAAGGCGATTGAGTAAGACTGAACGGAAGTGGTATGGATGACTTGGTGTCATCTCTCCTCGTTACCTAGACATGTGGGGCTGATTGGTTGAATGTCTTTGTAATGAGGAATTGGTCTGACAGTTGAAGCAGTTAAATGGTATGCGAGAGCATGGTGGTCATGTAGAAGAATCCTGATGATCTCTATTGTACTTGGTCATGTGGGATGGTTGGGTGAGTGACTAAGTACGAGGGAGATATGTTATGTGGGGTTGGATGATTAATCCTAAGTAGCTGGGATCAGATAGTTGAGACAAGGGATTCGGATCGTGAAGAGTTTGTTTGGATTCAATTGAATCACGAGTGAGTTCAGAGTTACGAAAGAATGGGCTATAATAGTAGAAGTAAACGCAAGGAATTTTGAAGCATGACGTGGAACTGACTTCATACTGACTTCACTTAAAAGGCTAAGTACTTGTTTAAATAGTCGAATATTGTTCTAAGGAATGATTAAAACGTAATAGGTGAATGAACCATTTTAAATAAGACTTAGGTGGTTAGACAAGAAAGATAGGATTGGAACCACGAAATGAATTTTACAGAAAAAAATTTGAGAATTTCTTGGGTTCACGGATGGATAAACCAAAATAGTTCTTTGGAAGAACGCAATCCAGGTTAGGGATATTTCTGGTGCGTAATGTTAAGGATAATGGATCTAAGCTAGAAAATGACTAAGGAAATTCATTAGAAAGATCCGGAGAAATACATGCCCTATAAGGCAAAATTAGAGTTAAAAATGGATAGAAGGGAGGTTAGGCTAAGAAGCGGCCTAATCCGGATAAGCATCGACCACGGCCTTGGAAGACCGGGTCAGGGTGTTTCAGGTTTTAACTATAGAGTATAGTTCAAATTGGTTGTGAGGTCATCACTACGATATAGTGTGGTTGAAATTAAGGCCGGAGCTTGCAAGCTGAGATGACCATAGCTAGAGCCAGTTTTCTATTGTCGGATACCGTGTCTCTACGTCTATTAGTATTTTTCTCACATAAAAGATTGGTTGATGCTCGTTATGCTCTTGGTGAACTAGTAGTCTACTTATTATCACAGATGACACTGCGATGTAGAGGTAGAGCGGCCGTCCTTCCACTGGTTTGGCTAATATGGGAAGTTCGCTCAGATAAGCTTTGAGTTGTGTGAATGCCTCTTCACACTCTTTGTCCCACAGAAATTTTTGTTTCCATTTAGGAGCTGATAAAACGGGAGACATTTTTAGTAGATCGGGAGATAAAGCATTTAGAGCTGCTATTATCCATGTCAGTTGTTGCACTTCATGAGTGGTGTTATGAGACAGCAACTCTATGAAGGCTACGATCTGTTTAGGGTTGTCTTTGATTCCTCTTTCAGTCACGATGAAACCGAGGAACTTTCCGGAAAACACTCTGAAGGAGCATTTAGCTGGGTTCAATATCATATCATATTGATTTAAGATCGAGAAGCATTCTTTTAGCTGAGATGGTCTGCAAACATTTCATCGATATAGACTTCCATGGTTTGACCGAGCTGGTGTGCAAACAGTTTGTTTACTAGGCGCTGGTAGGTCGCACCCACATTCTTTAGTCTGAAGGGCATTACCTTGTAGCAGTAGATATTTTGGTCTGTGATAAAAGCTGTTTTTCTTGGTCTTCTGGGGTCATCATGATTTGATTATACCCAATGAAAGAGTCCATGAAGGATAGGAGCTGATAGCCAGATGTAGCTTTTACCATACGGTCTATGTGAGGAAGTAGAAAGTTAGCCTTAGACCAAGCTTTTTTGAGGCTGGTGAATTCAATACAGACTCTCCACTTCCTGTTTTTCTTTTTGACGAATACTAGATTAGTGGGCCAGTCGGGGTATTTGACTTCCTTGATCTTATCTACTCATAATAGTCACTCAACCTCATCGTTAACTGCTTTAGCTCGATCGGGGTCGAGCCTACGCCGTTTTTGTTTAAAGGACTTGTAAGTAGGATCAACGTTTAGGTCGTGAGAGGTCACTTCCCAGCTGATCTCTTTCATATATGTTGTGGACCACGTAAAGGTGTCCCCGTTGTCTTCGAGGAAAGTAATAAGCTCATCTCTGATTGGGTTTGTTAGGTCTGCTCCGATACCGTTGCACCTCTCGGAATTGGTATCATCGATGCAGAATTATACAGCGATCTCTTTTCGAGATCCACATACCATTGGGTCTTTGTTGTGAAGGAATTTCTAGCAGATCCTAATCATATTAGGCAACCCTTGTCTGAATTCCAAGCCTAGGATCTAGGGTTCATGTATATTGAATCTTTGGATCTCATAATTACCTGGTGATTAGCAGCGGAAGATTTGCAGATAATCGAGATCTAGAGCGCCTCAAATGCTGCGCCTCTACTGGTATCCACACGCACACAAACTGAACAGAAGGGATGCTAGTGCCTTTAGAGATCAGATCTCTCAAGAGGTTTCTGTTTCTTTTCTGGTGGCAGTGAATTAGGTTGGAATAGTGTTTAGGTCGACCATATATCTTATATATGTCGACTTGTACCACACACACGAATTAACCAACGATTAACCCGAGTTTAATCTGGTACTTCGCGAGTTGTGTCGACCGACACACTTGCTGTGTCGATCGACACTGCTCCAGAAAATTGATATCGAATGCATATCAAATATGCATTCTCCAGATCATTACATTAATGATCAACCTCATATACTACGTCCAGTTTGCTTAGGTGTGTGACCCTGTAGGATCATATAACACTAGCAATGAGTTCTAAACTCATTGATCATAAGTGGCTTCTAGCAAAGCATTATGACTGCCCAATGTCGTATGATTGTCTCATCTCGACAATACGACTTTCACTGAGAGTAAGTACAATAGATTTCAGGACATTCCCAACAATCTCCCACTTGTACTGCAATCATCTATTCCTTTAATCCCTTCGTCACTATATCTCGATCTGGCATAAGGCAAGATCTGTGTCACCCTTATTTAGCCAAGATCATGTTCATCGAACTCCGATTTATACTGATAAGACAAACGACTGACAATCACCTCGTTTGAGTGTGGCCACACATTTCTCAATATCAAATCTTTGATGGGCCCTGAGATATATATCTCCTGTTATATAGGAGGGACAAATCCCATCTTGTTTCATCCCTGTTTCTTCACACACTTCATGATACGCCCAATCAATGCCTTTATAGTCACTAGTTACGGCTGATGTTTGACAAGGTTAAAGCGGACCAATTCATATGTAAGAAAACATGATGAACTCAGGTCTAAGAACTACACTCTATAGTCGTAATGAAAACTCTCATGACACTTATATAACTATCCCGTAGAGTTCTCATCAGTGGGTCATGTCCGATCCTGTGTTCTCCAACACATATATATGTGATTGACTTTAATACTCTTATTAATGACTCCATGAAACTTAGTCATCAGTCACCTCACATACTAGTCTCACGCGGTTGTTAATGTCCCACTTTAACATCCTTGACCAGGGACCAACTTAATTTATGTCATTTATCACTTATAGGGTTTCACGATCAAGTCACATACTTGATGACCTATAAAATGTCATAAATTACTTTGGGACTATTATTTAATAACCATTATTAAATAAAACAGATGTCAGATTTCAATAACATAATCAAATTTTGTTTATACGAACATTATATCATAACTAAAATTAACAACAACAACTCCCACTAAAATTAAGATCACATCTTAAGACATCTAATGTCTTTAGCAGTAGTCTGACCCTCATTCGCTCTTGCTCAGCGTGTGTCGAAAGACACTGCGTCTTGCTAAGAGTAATACCAAGAGTCATTTGCATGAGGCCCTTCTTGGATCCTGCATATTGGACCTGTGCAAGACCTTATCACCATAAGTATCTTGACACAATCCAATTGGCTTGTCCAATCTATCTCCATAGATTCTTATTCCAAGAATGTATATGGTTTCTCCCATATTTCTCATCGAAAAACAACTTTCGAGTCAAGTCTTAACAGACTGAAACAATGGAACTTTATTTCCGAGAAGTAGTATGTTATCAACATACAATATTAGAAATGCAACTGCGCTCCCACTAGTCCTCTTGTAAACACACGGTTCCTCTTCGTTCCTGACGAAGTCAAACCTTTTTGACTGCTTCATCAAAACGAAGATTCCAACTCCGAGATGCTTGCTTCAATCCGTAAATGGATCGGCGAAGCTTGCATATCTTCCTAGCTTCATTAGGATCAATGAAAAACTTCAGGTTGTGTCATGTACACATCCTTTTTCCAGAATTCCATTAAGGAAAACTGTTTTCACATCCATCTGCCAGATCTCATAACCATTATGAGTGGCGGTTGCTAGGAGAATCCGAATGGACTTTAAGCATGTTGACTGGGGAATAGGTTTCTTCATAGTCAACACCATGAATTTGCTTGAAACCTTTTCCACCAACCTAGCTTTGTATATCTGAATATAACCATCCATGTCATCTTTTCTTCTTGAAAATCCATTTACTCACAATGGCTTCTACACCATCGGGTAAATCAACCCAAGTCATACTTGGTTCTGTGACATGGATCCCATTCCGGATTCAGCGGCTTTCAGCCATTTTCGGAGTCAAGGGCCATCATTGCTTCTTCAAAATTCGCAGGCCCGTCACTTTCAATGATCAGTAGATCACGGCAATTGGTTACGAGAAATCCACATTTCTCGGGTTCGTGACGGATCCTTTCGGATCTGCGAGCTTCAGTTTTCTGTAAAAGTCGCGCACACATGTCTCATATGTATACTTTTACCACGACCTAATTAACCAAGATTAAAACCGTAGTTAATTAAGTTATAAACCAAAATCAATATTTGGTTCGCGATCTGTGTCGATCGATGCAACTTTTGTGTCGATCGACACTTCTTCAGAAACTCGCCATTTAAATGTATATCGAATATACATTCACCAGATCCTTTGTAAACTTTAGGCACCACATGTGCAGGTTCTACAACTCTTTGTAGATCCAACTGCTGCTCTTCCTCATCAGGTTGAGCAGTCTCCTGTGATTTTCGAATTTCTTCGAGTTGTACTTTTACTCCCACTGTTCTTCCTGGAAAGAAAGTCTTTCTCAAGAAAACATAGTTCTGAGAAACAAACAATTTGTTCTCGGACCGGTTGTAAAAGTAACATGCCTTGGTTTCGTTAGGACAACCAATGAAGTAGTACTTATCGGATTTGGATGTGAGCTTATCAGAGATTAAATGTTTTATATAAGCCTCACAACCCCAAATCTTCATGTAAGACAAATCAGGAATATTAACAGTCCACATCTCATGTAGTGTCTCTGTAACTGATTTCGATGGAACCCTATTTAGTGTAAACGCAGATGTTTCTAGAGCGTATTCTTAGAAGGATATTGGAAGATCTAAGTGACTCATCATTGATCGAACCATATCTAATAAAGTCCGATTCAGGAAGAGTGAATTGTGAAACACTTTCACAATCTCACAGATGATCACTAAATTCTTGACTTAAGTATTCACTTCCATGATCTCATCGTAGAGCTTAATACCTTTGCCAAATTGATTTTGTACTTCATTCTGGAGCTCTTTGAACTTTTCAAAATTCTGACTTATGTCTCATTAGTAAGACATAACCTTACCTACTGAAATCATCAGTAAAGGTAATGAAGTACTGAAAGTTTTTTCTCTAGCACTAGTGCTCATTGGCCCATATACATCCGTATGTATAAAACCCAATAAGCCTCTGGCCCTTTCATTTTGATCGTCCACAACCTGTATCGACCGATGCACCGTTTGTGTCGATCGACACTACCTTTGTTGAAAGGGGCCTCCGTCATTTTACCCAATGAACAAGATTCACTTTACTCATATGATTCATAATCAGATGAGCCCAAGAGCCCATCACTATGGAGCTTCTGAATCTGTTTCTCATTAATGTGGCCCAAAACGACAATGCCAGAGAGAAGTTTGATTCGTATCATTTGACTTGAATCTCTTGGTATTAATGTTATAGTTAGGCACGTCCTGGTTTAGAACATAAAGTCCATTCTCTAATGGATTGCTACTATAAAATATATCATTGTAATCAAATGAATAACACTTATTCTTAATTTGAAAACTGATATCCTTCCATATCCAAACAAGGAATAGAAATAATATTTCTGCTCATAGCAGGTACATAGTAGCAGTTTTAAGTTCAAAACATGCCATAAAAGAAAACAAATGAAATACTCCTACGGCTAATGCAGCAACTCTTGCTCCATTTCCCACGCGTAGATCCACTTGTCCTTTCTCCATAATCCTACTTTTGCTCAGGTCCTGCACATTTTCACAAAATATGAATACCACAGCTGGTATCAAATACCCAATAAGTAGGACTATAAGAAGTAACATTTACTTCTATAACATAATACCTGAAGAAGAAGTCTCGTACGTCTTCCTCGGCTTCTCATAATCTTCCAAGAATTTATTGCAGTTTCTTTTCAAATGCCCATAACCATTACGATAACGACACTTAACATCTTCAGAAGGACTGGTTTTAACCTTAGGAGCATGGCCAGACTCGCTTGGATTCACAATCGAGCTCGTCTTGCCATCACCTTTGTTCTTATCAAGTTTCTTAAACTTTTTACCCTTTTGTACCATAAGGACATCTGGGGTGTCCTTCTTGATGTTAGGTTCAGCAGTCTTAAGCATCCCATGCAATTCAGTCAACGTCTTTGTCAAGTTGTTCATGTTATAGTTCATAACAAATTGATCATAGCTTGACGGCAGTGACTGCAGAATGATGTCAGTAGCCAACTCTTGGCTAATGGGACAGTCCAGTTTCCCCAGGTTATCAATATAACCCATCATCTTAATGACATGAGGACTAACTGGTTCGCCCTTTGGTAGCTTGCACTCAATCAGAGATCTTACCGTCTGGTATCTCTGAGTTCGTGCCTGCTCCTAAAACATACTTTTCAGGCCAGTGATCATCTCTATTGGCGACTCCACGTACTCATATTGCTTCTGCAATTCCGAGTTCATGGTAGCCAACATGAGACAACTCACATCCACCGCATCATTAGAATGCTTATCCCAAGCATCCTTATCTGACTGCCAGGCATTGGCTCGGTACTTCTTGGGGAGAACTTTCTCAAGGACATAGTCCCTCTTCTCCTGTTTGAGAACAATTCTCAAGTTCCGATACCATTCAAGAAAGTTTGATCCATTTAACTTGTCCTTCTCAAGGACGGATCGCAGGGAGAAGTTGTTACGATGGTTTGTGCTAGACATAGCTGGAAAAACAAGGGAGGTTTAGTTATGGTTTGTTCAAGAAATGAGAAGTCTTAACAATTAAGAAAACTCGCATTATATTCAAACAATGTTTCCTCAAATGAATATAATGATCCAAGACCCATACTTCACTAAACTTGAGTGAGCCACTGGCTATCACCCAAATTTTAGCTATCTAGGTAAGCAACAACTTTGCTAGTTATATCCAATATAACTCTTGGTTTTGGATTGACATCTCATGTCCAATCCACCTGATGTCTCTGAGCCCAAAACGATTTTGATGACTCAGTCAAGTAAACCAATCTCTTAAGTCGTGTAATTGTTGATGCCTTGCACTGCAAAATCATCAACATGATTACCTCATGTCTTACTCATGTACTTGTGGACATCTCGCACTGCAAGTCTATCGCACAATGAAAAGAGTCTTGACAGTTGACAAGATTGGAAAGACATCAAGTATCACTTGATATTTGGTTGAGGAACGGAACCATTTAAAACGTTCAGTCTTATTATGTTTTAATTCTTCTAATTAATTGATTTATCTTGCTTTGGTTTTGTGATTTCAGGTTCCATAACCTAAAACATCGAATCTGATGTCGACCGACACTACTTTAGTGTCGATCGTTGCAGAATAACCAAAACCAATCCGCGATAACTGATCAATCCAATTGATCCGGTTTTGACTACCGGTCAGTGTCGATCGACGCTACATTAGCATCGGTCGACACCAACCTTATCAAACCAATCGCAATTAAACCATTCTTAGTGTTTAACCATTATTAACCAAGCTCGATAACCGGTCCAATCCAATTGAACCGATTCATCAATCTCGCGAGGTTTGTATCGATCGACACTAGGCGAAACCTAATTTTGTTCAGGTTATCCTTCTGTGTTGACCGACACCGTATTGGTGTCGATCGACACAAGGCGATAAACCCTAATCGTTTTTCAAGCAAAAAACCTAAAACTAGATTTTCATGAAAACGAATTTTAGCATGTTTGTATCAACTATACAGAGATCCAGATTCAACTAATCTAATCAACATACTACAGATTCAATAGAACCCTAAGGCTCTGATACCACTGAAGGAATTTCTAGCAGATCCTAATCATATTAGGCATCCCTGGTCTGAATTCCAAGCCTAGGATCTATGGTTCATGTATATTGAATCTTTGGATATCATAATTACCTGGTGATTAGCAGCGGAAGATTTGCAGATAATCGAGATCTAGAGCGCCTCAAATGCTGCGCCTCTACTGGTATCCACACGCACACAAACTAAACAGAAGGGATGCTAGTGCCTTTAGAGATCAGATCTCTCAAGAGGTTTCTGTTTCTTTTCTGGTGGCTGTGAATTAGGTTGGAATAGTGTTTAGGTCGACCATATATCTTATATATGTCGACTTGTACCACACACACGAATTAACCAACGATTAAACCGAGTTTAATCTGGTACTTCGCGAGTTGTGTCGACCGACACACTTGCTGTGTCGATCGACACTGCTCCAGAAAATTGATATCGAATGCATATCAAATATGCATTCTCCAAATCATTACATTAATGATCAACCTCATATACTACGCCCAGTTTGCTTAGGTGTGTGACCCTGTAGGATCATATAACACTAGCAATGAGTTCTAAACTCATTGATCATAAGTGGCTTCTAGCAAAGCATTATGACTGCCCAATGTCATATGATTGTCTCATCTCGACAATACGACTTTCACTTAGAGTAAGTACAATAGATTTCAGGACATTCCCAACATGTTGCGTTTGACCTCTCGTTCTGCGAGCTCATTTCTTTTCTGTAATTGCTACAATTCATATTTTTCTATATGCCGATAGCCATCTGAGTATAACACTCGGGCGGCCTTTTGGCTTCCAAAGATCGTATTGAATCCTTTAGGGCCATGAAATTTGATGCATTGATGGTATTTGGAAGAAAATGCTTTCATGGTGTAGATCCATGGCCTGCCAATAATTGCGTTATAGGGATTTGGCATGTTCACTACCGTGAAGTCTATTTATTTTAAAATTTCGGCGACGTTGACAAGTAGTCGGATTGTGCCTAATGAATACGTCATTTCACTCGCAAAGCCTGTGAGAAAAGCTCGACTACGGGTGCGTCGTCATGTGGTATGTCCAAGTTTAGCGTTTCTCTTTCCAATAACAAGATTTTGTGGTTAGGTCCTTTTAGTTTGCTTTCATTTCTAGAGTCTTTGAAGACTTTTTGTTTGAATTTTGATATATCATGGTTTTCTAGGTTTTCAACCATGATATAGTTGTATATATTGAGTCTTTTACCTGGTTTTTCGAGTCTATTGAGTCTTTTACAGGTAAGCTAGCGTTTGGAGCAAAGGATGGGATTATAGGACGTTTCTGGTGATTTGTGCAACGAGCTGAAGTTGGTGTCTCGACCACGATTGAGTGTCGACCGACTCTGGCTTTAATGTCGGTCGACATTGAGCGCGACAGAACAATACCCGAGAGTTAAAGACAAGTTTTGAAGATTTTCATAATTGCCCAGAAGTTTTCCTTAATTCTAAACTGGCCCCAAAACGTGTTTAGAGAGTTTAATTAGGTTTTCAGACTCAATCTATCTTGTTCTTACTTTTGTTCTTGCTTGAGAGATTGAGAGATATTGAGTCGGGGCTGATTCTTGCTACTTGTAACCTTGAGAGAAGGATTTCGAACCCCTTTTATTTTATCTATTAAGTCTTTTGGTTTTCCATTCATGATGTGTTGTTTGATTACTAATATGTCTGAGTAGTAACCTAGTTAGATTTAGGAATTCTCACAAAGGTTTTATGCTTGCTTGATAACTGATTGATTAGGATTCACCATCTATTGTTCATAACCTAAGTTGTGCTTAATACTAAATTCTAGCCTGATCACCTAGGGTTTAGATCTTAGATAATTAACAATAGCACGAGAGTGTGAGTTATAATCTGAACAAACTTAGAGTGAGAAATTTGACTAGATACAAAGAGATTTGGTTTAGGAAAATTATGAACCGATAGAACCTGTTCTTAATGCTTGTTTAGAACTCTAGGATCACAAAGAGATTTGGATCGCTAGGTTGCTAGATATATAAATAATCTCAGCGAGAGTTGGATTATTTAGCATTGTGTTTCTAGTTCTTGAACATGTGTTTAATCTGAATCCGGTTAGTTAAGTGTCTTGCATAGTATAATTCCCGAGAACTTCCTAAGTTTGACGCATTTATCTTATTGAAAACACTTTCTCGTTTGCTTGCTTGCTTTTATTTACTACTTTCTAAGGATTTGATTTAGCTTAACTTGACGGCATATAATATACCGTGTGACCGTGAGTTCTTGTGGATTCGATACCCTGAAATACTACAATAGCATAATTGTGCACTTGCAGTAGAATAGGGATAAAACTTTACACCTATCAAATTTTTTTATTGCGTTTACCGATTCAAAATAGAACTTCTAACCTCCACAAATGAAGTTAACGCTTTTTGGAGGTGGGCATTGTTGGAATTGTGTCCAGTAATCTCGGTACTGTCTCTAGAAAGTAAGAGTATGTCAAAGATCAGACATAAGTCATATAATACTGGGGGTCATGATGGCTTGCTAGAGTCCGCTCATGATCTATAAGTCTTGGACTTATTGCCTTTATTATATGATCCCATATGGGTCACACGCCTAAGCTAACAGGAAAATGTGTAGGAACGGTTTAGCAGAAGTACGGTAAAAGTGCTAGGCATTTACTGTACTTAGAGAGAATAAATGGGTTTAGTCACTGTGTGTCGATCGATGCACAAGGTGTGTCGATCGACACAGTGCGAGAACGCCGTCGAGTTAATTGGTTTTTGGGCCAAAGGCCCAAACGGAACTGGACAAGTTTTATAAATAAAACTTGAGACGAGTTCAGGCAATTAACCCTAGCCCCAGCCGCGAGCCTCCTCTCTCTCTGCGCCGATTTCCCGTGTGGTCTAGCAGCCTCTCTTCCTGCTTGGTGTGCGTGTGTGAACCTCTGGAGGAGTTATCACTCGGTGGCTCTCTGATCTCTGACCATACCATCCCTTTCCGCTGCATAAACAGGTATAAGGTGAGATCATCAATTGTTTCTATTCAAGAGAACTTAGATCAGCATGTTTAGGACTGTTGAATCTGTGAATTGAATCTGGATTAACCCCTAAACATTACTACAGTGGTATCAGAGCTATTGGTTCTGGTTTTTCTTGTTTAGATTCAAGTTTAGGATTGTTTTCTTGTTTAAGAAGTGTTTTGAATCAACTACTGATAAGAGAAATCACTTAAGCAACAAGGAATTGAAACCTAAACACACTTGAAATCGCAAATCCAAGCTATATTGATTTGGAATGCGATTTTCATAAAGAAGTATCGGCTGTGATCGCATGGATCGATCGATACGATCGCATGGATCGGTCGATACAACCGCTAGAGATCGACTGCAATCGCATGGATCGATCGAACGATCGCATGGATTTCGCATATCTCGGCCAAGCCTGCTCAACGCGTGAACGCATCGATCGATGCTGAGAGCATCGACCGATGCGATTGATGAATCGATCGATGCGGTTGATGAATCGATCGATGCGGTTGGTTCATCGATCGATACGGTTGGGTTTAAGGCTCGGTTTAAAAATTTTATTAAAATTATAATCGTCGCGGTTCAATAAACAGAATTAATAATTTTATTAAGTTCTGGTTAAACCGGGATAAGAAATCCAATGTCGAAATAATTATTGGATTTAGTGCCTAAACCAGGATTTTCTAATTTGATTTGGTTGGACCAAATAAATTGAGAAAATCCGGTTTAGTAAATAACCGGTTGACAATTGTGGTCATCGTAGTAATTAAAATTTGGTTAGACCAATTTTAATGAACCAGACCGGTTATGTCATTTAATTGGACAATTGGGTCATGTCTTGGACATGGACCAATTCTTGGGCCTCGGGCCAAGAAGTTAAAACAATTGGGCCAATTATTTGAGTCTTTCTTCAGATTAATTTAAAATTTATTTTATAAAATTATAAAGTCGATTTTAAATTAAAGTTTCCGAAATTTTGAAATTAGAAAGTTTCTTAAAATAGAAGTTTCTAGATTTGCGGGTTTTGGATTTTAAAGAAATTTCTAAAGTTAGAAAGTTTCCGGTTTTAGAAAGTTTCCAATTTTAGAAAGTTTCCTAAAATAGTAGGTTTCCAAAAATAGAAAGTTTCCCGAAATAGTAATCTTCTATTTTGGGAATGAAATTTTAATAAACCTACGAACCTCAAATAATATCAAGCGTTGGATGTCTTGCCCAGTCTATGTCAGCTGTCGAAGCCCATTCAATTGTATTCATGGCCTTACAGTGTGAGGGTGTCTACTTTTGCGTGGATAAGACGGTTTGTGATTCATAAATGTCATTGGGAGTCCCAGACATTAATGATTACATGACTGTATAGTCTGGTTTTCTTGACTAGGCCATCGGGAGTCCCGGGCCTTGAGACATCAGAGTGGATTGGGCCTCGGGCCCAGATTCACAACCAAGAGTTATATCACGGATATAATTAGCCGACATAGGGCTTACCGATATAAGCTGAGGTTTGGTGACGGCCAGTGGCCCACTTTAATCTTAGTTATATGTGGATCTTGGAATCATTATATTCTATTGAGGGTAACTTATGTTATTGAATATAATGCGTGATTAATCATATTAAATATAATATGAGATTAATCATATTGAACATAATAACTAATAACCTTTTTATCTTATATATTTCAGCTATGACTACTACAAGCACACAAAACACATTCTCAATCCGGTCTGTTCTCGAGAAGGAGAAGCTGACTGGAACGAACTTCCTGACGTGGTCAAGGAACTTGAGGCTGGTCCTCAAGCAGGAGAAGAAGGATTATGTCCTTCGTGATCCTCTCCCCGAGAGGCCTGCTAACAATGCCGCCAGGACTCTGCATAATGCTTGGGAAAAGCATTCGTCAGATGAAAATGATGTGTATTGCCTTATGTTGGCGACAATGACTGGTGAGCTGCAAATGCAGTTCGAGAGTGTGTTGTCACCAATTGAGATAATGGCAAGCCTGAAATCGCTTTTTCAGGAGCAGGCTAGGACTGAGAGGTTTCAAACAGTTAAGAACCTCTTGGACTGCAAGTTGGCTGCGAATGCGGCAGTGAGTCCTCATGTCTTGAAGATGATGGGTTATCTCGATCATCTTCAGAAACTCGACTGCCCAATCAGCCAGGAACTTGCCTGCGACATCATTCTGCAGTCATTACCTGCAAGCTATGATCAGTTCATTCTGAACTTTAACATGCATGGCTTGAGTAAGACATTGCCTGAGCTTCACGGAATGCTCAAGACTGCAGAGCCCAACTTGAGGAAAACCGCCAAGGACCCCAATGTGCTTATGGTGCAAAAGGGCAAGGGGTTTAAGAAATCCTCTGCTAAGGATAAGGGAAAAGCCAAGGCTGTCCAAGTCGCGGACAAGGACACGCCAAAGCCCAAGCCCAAGTCCAAGGCTGGGCCAACTGACATATGCAGGTTCTGTAAAGAACCAGGGCATTGGAGGAGAGAATGTAAGAAATTCCTAGAAGGTCTAAAGGAATTGAAGAAGAAGACTCTCGAGACTTCTTCGACAGGTATTTTTGTTATAGAAGTTAATACAACTACTTCTGATAATACCTCATGGGTTATGGATACTGGTTGTGGGGCTCATATTTGTACTAATATGCAGGCACTCAGCAACAGTAGAAGGCTGAAGCAAGGACAAGTGGAGCTACGAGTTGGGAATGGAGCGAAAGTTCCAGCACTAGCTGTAGGCACATACTTGTTGTCTTTACCTTCGGGATTGATTTTAGAACTCAATAATTGTTATTTTGTACCTGCTATAAGCAGGAATATTATTTCAATTTCTTTGTTGGATTTGGAAGGTTATGATTTTTCAGTTAAGAATAAATTATGTTCCTTCAATCGCAACAATTTGTTCTATGGTTCTGCCCCTCTTACGAATGGGCTTTACATACTCGATCAATCCGCGCCAATTTATAACATTAATACCAAACGGTTCAAACCTAATGAGGAGAACCGAACGTTTCTATGGCATTGTCGTTTAGGGCACATCAGCGAGAAACGCATCAAGAGGCTCCATTCGAATGGACTTCTTGGCTCATTTGACTTTGAGTCATGTGAGAAATGCGAATCCTGCATGATGGGCAAAATGACACGGGCCCCCTTTAATAAACCTAACGAGAGGGCCAGTGACTTGTTGGGCCTGATACACACTGATGTGTGTGTCCCAATGTCCACTAATGCAAGAGGAAACTATCAGTACTTCATTACCTTCACTGATGATTTCAGTAGGTATGGATATGTTTATTTAATGAAACATAAGTCTGAATCTTTTGAGAAGTTCAGAGAATTCCAAAATGAAGTACAGAACCAACTTGGCAAAAGCATTAAGGCTCTTCGGTCCGACCGAGGAGGAGAATACTTAAGCCAAGAATTCAGTGATCATCTAAGAGAGTGTGGGATCGTGTCCCAACTCACTCCTCCCGGAACACCTCAATGGAATGGTGTGTCTGAGAGGAGAAATCGGACCTTATTGGATATGGTTCGATCTATGATGAGTCACACAGACCTTCCAATATCCCTTTGGGGATATGCTCTGCTAACAGCAGTGTTCACTCTAAATAGAGCGCCATCGAAAGCAGTAGCAAAGACACCATATGAATTATGGACTGGAATGGCTCCAGTGCTGTCTTATCTAAGAATTTGGGGTTGTGAAGCCTATGTCAAGAGATTAATCTCAGATAAGCTTACACCAAAATCTGATAAATGCTACTTCATTGGTTATCCGAAGGAAACCAAGGCTTATTACTTCTATCTACGTTCCGAGAACAAGATCTTTGTTGCCCGGGATTGTAACTTTCTTGAGAGAGAATTTCTCTCTGAGAAAGACAGTGGGAGTAAGGTACTGCTTGAAGAAATTCAAGATGAACAGGATACTGCTCAACCTAATGAGGAAGAGCAGCAGGAGGACCTACAAGAAATTGTAGAGCCTGAACCTGTAGTACCTGAAGTTCGAAGATCCGGGAGGATCCGTCACGAACCCGAGAGATATCAAGGATTCCTCGTGACTGACTGTCATGATCTTCTGATCATTGATGGTGATGAACCATCGAACTTCAATCAAGCCATGATGGGCCCAGATTCCTCAAAGTGGCGCAAGGCCACTGATTCCGAAATGGACTCCATGTCGGTCAACCAAGTGTTTTCGTTGGTTGACTTACCCGCTGGTGTAAAAGCCATCGAGTGCAAATGGATCTTCAAGAAGAAGATTGACGTGGATGGAAATGTCCAGATTTATAAAGCCAGGTTGGTGGCAAAAGGTTTCAGACAAGTTCACGGTGTGGATTACGATGAAACCTATTCACCAGTGGCTATGATGAAATCTATTCGGATTCTACTAGCAACTGCAGCTTTTCATGATTATGAAATTTGGCAGATGGACGTGAAAACCGCCTTCCTGAATGGTATTCTGGAAGAGGATGTGTATATGACACAACCTGACGGTTACATAGATCCAAAGAATGCTGGGAAAGTATGCAAGCTTCATAAATCCATTTATGGATTGAAGCAAGCATCGAGGAGCTGGAATCTTCGTTTTGATGAAGCGATCAAGCAATTTGACTTCATCAGAAACGAAGAAGAACAATGCGTGTATAAGAAAACTAGTGGGAGCAAGATAGTATTTCTTATTCTGTATGTCGATGACATACTGCTTCTCGGAAACGATATTCCAATGCTGAAGTCCGTAAAGGACTGGCTTGGAAGTTGTTTTTCCATGAAAGATATGGGTGAAGCCGCATACGTTCTTGGAATCAGGATCTACCGGGATAGATCTAGAAGGCTGATAGGCTTGTGTCAAGATTCATACATTGACAAAGTCCTGCAAAGATTCAGCATGAAGGATTCCAAGAAGGGCTTCACGCCAATGGTACATGGCACAACGCTAAGCAAGAAGCAGAGCCCTACGACGGCTGCTGAGCTTGAGCGCATGAAGAATATTCCTTATGCATCTGCAATAGGATCTATCATGTATGCCATGATCTGTACTCGTCCTGATGTTGCTTATGCATTGAGCATGACGAGTAGATACCAGTCAAATCCAGGTGAAAACCATTGGATTGCCGTAAAGAATATCTTGAAGTATCTAAGACATACTAAGGATAAGTTCTTAGTGTACGGTGGAAGTGATGTGCTTAAAGTCAGTGGATTCACGGACGCAAGTTTCCAGACAGACCAAGATGATTTCCGGTCACAGTCCGGTTATATCTTTTGTCTGAATGGCGGTGCAATCAGTTGGAGAAGCTCCAAGCAAGACACCGTTGCTGATTTCACTACAGAAGCTGAATATATCGCCGCCTCAGAAGCTGCGAAGGAAGCTGTTTGGATACGAAAGTTCATTATTGAACTAGGTGTGATACCAGATGCGGCTGAGCCTCTGGCACTGTTTTGTGACAACAATGGTGCTATAGCTCAGGCAAAGGAACCAAGATCACACCAGAAATCCAAGCATGTTCTAAGAAGATTTCACTTGATACGTGACATCATTAATAGAAAGGAAGTCAAGATCAGCCGAGTTCAGACAGATGATAACGTCGCTGATCCGTTGACAAAGCCACTCCCAAGGCCTAAGCTCGAGTTTCTGACTGAAGCTGTAGGCATTAGAGACATTGAAATGTAATCTAAATTTGAGTGGGAGTTTGAGGGCTTTTATTTAGTTATTTGATATGTTCTTGTAAAACATTCTTATGTTTAATGAAATTATTATTTCAAGATTATTTTAACTGTGATGAAATAATCGTTCCAAAGTGATATAAACCATTTTATAGGTCATCGAAGTAAGTGACTTGATCTTGAGTCATCAAAGTCATTTAGCTTGATCATGAGACCCTATATTTGATAGATGGATTATATCATCCTGTCCCTAGTCGAAGGTTGTTGAAATTGGAACACCAACAACCGTGAGAGACTGGATTGGTATGTGACTTATGACAAAGTCTCAGTGTGTCATAGATGCGCGGCATCAAAGTCAATACATAGGTGTATGTTGGGAACATACGACCGGACAAGACCCGATTATGAGAACTCTTCAGGATATTTATATCTGTGTCATAAGAGATTCTCACTACGACTATAGAGTATAGTCCTTAGACCTGAGTTCGCATGCATGTGACTGCACATGGACTGATGCACTTTGATCATTGTCTAACGCTATCGTTCTGCGATAGTTATAAGGACCTTGTTTGGGTACATCATGAAATGAGTAGTTTACAGTGATGGAACAAGACGGAATTTGTCCCTCCAATATAAATGGAGTGAATATCTCTAGGCCAATCGGAGATTTGAATACTGGAAAATGCATGGCCATGCTCAAACGGACTGTCCCGAGTCGTTTGGATTGTCAGTATCAAATCAGAGTCCGATGAACAAGATTAGGCTTTATAAGGATGACACCAATCTTGCCTTATGACTAATCGAGATATTGTGACAAAAGGATTATGAATACAGAGATTCCAGTACAAGTGGGAGATTGTTGGAATTGTGTCCAGTAATCTCGGTATTGTCTCTAGAAAGTAAGAGTATGTCAAAGATCAGACATAAGTCATATAATACTGGGGGTCATGATGGCTTGCTAGAGTCCGCTCATGATCTATAAGTCTTGGACTTATTGCCTTTATTATATGATCCCATATGGGTCACACGCCTAAGCTAACAGGAAAATGTGTAGGAACGGTTTAGCAGAAGTACGGTAAAAGTGCTAGGCATTTACTGTACTTAGAGAGAATAAATGGGTTTAGTCACTGTGTGTCGATCGATGCACAAGGTGTGTCGATCGACACAGTGCGAGAACGCCGTCGAGTTAATTGGTTTTTGGGCCAAAGGCCCAAACGGAACTGGACAAGTTTTATAAATAAAACTTGAGACGAGTTCAGGCAATTAACCCTAGCCCCAGCCGCGAGCCTCCTCTCTCTCTGCGCCGATTTCCCGTGTGGTCTAGCAGCCTCTCTTTCTGCTTGGTGTGCGTGTGTGAACCTCTGGAGGAGTTATCACTCGGTGGCTCTCTGATCTCTGACCATACCATCCCTTTCCGCTGCATAAACAGGTATAAGGTGAGATCATCAATTGTTTCTATTCAAGAGAACTTAGATCAGCATGTTTAGGACTGTTGAATCTGTGAATTGAATCTGGATTAACCCCTAAACATTACTACAGGCATAGCCCTCCCCTTTCCCCTTCCCCCTCCGGAAGTGCGAGGTGACATGTAGATAAAGCTGAAGTTTGACTACGCACTAGCCAAGTGTGAAGGGTATTGCGACAGTATTCTCCCTCGGGATATGCAAAGAGAGCTGGAGCTCCAGTTTTCACTAATTATGATTTTGGGTTTTCAGAATGATTAGATACAATTTTACTTCATGTTTTATATATTATTACAAGGTATGGTTTATAACACGGTTTGAATGATAATTTTTATGATCAAACAACTAAACTTTATTTTTTTTTTAATTATTATTCAGATTTTGAGAATCTCATGGATATACAAGGTATTTTCAAAGTTGAGTATAATGACTAAAAATGTAGAGAACCAATAACATAAGATTTTAATAGAATTATAAAATCAATGATAACTAAACTTTTTGAATAACAATAGATTTTCAATGGAATTTAAAATTTTCAAACCAATACTAGTTGATTCTACTGAGATTTTAAGAATTTATAAACTAATAACAATGGAATCTCAAAATTTTAAAAATTCTCAGAATTTCAAGTGTTTGCTCTCCTAAAGTTTCGGTCTTAGATTTTTCAGCTGTGAGACGGACTTTGCTTCGACATTGCTCAGAGAAATGTCCATTCTTGTTATGATACTTGCATAATTTTGTTTTATCAAAGGGTTTGTTTTTGGACTTGGTCGAATCTTCGATGGCGAAGTTGTGTTGACCTTGACCTTGACCTTTATCATTTGAATTGTTTCTTGAATTTCTGTTCGACTTGTTCATGGATGCCGCATATTTTCTGTTGCTATTCGCGATGGTTTTAATCTTCCTCATGAAGAGAAAAAGATGAGGCTCGATGGAGCGCGTCATCAAGAGAAAATACTAGTCTGACTGCGAGCTCTTCGTGGAATCTGGAAGTGTACCAGAGTTCATGCTTGAGCGCTCTAAAGGCTATAACCTCGTGTGGGTGTGTGAACCTATCTATAAAGCTTCTACGGGACTCATCTCGACCTTGAGAGATTTCCCAAAGATCTGCATATGAGGCTTGCTCATGTATGTAAACAAAGTAATGCTTCTTGGGAAGCGCAAGCGAGCTGGTTGAAGTTATCTATGGAATTTCATTCCAAATATGTGAACCATTCTAAGGCAGGTTAAACTAGATTTTTGGAAAAGAAACGGCAGTAGCCTGCCTATTTCTCGTAATAGTTAAGATGTGAAGGAATTTCTAGCAGTTCCTAATCTGATTAGCAACCCTAGGTATAAATTCCAAGCCTAGGATCTAGGGTTCATGTATATTGAATCTACATCAGATCTCGAAATTACCTGGAGATTAGCAGCGGAAGGTTTGCAAGTAATCGAGATTCTTAAGCGCCTCAAGTGCTGCGCCTCTACTGGTATCCACACGCACACAGACTGGAATCCGCCGGGATGCTAGTGTCGGGAGATCGGATCTCTTTGGAATGCTTGTGTTTCTAAGAGGTGGCTGTGATTAGGCTCAAAACTTGTCTTCCAGGTCGTGCTATATCACATATATATATATAGACCTGGGAAAATCTAATTAATCACCGGACCGGACCGAGATTAATTAAGTCTTTAAATCGAAACATTGTTTCGATCTGCACCTTGCATCGATCGATGCAACACTTGCATTGATCGATGCATCCTCAAAACACGTATGTTAATGTGTATCAAATACACATTTAATCATTACATTAATGATCATTCCCATCATTCCCACATGAAGTATATCCAGTCTGCTTAGGTGTGTGACCCTATAGGATCATATAATACTAGCAATGAGTTCTAAACTCATAGATCATAAGTGGTTTATAGCAAAGCATTGTGATTACCTAGTATCATATGAATGTCTAATCTCGACAACACAACTATCTCTAGAGTGATCACAAGTGTGATTTCAGGACATTCCCAGCAATCTCCCACTTGTTCTGGAATCATCTATTCCCATAATCCATTGTCGTTATATCTCGATCTGGCATAAGGCAAGATCCGTGTCATCCTTATTAAGACATAATCATGTTCATCGAACTCCGATTTATACTGACAAGACAAACGACTGACAATCACCTCGTTTGAGTGTGGCCACACATTTCTCAGTATCAAATCTTCGATGGGTCCTGAGATATTTATCCCCTGTTATATAGGAGGGACAAATCCCATCTTGTTCCATCCATGTTCCTTTACACGCTTCATGATACGCGCAATCAATGTCTTTATAATCACCAGTTTTGGCTGACGTTTGACAAAGTCAAAGCGGACCAATTCACATGTAAGAAAACATGATGAACTCAGGTCTAAGGACTATACTCTATAGTCGTAATGAAAACTCTCATGACACTTATATAACTATCCCGTAGAGTTCTCATTAGTAGGTCATGTCCGATCATGTGTTCTCCAACACATATCCATGTGATTGACTTTAATACTCTTATTAATGACTTCATGAAACTTAGTCATCAGTCACCTCACATACTAGTCTCACGCGGTTGTTAATGTCCCACTTTAACAACCTTGACCAGGGACGAACATAATTTATGTCATTTATCACTTATAGGGTTTCATGATCAAGTCACATACTTGATGACCTATAAAATATCATAAATTACTTTGAGACTATTATTTAATAACATAATTAAATAATAATGATGTGAGAGTTCATTAACTTAATCAAATTATGTTTACATGAACATCATATCATAACTAAAATTAACAACAACAACTCCCATTAAAATTAAGATCACATCTTAAGACATCTAATGCTTGTGGCAGTTGTTTGAACCTCATTCGCTCTTGCTCAGCGTGTGTCGAAAGACACTGCGTCTTTCTAAGAGTAATGCCAAGTGTCATTGGCATGAAGCCCTTCTTGGAATCATGCATATTGGACCTGTGCAAGACCTTATCAATATATGCATCTTGACACAATCCAATTAGCTTGTCCAATCTATTTCTATAGATTCTTATTCCAAGAATGTTTACGGTTTCTCCCATAATTTTCATCGAGAAACAAACTTTCGAGTCAAGTCTTAACAGACTGAAACAATGGAATTTCATTTCCGAGAAGTAGTATGTTTTCAACATACAATACTAGAAATGCAACTGCGCTCCCACTAGTCATCTTGTAAACACAGGGTTCCTCTTCGTTCCTGATGAAGTCAAGCCTTTTGACTGCTTCATCAATACGAAGATTCCAACTCCGAGATGCTTTCTTCATTCCATAAATGGATCGATGAAGCTTGCATACCTTCCTAGAAGCTTCAGGATCAATGAAAACTTCATGTTGTGTCATGTACACATCCTTTTTCCAGAATTCCATTAAGAAAAACTGTTTTTCACATCCATCTGCCAGATCTCATAACCATTATGAGTGGCGGTTGCTAGGAGAATCCGAATGGACCTTAATCATAGTGAACGGTGAATGGGTTTCTTCATAGTCAATACCATGAATTTGCTTGAAACCTTTTCCACCAACTTAGCTTTGTATATCTGAATATTACTATCCATGTCAACTTTTCTTCTTGAAAATCCATTTACTCTCAATGGCTTTTATACCATCTGATAAATCAACCCAAGTCATACTTGGTTCCGTGACATGGATCCCATTTCGGATTCAGCGGCTTTTAGCCATTTTCGGAGTCAAGGCCCATTATTGCTTCTTCAAATCTCGCAGGCCCGTCACTTTCAATGATCAACAGATCATGGCAATTGGTCACGAGAAATCCACATTTCTCGGGTTCGTGACGGATCCTTTCGGATCTGTGAGCTTCAATTTTGTGTAAAAGTCGCGCACATATCTCATATATAGACTTTTACCACGACCTAATTAACCAAGATTTAAACTGTAGTTAATTAAGTCATAAAACAAAATCAATATTTTGGATCGCAATATGTGTCGATCGACACTTCCTCAGAAACTCGCCATTTGAATGTACATCGAATATACATTCACCAGATCCTTGCAAACTTCAGGCACCACAGGTTCAGGTTCTACAACTCTTTGTAGGTCCAACTGTTGCTCTTCCTCATCAGGTTGAGCAGTCTCCTGTGATTCTCGAATTTTTTCGAGTTGTACTTTTACTCCCACTGTTCTTCCTGGAAAGAAAGTCTTTCTCAAGAAAACATAGTTCCGAGAAACAAACAATTTGTTCTCGGACCGGTTGTAAAAGTAACATGCCTCGGTCTCGTTAAGATAACCAACGAAGTAGCACTTATCGGATTTGGGTGTGAGCCTATCTGAGATTAAAACGTTTTACATAAGCCTCACAACCCCCAAAACTTCATGAAAGACAAATTAGGAACATTTCCAGTCCACATCTCATGCGGTGTCTTTATAACTGATTTTAATGGAACCCTATTTAGTGTAAACGCATATGTTTCTAGAGCGTATTCTTAAAAGAATAATGGAAGATCTAAATGACTCATCATTGATCGAACCATATCTAATAAAGTCTGATTCAAGAGGAGTGAGTTGTGAAACAATTCCACAATCTCTCAGATGATCATTAAATTCTTGACTCAAGTATTCACCTCCATGATCTCATCGTATAGCTTTAATACTTTTGCCAAGTTGATTTTGTACTTCATTTTGGAACTCTTTGAACTTTTTCAAAAGATTCTGATTTATGTCTCAATAAATAGACATAACTGTACCTACTGAAAATATCAGTAAAGGTAATGAAGTACTGAAAGTTTATTCTAGCATTAGTGCTCATCGGGCCATACACATCCGTATGTATAAAGCCCAATAAGCTTCTGGCCCTTTCATTTTATTCGTTCGCAACCTGTGTCGATCGTTGCATACATGCATCGATTGACACTACCTTTGTCGAAAAGGGGTCTTTTCGTTTTAACCATTAAACAAGGTTTGCATTTCTCACATGATTCACAATCAAATGAGCCCAAAAGTCCATCACTATGGAGCTTCTAAATCCGTTCTCATTTATGTGGCCCAAACGACAATGTCAGGGAAAAGCTTGATTCGAATCATTTGATTTGAATCTCTTGGTACTAATGATATAGTTAGGCCTGTTTTGGTTTAGAACATAAGGTCCATTCTCTAATGGGCTGCTACTACAAAAAAATATCATTGTAATCAATTGAATAACACTTATTCTTAATTTGAAAACTGATATCCTTCTGTATCCAAACAAGGAATAGAAATAATATTTCTGCTTATAGCAGGTACATAGTAGTAGTTCTTAAGTTCAAAACCCAAGCCAGAAGATAAAGACAAATAAAATGTTCCTACAGCTAATGCAGCAACTCTTGCTCCATTTCCACCGCGCATGTCCATTTGTACTTTCTCCTTAGTCCTACTGTTTCTCAAGCCTTGCATATTTTCACAAAATATGAGCACCACAGCTGGTATCCAATACCCAATAAGTAGAACCATAAGAAGTAACATTTACTTCTATAACATAAATACCTGAAGAAGAAGTCTCGTACGTCTTCTTCAGCTTCTCATAATCTTCCAAGAATTTCTTGCAGTTTCTTTTCAAATGCCCATAACCATTACAATAACGGCACTTATCATCTTTAGGAGGACCAGGTTTGACCTTAGGAGCATGGCTAGACTCACTTTGATTCACAATCGAGCTTGTCTTGCCATCACCTTTGTTCTTACCAAGTTTCTTAAACTTCTTACCCTTTTGTACCATAAGGACATTTGGGGTGTCCTTCTTGATGTTAGGTTCAGCAGTTTTAAGCATGCCATGCAGTTCAGTCAACGTCTTCGTCAAGTTGTTCATGTTATAGTTCATAACAAACTGATCATAGCTTGACGGCAGTGACTGTAAAATGATGTCAGTAGCCAACTCTTGGCTAATGGGACAATCCAGCTTCCCCAGGTTATCAATATAACCCATCATCTTTATGATATGAGGACTGACTAGACCGTCCTTCGGTAGCTTGCATTCAATGAGAGACTTAACCGTCTGGTATCTCTGAGTTCGTGCCTGCTCCTGAAACATACTTTTCAGGCCATTGATCATCTCTATTGGCGACTCCACGTACTCATATTGCTTTTGCAAGTCCGAGTTCGTGGTAGCCAACATTAGACAACACACATCGACCACATCATTAGAATGCTTATCCCATGCATCCTTATCTGACTGCCAGGCATTTACTCGGTACTTCTTGGGGAGAAATTTCTCAAGGACATAGTCCTTCTTCTCCTGTTTGAGAGCAATTCTCAAGTTCCGATACCATTCAAGAAATTTGGATCCATTTAACTTGTCCTTCTCAAGGAAGGATCGCAGGGAGAAATTGTTATGATGGTTTGTGCTAGACATAGCTGAAAACAAGATAGGTTTAGTTATGATGTTCAAGAAATGAGAAATCTTAACTATTAAGAAGACTCGCATTATATTCAAGACAATGTTTCCTCAAATGATTATAATGATCCAAGACCCATACTTCACTGAAACTTGAGTGAGCCACTGGCTATCACCCAAATTTTAGCTATCTAGGTAAGCAACTCTTTGCTAGTTATATCCAATATAACTCTTAGTTGTGGACTGACATCTCATGTCCAATCCACCTGATGTCTCTGGGCCCAAAACGATTTTGATGGCCCATTCAAGTAAACCAATCTTTTGAGTCATGTAATTGTTGACGTCTTGCACTGAAAGTCCATCAACACGATTACCTCCTGTCTTACTCATGTAATTGTGGACACCTTGCACTGCAAGTCTATCGCACAATGAAATAAGTCTTGACAGTTGACAAGATTGGAAAGACATCTAAACATACTTGATATTTAGTTGAGGAACGGAACTGATAGTCTAACGCATATCATATATGCATCCTAGAAGGTTTAGAACTTCTAAAACATCTAATCTAAACAATCTAAGAAGTGGGTTTAATTCTGGTTTGGTTATGTAATCGCAGGTTCAATAACCGAACAATTCAATTCTGTGTCGATCGACGCCACATTAGCATCGATCGATGCAGCATACCAGAACCAATGCGATAACCGATCAATCCAATTGAACCGACTTTGATAATCGGTCAGTGTCGATCGATACTACATTAGTGTCGGTCGATACCAACCTTATCAAAACAATCACAATATACTGTTTTAGCGTTTAACCAATTTTAACCAAGCTCGATGATCGGTCCAATCCAATTGAACCGACTATCCTTATCGCGAGGTCTGTGTCGACCGACACAACTCTTGTGCCGATCGACACTAGGCGAAACGTAAGTTTTATTCGGGTTTTCGCCATGTGTCGATCGACGCCGGATTGGCATCGATCGACACTATGCGAAAAACCCTAAAACGTTTTCGAACAAAGAACTCTAACGAGATTATTTGATCAAAACTCAATTTTAGCATGCATATAAAATATACAGTGATCCAGATTCAACTAATCTAATCAACATGCTATAGATTCAATAGAACCCTAAGGCTCTGACACCACTGAAGGAATTTCTAGCAATTCCTAATCTGATTAGCAACCCTAGATATAAATTCCAAGCCTAGGATCTAAGGTTCAGGTATATTGAATCTACATCAGATCTCGAAATTACCTGGAGATTAGCAGCGGAAGGTTTGCAAGTAATCGAGATTCTTAAGCGCCTCAAGTGTTGCGCCTCTACTGGTATCCACACGCACACAGGCTGGAATCCGCCGGGATGCTAGTGCCGGGAGATCGGATCTCTTCGGAATGCTTGTGTTTCTAAGAGGTGGCTGCGATTAGGCTCAAAACTTGTCTTCCAGGTCGTGCTATATCACATATATATAGACCTGGGAAAACCTAATTAATCACCGGACCGGACCTAGATTAATTAAGTCTTTAAATCGAAACAATGTTTCGATCTGCACCTTGCATCGATCGATGCAGTACTTGCATCGATCGATGCAGCACTTGCATCGATCGATGCATCCTCAAAACATGTATGTTAATGTGTATCAAATACACATTTAATCATTACATTAATGATCATTTCCATCATTCCCACATGAAGTATATCCAGTCTACTTAGGTGTGTGACCCTGTAGGATCATATAATACTAGCAATGAGTTCTAAACTCATATATCATAAGTGGTTTCTAGCAAAGCATTATGATTACCTAGTATCATATGAATGTCTAATCTCGACAACACAACTATCTCTAGAGTGATCACAAGTGTGATTTCAGGACATTCCCAACAAGATGTACGCAAACTATTGCTAGTCTAAACGCTCTGATGTGAGTTTGAAGATCACCTTTTCCAATGTATTCAGGAAATCTGATTTTAGATGCATCTGGGATGCGAGCATTAGCAATCATGTCCGTAAAGGGAGTTCGTCGATTTTCCTCGATTACACTTTCCATGTCAGGAGCTGAACTTATAGCCGAGTGAACTCGATTCTTCATATGTTGTAGCTCATGTTGCATTTGATCAATGTATCTTTGAAAAGATTTTCGGTTGATCACGCTTTCTTGGTCAGCAGGGTGATAAATCTCTCGTTAGGCTGACCATTTATCTGACAGTTTTCTGACCATTTCCCAGATTGGTAGGTCTAAAGTCGAACTGGGTTCCAGATTCATTCCTTTGGGGAGATATGTAGGTTTCCTTGACATGGAAGTGATGTCACATACCCTAACGAGAAGTGGAGAAGGCAAGCACGTATATGTATGGTGTGTTGTTCCATACCGTTTGAGTTCATCAAGTTTGTAGTTAAAGATGGCAACGTCACAAAAGTGGGAAGTGTTGGATACCCTACAGTTCGCGCTTGGGTAGTGAAATGTCTCGAGGCGTAATGGCTGACGTAGATCTCCAGTCGGAGAGGAGTCTCGACTCGTTAGAGACATGTGATTGGGATATCCCAGTGAATCTGTTTGTGAGATCTCGTTCTTGTCAGTATAGTCAAGCTGTTAGAGCTTGAGTTTTCGATCCATCGCTTTGAGCCTTGTCGACCAACGTTGAGAGCATGCTATGGATCTCGCAGATCGTATATACTAGACCTTGTAGGGAAGGTCACTTTGGAGAGACGGGCCTGAGGTCGGTTCTGCTAAAGGTTTGGGCTTAACTAGTCGGGTTTTAGTTGGATCTTATCCAGACCTGAGGGTATGTGCGATCTGCAGCAGAGGTACTCCCATTAGGGAGGCTATCTCCAGTCGTGGTGCTAGATCGCGGTAGACTCGGACCTCCAACATCGCCTGAGGGCTCAATCATGTTTCTAGAGCCTATCAATTTTGTTCCCGTGGGAGCATTGAACGGTGGGTCAACTGCTCGGGATCTGTTGAGATTGTTTCTTTCGAGAAAGATTTCGTGAGTTCTGTTTTTTCAGCACCTATTTCGTTTTTTGAGATCTTTTATCGGATCTTTCTGATAGAGGATACTATGATCTTCCCCACAGACTGCGCTAAAATTTGGATCCGGAAATCCACACTAGAGATTTGTAATTTAGAATGAGATTTTCGAAGGGCTAGAACCCTCAAAGAACTATCTAAAACGAACAATGGGTTTTGTAGTTAATTTGTATTGATGAAATAATATTACAAAGGATCCCAAGAGAGAGTTCACAGTGAGCTTGTAAAGCTGTTTTATGTGTAAAAAGTGAATGAAAAGAAGGTCCTTTAACTAAAGTAAATGAACTCCTTTTATAGCCTTTTTAACAAGCTCTTCATCTTTTGCATCTCGTAGTGCTCTTGTTGGAACGATCTCCGCGATCTCCGCACTGTTGAGCTGATCTCGAAGTGATCTGGTTTGACTAAATCCTTTCGAGCTTGACTTAAATATCGGGAACGTCCTTCTTCCACACGCGGTCATTTCCCAAGTGATAAGGCGAAGATAAGATGGGCTTCAGTTTGAGCCAGAGCAATGTCTATTATATTGACATGTTCGAGAGATAAGACCATTGGGCCTTATCTGCCTAAATCCGGGTGCGGATTTTGGTACCAACAACCAATGTAGTTGACATCTTCCCGTTCACACTCATCAATTGGCTCATAAGTCTCAACCTCTGCAGCAAACTGAACTTTCTTCTTGCCTACCAAAAGACTGTGCAGAGAATCCAATTTTGTATTCATATGTACCTCCAGCTAAGACTTTCGAAATCAGCATTCTTAGTGCTATTGCTAGACGTCATGTTCTCAATCAGCTCATTTTCTTGTTCAGGAGACTTTATGTTGAATTTCCATTTCTAGATACATCCAAGGCCATATGATACCTCCAATCCACACTTCTGAAGAAAATGCCCAGCAGTTGAACTTCAGAGAAACCATGATTTGGACAATCACACTAATACGCTCTAAAATGAACCCAAGTAGCCTTAAAGGCTTTTGAAGAAGCTTGTAAGAATTGAGAAATCTTGTCCAGTATCATTCCAGTTGGTAAGAGAACCTATTGGTAGCTGCTTCAACCAATAAGCTGCTTCATCACTAAAAGAGTGTGGGAAGAGCTTGCAAAAGAGATAGTCATTGCTGATTCCATTGTGATTCATGCTAGTAACCAAGTCCTCGAACCTTTCAATGTGGTCCACGGGATACTCATAGAAATTCCATGAGATAAATATTGACCAACAAGAGTGCAGTATGATGTTTTCAGCTCAAAGTCGTTCCTCTGAATAGCTAGAAGTCTGATCACAGACTTGTTCACATATAACTCCTCATACTTATTATAATCACTAAGGATCTTGCCTACTTGGGCAGCAGCCTGCGGCTCAACCCCTGCTGATTAAGCCTTGTGCCCGCATGTTTCATGTTGCATCCAACCTCTATTTGTGTTCATTGCGCACTTGGCACATTCGATCACAAAGAACACCATTTTCGTCTAGTATCAAAACCATGGCTTCCAGCATTGTGTATGGTTTTTCTCTTTGTGTTTCGTACGTCCTAACTTATTAAGTTCTTGAATTGGAAGAAACAAAAGCTTGTTGTCTAGGTTGCTCCTAGTGGCACGAATAGGCGTGCACCTGAAACACACATGACAGAAAGAAAGAACAATGTAAGTAAATAAAAATAAAAACATTAGTCGAAATTTTAAACTCAAATATAATGGTAAATCACATTCCTAGAGAAACAACGCAAAAAACTTGATAGGTTAAAGTTTAATCCCTATTACTAACTGCAAGTGTCCAGCAATGTAATCGTCATATATAGGGTATCGAACAATGAACCTCAGTTTACTCAATAGAATACTCGTTCTAAATAGAGCAAACTGTGGAGAGCAAGTAAACAATGCGAGTAAACAGAGTGTGTAAGTTCGATGGGTGAAGGTGTTCGACTTAGGGAATTTCTCAGGAAATCATACAAAGCAAGGCATTGGTTAATTAGAATTCAGTTTAACCACACGTCCAAGAACTCGAAACAAAAATTTATAATAAACCAACTCTCGCTGCGATTATTAACTATGTCTAAAAACCTAGAAATCGAAATCTCTTTGGGTTTTTAGAGTTCTAAACATGCAGTAAATTCAAGTTCGTTCGTTCACAATTCTCTAAATGAAATCATTGTGCGGTTAGATAAATTGTTCACTATAAGTTCTTTTCAGATTATTAATCCCACTATCGTGTCAATAAATTAACATAAGATCTAAGTTCTAGGTGATTAATCCAGAATTAGTATTAAGAAAAACTTATGTGATGAACTAATTAGATGGTGAATCCAAATTAACTGGATAATCTAAAAGAGCATGAAATCCAAGATGATTGAATAGATAATAAAACAGAGGTTCGAAATCTTCTCTCAAGAGTTAAAGAGTAGCATATCATCCACAAAGCACTAAAATCTCCCAATCTCAAGAACAAAAAAGCAACAAGGCCAAAAAAAAACATAATTATAAGTCTAAACGTTATTTGGTGCTTAATTACAAATAATGAAACTCGTAAGGAAAACTGCAATTCTTATAAAGTTCTTTAAAAGTGGTAAGGGAAGTCTTGTCCAGCTGCGGTGTCGACCAACACCAACGTCAATTTTGGCACCAACTTCATTAGTATGTGCAACTTGCTCCAAAAATCTCTAAAATCTCCAATTCAACTCCAATCGCGTATTAGCCTGTAAAATACTTATTAGACTTGAAAAGCCAATAAAAACTCTGCATGCAAATATATATCACGGTTAAAAAACTTGGAAAATCATAATATCAGCGATGTAAGTAAATTAAATTGGTGTAAATCGATTAGGAAAGGCGAACATGTATCCCAATGTTGTATAATCTAATGGTAAATCTTCCGGTGGAAAAAAGAAGAAGAACAAGTTCGTAAAAGACGTATTTCGGTTTGTGTATCACTCATTGCAAACCAATACATTTTAACTTTACCTAATTTTGGTTTCGTACGTACCGGTTTGGTTATGTGATCCACTTCCAGAAAAGTTCTTCCTCGAAATATAAATTAAAACTTCTTGGCATGCTCGCTCTCTCGTTCGATTTGGATCAGAAAAGGAAAATTTTCTTCGAAATTACAATACTAATCTCTGCTTCTGATCGATCGAACTTTGACTTTTTCGGATTGTGTTTTGTTTTTTGTCTTCGAATTTGATTATTTGATGGCGACCGCTTCATCTTCTCCTCCTTCAGACTCTCCAAGCGAAGAGACGCCGACGAATCAAGAATCGATTCAGCAAGATGTGCTAAATGAAACCAAGGAGGAGGTCACGTACAAGACGAAATCGATTCAGTTCCTTGGACGAAACACGCCCATCATACTCCAAAACGAAAATGGACCATGCCCTTTGTTAGCCATTTGTATGTTCTTCTTCCCCCATTTTCGTTCACGGAATAGGGTTTGGAAACTGTAATTTGGTTGTTGGTGTAATGGACTGTTACTGATTTCTAGGATTGTAACACTAAGTTGAAGAATCAGTGTTAGGTTCGTTGGTTTTGGTAATGAATGTTGAGCAGTGTTTTGTTCAAATCATTGATTTGATGTTTAGTAAACCGCTATTCATTGTTTTTATAAAATGCTTAATGAAGTCTGAAAGCTTCTAAATTATTTTCTGCTTCATAATGTATAGACCATTCAACCCTTTTAATTCCTGGTTGTTAATGATTTTGGGATGTAACAGGTAATGTTCTTCTCTTGAGAAACAACTTGAAGCTAAGTCCCGACTGTTATGAGGTTTCTCAAGAGAGATTGTTGTCCCTAATGGTCGACAGGCTCATTGATTCCAATAGTAAAGTCAATGTAGTAATCTGCTGGCTTCTTCTTGCCCCTTCTTTTTGTTAACTTATTTCGTGAATCAACGATAACCTTATTTTATATTTCTCATGGCAGAACAAAGAAGAAGAATATATAAAGAATCAGCAACAGAACATTGCTGATGCAATTGATCTTCTTCCACGCCTTACAACTGGAATTGATGTCAATATTAAATTCAGGAGGTTCATACTTTTGTTATCTCTTTCCGCTTCTACTCTGTAGAAACTCCTATCATAACCATGAAATCTGTACTTGGTTGCAGGATTGATGATTTCGAGTTCACACCTGAGTGTGCAATATTTGATTTACTTGACATTCCATTATATCATGGATGGATAGTTGATCCCCAGGTACATCATTTTGTTTCTTACTTTCTCTGAATGTCTCCGTCCACCGGTTAAATTTTAAAATTTTATTAGTATTTCTTGTCTATTGTGATTTGTCTGTGGATGTTTGGGATGTGGGGTCATCTTCTCTCCATTTCTTTCTTGGGATACAAATCATAGGCTACTTTATATTCATTGTTTGTCTCGTTATGGATAGGAACAGTAGTCAACATCACTTTCTTTTTAGATGATTTCCTAGCTCTCTAGAAAATATTTGATTCCATTGCTTTTCCTTTGCATACCCTCCAGGATGTTGAAGCAGCCAATGCAATTGGAAGCAAGTCGTATAATGCTCTAATGGGTGAGCTCGTCGCACTAGAGACGCAGAATGTAGAGGCTCGAGACGATCAAAATCCTGGAGAAGATTCTGTTGATTTTGCTGCGGCAACCACTGCAGCTTTAGGGGTTCCTTCACCATGTCTTTCGAAAACAAGATCTTTCGATGATTCTCCACCTGCAGCTGCAGAGCTTCGTAGACTGAGAAAGGGAGATCTTGAAGAAGAAACAGAGTTATTGCAAGCCTTGCAATTATCCCAGGGGCAGGGGAACGATTCACCACCAAACCCTCACGGAGACTCAACCAATCTAGAGTCTGGATTCACATTTTCAGATGCAAATTCAACTAGCATCCGTACTGACAATATCTGTCACCTAGAGCAGTTCAAATCTGATGGTGTTAAAGCATCAGAAAATGATAGGAATATGATGGAAGTTGGAGAATTCCCGACATCGGTTACAATTAAAAGTGGGGATCTTGACCATGATCAGTTATCTCCCAAGGAATCTGGATATGAGATGGGTCGTGAAGTTGAAAGTGTGAACAGCAACGAAAAGGCTATTGCGGAGGTAACTTCTTCTGAGGCGCTTTCAATGGAGAAGACTGATCTGGAGTCGACCAAAAGTGAATGCACTTCTGAGAGTCTGCTCAAGTCGGATGCAACTTTTGTTAATCCAGGTAGTCTTTATTTATCCTTAGATGGACTGTAACCTCATTAGTGTCTCTTTACATAAATAATCTACTTCTGCATTTTATATCCTTGTACATCTGAACATATTGGAGATGAAAATTCTTACTCAAATTCCCACTCCGTCTCCAGATCTTACTTGCAGATCCCAGCATGACGATGCCCCCGATGCTTTTACCTCACCTGTATCTACTGATGAACCCATGTATGAAGGTGAGGAATGTGTAAATGCTGTGGCTCCAGTTTGTGAAGAAAAAGAACCCGTTTATGAAGGTGAGTCACTTCTTGGTAAAAGGGCTGAGAAGAGTGTTTGTGAGTGTTCTTCCGAAGGGAAGGCGACGGATGGGCTCACAGCAAAAGAAGGTAAATTGTATATGTCACGTTCATAGAGACACTCTCTATATATTGTTGAGATATTAATACATTGTCGCTGAGTTTTGCTAGGTGAACTAATCAGGAATTTCATGAAGAATAGTGCCAGTCAATTGACCTTTTGCGGGTGCGTGATGTTATCCATGGTTGGGAAGTTATATGACTACTATGGTATCATCTTACATCTAATATGGATTGCATCTTGCAGACTCTTTCGTTTGCAAGAAGGACTTAAAGAACGTGAACTCTGTGTTTTTTTCCGCAACAATCATTTCTGCACCATGTTCAAGGTTAGTATAATTTGTAGATATTTCCATCTTTTGGATTGTAACAGGTCAAATTCGTATTAAATACTTCTTATTGCTGTCATTGTTGCAGTATGAAGGTGAACTTTATCTTCTGGCTACAGATCAAGGTTACCTGAATCAGCCTGATTTGGTTTGGGAAAAGCTTAACGAGGTATCAGCAAAGTTATTACTCATCATTGGTTTTATTTACTTTTATTGTAACTCTCAAGGATATATCATTGTATCCGCAGTCTATTTCGTGCTATGGCTTGTTGTGACCACTATTGACATGCAATCTGGTATCAGGTTAATGGTGACACTGCGTTCATGACTGCTACTTTCAAGGAGTTCAAGATTGACAGTAGCACAACTGGCGCAAGTGGCACATGGGATGAACAAAACGCAGTCACAAATACTGCGGTATGTTCTCCTCATAACGTTGTCACAAATCCGTAGAAGATCTCCTTCCTTTACCATTTTAATCATTTATTCTTTTGATTTTTCCTCACAGGATTATCTTGCAAGCATCAACGATGTGCCAGACACAGGCATAGATGTCAAGTAAATATCTCCAGTGATAAATTCATTCATTTTGAATCAAAACAGTAGTGTTTCTACTAAAACCTAATCCCACTAAACCCTTGTCTGTGTTTTCTTTCGCAAGTAGATTTAGAAGACACATTTTTAAGAATTCACTTGTTTTGAAACATGTTTATGATTTTCATGGTACTATGCAGCTCTGATCTACAACTGGCGATAGCTTTGCAACAACAAGAGTTTGAAGACCAGAGCCCACGCAGTAACCCAACTCCACAACCACCAACAAGTATTGGTGCTTCGGGACTGATCACTGGTCCTCAGGTATTTGATTCCTACTCATACCTCAATAATTAGTTAGAAAAGCAGGAATGAACAGAGAGTAGAGTAGACCCTTAAAAACGAATTTGTAAGTTACGTTTGGTGAATTTATCTATCAGTACCAATTTTGATTGTAACATGACACGATTTGAGGATACTGAGCATTGACGTAATCAATTGCTTCTTTTGAATCTCAGTTATCAGATATTGTATTTGACCATTGCAGGTACCAAGGAGCAGCCACAGGCCATCATCAGCTGCAGCGTCTGCGTCTTCAAGACACGAAGGCAAATCCTCTAAAGATAGCAAATGTAGAGTCATGTAAATCCTCATCGTTTCACTTCTGTAAATTTCCTAACTTTTTTTTTCTCCTTTATCTCGTTTTAACATCAAATAAAACCGTAACAAACTGTAATTGTGCTTTGCTAAAATATACTATTGTTATTTTTTTTGCTCATAATTCAGAGCTTTTTATCTTTATGGTTATGGAAGAAGGATCAGTATTTGAATTCGTTGTATTCTTCGGCTTTCCTTCTTAAACTAGAATCGTGTACGCGGGAACGTAACCAGAATCATAAAAAATCGGACAAAACATAAAAATAAAAATCACACAAAAAAATATATATTGTTACAAATATAGTAAAAAAAATGACCAAAATAGTATTTATTAAAAAGAATAAAGATTAAATTAATTCTCTCTAAATCAAAAAATCTAAATAATAAATATTAAACACAAAATTAAATAAAGATATAAAAGTCTTTATAATCCAAAATAATATTAAAAATATTATTTTCTCTTTGTTGCTATATTTGTGACAATGTATATTTTTGTGCTATTTTTTTTTCTATAAAATTACAAAAACGACTTTTAAAGAAAATATAGGAAACAATACCTGTCAAAAATGTATATACATATATATTATATTGTAAAGCTAATATATTAATTTTAGAAATTTCTTTGTTATAAATTATACGATTCAAAATCTATTTTTTTGTTGAAATGTGATATTATTTATCAGCAAAAAAAAAATTAGTTACATAAGTTTTTCAATTGATTTCCATAAACCAAAGCCCTGAAAAAATTGATAATCGGACAAATAAAAACCAAAAGTTGCAGGTTTTTAAAAATTTAAAATAAATGGTAACACCCCGGTTTGTGGTATATGTGGAGAGGTATAAAAGAATTGATTTGGCTACATATGTCATCAAAATGTAATTATCTTTTCAGCCACTTGTCTAGAAAAAACTCCGGAGTTAAGCGTGCTTGAACTGAAGTAATTGAAATATGGGTGACCTATCGGGAAGTGATTCACTATATCGTGCGAATGAGGAAAAACACATGAAAAGATCGTGTGGTCATTGCATGGACAGTAAATCAAGTCTTTAAAACTTTCCAAAAATGACAATCCGGCTATCGGACGAAGGTAGACCCACGGACTGAATGAACGGACGTGGGGCCCACAAACAGAGGTGGTCAGGGAGTTACATAAACATACCATCATGAATCACGAGCTCTCGCGAACTCACTCCATTGGATAAGGGCTGCATCATCGATGTCTCCTTGATTGTGATGAAGGGTAATTAATGAGCCGGTTGTGGATCTTGGTGGAGATGGACTGTGCAAAAGACTAGTAGTGAGAACGTTGTTTATGGTGAATCTGACCATTTTTTCCCATCATGTCCGGTAGATTATTGGTTGGAAGACCATTTTGTGAGAATTTGATCTAATTTAAAATATTTGTGTAAGATCTTGATTCTGCTTATATAAAGATATAAAGAACTTAAAGTTTTAACTAGGGATTCGAAAAAGCTTGTTTTAATTTAGTTTGGCGGATGACGATTAGATTATGGCGAAATTAGGTTTTTGGGAAGAAACGAGCGGCGGAGTAAAAATAACTAGGTCATCGAGAACTTTCTAGGTTTAAACTCTCAAAAGTTCTTTAAGACTTATGAATTTTGTGCGAAAAGTGTATTATTGTTTGCAAGTGTTTCCATTGACGAGCTTGACACTTTTTTATAGGGTTACATCGGCATAAAGCTTCTTTTCCTAATAGAATAATGATAATTTCCATTTATGTTCGGCATGAATATTTGAGCGTATTTTCATGAGCGGAATTATCTCTTGGCACGACATTTTCTCATATTTTCGAATTTATCCTTCACATGCGGTGTTATCTTCTCGTCGGCAATTCTATCTTGATTCGTCGACCTAATTGGTCCACTTTCTATTTCGGCTGATCTTAGTCATGAATGGGCCTTTATGAGAGGGTGCTTAATCCATCTTCAACAATAATCCCCCTAGTTCGACGATTCAATTGATTGATGATCATCAAAATTGAAGATAATCCTAACGGTTTAGGAAGCGGTTAAGATCGGCCGATTAAGTAGGATTTCAGTTTGACTGTCCCTATAGGTGCAGGGAACGAAGCGTCGCCTAGGTATAATAATGTTTCTTCTCAAAAACAGCACCATTTTCTTCAATAAATCGGCCTCACTCTTCTCATTTCGCACTTCTGTTCAAGACAAAAAGATAGTTTCAAACATCCTTCATCTAACCACATCATTTATCTTCTTTTTTTTGCTTGTACACGTCTACTATTTCGTTCTTTCTAACAAGCATATTCTAACTTAAAATCAGATTTAACACCTACAAAAACTCAAAGAACTTTACCACAACTTTATTCTCAAGTACTTAGTTTCAGAGTCGTTACAAATTAATCTCTTGATATTTTCGGATATTTATCTTTCCTCAAAAGGTATGTGTTTTTTTTTTACTTTCATTTCTTTTAGTTTTGTTCCTTATTCAGAACCTTTGAAATAATATTTATTTTGATGACATCTTTTTCTATTTTTAGACACAATAATATTCATTTTGAAGACATCATTTTTTATTTTTTAGACACAATTCTTTAACTTTTTCATTTTATTTATCTAACTTGTCTTTTCTTCTTTTTATCTTTTTATTTACTATTTTCTTCTCTTTTTTCTTCTACAATCATTTTTTTAACTGTGTCTTTTTATTCACAACATTTCAAATCATAAATATTGGTGTAAACATCCTTCGTCTTTTTTTTAACACAAGTTTTTGGTTTTTCATTTGTTCGTCCTTTTAAATTTTAGTTATTGTTAAAGATATAAGTCATCTATTTTTTTAGACACAAGTTTTTTAGATTTTTTACTATATCACTTTTCTTCTTCCTTTTGTTTACAGATATTATTCTTTTGTTTTTTATAACAAGCATATCTTAACTTAAAATCATATTTAACACCTACATAAACAAAAAAAAAAAACGTAACCACAACATTAATCCCAAATACATAATTTAAAAGTTTTTACGGATAAATCTCTTGATATTTTTCGCATATGACTTCTAATTTCGTCAAAAGTTTGTGTTTTTATTTACTGCACCTCTCTTAGTTATGTCTTTTAATCAAAACATTTGAAATAATATGTATTTTTAAAACAACATTCTCTTTTTTAGACACAATTCTTTAAGTTCTTCATTTTATTCATCTAACCAACTTCATATTCTTTTCATGTTTTAGTTTAAAATATTAAATTTTCATAATACATTTTATAAGAATGTGAGAAATGTTAAATTATCTTAAGGTCAATGATAAAATCTAAGAGGATTTAGAAGCTAAAAAGAACGATTTCCAAATGAAGAGGTCTCAAGAAATAAATCTAGAAAATTGGAGAAAAAAAACAACAGGTGGAGTTAATTCTAGTGAAAATAATTCTTTGAAGTCTCCAAAACAAAAGTAATATATCTTCTAAACGATCAACAAAAAACATGAAAAGAAGATCAATGATTCTTATTATTGAATGTAATCTTATTATATAATTTTATTGTATAATTATTATATTTTATAACAAACTAAAAATATCAATTAACACTCCTGTCTTTCAGATTTATTCAGTCACACTTTTTTTACTACAACTTTTATTTCGTCAAAAAGCGTCTTTTCATTCTACGACCATTTCTTTTAATTGTGTCTTTTAATCACAACATTTAAAATTCTATATATACTTTTAAACATCATTCAACTATTTATTCAACACAAATTTGTAATCTTCCATTTGTTCCTACTTTGAAATCACAGTTTTAGTTTAAGATATCAAATCTATTTTTTAACATTGCAATTGTTGTATTAATTGTTTATTTGATCATATGATACGTCTTCCGTAAGCCTTGATGCCCTTTTGATAATCAATGTGGCAGCATGATTATCATATTGGTCAAGTTCTACCACATGTTGGCTACAATATCAATATTAAATTCGTTTTTTTTATGGTTCCGATGTTATCTCAAAGGAAGAGTCCATCGACAAACAAGATTTTTATCATTCTATGGTGGATGAAGTGATTGAGCTTGAAGAGAGAAATATAATTTTAATGATTATAATGTTTATTGCATGTGATGTCAATGAATCTAATGACTACACATCTACAAAGATCATTACACTATTATCCTTAATTCTTTATTATGATGTCACATACGAAGATATATTGGAGCAGCAAACAATTCAAGATTCTCTTCATTCATGGAATGTCATACTGAAACCTCCTACTTAACATGCAATTATTCTTGGAGAGAAGAATATTTACGGATGATAAAAATAATGAATATGAAGAATATAAATGTGTGTGATTTGTCAAAATAATTTCTATCGACGAAACTCTTTTGACGATATCTTGCAGTTCTTTCTCTGTAATTGGGGTCCAGTTCATCTCCTGTTATGGCGTTGATGGTGGCCGCAAAATATCTCGTTACTGTCGAGGAGTCTGATGCTAAGTTGTGCGGTTGTATGATGTTTGTCTTAAGGTGCTCTAGTGAGAAGTTTTTTTGCTTGGCTCGGTTTTCAACGGTAGTGCGGGTGTCGGCACATATTCTCGTTGTCTAAGCTTTGTGGCTTGTGGTGAAGAAGAAAGCTCCGGCTTGGTATTTGCTAGTGTGTGTCGCTTGGCGTTGGTGGAGAGAGGTTTATTTTGTCCCAGATCCGGTCTCTGACTGTGATTATATTTTAGGTTGTGGTATTCGTGTGGTGTTGTGTCATCTCTGTTCGTCTCCAGCGGTCACCGCACCTTGGCTCACGTTGCCTCCGAAGTTGTGTCTTCAAGCGTGAATTATGTCATCCTTGAGCTATGGTTCGAGTAGGTGTTTGCAAATCCGGTGCATGGTCATTGGTGATCCCCTTCTCCGTCGGTGTGTTGTTCAGCACTTCCGGTGTCCTATGTCTGGTGGTATGGCGATTCTCTTGGTGGGCTCGATCGGTTTGGTTTGTTGCTCTTTTGTTGATTTTTCCGGATTAGATCCTTGGTTAGTTATTAGCGGATCTTGGTTGGGCTTGTTTAATGGTGTGGATGGTCTTATCTTTTGTTTACAAGCTTGCTTTGGTATCTAGCTATAATTTAATTTTAGGCAGGGCCTTGCTTTCAGGATATTTGATTTGCGGCTTGATGCGCTTCTTTGGTTTTCCATTTTATGTGGCTAGGCTTTGCTTCCGCGTTGGCCTGAAGTCTCTGAGTTGAGTGTTTGTTTAGGTTCTGTTGAGGAGTCCGTCTAGTAGTTGAGTTATTGTTGCGGAAGCATCTACTCTCTCTGCTATGAATCCCTTGGGTTTTAGTAGAGTGCGAATTATCGTAGTTGTTTCAGGTTTCAGCTCTTCTCTTGCGAGGAGGTGACCTCTCTTTAGTCGGTAGATGGCTGAGATTTGTGAAAGAGTGTCCGCGTGTAAGAATTGAAAATCTTGTTTGGTGTTTTTCCCTCTCGGTGTTCAAGGTGATATATCTTGTGCTTGATCGTCTTTCTTCGTCTTGGCTCCTTGTTCTGGTTGTGGCAGTTGAGTGTTTGTCCTCCTTCCTCTTCGATCTAGTGGTCCTCTTTGTCGGGATCTCGGCTGGTGGAGTTCGGTTTTTCCCTCTCTTACCATGGTAGCAGAGTGGGGTTCCGGTGCTCTTGTTCTTCGGTCCAGGTTTCACGTTATTCGTTTCTATTAGAGTGGTTTCTAGTATGACTTTGAAAGTCGGTGCAGCGTGAGTTCTTTGGTTTCGGGTCCATCCATCATCTTATTTAACCGGTTTAGTTTTTTCGCTCAGTTTTTTTTATTAGTCTCTTTGGTCCTTTTAATCCTGACAAGGTAGGTCTTGGTCGGCTCTGTCTCTCGGTAAAACTTCGGGTTTTGTCTCCTATAATTTTCTCAAGCTTGGTCTCCCGTATTCCTCTCATTCACGTTGTAATACCTTATGATTAATATATCAATCTTTAGAGGAAAAAATGTTTAGTTTAATATTTACTGTTAATAATAAAAATGTATTAAAAATTTTATTTTTAAATACAAATTTAAAATTTAGTATTTTATATTTGTAAATTATTTATATTCAAAATAAATTCCAAAATACAACACGCTCATACTGCTGATAACATCAGTTTATAATTATTATTATTATTTTTTTTTTTTTTTACGAACCTTCTTATATATAAAGAGAATCAGTCTACAATACGAGAAGACAACAGAGCACACAAAGCCGCTTTAGCAACATAGTCGGCATCAGAATTAAACGAGCGTGAAACGAAATTAAAGGAGATAGACTTCAGGGAATCACTCAGCATACGAATATCGAGTAATACTCCATGAAGCTCAACACTGGTCCCGCATGTGTTGAGGATGGAGATGAGTGATTTTGAGTCTGAAAACAGCTCAATATCACTAAATCCTGAAGAGACTGCTTCCAAGAGTGCAGCCTTTACCGCGAGTGCTTCTGCTAGAAGGGCTGAGGCAACATGAGAGCGGTGAGAGGAGTTGGACCGTGTTAGTCCTGTGATAGGTTCTGGGTAGACGTTGGGGAACCTATTCTGGGCATAGAAGGAGAACGGGAAGAAGCTGGAGGTGGAGGTTTAGCTGGTTAATCAGATACTTGAGCTGATTCCCATGCTTTTGCGTCCATAATCGCTTTACCAATGACTTCTTCTTCTGTGAACAACCTGTTTTCAAACATCATCTTGTTACGGGCTTTTCACAGGTGCCAGTAGATCCATGGGTGTAATGCAGCTGTCGAAAGTCCAGTAGGTGGCAGCGTGATGAGTTTACGATCGTCTTGGAGGAGGGAGGAGACTTTAGGAGTGGCAGCATTCGGCTTGTTGATCATAGGGGCTAAGTTCCAGACCCGAGCTGCGAAGGAGCATTGAGTCAACAAGTGAAGTTCAGATTCTTGGGCACCACAACGCTTGCACGAGCTGGAGACATCTAAACCCCTGTAACATAGATTAACAGTACACCTAGAGATAGAGCTCGAGATTTCACCTTCCAAAGAAAGTGTTTTAACTTTGGAGGTGTGGCTAAGCTCCAAACACTCTTCGTCCAATCGAAAGATAGAATAATGGAATCCGGCATCGACCGATTGGACTCCATTAACCCATTAAAACCCTAAACCGGCAACTAGTTACACCGGGAAACCTGAATCCATTTGAATCAGCTCAGACACAGTCCAATTCTAATCCGACCCAATTCCTAACCAAACGAACCCTCCCCGTTTTAAACAAAAGAACTCGGCCTTATTCCTGACAAAACAAAACCGAACCATCTAAAACCTACCCGACCCAGCAGTAAAAATATCGGTTCTCACATAGGATTCGCGACTGAGGAAAAAAACGAATTCAACGGCGGAAATCTGAAATGCAGCGTCGTTTTAAAATTATGACCCGGCCCATTAACTTGTCAACTTGACCCGCCAATTTCATCTCTTTCAGCGTCGTTTTTCTTTGGTTGGTCTCGCTCTAGTAAGGTAAGTACTTAAGTTTTAGGTTTAATTTTGTGTTTGGGATTTCCAAATTTTACGGCATTTGATACTCCAATGTCTTTAGATTCCGTCTCCGGTTTTGTGGGGATACAAAACTTATAGGGTAGATTTGGAGTTTTTAAAAACAAATTTTGGAGTTTTGAATTTTCGTGTTTGAGTTTTCAAGGAATTAAGGCTCTCATGTCTTTCGATTTTGTTTTGGGTTTGCTAGGGATTATATGACACTACTCATGGGGGTTTTGTTTTGTTTGTAAACAAAATTTAAAGTTTGATTTGTCGGGTTAATGTCGGCTTTATAATTGTATTTGTATACTTGGATTTTTATCATTGTTTATCACAAGTTGCTGTATATTTTTCTAAACAAATTTATTCGCATAAACGCAAAACGATTAACACGCCATTAATAATCATTTATTAGTATAATAGATTGTGTCTTCTGAAACCATGTTACGGCTTCTTCATTTTTCATACGACATTGGTATTTGTAAGTGACTTGTTTTTCATTTATTCGAATCACCCATGGCCTATGCTGCTTTGTTAATTCTGCATGTCTGATGATTTTTGTGAAGTTGTGTTGGTTTAGAGTTTCAGCGGAGAGATTAATTTCTTTCTTGCCTTTTGCTTTTACTAGAAACTGAAGATGAAAACTTCCTCTCTTCTCAAGGCAGCAGCCTTTGCTTTGATGGCTGGTTCCGTGGCTATGTTGGCTAAGTCACCTACAGAGATACAAGATTACGTTCTGAATGCTTCACCCAATATGACTTTGGTCCTAAAGAACGAGGATTTCCAAGACGCAATGGTGTATTTGTCCACCAGAATCCCTCTTTCCACCAATAGACTCTGCATCGTTTATCCGGAAAATGACCCTGTATTCGTTGACACTTTCGAGGGAGTCAAGCTCAGTTGGATCCTCCGCCCCTCCCACCAAGTCCTTCACTACGATCTTACCTTCCCCAAGAAATCCAAGGACGTAGTCATTAACTCTTACTTGCCCTTTGTCTCCCGTGAAGCTGCTTCTACCCGGCTCAGGATTCAGAAAGAATTTAAGCTTTACTTTCTTGATAAAACAGAAAACTGGATATCTTTGACTGCAAACCATCCCTCTACATTTCAGAACCTTGCCATTGATCCTCAACTTAAAACAAGCATTTTACAGGACTTGGATTGCAGAAACTCGAGAAGTTATCTTTTGTATGGTCCATCTGGGACTGGAAAAACAAGTTTGATTGCTGCCATGGCAAATTATCTAAAACTTGATGTATATGATCTAGACCTGACTCAAGTTAGCAGCAACGCTCGTTTTTCTATGCTGCTCAAGGCCACCGCTAACAGTTCCATCCTAGTTGTGGAAGACATAGACTGTTTCAAGAATTTGAGTGTTGAGGATTCAAACAAGACAAAGGTATGAATTCCATTCTTCCCTTCCCTTTATCAACCAATTCAATTTAATGACACAACGTTTATATATATGCACCAAAATATCTCCTAAAACAACAGAATACCTTTGAAACGCTTAAATCTGATTATGTTCTCTTACTCAGGTTTTTCGTGAATTTGTTTCTCATTGCCTTTTCTTTTTATCAGGTAACAGTCTCGGGCTTACTTGATTTTCTGGATCAGAGTTGGTCAAACAAGAGGATCATTGTCTTCACAGCAATTTGCAAAGAGAAGCTTCATTCGGAGTTGCTAAGGCCAGGACGCATTGATGTTCAGATCCACATGTCCTACTGCAGACCTAGTGCTTTCGAGATTCTGGCCTCCATCTACCTCAATATCAATACCCACAAGCTCTTCAAGGAGATCAAGGAATTAATTCTGGAAGTTGAAGTTACTCCTGCTGATGTTGCTGATAAATTAATGTGTGTTGGCACTGTGGACAAAGTTCTTCAAGGGTTGGTTGAGTTCTTGAGAGCCAAGAAATTGCACAAGGAGAAAGCTCAAGCATGATGACTTCTCTTTCTCTGACATTGCCACGAACTCAAAGATCTAATCTGTTTTGTGTTTGGTATCATTAATTCATGGAAGTAGCTTGATAGTCTTATGATCTGTAACAGAAAAAAGATTGACAACTTTGAAATCATTCGTTGTAGACTTTCCATGATGTCAATCAGTGATGATGAAGTCAGAATTTCTTGTCATTGCCATTGGACATTATACAGTTTGATGGTGCTGAGACCAGGTTCGCATCCACAAGTCCCTAATCAGTTGGCTCTTCTTTCTCATCCGCTTCCATTAAAGATTCACGACTACTCGTCTCAGATTCTGTATAACACCAGCATCCCCCCTAAAACTTTCATAAACTCGACAAATAAAAAATAGGTTTCGTTAGCTAAATTACCACCACTAAAAGACAACGCCAGTTACGTCATACTGAAAACGTGATTCTTGTAGTTCATTTCAAATTAAGTTACAATTTGACATTGGGAAATTGCAATGGATAATCTTAATATTAATTCTCTCTCATCAAACACTAATCAATAATAGTATTTACTATCCAAAAATTGATTTTCACTACTTATTCATACAAATTACAATATTTTTTATGTCTTCTCTCGCCTATTATTTGTCTGGGAAAAAGAAGAATGAGAAGAAGAAGTAAAAGAAAAACGAACGAAAAGTACAATTAGGGCTGGGCACAAGCCGGGTACTTGACGTTTTTGCCTTATTTACTACTCGACTTGCCTTATGCAAGTATTAAATTTTTGGACTTGGACTTGTACTTGATTCTGTCAAGTACTTGGCCAATCAAGTACTTGCTCAAAATTTTAATACTTGCAAATTACTTGTTAATACTTATTACTTGTTTATTTAGGTTCAAATTTTTAAATATTAAATAGATTAATAATTTTAAATTATAAAAACGCATATGAATGTTTCTTAAGCAAGTATATAACCTTATTTAAGAAAAAATATTTCAAGAATTCTTAATATTATAATCGATGTAGAATAAAACTAAAAACTTATAGCAAATATCACTTGGATACTAAAGAAACATGTTTTAGTGTTTAAATAAATAATATTATTATCAAACAATAAAAAATATTAATAATTGTTAAAATTTTAAATGGCGAGTCCAACCAACCCAAGTAATTAAAAAATAATCAAAGTTTGGTTGTACTTGCAAGTTTTTTATTTTAAATATTTATTATTTGCGTTAATCTAAACAAGTATTTGATTTTACGGGGTAAGTACAAGACAAGTAACTAGTACGGATCTAGTATCAAGTATTTGTTTCCAACCCTTTTGAAAGAATAAAACGAGTAACGAGTAAAACAAGCCGAGTAGTGATATTTTTTTAATACTTGATACTTGACTTGTACTTGCAAGTAATAAAATTTGGTTATTTATTACCCGGCTTGGTCATAACAAGTACTTGCTTTTTCAAGCCAAGTACGAGTCAAGTAGCAAGTACAAGCCGGGTAACGAGTAATTATGCCCAGCCCTAAGTACAATAATGGAGAATGGTGAAGCGGACAGTGACTAGTGTTTTTGGGAGTGATTGTTAGAATAAGGATATTAGAGCATGATTATCCATGTATCTTAGCCGGATCTTACCACGGTATTCAAGGAGGAGAAGGAAAAAAGAAAAGAAAAAATGTGTATTTCTCATGATACATATCTTAAATAAGAGTTTTAAGATACTAGTATCATCCCAAGTGTCACGTGCGGAGTGGATAGAACTAAAAGAAAAAAAATATTAATTAAATAATATAAAAATATTAATTAAAAAATACCAAGATACACAAGATGAGTATCATGGATAATCATGCTCTTACCTTATTTAGGATTTGTAAATATCCTTTATATTGTTTAGATACGATCCTAGAAGATCCTCTCTTATGTACTATATATATACATCAATGAATTCATTACTCCGGATTATCGGAGATTCATAAACTCACATGGTATCAGAGCAAAACCCTAATTCTAATTGCTCGACCTAACGACTCCGACTAAAAGCCTAGCTCTCTTAAAACCCTAAAATCTCTCTTCTTCTTCTTCGCTCATCACAACTGTCTCTCTCTGCGCCTCTCTCCTTCTCTTTCTATACGTCCATGGCTACCTCTGGCATGACGATTCAAACCTTAGGCAATGATAAACCGTACACGATTTCTCAAATCCGTGCTTACATACTGATTCAACTTGATCTTGAAAAGTTGAATTATGATATTTGGCGTGAACGTTTTGAGACCCATTGTGTTAGCTTTGGGGTTCACGACCACATCATCGGGACTTCTCTTCCCACCAACGATGATGATAACCAATGGAAGGAGCGAGAAGGGCTCGTAAAAATGTGGATCTATGGCACTGTGTCTGAAAAACTCCTAGACACAATTCTCAAACCCAAAGCCACGGCCCATCAACTCTGGAAAACTCTGGAAAATCTCTTCCGTGACAACAAAGAGGTTCAAGCAATTCATTATGACAACGAACTTCGCTCTCTTGAGATCGGCGATATGTCAATCACTGACTATTGTCACAAGATGAAATCGCTGGCCGATATTCTTGAAAACCTCGATTCACCTGTCTCCGAACGAGCGCTTGTGATGCATCTCCTTAATGGTCTATCGGATAAATTTGAAAGTATCATAAATGTCATCCAACATCAGCTCCCGTTTCCCTCCTTCACTAAAGCCCGATCCATGCTTCTCATGGAGGAAAGACGTTTGTCGAAACAAACCAAGTCCTCGGCTCAACACAACACGGATGCATCTTCATCCAGCGTCCTCTATACGGCGTAATCCGAGCAAGCTAACACTCGACCTTCATCCCAGCAGAACAACAACAATCACAGGGGATGTGGGGGTCGTGGTCGCGGTGGGCGTAATAACCGTGGAAGGGGTCGCTACAATAATTGGTACAACAACTCACCATATCAGCAACAGCCGTGGGGGTATCAGAAACCGCCGTGGCAACACTATTATGGCCCTCCACCGCCATACTATCCGGCTCAGTATCCACCGGCACCTCCCATGTCTTATGCACCTCCGTCCTCGATGTTATCGCACCACCCATCCTCGGGAATTCTCGGTTCGCAGCCTGCTCCGGAGGCTCACTTTGCTAATATGTCGCAACCATATGCAGCAAACCCATCGATGGCGACCTCACTACCGAGCGCATTCAGCACCATGAGTCTCCAAGACCCTTCGGAGGCAGCTTGGTACATGGATTCCGGGGCAATGAACCACGTTACGACTCAGCCAGGTACGCTACGTTCTCATTTTAATAAAAGTTATCATTATCCTCTCACTGTTGGCAATGGTTCCATCGTTCGGGTCACACAATCGGGACACTCATCTCTCCCATCATCCGCTCGCACACTCCATCTTCGCGATGTCCTTGTCTGCCCGGATATTATTAAGAACCTTGTCTCGGTTCGTCGCTTTGTAACAGATAACAATTGTTCGGTTGAGTTTGCCCTTTTTGGTTTTTGTGTCAAGGATCCTCGAACCAAGCAACGTCTTCTCCGATGTGACAGCTCGGGTCCTCTATATGCGGTCACACCATCATCGTCACCACCTCAGGCGCTGACCGTCTCCACTATCAACTCTGGAACGCTGTGGCATCGTCGTCTCGGACATCTGGGGATCACTGTTTTAAATTCTTTAAATTCTGCTGGTGTTGTTTTTAAGAAATCAGACTTGACTGCTTTGTGTCATGCCTGTCAGTTAGGAAAACATGTCAGACTTCCATTTTCTTTATCCAATTCGATTACTTTACGACCTTTTGACTTAATACATTCTGACATTTGGACGTCTCCTATTACCAGTATCTCTGGCATCAAATATTATGTCATTTTTCTTGATGATTACAGTCAGTTTGTTTGGGTCTATCCACTTCGGCGGAAAAGCGATACCTTCAGTCGATTCTTACACTTCTCTGCCTTCGTCCGGAATCAATTTGATCAGGAAATTGGTTCGTTTCAGTGTGACAATGGACGTGAGTTTGACAACTCTCAGTTTTGTGATCTGTTGGCTTCAACGGGTACAACATTTCGTTTCTCCTGTGCCTATACGTCTCAAGAAAATGGTAAAGCAGAACGAATGCTTCGTACACTGAACAATCTCGCTCGCACATTACTTCACCAGGCGTCCTTACCTCTCACTTTCTGGGTCGAGGCTCTGCATACAGCAGCTTACCTTGCCAACATCGTACCGTCTCGGGCAATCATCAATGAGATTCCGTACACTATACTGTTTAAAACCAAGGTCTCATACGCTCATCTTCGTGTTTTCGGGTGCCTCTGCTATCCAAACCTCATCGCCACTACTCCTCACAAACTTGCTCCGCGCTCAACGCCTTGCATCTTTCTCTGCTATCCATCTGAACACCGTGGATATCGCTGTATGGAACTCGCCACAAATCGCATCATTATCTCTCGCCATGTTGTGTTTGATGAACATACTTTTCCAATGGCGTCATCTACATCAACCACAACTCCAGCTCCTGCGCTTATACAGGAATCGGTCATTGATCCCATTCGTCGTTTAGTCCCTTTGGCGCTGCCTCCTCACCGCCTGCTCCGGCTCGGTCTCGGCCTCCTCGGCCTCCGCCACCTCCACCATCTCACACCATGCGTACTCGCGGAAAGGACGGCATTCAAAAACCCATACAACGACTATGTCTTCACACCTGTCCGGTTTCACCACTGCCTTTGACTCATGTTCATGCATCTAAAGACTCAAACTGGAACCTTGCCATGAGTGAGGAATATGATGCTCTTATTAAAACGGGAACGTGGTCTTTAGTACCACGGCCCAAGTCTGCTAATGTGGTTCGTTCTATGTGGCTTTTCAGGCACAAATTTGACGCAACAAGGAAACTTGCTCGCTATAAAGCACGCTTGGTGGCAAATGGCAAATCACAGCAACAGGGAATTGATTGTGAGGAAACTTTCAGTCCCGTCATCAAACCAACTACAATTCGGTCCGTGATACACGTTTCTCTCGGCAGGGATTGACCACTACATCAACTCGACGTCAAGAATGCCTTTCTTCATGGTGAGCTGAAGGAAACGGTGTACATGCATCAACCCCCGGGTTTTAAGGATCCTTCACGCCCTGATCATGTTTGCCTCCTTCATCGCTCTCTCTACGGGCTCTAACAGGCCCCACGCGCTTGGTTCTCTCTCTTTGCGACATTTTCTCGGAGGATCGGGTTTGTTCAAAGCATTCTCGACACTTCCTTGTTTGTATACAAACGTGGTCAGGACCTTGCTTATATCCTGTTGTATGTGGATGATATCATCCTAACGGCATCGACGTCCGCTCTCCTCGCCACTATCATCAGATCACTCTCGGCTGAGTTCCCTATGACCGACCTCGGTCCTTTGCATCACTTTCTCGGGATCTCGGTGGAACGTGATTCCAAAGGTTTGTTTCTACGTATGCATAACTACATTGCCGATCTACTGCATCGCTCACACATGACGGAATGTAAGCCCTGTTTAACTCCGGTGGACACAAAGCCCAAGCTAAGCGGGACCCAGGGTAAGCCTTTCTCTGATCCTACGCTATACCGGAGTCTTGCAGGTGCTCTTCAATACCTCACGTTTACACGCCCGAATATTTCATATGCGGTTCAATAAATTTGCTTGTTTATGCATGATCCTCACGATGATCACTTCCTTGCGCTCAAACGTATTCTTCGTTATCTCAAGGGCACCATCTCTCATGGCCTACACATCCACGCCTCTCCATCTTCAAAGATCGTGGCTTATACGGATGCGGACTGGGCCGGATGCCCTGACATGCGTCGCTCTACCTCCGGCTTTGGAATTTTTCTTGGCGATAATCTTGTGTCTTGGAGTGCAAAGCGACAACAAACTATCTCACGGTCCAGTGCTGAATCAGAATACAAAGGAGTTGCTAACACTGTTGTTGAGCTCACTTGGCTTCGAAACCTGCTTCTCGAGCTACATGTTCCAATCAACACAGCATCCATTGTGTATTGCGATAACATAAGCTCGGTATATCTCTCTACGAACCCGGTTCAGCATCAATGAACCAAGCACATCGAAATCGATATACACTTTGTGCGTGAACGTGTTGCATTAGGACAAGTCATGGTGCTCCACGTCCCAACATCCCTCCAATACGCGGATATCTTCACCAAATGCTTACCAACATCTGTGTTTCTCGACTTTCGCTCCAGTCTGAATGTTCGGAAGTGTCCAGTTCCGACTGCGGGAGGGGGGGTGTTAGAATAAGGATATTACCTTATTTAGGATTTGTAAATATCCCTTATATTGTTTAGATACGATCCTAGAAGATCCTCTCTTATGTACTATATATACATCAATGAATTCATTACTCCGGATTATCGGAGATTCATAAACTCACAGTGGCCACTAATTCCCATCATGAATAGTGTTTTAAGATGAACATTATCCAAGACGAAAAAAAGTCTCTAACACTCTTGTATTATATCATATAACAAATTTAGTTTATATGTTATCAAAATAATTTTTGCAAAAGTTGTTGTGATAACAAAGTTAATTATAGAATAATATACATTTCTTATGATATGATATAACTTGGATAACATCATAATATGTATAGATTATATTTTGTCATTAAACTACGATATTTTAGTATTTTAGTGTACACGATAATCTTATTATTTGATAATTTATCTAACACAATTATATCAAATATTTTTTATATGTTAAATAGATTAACACAATAATTTTTTTTGATTTGATAAATAAATTAACATATTATTTTATATGATATATTAACTAAGTTAACACAATAACATTGTTAATCCGGTTGTTATTGGATGAATATTACCATATGATATAACTTGATTAAGACGATAATATGATATGTTTATATTTTTTTCCTTTATAAGTTATGATATATGAGTGTACATAATAATATCATTAGGTGATAACTTAGCTAACATAGTTATCTCAACTATTTTTGATATATGTGTATTAATACGATAATTCAAATTTTAACGATTTGATAACTAAATTAACATGTTATTTTTATTAATACACTAACTGGGTTAACATAATATAACATTGTTAACCATGTTGTTTTCGGATGAACAGTCCATGTCAATGATCGATGAACAATGCTCGGTAAACACGAAGCATATTTTTTGTTTTCTTTTTCCTACAAACCTAATTATGAATTATAATTGTTAGATACCTAATTTTCTAAATATCCATCGTCTATAGTGCTAAAACACCCTTTGACATTAACAAGAAAAGAAAAAATAAGTTTTATAGAACTTTGAAGAAAATTGCATTATTAATAAAAAAAATTTGAAACATAAATATAATTCTATTGATTTTATTTCAAAACCAGTACTAATGTCGTCCAAAAATTTCGTGATAATTTTTGGGTTATTTTCTTTTTGAAACTCATCCATGAAATTTCGTAACGAAATCTCCCTCAACCTTTCGTGGATAAACTTCCTGGAAAAGGACCGTCTAAATCATAGCTAACTAAATTTTGCATTTGACTTGAATTTAGCTTTTAATTTTGAAAACAATCCAAAATATTTTATTTACAAAGTAATCCTTTTAGTTTGATAAATTTATATCATAGTCAAACTAAAATTGCATGTTTTGGTTTTATACTAAAGTATTATATTTAAAAAAAACCAGTCTTAATTTTTTTGTTATTTTATTTTGTGTTAAACATTAAGTTTTAATAAAATAAAATTATAGTTAGTTATTTATAGAAACAAAAAAATAAATAAATAAATCTATATATTTTTAAAATAAAATATCTAGAAAAAATCATAACTAAATAAAAATAAAATATACTTAGTATCGTTGAAGCAAACTTGTGGTGTATTTTAAAGAAGTCTTATTTAGAATAAAAATAAAGTAAATCATTGGAAATGGGCTACAACCAAAAATAAGAATAATATGTTCAATTTTTTTTTAATCATGATGTAGATTCAGAGAATCACAACGATCAATTCAATAAACTGATCTTAAAATGAGGTATTTCGGTAATAAAATTAGAAGGATCGAAAAGCAATAACAGATATAGTCCGGAAAATCTAGTCTTTATTAGAAGTGAAGCTGAAATCGATCAAGTCGCTAGTTCTAGGGTTTATGAGAACAAAAGTATAATTATTCGGCTTAGTCTTTTCCTACGCATGTAAAGAATATTTATAACAAAGTATTTAGTGTTTTCCCTTAGATTCACTCTCATATTATTTACAAAATCCGACTAACCTAGATTTTATTTCCTTTCAGAAGATTTTCAATTATCTTCTTCTCTTTTATAAATGTTAATTTAACATATTTATCTCTTCTAGTGCAGGTTGGACAAGACGTCGTCACGGAATGGTCTTCGTCGTCGCCGAGCTATTCTGTGATGGTTGACCTCCTCCTACGCAGACTGGATCTTTGATGGACCCCCACCAAACCTAAATTATCAATGAAAGTTTCAAAAAGTTTTGAACCAGAAGACAAGAGAATAAAAGGCCTCATTTTGAGGGAAAGTTATCGAGTGAGAAATCATCTTTCTCGGAGAATCTCCATTACTAGTATAGCTGAAATCTTGAAGTTTAGTCAGTTTGGTTTCTGACGGTAAACACCAACTCCCATCAATTTTCGGTTCCTCTGTCATTAAAGGCGAGCGAACATGATTTATAACTCTTAGTGTCATCAAAGCTAGCGTCGAAAGACTTTTTCTATGAAGAAAAGGATCGATGGAAAAGTTCTCTCCAAACTGGAGGAAAATAGTGCAAATGAACCCTTCAACATGGAAACAATTATTCTCTCCACAAAGGAGGAAATGATATGCCCATTAGACAAAATTCAGTTAATGAAACCACTGAAAACATCTCTCTAGTCATTAAATAGAAAACCGTAAGTTGCTTGCATTTGTTAACCATTAGGGGTCTAATATTTGGGCCACAGCCCACTATAGAAGATATGAATTGGTCCATGAAGGAGCAGACGCTCGACGAGACAGAGATATAGAATATGAGACTTAAGTATTATTAGAATGAGATTACAGAGTACTTATAGGCTGTACATTAGGGTATTATACATAGTATTAAAGACTATCGTATCCTTTCCATATATACTCTACATGCCCCCTCGATATGGAGGGGCTGTAGACACTCCAATCTTGGATGCTAATTCATTGAAGCGTGTCCTTGGTAGAGGCTTTGTAAGCGAGTCCGCAAATTGATCTCGTGTTGAGACGTGGCTGACCCGTAATGCTCCCAATTGTATATTTTTGCGGACGAAATGATAGTCCAAGGCCAAGTGCTTCATTCTCGAGTGAAACACTGGATTCGCGCATAGATAGGTAGCTCCAACGTTATCGCAATAAATAACTGGTGCTTCACGGAGCTCAATGCCTAGTTCTGTCAACAATGAACATACCCAGCGAATCTCCGAAGCCGTATTTGCCACTGATCTATATTCGGCTTCTGTCGATGAGCGAGCAACACTCTTTTGCTTTTTGGATGACCAAGCAATGGGTGTGGACCCCAAATAGAGTATGTACGCATTAGTGGAGATAAAATCGTCTGTATCGCCATCCCAATCAGCGTCGGAAAAAGCATTTAGATTTAGCGGTGATGATGCTTGGAGATATATACCATGTGTGGAGGTACCAGCCAGGTATCGAAGGACCCTTTTTGTAGCCTGCCAATGTGTGTCCGTGGGACAGTGCATGAATTGGGACAATCGATTTACCACGTACGCGATATCTGGTCGAGTGAACGACAAATATTGCAAGCTCCCTAATACCATCTGATACTCACGAGCATCCTTTAGAGGTGTACCTGAAGTTAGAGACAGCTTCGGATGGGGTGACATCGGCGTGGTCACAGGATTGGAATCGAGCATCTTCGTCTTGGTGAGGAGATCGACAATGTACTTTCGTTGTGTAAGATGCAGGCCATGTCTAGTGTGATGTGCTTCAATGCCCAAAAAGTATGAGAGGTCTGTCGGTTCTTTGAGTGAAAACCTGGATCCAAGCTTCTCAATTATCGATGAGATGAGCGATGTGTTGCTGCCAGTCACGAGAATGTCATCGACGTATATCAGGATGTATACACTATGTTCTCGCGTGATCAATGTGAATACGGATGTATCAGCGTATGAATTGACAAATCCAATGTCTAGCAGGAAGCTTTTGAGTTCTTGATACCACGCTCAAGGTGCCTGTTTAAGACCATACAAGGCCTTGTTCAGCTTCCAGACATGAGTTGGATTATCGTGGTCGACAAACCCTGGTGGTTGAGAGACATATACTTCTTCAGATAGAGTACCATGTAGGAAGGCATTGTTCACATCTAGTTGCTTTATGCTCCAACCTTTGGAAACCGCTATCTGCAAAACCAATCGAATCGTGACAGACTTAACAACGGGACTAAAATTCTCTGAGTAATCAATGTCGTATTGCTGGTTGAACTCTCTTGCAACAAGTATGGCCTTATACCTGTCAAGCACACCATTAGACAGATATTTTAGAGTAAAAATCCACTTTGTTGGTATTACATTTTGGTTTGGCTGCGAGGGAACCAAATCGAATGTGTTATTGCGTATTTGAGCATTGAATTCTGCTCCCATCGCTGACCTCCATTTCTCATCTCTTAGGGCTTGGTTAACGGTGTTTGGAATTTGGGGTTTTGTGTTTGATGTGGCGAGAAGGGTGAATCTGTGTTTTGGTTTGACGATGTTGTTTTTGGCTCGGTTTTCATGGAGTGGCTGTTTGGTTTAAGTGGTCGACGTGCAGCCTTAGCTGCAGGTGGTACAGGTAATGGCGGATGAGAAGGAATGGGGTTACTGGTTGGAGGAGTTGGTGAAGTGGGAATCACAGTGTTTGGAAGAGTTTGAGTTGTATGCGTACCTCGTTGTTCTGTTGAATTTTCTGCACAGTCCACCTCATTGTGTAATGAAGCAGAACTAGTTTCATCATTAGTCGCGTGTGTATGTGATATCTGCTGTGAAGCAGGGGATGAAGGCTGGTGAAGATCCGAGCTCGGGGGCGCTGTTGGTGGCGGAGCTAATACGAGTGGCACAGTGGTTACGGTGGGTGAGGTGGTTGTTCTCTGTGTTTCGGTTTCAGACACTAGCAAGTCAGCCGTCGACACCTTTGTTGAAGTGCCATATGGGAAGCAATCCTCAACAAACCGGACGTGTTTGGAGGTGAACATTTTGCCAGCTTATTCATCATAGCAATAATAAGCGCTTTGCGTCAGTGAGTACCCAAGAAATATGCACGGTCGTTAGCGTGTATCCAACTTGTGCTGCGTGTATGGCTTGAGCCACGGAAAACACAAACAACTGAATACCCGAAGCTTCAAGTAGTTAGGATGTTGTTTGAACAACCGTGCATAAGGTGATATGTTGCCAATGACAGGTGTTGGCAGTCAGTTTATAAAGTACACGGCAGCCACAAAAGCGAATGACCAGTAGCTGGTTGGCAGCGATGCTTGATGGAGCAGAGTCATACCCGTTTCCACGATGTGCCGGTGTTTTCTCTCCGATATGCCGTTGTGTTCGGGCGTATGTGGTGGAGACGTCAAGTGAGATATCCCATGATCTGCTATAAATTGTCGGAGAGCTATGAACTCCCCGCCATTATCAGAATAAAGAGTTCTGATTTTGCTGGCAAATCGATTCTCCACCAGGAACTTGAACGCAATGAAAACCTCTTTGACATGAGATTTTTGTTTGAGTGAGTAAAACCATGTGTACCGGGTATAGTGGTCGACAAAGATGATATAGTATTTGAAATTGTCAAGAGAAACTAAAGGTGAGGTCCAAACATCACTGTAAAGATATTCAAGGGGCATCGAAGAAGAGATTGTGTTGGAATAAAATTGAAGTTTATGGCTTTTTATTGAAAGACAATGAGAACAAGACAATGTTTTTTGAGAAACATCATGAAGCGGTAAAGAAAATTGCGAAAGAAGAAGCTGAAAAATAGAAGAATGAGGATGCCCAAGTCTTGAATGCCAAGAATGGACAGTAGCTTTGGGTGTTGGTGATGCGTAAAGGGAAGCAACGGTTTGAGGTGTAACTGGCAACTCGTATAGCTCGTTCTTAGTTCTCCCTTGGAGCAAGCGGGCCCCCGTGCTGAGATCCTTCACCTGAAAGGATGCAGGGAAAAATTCAACAGACACTTGATTAATATTGCATAACCGATAGACAGAGATAAGGTTTTTGTGTAAATCAGGAACATAAAGGATATCATTAAGGTTACGAGAGCGAGATGGAGTAGCGTAGGAGGCAGAACCAGTATGCGAAATAGCAAGAGTGGAGCCATCGGCTATCGTGACTTCTTTGCCCCCATTGTACGGTTGATGTAGTGATAAATTGTTAAGATCCGAAGTGAGATGGTGTGTCGCACCACTATCCAGAATCCAATTGTTTGGATTGTAAGACGCATAGGCAATGTTAGCTCGGGGCTGCCATGGTGACGATCCGTACGACATGGAGTTGTTGTTGTACTGTCGCTGATTGTTGTTTGCAGAAAATCCAGACTGTCCAAGCTGTGAACATCGACGAGCGCCATGACCATAAACACTACATATTTGGCATCTTCCCTGATACCCACGAGCAGAGGAGTTGTTCGCATCATTCTGTGGCTGATACTGCTGCGACTGCCAGTTGTTGTTTCGTGGTGCAGACCGATTATTTCCACGGTAGTTGGAACCAGACGAGTTGTTGCGATGGGTCGTGATATTGGCTGAGATCGGAGTGGACGCAGGAGCCGTAACAGCCATGGACTGTAGCCGAGCCTCATGGTTGAGAAGTTTCTCGAAGATTTCAGTGAGTGAGGGTGTTGAATCCCGACCTTGGATCTGATCGACTACTTGTTTGTAATCATCGGACAGGCCTTCCAAGACATATTCAATCTGGTCTTCTAGGTCCATTGCTTTGCCCAAAAGTGCGAGTTGATCGAAGCGATTTGTGTGGCCTTGGAAGTATTCTGTTACGGACTTCGTGCCCTTCGTCCAGACTTTGATTTGTTGACGCAGTTGCATAATATGGCCTCGAGTCAGCTTAGCATAAGTCGCAGAGAGTTTCGCCCATATCTCATTAGACGTTGTTGTTGTCGAGAGTAATGGATGAACGGATACAGAGATAACACCTAGTAAAGCACTGTAGACAAGTTTATCTTGTCTTTTCCACTTCGTGTGTGCAGGATTTTCGACAGGAAGACCATCGGCAATGATCTTCGGGTGGAGTAGCGATGGAACCATCAAGATAACCAGCAAGGTTATGGCCATCAAAGAGAGCGTGGACCTGGCGACTCCACATGATGAAGTTGGTCGCCGTGAGCTTGGTGACGTTTTGCATATTCACGTTGAGAACAATTGTCTGATCAGAGAGAGTAATAGTTTCGTTGTTGTTGTTATTGTTGGCCATGGCGGAAAAGTGGTGAGGAGGAAGAGAAAGAATTCAAAAGTTTTGGAAAAGAAAATGACTGGCGGCCAAGGGTTTTTAGGTTTAGGTATCTAATGCTCTGATACCAATTAGAATATGAGACTTAAGTATTATTAGAATGAGATTACAGAGTACTTATAGGCTGTACATTAGGGTATTATACATAGTATTAAATACTATCATATCCTTTCCATATATACTCTACAAGAGAGTGGTCGGAGAGGCTGATCAAAAAGTTCCACCACCCAACAATTGACGGAGCCTATGTCAGCTGTGATGGGGCCAATGGTAGTGGTTTGCCGCGACGGAGGAGGTGAGGCAATAATGAGAGCGCCCGTAAATAATTGTCGGGAGGAGACTGAATTGGTCAACAAATTTGGGTGGTACGGCGGTGTAGGGAGCTCTGACGCCACCAGAGAGCATACAACCCGGCTCGTGTTGTCGCCGTCACAGAGAGCAGTGGACTGTTTACAGGGCAAATACAGAGTACATTGCCGGTTGATGTTGACAAAAGAGAAGATTCTTCGGGAATTTCCCGAGAAGAGTTCAGATCAGGCAGACTCAAATCGATCCACTGTGAAGGTGGATGTCTCCACAGAGAGCTTCGGCGTCAAGTTCGGAAGCGAGAGGTGGTTGATCTTACCGGTACGCATCTGCCGCAGCTGTGTTGGAGCTAACAACTGCTCCAAATCAGAGTTATCAAGTCTCGGTTTAAAAACCAGAGTGTCTTGTAGGGTAAGAGATCTTCTTTGTCTCGTCACTGAATGACTGATTTTATGCCTCACAATCTGCTCATCTTCCTCCTGCTGATGGCCATGGCCTCGTAAAGTGTGCTTCGCCATTGCTTGATTAGGGTAGAACTGAGCCTTAGATGCGTAACAAAGAGCTAGATGATGGTTGGGGAGTTATCAAAACTTGTTACAGAAATGAAACAAATCTAATATGTAAGAGGGTTAGAGGAAGACTTTGGAGCAAGGCATCTCAACACTACAAGAAAACAGGGTTTTAGCAACTGCGTAAATAGTCGCTATTTAGTCGCAAAGTATAATTTTGCTACTCAGTAGCGACTAAAGTAGTTGATCGCTAATCTGTCGTCGCTAATTTTATTAGTCGCTATATTAGTCGCTAAATTGCGACTATTTAGCGACTATATATATTTGTTATAATTAGTCGCTATTGAGTCGCTAAATTTAGCGACTAATGAACGACTAATTTGCGACTGATATGTTGTTATTTTAGCGACTAATTAGCGACTAATAATAATAATAAAAAATAATAATAATATTAATTTTGATATATACTAATTTTATTATTTTATGTTAATTAAACAACTTTAAAATAAAAAAAAAATCAATTCTTGATAAAATATTAAATTAGGCAAACAATAAAAATTAGATTAAAATATTGAAATATGTCTTAATTAATTAGAAAGAATAGTGTTACCAATACAATTTATTAAACCAAACTAAAACAAAACTAAAATCTAAATCTATCTTAAACCAAATCGGTTCAATACAAACCAAGACAAACAAAAATTCTAATCTAATTTACTCAACATTCTACTCATGACAAACCATTGTCGTCTCTGATTGGCTCCGGTGACGAGGTCACTGTCACCACCGCCGCCTTTGCTTTCACCACCACCGCCTTCATCTTCACCACAACCGCATTCGTCCTCGTCTTCTCTCTCTCTCTCTCACCACCTGAACTCACGACGAGCTGCCAACACCATCTCCTCTTATCTCTCACCTTGGCCAAATCAAATAGAAGAGCCTTTGCCCGGATCTTCGATAGCCTCGCCGAACCTTCGCCTGGATCTTGGAGAAGAGCTCTCGTGGAGATTGCTCGCCTTCGTCTTTTACGGCGTCCGTACCGGGGAGATGTGGTTGTTTGAGGTGGATTTGAGGCAAGATCTACTGATCTAGTTAATCAAATCAAGGGCATCGAGAACCCAAGATTCAAGTTCTAGAACCCAAAAACAGTAAGAGAATCGATTAATATGAGTGAGTTAGAGTGAAGAGAATGATATTGATACAAAAGAATGAAGAAGAAAGTGTTTTAGATGGGAGGCTATTCGTGATTTTGATACAAAAAAAAGGAAGTAGAAAGTGTATCTGATACAGGAAAAAAAAATGAAGTGTGATGGAGGCTGTTTATGAATTGAGATGGTATACTTGTTAATTAATTATGTCAAATAAGATCAATGGTCAAGATTGAATTGTGACAGATCTAACGGTTGTAAATGTAATCTGTGTGTCAGCTTAAAATCAAACGAAACCGTTAATATATTTTAATCAATCTAATGGCAGGAATTTAATCTGTAAGTTTAGAAGATTAAAGAAAAAAAGAAAAAGAAAAAAAATTCAATGGTTGGGATTTAAGATCAGATATTGATCTAATGGCTAATATTAGTGATCCATGTGACCTTAATTTCAACCAATAAGAAAACATCAGTTGATTTAATTAATATATCATAACAAAAAATATTTTTAAAAATAATAAAATTAACAAAAAACGAAATTTTCAAAAATATTAAGTTTGAAAATATAACATATAAAAACTTTAAAATTTTTAACCTAAAAAGGTATAAAATAATATATAAAATATTAGTAAATATGAATATATGTAGCAATTAAATTTGTGTAAAATAATTTTTGATATGTTATAGTATTTCAAATATTAGTAAATTTGAGTAAATTAATTTTATATATGTGTTGAATATTAAATTAGATATGTTATAGTATTTAAATTTTTATTAATTAGAGTTTTGGTTGTTTAGGGTTTTATGACTATGGTTTATGATATATGGTTTAAAGGGATGTATTTAGGGTTTGAAGTTAATGTTTGAAAATAATACTTTTGGAAAATATTTTTATAAGTATTGGTCAGTGTTCGAAAAATTGTTAGGCGCTAGTCGGGTGGTGAGGTTGGGCCTAGCGCCTAACGAAAATAGCGGGGATTAAACGGCGATTACGCGGGGTGGAATTTTAAAGATTTTTTAAATATTTGGATAGATTTATAAAGTATTATAGAGGAACAATATACTCCCTCCGTTTCACAAAGAGTGTCGTTGTAGGAGTTTATTTTTGCTTCATAAAGAGTGTCGTTTTATATTTTCAATGCAAAATTTTAAATAAAAATCCAATTTTAACCTCATTACTCTTAGTGTATTAATTAGAAAGAGAAAATTATATAGTGCATTTATAAGGGGTAAAATAGAATTTTTAATAGTTTTCTTAATATGTGTGAAAAGTTGTAAAATGACACTTTTTGTAAAACGGAGGGAGTAACATATTGGATTTTTATCTACTTTTAAGTATATATACTATCGTTTTTAATGATAAACATATTAACTGCGCTTGGCTTAGTGGTTATCCGTGAATACAGATGCTCTAGAGACCCGAGTTCGAACTCCCCGCTTGTTAATTTTACTCAACTTTTCGGATTTCTTTTAATAAAGGGTAAGTTGGTCATTTCGCAAACCATATTCTTCCTCTTCACTCTGCAACCCTAATATACAATGATAGATCCAAATATATAAATCAGATTTCTTAAGAAAACATGAGCCAAATCACAAAGTTTTCGAAAGTTCCGATTTAACCACCGCCTACCATGAAATCGCGGCGGCTCCGGGCCGCCGAACGCCTCGCCGGCGATTATGCGGCCGCGGAGACCGCGTTTTCGAACACTGATATTGGTATTTAAAATCTTATTAATTAGAATGTTGGTTATACTTTAGAGTTTTAGGGTTTGTTTAGAGTTTGAAGTTAATGTTTGAAAATAATACTTTTGGAAAATATTTTTATAAGTATTGGTATTTAAAATCTTATTAGTTAGAGTGTTGGTTATACTTTAGAGTTTTAGGGTTTGTTTAGGGTTTGAAGTTAATGTTTGAAAATAATACATTTGAACAATATTTTTCATTTATAAGTGTTGAATATTAGTTTTGTATAAGTATTGGTATTTAAAATCTTATTAGTTAGAGTGTTGATTATACTTTAGAGTTTTAGGGTTTTTTTAGGGTTTAAAGTTAATGTTTGAAAATAATATTTTTGAAAAATATATTTTTTTATAAGTGTTGAATATTAGTTTTGTATAAGTATTGGTATTTAAAATCTTATTAGTTAGAGTGTTGGTTATACTTTATAGTGTTAGCGTTTGTTTAGGGTTTAGGGTTTCATATATTAGTTTTATGTATTAGTCTTAATTTTGGATATATATTATATTTGTATTTTGATTTTATAGTTTATGATTAAAAGTTTAAGGCTAAAGTTTGATTATGACTTGGGGTATAGGGTTTAAAGGGTCATATTTAAGGTTTTAAGGTAATTAAAGTTTGAAAATAGTAGATTTGTGAATAAAAATTCGTTTTATAAGTTTTAAATCATAATTTTATATATATTATTGTATTTGGAGTTTTAGTTATTAGATTTTTATTATAGTTTAAGGAAATTTTTATATATAGAAATTTTTGTGACTAATTAGCAACTATTTTTCGACTGATTCGCAAAATTAGTTACAAATTAGGTACACCCGGTTCAGAACATTAAAAACGTGTTTTATACCGACTTTTTGCGACTAAAAATATACGGTTTAGCGACCCGCATAATTTAGTCGCTAAATAGCGACTATTTAGCGACGTAGAACTTGTGGTCGCAATTTAGCGACTAAAGAGCGACTCTTCCCTATTAGTCGCAAAATCAGTCGCAAAATAGTCGCTAAATAGTCGCTAAATTTAGCGACTACTAATTTAGTCGCAACTTAGAGTCGCAAAAAGCTTGTTTTCTTGTAGTGTAGGAATGGGCGTTCGAAAGTAGAGTCTTCACTATCATAATGTTGGACGTTAGAGCTACTTAAAATGGTTTTGTCAATGTTCTTAAGAACTCAAAATTGGGTTTTAGATAAAAAGAAAAGGGGTTTTAGATCCAAATTCATGTGAAAAATGTTTTACCAAACTTGATTTAGTTGGGCTATCACTACAAGAAAACAGGCATTTAGCGACTACAAGTTGCGACTGAATTTATAGTCGCTAAATTTTGCGACTATTTAGCGACTAAGTTGCGACTAACTGTGCGACTAATAGGATAGAGTCGCTATTTAGTCGCTAAATTGCGACCACAACTTATCAGTCGCTATATAGTCGCTAAATAGCGACTAATTAGCTACTAAATTCGGCGGGTCGCTAAACGGTTTTTTATTTAGTCGCAATAAGTCGGAATAAAACACGTTTATATTGTGCCACGCGTGTCGGACCTAATGTATAACTAATTTTTGCGATATAGTCGCTAAATAGTCGCTAAATAGTCGCAAAACCTAATTTATAAGAAAAAGATATTATAACTACATTTGAAACCTTAAATATTACCCTTTAAACCATATATCCTAAACCTTAAATAAACTCTAAAACTCTAAATTATAAACAAAATGTAATAAATAAAATCTCAAGTACTATATAACATATAAAATTAACTACAACACTTAAACCTTAAACATTACCCTTCAAACCCTATACCCTAAATCCTAAACAAACCCTAAAACTCTAAATTATAAACAAAATCTAATAAATAAAATCTCAATTATAATATAACATATAAAATCAAGTATTACACTTAAAACTTTAAACATTACCTTTTAAACCATATATCCTAAACCCTAAATAAATCCTAAAACTCTAAATTATAAACAAAATCTAATAAATAAAACTTTAATTACTATATAATAACTAAAATTAAGTACAACACTAACTTTAAATATTACTCTTTAAACAATATATCTTAAACCCTAAATAAACTCTAAAACTCTAAATTATAAACAAAATCTAATAAATAAAATCTCAATTACTATATAACATATAAAATTAACTACAACACATAAAACCTTAAACATTACCCTTCAAACCCTAAACCCTAAACAAACCCTAAAACTCTAAATTATAAACAAAATCTAATAAATAAAATCTCAATTACAATATAACATATAAAATCAAGAATTACACTTAAAACCTTAAACATTACCTTTTAAACCATATATCCTAAACCCTAAATAAACCATAAAACTCTAAATTCTAAATATAATAAATAAAACCTCAATTACTATATAACATATAAAATTAAGTACAACACTTAAAACTTTAAACATTACTTTTCAAACCCTATACCCTAAACTCTAAACAAACCCTAACCCTAAACAAACCCTAATCCTAAACAAACCCTAAAGCTCTAGTATAAACAAAACTCTAACATATCCAAAAACTAAAATTCAACATTTATAAAAGAATTATTAATTTTCAAAGCTTAACATTTAAACCCTAACTATATACCCTAAACTTCAAACCCTTAATTCTTAATTGTAAACACTAAACTTCAAATACTAAACTATAAATTCTTAACATTAACTCTTTAATTTTAAACTTTTAAACATATCAATTAAATAATAATGCATATGCTCTAAAGATATCAATTAAATAATGATGCATATGCTCTGATTTTTGTTCTCAACCGTTGATAACATTTAATCTAACGGACACAATCTTCTCATATGTGTTTTCTCCTTCATCTGATTTTTTTTTTGTCAATTCTCTTTCATCTGCTTTACTTTCTCATTTCCAACAAGTAGAAAACAAATAATCTCACGATCTCTCTTGTCTGGGAAATGGTTTGGAATTATTTGTTTCTTTGGTCTCACAAAAACTCTCACGATCCTTTGTTTTTTATTTATTTATTATTTGTTCTTATCACTTTGTAATAGAAAACTAAGTTTCTTGGCTATTCTTCGTCTTGTTCTCGTATAGGTCATATGGAGTTCGCCGGAGGATGATGCGGTAACGCCTTCACCGCCAGATCTTCTTCCGATGGCGACCACCACCGTGCAAATCCGATCCCTCTTCCTCCTCGAGCCACTCGATCGAGATCGTTACTCAGATGCCTTACTTGGCTCATCCTGATGTCATCTCTTCCATGACAAACGCCTGTACCAGGCTCGCCGAGATTGACGTGTCGTTGTCGGAATCTTTTGAGCAGTTCTCTATCTCTGTGAATGACAATGATGTATCGGAGAAAAAACATAAGAGGAGAGAAGCTGTGGATCAAGAGAAGACTTGGTATAAATCTATCCTCAAGCTTTTGAAAGAAGGAGAGAAGAGTCTTCATCGGATACTCACTTAAGGGAGGCGTGCGGCTGGCTAAAGAATCCTAGGGCAACTTGCCCAATTTTTTTATTAGTTTTGGTTAATTTTCATTCTTTTTTGTTTAATTTGACAGATTATTATTTAGTGTTATTTGTTATTGTAGTTTTTTTATTATAAATAAAATATATTCTTTTGTGGAGTAAAATAATTTAATTTTATATTTGTTTTTATTAAATTTTTTATTTATTTTATTTTTAATGTTTTGATACCAATTAACATTTATGATAACTATTAGTCGCTAATTAGTCGCTATGTTAGTCGCAAATTAGTCGCTAAATAGTCGCTAAATTTAGCGACTCAGTAGCGACTAATATTAATAATATATTATTAGTCGCTAATTAGTCGCTAATTAGCGACTAATATAGCGACTAACAAATTTAGCGACAAAGGATTAGCGACTTACTACTTTAGTCGCTATTATTTAGCGACTATTTACGTAGTCACTAAAACCCTGTTTTTTTGTACTGCTAACGCCCCAAGTTTTGCTTCAAAATATGAAGTGTCGCACTATAAAAGCTCGTGTACTATATATGAATTAGAAATTTAGAACCTAGCTCGTCGTCAATTTTGTTGTTGTTGTTGTTGTTGATAAGGTCATCTTTTGTTATGATTTGTTTGTTTCTTGTAAGCCAAGCAATTATATCGTGTGCTGGGACCACGACTGATAATTTGCATTCTTTATATTGTCCATACAACCGTTGAAATTAGGTTCAAAAGTAAATTCAGATATTAAGGCTGACATATGGACCAAAGTTGATATGTGTCATTTAATGGCTATCGTTGGATCGGGTCAACAACGGCAGACAACCCAAACTTTAAATTTTCAGGTCACTGCTTGATTCTTAAGGTTTTCTTTGTGTTGGGGTTGTGCTCGACAATTGATCCAACTACTGTAAGTTTCCTTATTTAGTTTTAAGTCTACAATTACTATAAGGAAACACTTTAATAACCAACGGAAGTTGACCAAAAAAAAAAACCAACGGAATTACCAAAAAAAAATGTATCAGTAATTATTGACAGATAATAGACATAAATTGATGTATTATGGTTGTTTTAATCGTGGGTAATTCATCGGTTTTTACTAAGATACTAGATGACTCTCCCGCATTTTGTGTGGGATGAATAATTTTGTTAAAGATAGTTTAATTTCTTTAGGAGAAAAACATGTAGAATATTAATATTTGTAAAAGTTTGATTTGATTTTGTTGAGGATTGTTTCACTTAATTTAGAAGAAAAAAACATGTATGAATTTAAAAAACCATACAACTTTGAATACATCAATATTATAGTTATAGAAATTAAAGATATAAGTTACTATAAAATTTACTATGTTAATGGATCGTGTAAGTCATTAGTTGTCAGCCTAATCTCTATTTGTTTCTTTTATATAGTAGAGTTCTATTATAATTTTATTTACATTTGGTAACTACTTCCATAATTCAAATGATAAAAATTGGCGTATATTTTGTAAACCGCGAGTATAATTTAGAACAATATTTTATCTAGAACAATTCTTGGGTTTATCCCTAGAGGCAAATCCATTTTTTCACCCTGTTTTAACCAATCAAATGATTACATATAACCTAATATTAAAAATTATTAAAAATTAATAGTTTTAAAAATAAGAAAAAAACAAAAAAACGAAAATAAAAGTAAGATATGTTTTTAGTCAAAAAAATCAAAGCTAAAAATAATAGAATTTTCTTAAAAAAAAAAACTTAAATCTTAATTTTTAAACCCTAAATTCTAAACCCTAAACCATAATTTGAAAATCTAAAAAAATCTAAAAATTAAAACTAACCATAATCATAAACCCAATATGTACTCTTAAAATATAAAAACCTAAACCATAATTCATAAACCCCTAAACTCTAAACTTTAATTTTAAAACCTAAAAAAAGATAAAATAAAAACTAAACCTTAATCCCTAAAGCCAAATATGTAAACCTTTAAATTAAAAATAAATCCTAAAAGGCTGAAACCCTTATCCCTAATCACTAAACCCTAAACCCCAAAGGGCTTAAACCCTAATCTTTAAACCCTAAACCATAATCCTTAAAATCTAAACCCCAAACGGCTTAAACCCAAAAGACCCCTAATCCCTAAACCCTAAACTAATCCCTAAACCATAAATGCTAAAAGTTTAAACTCTAAACTTTAATCCTTAAACCCTAAATTCCCATTTTAAAACTCTTAAAAATATAAATATTGATATATATTATTATATGTTTTATAAAATATTTGACTGTGTTTAATTCTTTAAACAACATAACGAATCTGCCACACATTTCATAAATACCTCTAAAGAAAATCATTAACATCTGATTCACAAATACCACAGTTATGCAACCTTGGACCTTGTGCATTAATTTTCTGAAGATAAGGCTGAACCTTCTTATTGCAATACTTACACGAAAAATAGGACCACTTAACACTTATGTCGACAGACTCAACAATGACCACAGTGACACACTTACCAATCTACATAAGATTAAATCATATATTATAAAAATAAACATAAAAAATAAATCATAGAATTAAAGACATAAAATCAGACAAACCTCAATATCTTCAGATTAAAGTTTATACACATCAACAACAAACTTGTCTATATATGCAAATTCATTAACATAAAATATTATACAAATACGATTTGGTAAATATTTTTCAAGGACATCTCTTCGTGTTCCAAGTGCATCTTCAATAGGCTAAAATCCATCCCCCATATCTTTAACTTCAGGTAAAAAATGGTTAATTAGAATATCAGACAATTAATCTTGTGTCTCTACTTCAATATCTAAAACCTCACCTAAATAAAAACTTATAATTAGTAATAGACATATTGTTTCATTTTCTTTAGGAGAAAAACATGTATAAATATTAGAAACTTTACAATATTGAATTGATTTTGTTGAGGATTACTTTATTTAGAAAAAAACATGTATGAATATTAGAAACCGTACAAATTTGAATTTTGTCAACTATAGTATAGAAATTAGAAGATGTAATTTAGTATAAAATCTACTATATTAATTGGTAGAATATCTCATTAGTTTCATGCTTAATCTCCATTTGTTTCTTTTATATAGTAGAATTCTATTATAATTGTATTTACATTTGGTAACTACTTTCATATTTCAAGTGATAAAAATGGTATATATTGGTATAATATTAATTTATCTAAACAAATGAAATTAGTGAAGCGTTCTTTTCGGCGGGTCCATATATTTGTAAATATTTATTATACTATTTTTTGTTTTGATATTATAGATGATCAAGAAAAATTTACCTCAGGCCATAAACATTTTTTATAAATAATTAAATGTAATGGACCCTTTTTAGCAGAAATATGTATCGTTTGGCTTGATATGAAATATCTCTGCAAATTCATCAAAACCACAAAATGATTAGAACAACGTAAATTGTAAGTAATAAATAAATATAATTTGGCTTTATTGCAAATACTTATGCAAATTCATCAAAACCACAAAACAAAATTAGAACCATGTTAATTTCAAAATTAAAGAAATGTCTTGATATTTTAACATCTCTGAGCGTGGTATAAGAATAGAAGAATTTAAGATTGCATTAAGTTTTGGAAATCTTCTATTAGAAGATTAGAATATTCTGTGACATTGTTTTCTTCAAATTTGCTCATTTGTCGATATTTATTAGTTCCTAATTTTAGGTTGGACTTTAGTTTGAATTTGAAAATAAGTTCTATATAGTATGAAATAAATACAAATTGTAATCTAAATTTATGGGAAGAAGTTAAGATTAAAATTCGAAAGTTTTGGAAACCACATTTAATTATAATATTCTATAAGATATTTTAGCATAATATATTTATAGATTTATTTACGTTTAATATTACCAATCTTCTAGTGGAAGATTGGTATATGCCATAGGAATATATAATATTTTAGGCAATAAGATTTTTGGTTACATTTCAACTTTGCTATATATGATATGTCGTATTTGGCATAATTTAAAATTTGCTAATTGTTATCAATAGTTATTATTTGTTAAATTTTAGTTATAAGAAAATATAATATGAAATAATTATTAATTAGAATCTAAAATTTAGGGAAGAAGTTAAGATTACCATTCGAATGTTTAAGAAACCACATTTATTTGAATTTGATTAGTTGTTGATTTTTTTTTGTTTAAATAATCTTTCCCCTCCCCTCCATTATTATAAAGGAAAAAATCGAACTAAAAAACGTATTCTATTTAAATAATAAGATCGTTTTCTTGGCCTCCAACATAAATGAATATGTGTTGAAATGTATAAATGTGAATAAATGATTTCTTGATAGGAAGAACGTATTATGGAAAGTATACCATTGTCAATTGCCTACGAATCCTTTTTCTACCAGTAAATTGGCTGGATCTTTCAGTAAGAGCTAATAAATTTTAAAAGGGGGATTTTTCTTATCTCGCGCGCTTCCCGAGGACCAAAAAGGGCGATCCCATTCGCGACTCCTCGCCTCAGCTGTGACTTCGTTCGCTCTCCTCCGACGCCTTCAAGCGCGACGGGGAACGCCGCCATCCTGTTACCCTGGAGCGCCTCTCCTCATGCCTCCGAAGAAGAAGAAGAAGACCCGGAAGAAATCTCTGCCTCCTTCGTCCGCGAGGTCCTCCAGTCCTTCCCATGGTGTCTCTTCTCAGTTGCCTCTCGATACTTCCAACGTCTCTGGGCCGCTCTCCTTGGGACCTGGCTCCATGGACTCTTCTGGTCTTCCAGCTGATTTAGCTCCTCCTATTGCGCGAACCGAGGCAATAGAGGATCTGAACTCTCTAAGCCCTCCCTCAAGCGAAAAGGGGATGCTTCCCTCAATCAATCGGAATAAGGCGATAGAAGCCTGTGCCTCTCTAAGTCATGTGCCGTGCGAGAAAGGTTCTGTTTCAAACCCGTCGTCTTCTGTGACTGGCATGATATCCTCGGGTTCTCCCGTTGTTGTTTCTTCTACCCAACCTACAGTTGGGGCTTTGATTGACGGTTCTGTTGACTCCCTTACCCAGTCTTCGATTGGGGCTCCAGTTGACATCACTGTTGGTTCTATTACTCATCCAGAGGATGGGGTTATCGACACTATCTCCGGTAAGGCTTCAGACGACGTCGCTACAGTCAATACGGCGAGCATTCCCTCAGCTCCAACTAGGAATTATGCTAGCTTACTCAAGGAATCTAGTCTATTAGAGGAGTTAGGTACACCTTCAGAACACATTTCTGGTGTGCCATTTGTATTTATTCCAGATGAGAATATTCAAGCAGCAAAAGAGGAATTCAAAGAATTTATCTATGCAAGGTTCCATGGAGATTGCCCGCCGATGGGTCGTATTATTGGGGTGTTGAATGCCATTTGGGAAAAATCAGGACCTAGAATCTATGTCCACAACTTAGGAAATGGGGTCTTTCTCCTGCGTGTTGCAAACTTGAGAACTCGTGACATTCTGCTTTCAAGAACATGCTGGAACATTGTTGGGTGTCTAATGTATGTGGCTCCTGGCTCTCCGGATTTTGACCCCGACGAGCCACCGTTAACATCTGCAGTAGTCCCAGTGGAGATGAGAGATGTACCATACCTCTTATTCAACAAGAAGTGTTTAAGTCGTCTTGCAACTCCAATCGGAAAACCGATCTCGTTGGCTCCGGAAACTGAGAGGAAGGAAAATTTCCAAGTAGCTAAATTGTTTGTTAGAGTGGACCTGACCAAGTCACTGCCCACCAGTATTGTTTCAGGTTTCTCTAACGGACGAGAGAACATCATCTCTGTTTCATATCCCTGGCTCCCAGTGAAATGCTCGAGTTGTAGTAAGTTTGGGCACCCGACTGTCCGTTGTCGAGCTAAGACAGCATTGGAGATTGTGTCCACTACTCGATCTAAGGAGAGAGCCCCTTCCCGAGAAGGAAAGAAGGAGCGATATCGATCTTGATCTCGCCAGGGCAGATCCAGAGAATGGAAAATCAAAAATTCTCCTTCGATACCACCTTCTGTGATCGCGGATGCTGAAGTAATGAACGCAACATCTACTGAAGGGGACATTGGGCTCGCAAGTAAGGAGTTACATGGGGAGGAAGAAGGTTCTGAAAAGTGCTCTGCCTCTTTTGGGGTTTTACAGTCAGAAACTCAGGTAGCTACTGATGACCAAGTGGCTGTTGTGGCGGACAAGGTCATTGACATTGATGCTGCGTGTTTGGTCAGTGATAATAATACTTCGCAAGTTGGAGAGTTTGCAACAGTTTCAGCTACTGAAGTGGTTGGTAATCAGGGCACGTCAGAGGGTGATTTCTTCCTGGCTTCGGGTAGGAAGTGTGGCCGTAAGGTCACAACCAAAAACTAATATATCAAATATGTTTTTTGTGTGGAATGTTAGAGGACTAAATAGTGATCGACGCCACAACATGACCAAGGATTGGATTAACATCCATAGGCCTTTTTCGGAGCGTTTGTAGAAACGCACATTCAGGAAAATAATGCAGATAGAGTTTTGCGAGCAGTACCGTTGGGTTGGAAGGTTTTTGCTAACTATGAGCACCATGAATCGGCGAGGATTGTGGTGGTCTGGGACCCTTCAGTATCTGTTTTTATCTATCAATCTTCGGCGCAAGCCGTTACTTGTGGGATTTTTGTTTTGGCTCAGAATATTAACCTTACGGTTACTTTTGTTTATGGTTACAATAAAGTAGAGGAGAGGATCTCATTATGGGAAGAGTTAAAGGAGCTCAATGCTTCTACACCGGTTGCTAATTTTCCTTGGGCTGTAGCGGGTGATTTCAACCAGATTATGAGGTTAAATCAGCATTCAAATCACCTTTCTTCTTCGGTGGATGTGAGTGGAATGGAAGACTTCAATCTTGCCCTTCAAGATGCGGATCTATTTGAGGCTCAAGCTAAAGGCATGCCTTTCACATGGTGGAATAATCAAGATGACAACCCGATTTCGAAAAGAATTGACCTTGCTTTGATTAATCAAGAGTGGGCATCTAAGTTCCCGGATGCATATGCAGATTATCTAGACCCCATCTCAGTCTGATCATGCGCCATGCTTATTTAGGATGCCTTCGTTGCAAAGAAGAGTTACTAAACCATTTAAGTTCTTTCACCATATCATCGACCATCCTTCGTATAATGAAACAGTCCATGAGGCGTGGGACTGTGATGCTATAAGTGGTTCTGATCAGTTCAAGCTTGTCCGTTCAATGAAGAAACTGAAGCGTAACCTGAGGAATTTGAACAAGAGACATTATAGTAGTATATCGGTAAGGGTCAAGGAGCAAGCCAAGACGGTTGAAGAGTTGCAACGTGTAATCTTGACCAACCCGACTTCTGTTGCGGTTATGGAGGAGCATGATGCTCGGGCTAAATGGAACCACTTACTAAACGCAGAAGAGAAATTCTATCGTCAACGCTCTCGGGTCAGATGGGCGGATGTAGGAGACCGTCAGACAGCTTTTTACTTCAAAAGTGTTACTCAAAGAGTGAACCGTAACCACAATCATTTCCTTAGAGGTAGTGATGGCAGGTTTTTTGGTTTAAATGAGGACATAAAGAGTCATGCGGTTGAGTACTTTGAAGGCATTATAGCAAATACTGCCATGCCGATATCTCCGATAGATGCTCAGTTCATTCAGGGCCGTTTACCTTTTCGTTGTACTGACCTGCACAAAGAAGCGATTGTGAAAGAGGTGACTGGTACTGAAGTTAAGGCTGTAATCTTTGCTATGCCTCTGAACAAAAGTCCGGGTCCGGATGGATACTCCGTTGAATTTATTCGTGCATCATGGGATACAGTTGGCAACAATGTAATCTTGGCTGTGACTGAGTTTTTTAGGAATGGCAGGTTGCTTAAAGACCTCAACACAACGGCTATAACCCTTATTCCTAAGAAACCAGAAGCTTGTGAATTGAGTGAATACCGTCCGATTAGTTGTTGTAACGTGGTGTACAAAATCATCTCCAAAGTCATTGCAAATCGTCTCAAACCAATTCTCCAGGACTGCATAAGCTATAATCAGGGAGCATTTCTCAAAGGACGCAGCCTAGGTGAGAATGTTCTGCTCGCTAGTGAGTTAATTCGCGACTATGAGAAACAAGATTGCCCAAAGAGTTGTATGTTAAAGGTTGACATCCGCAAAGCGTTTGACACCGTTTGTTGGGACTTCGTCATAAAGCTTCTCAACGCTCAGGATTTTCCTCCGCTTTTTGTAACTTGGATCAAGGAATGTATATCTTCCCCAAGGTTCTCAATAAACATTAACGGCGAGTTAGCGGGGTTCTTCGCCGGGAAGAAGGGGCTAAGGCAAGGTGATTCGCTATCCCCGTATCTATTTATTATGGTTATGGAAGTACTCTCAAGATTGCTCGAAGAAGCAGTAGACCAAGGAAGGATCAGACTTCATCCGGCCTGTGAAACACCTAGAGTTACCCATTTGCTTTTTTGCGGATGATCTTTTAATTTTCTCGGACGGATCAGGTCATTCAATTGCCGGCATTAAAGAGGTATTAGCGCAATTCAAAGACATCTGTGGGTTGGACACCAATGCTTCAAAATCCGATATCTTCTTTGGAGGATATTTTGTGAGCGACGCGAAAGAGTTAAGTGAGTTCTCGGGTTTTTCTCTTGGCTCGTTTCCAACTAGGTATTTGGGTCTGCCACTAAACCCCAAGCGGATCTCCTTTGCAACGCTGCAGCCTTTTTTGGAACGTATCACTTCTAAGCTTCACTCTTGGACTGTCAAATTTTTATCCTTTGCCGGAAAGGTCAAGCTAATTGCGTCTGTGATTTATGGAATGGTAAATTTCTGGAGCTATGTCTTCAATCTACCGAAACGCTTTTTCGCAAAAGTGGACTCGCTCTGCTCAGCTTTTCTCTGGAAAAACAAAACATCTTCAGCGGCTGGGGCTCGTGTGTCGTGGGCACAGATTTGTACTCCTAAATCAGAAGGTGGGCTGGGTCTTCGTAGGCTGGAGGACTTCGACGTGGTATTCCGGTTGAAGCAAGTCTGGACCTTGTTCTCCTGCTCCGGCTCACTATGGGTAGCATGGATTCAAGCGAATATCTTTGGGAGGCGCGGTTTCTGGCTCAAGGAGGACGCACCTAGATACTCAAAAACTGTCCATAGCTTACTGCAACTGAAGCCTATTGTTTCACGGTTCTTAAGGTGCAAACTGGGAAATGGAAACTCGGCTTCGTTTTGGTATGATCAGTGGACTGATTTGGGGATGTTAATTGATTCTGTGGGCCCCGCGGGTCCAAGGCAGTTCAGACTTGCCATCGACGCAACAGTGAGCAAAGCTACTCGTAATGGGGAATGGTTCTTGCCAAACGCAAGATCGGACCAAGCTTTGGCAGTCCACCTCGCCTTGACAGCGATTAATCCACCTCAGGCTTCTGACGTTAATGACGAATATCTGTGGATAAATGCGGCTGGTCTCTATGTGCCAAGCTTCTCTTCCCAAGCTACATGGGAGCATCTGAGACATCCTTTGCCAACTGTAACGTGGCATGATTTTGTTTGGTTTAAACAGGAAATACCAAGATGCTCATTCCACTGCTGGCTTGTGATCCAAGGAAGATTACCAACAAGGGACAGATTACGAGCTTGGGGCATCACGGTCAATGAAAGCTGTGTGCTCTGCAACTCTGGACTGGAATCTCATCACCACCTGTTCTTTGATTGTTCTTTCTCTCAGGATGTTTGGTCTCGTTTAACTGGACGCTATATTAATTATGTTCCTCAGGATCTTCCTTCTGTGCTGGCGCTTATAGGACAAAATCCATTTGGCTCTAGGAGTAAGGAAGCCATTATCCTCAAACTGATTACTCAGGTCACATTATACAACATCTGGCGTGAGAGGAATCACCGCATCTTCAGAGAAACAGCCTCGCTACCTTCCGTGGTCTTCTCAGCAATTGACAGGGCGATCAAGGACATACTTCTGTCTCAGCCAGCCTCTACCGTGAGATCTCCATCTCTCCTTGAACTGTATTTCCGTTTTTTGGGTTCTATTAGTTAATCCCATCTTTCTTATAACTCTCCTTTAAATTTCCGTTTGTAATAAGTTGCTTCGGTAACATTAAACTTTGTAAAACAAAAAATGGTATAAATCTTAACATTTAGACCAAAAAAAAAAAAATTATATAAACCAAGATGATATACATTACACCTTTATTGTTTTGATTAAAAACAAATATACAATACACCCTTAAACAGTACACTCTTATTGATTGGAATATATTAGCATAAATTTGCTTTTACGTATTGTAGATAGAGGTTTTACTAAAATTACAAAAGATCTATAAAAATAATTGTTTGAAGGATCATTGGTTCATTATTACGAAGCTCTATAAAAAGAAATATATTTTAAGAATCAGCCATGTCGTCTTGAATTTCAAAGTCCAGGAATAAAAAGCATCATTTGTAATTGTATCTCTTTCTCAATTTCAGCAGCATATAAATATTTATTATCCTGAAGAAAGAAAAACAATTCCATTCATCAGAATTTGTATGAAATTTATAATGTAAACCATTCTTTGTTGTTAAACTATAATACCTAAGCAGAAAATTTTCTCGACTGGTAAAGTCCATTCACAAATTGTGTTACCTTTCGTCGTAATTTTCATAGATAAGTTAGCAATTTCACATTGAAGAAATGAGAAATTTTGTTCAACCATTATAAATGAGCAATTCCTCTGGTAAGTTACCTCAGATGCAGTCATGTTAGGGAATGATGAGCATAGGAGCTTGATGTTGTAATCACGAACAAAGACGGCATTATTTGGATATTGATGAGGTACTGTTTTTAAAGCATCCCACAGTGGTTCTGTCAAAGAATCGCCCTCAACCTGAAAATGTTTTAAGGTTGAACCTTAAAAATCCGCAGAAACTAACAAATGGTAGATTTTATGTGTATTATGTATTTTTTTTTACCAGGGAAAAGAGATGCTGTAGCACCAACACATGCAACTTGAACAAACGTTTATGAAAGGTATCAGTCAAGACGGCAAATATTTCTTGCTCAATTTTCATAAAGTATGTCCGGTAGAATTGGTTAGAGAAGTCAGATTCCTGTCAGTCTGTCACTATCAGAGAGAGAACACATGTTATAGATCAGGCGCAGTAATCAAGTTGATATCTTTGATACTCCTTCATCTTCTTTTTCTAGAAAAAATAGAAAAATGAAAATAAAACAGACAGTTAGATGATAAGCAATTTATCTTTAACTCACGCAAATATTCAAACCAAAAAGTTTAACGACATATCAAAATACAAAAAAAAAAAAAACAGAAACAATCCAATCGAACCCAAAATAAATCAATCAAACAAATCATAATGAAAAAAAAAACATAATATCTTGCACATAATGAGTGGTATTAAAAAAACCTGCAAAATCAACAGAAAAATAAATAAAATAGTTACCTATCATTTGACTTGCTATGTTACATATCTGTAAATGAATAAAAACCTCAAAACAAAATAATAAGCATGATAATGTGAAATGATATAGTTATCTATCGTTTGACTTCGTAAATTATATACCTACAAAATGATCAAAACCATATATTAAATTATAAGCATGTTAATATTGTTTCGCACTGTAGGTTTCATACCTACAAAATCAGCAAAACAATAGAAACAAAATTAGAACAACAGAAATAAGAAAAACAAAATAATGGTTCGACATGTGGGTGATATGAGGCTGGAAGAGGCTGTATTTATAGGATCATCATTTAGGGTTGCATAAAGTTTTCGAAAGCTTCTATTAGAAGATTAGTATATTCTTTAGGATATTTTTTTATTTCAAATTTGACAATTAATGTCGACATTTATTAGTTGCTACATTTTAGTCTCGAATTTAGGTTGAATTTGAAAATTAAGGAAATAACTTATGGAAAAAAATATAAACTGTAATCTAAAATTATGGGAAGAAGTTAAAATTACATTTCATCACTTTATGAAACGACATTTAATTTTCAAATTAGATTAATTCTCGATTTTTGATTTTTTTAATCCAAAATTTTCCTAAACGAATTTTGATTTATTTTTAATGTCAAAAAGGCTCTCGACCAATCAAAAGCTTTCATCTAAGCCATGTCATCAATGATGTCATAATTACGATTGGTTAAGATTCATCCATGTCATCAATGACTCATCATTTTCTCTCATCGCACTTCGCAAATAATATATAGTAGATTAGGTCCCATCGAGAAATTCATCGAGAATTCGTAGGAGTAATAGCCATTAATAAAGCTGATGTTAGAACTGTTATGAATTTTGAATTTATTGACATATTATCAACGCTACGGCTATATCTGTTGGTAGTTTGTCTGTAATGCGTAAGTATATTTTTATATAAATATTTATCTTCTCTCCTTTTTCACACTCAACATTCATAGCTATTTTTACACATGAAAATTTCTTCAAAATATTTTGGATTGTTGATAGACGAAACAATAATGGATCCAGAGTCGAATGTATTGGTTGAAGATTATGCATGAAATATAGGAAAACTCATAGAATTAGCATTTGTGTAAGCAAATAGAATCGAGGAAACCATGTAAGTTAAAACATAACCGAACCATAAGATGCATTCATAATAATTAGCCTACTAATCAATCAGTTTTCTTGTTCGGATGCAAATGGATGACATTTCACTAAATCTGGGAATTATACGGTGAAATCAGGTTATCATAATGAACAAGAGTTTTTCGACAAAGGAAATATTTAACCGGTCTTTGGACCTGATGTCAAAGCTCTTCGGGAATTCACGTGGAAGTTAAATGTCCACCAAAGATTTAAACATTTTTTCTACCAAGGTATTTCAGGATGTATATCGATCTCTAAAAGTTTGAGTTCTAGAGGGATAAAGTGAGATGCATAATTTGCCAAATGTGGGGCAGAAAAAAAGAAACAATAAATCATGTTCTCTTTGAATGTCCACCAATTTTACAAACATGAACTTTAACATTAATTCCATCAAATCCACGAATATTTCCATTGTCTTCGGTTCGGTTCGGTTCGATTCGGGTAGTTCGGTTCTTCGGTTAGTTCGGTTTTTAAAAAAAAAATCCGAAAGACTTTGGTGTTTGCTAACATGGCTATCGTTTTTTGGAGATTACCATTAAATAACTTAAATACTTAATTCCCATGTATAATCTGGTACATGTGAAAGAGTAGAGATGATAAAAATTAAAGTTAGCAGAATCAAAATCGTTTGCATGGGAAGAGGCTCAAATATTTGAGGAAAATGTTATATCGATGAATAAAAATGAATAAATTTGGAATTAAGGAGTAGAAGGTGTCCCTTGGATGGTTCATGGAAGGAATACTACACTTTTTCAGGACAAGGTTGCTATAATATCTACGAAAGTGGTAAATATGTAATGATGGGAGCAAGGAACATCAATGCAGCCTTTCATCGTTGCATGTTGAATTCGAAGCATTGATATGAGAAGTGTAATGCATGGAGAGATAGAATCAGTAAGAAGTTACATTTGCAATAGATTGTCTTAAGCTAGTGAAAATAGTGTTTGCACTGAAGAAATGATCTGCTTTTTCAATTCATTTGGAGGAATATGAGAATTGTAAGGAGTTGTTTACGAAATTTGTTATCACTCATATCTCGCGAACAATTAACACCAAAACAGACAAACTGGCATAAAGTGTAGGGATTCAATTGTCTTGTTTAGTCTATGTAAATTCTAAATCACCGATTTTGATAATCGAATTATTTTAGATTTTATCTTTATTATTGACATAAAAGTATTTTCATTTTAGTATTATTAGTGATTTTTTATATTTTCAACTAATAAAGTAACAATATTTATTTTAAAAATTTTCAAAAACAAAAAGCAACATTATCCACAACTAAATCTTCTCTACGAATGAATCACAGACTTAGGAATTTTTCTTCCCATCAGTTATTTTTCTGTAAGTTAACCATCAAATTTCTTCAAATTTTTGCGGTACCCGCATTTTTCTTTCTTTTTTCTCTTCTAGCATCTCTTCCACGTATGTGGGGCTTGAGTGGGGTTATCTCTGGAAGAGTCATCGAGCGTAGACGGTTCCAATTCATCTTTCCAAACGAAGACTTGATGAATTCTGTTCTAAGTAGGGGTCCATGGGCATTCAATGACTGAATGCTAGTTCTGGAGAAATGGACACATGAGATGAATGTACTGGCGCTCAACTACATCCCTTTTTGGGTTCAGATACGGGGAATTCCTATCCAGTATTTGTCACGTGGGGTTATCTCGAGTATAGGAGATAGGATGGGCCAGGTCATGGAGGTTGATTTTAATTCGGAGAGGAATACGGCTGTGGAGTTTGTCAGGATCCAGCTGAAGTGGAATGTCGATATGCCATTGAAGTTCCAGAAGAACTTTCAGTTTACACCAGGAGTAAACACCCTGTTGAGATTCAAGTATGAGAGATTGTGTGGCTTGTGAGGATTGTGGGATGTTAACCCATGATTCAGGAGCCTGTCTGATGCATCATGGTAACCAAGACCAAGGTGATGATGATAATGATAACAACCCGGATTTGGAGCACCAGAATAATGAGCACCAGGAAGATTCTGTGGAAGGTCCAATGGAACTTGAAGATGTACCACTTCAGGTACAAGAGAATGCTAATGAAGATCCAGATCATGCACCAGGGGAGACTGCAGTACAAGGTGATGCTATGATGGATAATCATAGTGATGAAGCAAATCAGGAGGAACCGGTGTATATGTCTGAAGTGGAGCAAGTCAGATACAAGAGACGTAGGGACTTTGTGTAGAACTTACTCCTACTATGTCGTGAGGAACCTGAAGAATCTTTGGCTAGTCCAGAACACTCTGAGTACAATCCAGAAGGTGATGAAAATCACATCATCCTCCAATGTGAAGAGGTGTGGAACTCAGAGGATAGAAGATGGACACCAAATGGACGTAAATCAATGCTTGAGATTCAGTATGGGAGCTTTCTAGGTAATGCTGATCAAACACCTGATTCTACAAGGAAACATTTCCGACTTGACCAAAACAATGGTATCAATCTCCTTATGACTTCATTCTATTCAGAGGAGGTCATGAAGGACCAATCTGAGCATGATGAAAGTGGTGGTTCTCTTAAACGTCAGAAGCTAGTTGACAACTCAGTGGATAAGTTTATGGTGATGGGAGTACTTGGAGACTACCAGAGAGTAAATGGATTGGTAAAACTACAAGAGGATTATGGAGACTACATGGCTTCTTCTTCGACTACAAATGATGGAGGCGCGGTGGACCCTAATCCACCTTCAATTCCATGAGAGTTGAGGTGTGGAACTGTCGAGGATTGGGACAACTCCTCACAGTTCGACGTCTAAAGGAGATACATCGTTTGTACTCTCCAGACTTGTTGTTCCTTATTGAAACAAAACATAAAGATGATGTGGTTCGAGATGTAGGAGTTTCTTTAGGATATGATGGCAGGTCAATCGTAGCTCCAGTCGTATTAGTAGTGGGGGTTTAGTAGTTTTCTGGAATTCTAATGTTTTTGTTCAGTGTATTTCTCAAGACTCGAGACTTATTGACTTGTTTGTTGAATATAAATCCTTTTCCTTTTACCTTTCCTGTCTATATGGTAATCCAGTTCCTAAGTATAGACATTACTTATGGGGAAAACTTCAAAGGATTGCTACTACTAGAACAGGGGCCTGGATGTTATGTGGTGATTTCAATGAAATTACACAACCTTCAGAAAAGAAAGGAGGAAGAACCCGTTCTCTAAGTAGCTTAAAGGATTTCAAAACGATGATTGAAGTCTGTGGTATGAAAGATCTTGCTTCCAAAGGTAACAATTACAACTGGGTGGGTCGTAGAAGAAAAGAGGTTATTGAGTGTTGCTTAGACAGGGTTATGGTTAATGCTCAGTGGTCTCAGTTATATCCAGCATAAGAGAATTTGTATCTAGAGTTAGCTGAGTCTGATCATAGGCCGATGATCATCAATATAGAGTATCAACAAAGAGTTAGACGAGGACAGTTCAGATATGATAAGCGTCTCTTGCAATATCATGATTTTATTGATACAGTGAAGGCAGCATGGAGAGAGAGAAGATTAAGAGCAAATGACCTTTCAACAACTTTAGGATTTTGTCGTCATAAAATGGCACAATGGAGGAAGAATAATCATACGAATGCAACTTTGCTAATCCAAGAGATAAGAGTATCTATTGATGAAGCTGTCAGAGACCCTTTGATTAGTACAGAAAGCATCCATGCTATGCGTCAAGAACTCAACAATGCTTATAGGAGTGAAGAGGAATACTGGATGCTGAAAAGCAGAAAACAGTGGGCAAAACATGGTGATAAACACACAAAATATTACTACGCTTTCACGAAGGCAAAAAAGAAGAAGATGTTTTTCTCTAGAATAAAAGATAATACTGGAATTATACATAGAAAAGAAGAGGCCATAGCAAAAGTGGCAGAAGAGTATTTTCAGGATATCTTTAAGAGCAATGGTAGTTCATTAGACAATGAGATCATGAATCTGATAAGTCCAAAGGTTACGACATCTATGAATGAGTATCTCATAAGGTCAGTCACTGAGATGTAAGTTAAAGAAGCTCTTTTCGTGATAGGACCAGATAAGACACCAGGGAGTGATGGTTACACAACTGCTTTCTACCAATATTTTTGGGATGATATAAGTGAGGATGTGGTCACTATGGTTAGGATTTTCTTTGACACATGGAAACTAGTTGAAGGAATTAACCATACACAAATATGTCTTATTCCAAAGACAACAGAAGCCTTGGAAATCTCTGCTTATAGGCTGATAAGTTTGAGCAAAGTTAGTTATAAGATAATTTCAAAGATATTGGCAATGAGGTTGAAGGAAGTTTTAAGTGATCTAATATCAGAAAACCAAGTTGCTTTTGTTCCAGGAAGGAATATAACTGATAATATTCTGGTGGCTCATGAGATGATGCATGCATTAAAATCAAAGAAGAATATAGCCATGGATTATTTTGCCATTAAAACTGATATTAGTAAGGTATATGACCGTGTTGAATGGCATTTTTTGCAGGAAGTAATGGAGAGATTGGGATTTGACAACAGGTGGATAAGCTGGATAATGGAAACTGTTAAAACAGTGACATACTCTGTCTTGGTGAATGGATGTGCTTATGGAGATATAAGACCTTCAAGGGGACTTAGGCAAGGTGATAGTCTCTCACCATATTTGTTTTTACTGTGTGCAGAAGTTTTAAGTATCATGTTACATCATGCGAATCAGTCAGGAACATTAAAAGGAATAACTATATCCAGAGGGTGCCCTGAGATTACTCATTTGATGTTTGCAGATGATTCACTGTTTTTTTGCCAAGCAACACAAGAAGTCACAATGAGTATGGCAAATATATTGATAAGCTATGAAATGGTCTCTGGACAAAAGCTAAATTTAAGTAAGTCATCTGTAATATTTGGTTTAAGAGTGGATTACGATAGGAGATAAATGATTCATGATATTCTGAGAATTTATAAAGAAGGAGGTGAAGGTAAGTATTTGGGTTTGCCAGAACAAATAGGACGACATAAGGTGGAACAATTTGGTTTTTTGGTTGATAGAGCACAACAACAAACAGAGTCATGGTACAATCAGTTTCTCAGTCCTGCATGTAAGGAAGTCTTGATCAAAAAAGTGCTGATGGCTAAACCAGTGTACACTATGAGCTGCTTTCAAATACCAAAGACGATATGTGATAAGTTGGATAGTATCATGTCAGCTTTCTGGTGGGGAAAAGACAATGGGAAAAGGAAAATATCTTGGCTATCTTGGAAGAAATTAGCATTATCAAAAGTAGATGGGGGGCTAGGCTTTAGATATACGAGATTATTTAATCAATCATTATTGGCGAAGCAAGCATGGAAGATTCTTACGAAACTACAGTCTTTGTTGGCCAGGATTTACAAAGGAAGATACCACAACACTTTGGGTTTCTTACAGTCAAGGTGTGGTGGAAATCCATCATATGGATGGAGATCTATTCAAGCAGGAAAAGAATTGCTTGCTAAATGTTTACGAAGGCAGGTAGGAGATGGAAGATCAACTAATATATGGGAAGATAAATGGATAGCATCAGAAAGACCAAGGACAGTTGACAGTGAACGTTTAGCTAACCTTACACAGGTTAATGAGTTGTGGCAAGAAGATAAAAGAGAGTGGGATGAGGACTTAGTTAGAAGTGTTTTCAATCAGGAAGAAGCAGAGATTATCTTGGGAATGGTCCTATCGAAACATGCAGATGCAGATATGTGGGTTTGGCCTCTAAATAAGAATGGAGAATATTCAGTTAAATCAGGTTATTGGTTGGCCCTACAAGATAGTGCTGATCATCAGAGCTTAGAGATCCAAGGTCATGTGATATTGAAGAAGGAGATATGGAAATTAGACATATTACCAAAACGGCAACATTTCTTTTGGAAGTGTATATCTGGAGCAGTACCAACAAATGAAAGACTATTAACACGGATGATCAATGTTGATCCAGTGTGTCAAAGGTGTATGGCTGAGACCGAAATAATAGGGCATGTCTTGTTTGAATGTACTTATGCTAAAGCAGTGTGGCGTTATGCATGTATCTTGTGCTTTGAAGGAATACAACGAAGTTTTGAGGAGAATGTGAACAAGATGGTGGAGTTAGCTCGGGATAACAGGTATGACAAAAAAACAGAGATATATTTCATTTTGGATATGTTGGCAACTATGGAAGTCTAGAAATGAATTGTTATTTAGCAAGAAAGTTAGTCAGTCAAAAAGTGTAGTTGAGAGAGTTTGAATAGGAACAAATGAATGGTGTGACAATGTATATGAACAGGCTACAGACATCCAGAGAGAACAACGATCCTCTTGTTGGGAATCACTGCAGGAAGGTTGGTTAAAATGTAATTTCAATGTAAGCTATATCCATAATACCGACATTTGTTATGCAAGTTGGGTACTAAGAGATCATATGGGGAAGCATATCTTATCTGGTTATGCAAGACTACCAAATAGAAGATCAATCTTACAAGCAGAGGCCTCGACTTTTTTATTTGTGGTGCAACTGTTATAGGTGCAGGGAATGAGGAATGTTTGGTATGAAGAAAATAACAAGGAGTTGGTAAATTTGATAAACAAACAAGGATTAAGTACGGAAGTTGCGAACATCTTGATTGATATAAGGTATTGAATTAGGAAGATGCTAGAATGCTCTTTAGAACATGTAAACAGAGAAAAGAATCAAGTTGTGGACCATATAGTGGTAGTTGGTAAAGAGAGTTTAATGTCTTATGTAATATTTTCTAGTCCAATTCAAACTCTTATGAAATAGTTGTATTATCTATATGCAGTTTAACTTAATAATATTAAGGTGTTATAAAAAAAAAAATTAACCGACCGACTACTGATAATTGATAACAGATGGACGTATTTTCAAAGTTTTGATTCCTTATTTGTGATTCTGACGTACATTATCCTTTGACTCTTTTCTGTTTTATTCTTCTTACTAGATTTTTCAATAACTAATACTCGTACTTACTTGACTTTCCATTTTAACTTGACTTTCCAATAAATAATAAGTTCTCAAGTTTATGACTCAATTTTATCCTTTGTGGATCTTGACCTATTAAGTTAACGTTGATACAAATAGAATAAATAACTAATATAAACATTTTTTGCAAGTAACAAATGATTTGTCACCATCGTGTCAGACGTTCTGTTGTATCTCTGCTGCGACGACTAAGGGCATTTTCGAAACATTATTTGCAAAATATTGTGTTGACTCATCCACCTGACTAACTCATTTTCAAGATATGGATTATAGTTCTTTAGTGAGAAAAAAAGATTATAGTTCTTTCGCCCAGATATATTATATAGAATATGAGGCTGAATGAAATGTTTATTAGACACATACAAGGTATTTATACACATATACAAGTAGGGTAAACTAGTATTCTAGAGTATTTACACTTTAGTCCTTATACTCTTGATATCCCTTGATACACCCCCTCAAGATGGAGGGGCTTTAGACACTCCAATCTTGCAAATTTGATCCTGAAATCTTGTGCGTGGCAATGGTTTGGTGAGTCCATCAGCTAGCTGATCCTTCGTGGAAAGATGAGAGACACGCAGCAAACCCTTTTGAATCTGACCTCTGACGAAATGATAGTCTAATGCAATATGTTTCATCTTGGAATGGAAAACTGGATTTGCGCAGAGATAGGTTGCACCCATGTTATCGCAGTAAATTATAGGTGTAGTTGCTGAGGAGTAGCCGATTTCAGTGAGTAGCGAATGAATCCAACGCATTTCAGATGATGTGTTAGCAACAGCCCTGTATTCGGCCTCTGTCGATGACCGAGCAACGCCGTTCTGTTTCTTGGACGACCAAGATATCGGTTGTCTCCCAAGGTAGATAATGTATGCATTGGTGGAGACATAGTCATCCGAGTCACCTGCCCAGTCCGCGTCAGAGAAGCCATGTAGCGTTGGTCTTGTCTGTTTGGGGAGGAAGATGCCGTGGTCTGAGGTTCCTGACAGGTATCGTAAGACACGTTTGACGGCTGTCCAATGGTCTGTGGTAGGACAATGCATGAATTGGGACAGCCTGTTCACCGCATACGAGACGTCCGGTCGAGTGAGTGCGAGGTACTGAAGACTTCCTACGACCATACGAAATTCATGCGGGTCTGGAAGAGGACTACCTGATGTGAGCGTCAGTTTCGTAGAGGAAGCAAGTGGTGTCGAAACAGGTTTGGCGTCATGCATATTGGTACGTTGCAGAAGATCTTGAATATATTTTCTCTGCATCAAATGCAGTCCATTGTGGTTGCGTATGGCTTCAATACCCAAGAAGTAGCTCAAGCAGCCCATTTCTTTAATGGAGAACTTAAGCGCAAGATCATCAATCACTTGTTGGATGAGCGTGGAGCTTGTACCAGTGACCAGGATATCGTCCACGTATACAAGGACATAGACACAGTCTTATCCGGTTCGATAGATAAACAACGATGCGTCTGCAAGTGAGTTAGTGAAACCTGCACCAAGAAGATAATTTCGTAATTCAGAGTACCACGCCCGTGGAGCCTGTTTCAGGCCATATATCGCTTTCCGAAGTTTGCAAACATAGGAGGATCGATCTGCATCTACAAATCCAGGTGGCTGTTCCATGAAGACTTCCTCATTGAGGTGACCCTGCAAGAAGGCGTTGTTTACGTCTAGTTGATGTATAGACCAGTCGGATGATACTGCGATCCCAAGTATAAGCCTTATAGTTGTGGACTTGATCACCGGACTGAATGTGACAGTGAAGTCAATCCCTGGTTTCTGATGAAACCCTTTTGCAACAATCCTGGCCTTGTATCGCTCAATTGTGCCATTCGGGTTGTATTTAATCGTAAAAACCCAGCGACAACCAACCACATTCATCTCTGCTGTCGAGGAAACTAAATCCCAGGTACGATTGCGAGTTGTCGAATTGAGTTCAGAGACCATAGCTTCTCGCCATTGTGAGTCTTTAATCGCTTGTTGCCATGTGTTTGGAACAAAATGTGGATTTTGTGGACCAACAGTAGTGAGCGCTCGCTTTTTAGATGGCTTGACAATGTTGTTCTTGCCTCTTGTCGTCATAGAATGTTTGTTTGACTTTGATATAGACTTCGCAGGTGCAGGAGGAGCGATCACAGATGCACGCTTGTGACGAGTTCTTGCACTAATGGAAGGAGGAGCAATCACGGGTGTTGTCCGTGTAGTGGCAGCAGGTGCAATCACAGGTTCTGCGATTGCATAAGAAGAAGGAGCGGTCACAGTTTCCGTCGGATGATGCACTTGTCCTTGAATCTGTGTCTGATTCAAAACAGGTTCCTCGGACTCACCTCTGTTCGTAAGTGATGTGGATTGGTCCAATATCATAGTTTCAGACATCAGCTGTGTTGCTGTCGTGTCTGTTGTTGAAGGCTGTCCTAGCTCAGCTGGTGAAGCACTTGAACATGGTAATCTGGTGGAGGATGATCTCATGAGTGGCGGCTCTGCAGGGATGATAGTGAACGGTGGAGATGGACGTGAAGAAGTCATAGTTTCAGCAGGAAGTGCGAGGTTGAGCAATGAGTGATAGGGGAACTCATTCTCATTGAAGCGGACATGACGAGATGTATAAACTCTGTTGGTTTGGGATCCAGACAGAGATATGCACTCTGCGTCAGAGAATAGCCCACAAAGACACAAGCTGCAGACCTGTTTTCAAGTTTATTTGGTGCATAAGGTCTGAGCCATGGGAAACAAAGGCAACCAAAGGTCCGAAGTTTAGTGTAAGATGGAAGTGTTTGGAATAGTTTTTGGTATGGAGACTGGTTAGAGAGAACTGGAGTGGGTAAGCGATTGATGAGAAAGAGGGCGGTTGCGAAAGCATAAGGCCAGAGAGAGAGAGGAAGTTTGGCACGACTGAGAAGGGAAAGGCCTGTTTTGACAATATGGCGATGTTTCCTTTCGGACAGGCCATTATGTTCGGGTGTGTGGGGTGGAGTAGTGAGATGAGAGATACCATGGGTTTGAAGATAAGATCGAAGAGCTAGAAACTCTCCACCATTGTCAGAATAGAGGTGCTTGAGGGTGGTATTAAAACGTTTCTCAACAAGAGCTCGGAAGGGAATAAAAATGTTTTGAACTTCTGATTTTGTGCGAAGTGGGTATAACCATGAATATCGTGTGAAGTGATCCACGAATATAAGGTAATACCGATAGTTTTCAGTGGATAAAACAGGAGATTGCCATACATCAGTAAAAACATATTCAAGAGGAGCTGAGGATTTAATGGAACTTTGATTGAAAGGAAGCTTGTGTGTTTTATTGAAAAGACAATCATTGCAAGATAGAGTCTGAGTAGATGAATCAAAACAAGGCAAAGCAAAAGAAGAAACAAGAGACTTTAAAGTTGGAAGAGATGGGTGGCCTAGTCTAGAGTACCATTGAGAGAGTGTGGTTCTCGTTTCTGGCGAAGCTACGAGGACAGTAGGCGTGGATGGGACAGTAGCAGGCCACTCATAGAGATCATCCTTCGTGCAGCCTTGGATTAACCGGGTTCCCGTGTTCAAGTCCTTCACCTGAAAGCATGTCGGAAAGAATTCAACAGAGACTCTATTAGCATTACACAAACGATAAACTGAAATTAGATTTTTGTGGACAGCAGGAACACAAAGAACATTATCCAAAGAGAGAGTTTTGAGTGGTGTAGAAAGAGAACCAGAACCCGTGTGTGAGATGTGGAGACTTGATCCATCAGCGATAGCAACTTCTTCACCTCCATTATATGGATGATGAAGCGAGAGGTTTTGTAGGTCCGAGGTTAGGTGGTGAGTCGCACCACTGTCCATAATCCAGTTGTTGGCGTTGTAAGGAGAGGCAGTGGCTATGTGTGCTCGTGGTTGCCAGGATTGGCTGTTTGACACTTGGGACTGATTCCCAGTAGATGCACCGGAGGTTTGTTGTAGCTGAGAGCAGCGTCTGGCGCTATGACCATAGATACCACAAATTTGACAACGCCCTTGATAACCTCTGGAGCCATTGTTGTTAGACGTTGGGCCAAACTTCTGGTGTTGCTGCATTTGATTTCCACGAAATCCACCTCTGCCATGAGTATTACCGGATCCGCGATATGAGGTGACGTTAGCCGTAACCGGTGCAGAAGGGACAGTAGCAGCAGCGGTCTGGAGCTTAACCTCATGATTAATGAGTTTCTCGTGAACCTCGGTTAGTGAAGGAGAGACATCTCTTGCCTCAATCTGATCCGTGACCTGTTTGTATTCTTCCGGCAGGCCTCCAAGAACGATTTCAATCTGATCCTCATGATCCATAGGTTTGCCAAGCAAAGCGAGTTGATCGAATCTAGTAGTAAGGCCTTGAAAGTATTCATTGACAGACTTATTACCTTTCGTCCATGTCTTGAGTTGTTGACGAATCTGTTGTATATGTCCGCGACTTGGTTTGGCATAGGTAGCGTTGAGAGTGTTCCAGATCTCAGCAGTTGTTGTCGCAGTAGAGAGTATCGGCTGAATCTCCATCTTGATAGCACCAAGTATTGCACTGTATAAGAGCTTGTCTTGACACTTCCACAAGGCATGAGCCGGATTGACAACAGTGTTGTTGTCGACTGTGAGTGTCGGAGATGGGATGACAGACGAGCCATCCAAATAGCCAGCAAGATCATACCCTTCAAATAGAGCATGAATCTGACGATTTCACATAAGAAAATTGGATGCAGTCAATTTGGTGATGTTCTGCATATTAACATTCAGCAAGGTAGGTGTTTCAGGAACCACAGTGGTTTCGTTGGAGGAAAAGGGTGAGTGAGCAGTTGATATGGCGATGGGTGGGAGTTGTTTTTGAAAGAAAAAGTTTTGAGGCGTTAACCTAAAAGCTACTCTGATGCCATATAGAATATGAAGCTGAATGAAATGTTTATTAAACACATACAAGGTATTTATACACATATACAAGTAGGGTAAACTAGTATTCTAGAGTATTTACACTTTAGTCCTTATACTCTTGATATCTCTTGATATATTATGCACCCAAATCATCTTAGATTTATAGTGTTTGATGGTAGATGATACACATAGTTTTAATCCTATCAAACTCTACCACTTGTATGTGACTTATATAATACATAACAAATTCCTAACGTAATATATGTCTTATCATCATTTTAAAAACTAATCTAGCGTAATTTCAAACGAACGTCAATGTTAAATGCCAGTGGCAACGTATGTTACAAAAGCAATCAGATATCCAGAAAACAACACTCTTTCAATATTTAATACTCTTACTTATTCACTTGACTTTTCCTTTTAACTTGCCTTTTCCAATAAAAAATTAGTTTTCTTGGAAGTTTATAACTCAAGTTTATCCTTTGTGGGTCCTGGCCTCCACGCAGAGCCGTCCTTAGGATTTAGAGGGCCGCAAACTAGAAGAGTAAAAAGGCCGATCTCCACAAATTCATAATTAAAAATTAAGAGTAAATTCAAGTTTTCTCACAAGCAAAAAAAAAAAAAGCACAATTACATGTCCAAAGAGTTGAACCCTGAACATGTGGATAATTTTTTGATACTTACACCACTGGGCTAACTAAAGTAATTGGTATTTTAGGGCCGGTAAAACATATTATAGATTCAAGGGCCGCAGTCTCAGCTTCCCTTGCTTCTACTAAGGGACGGCTCTGCCTCCACGTCAATTCCAAATATTCGACTAATTAAGTAAAGTATTTTCAAGTTTCGATCTCCATCTTTTATTCCAGCAGCTCTAAAGGACTTTCAGCAGTGTTTGCACTTTCAATATCTCCATTGTTGCCTTAGGCTCTCTTCTTTTTGTTAGCAGTTCAACGAAGCTGTAACACCCGTCTCCCGGCGAACCGGAGACGCGGTATTAGGACGCCCGTTGAACCGGACTCGGTCCAACCGGGACGCCAACTCAACTTGTCCCAGGTCCTAGGCGCCTTCTTCGTATTCAAAATCACCAATGACATCACTCGACTGTATCGATCCCGCATCCGGACCTGCAAGAAAACGGGGACAAGAAAGGGGAAAGAGGCCTGAGTAATTGTTTCAAACACAATTACCCAGTGAGGGCGGACTTAAGGAGCCCGCGATCCCGGTTACTCCACACAACTACGAATTACAAGTCCTAAGCTAATATCACCTTGCAAACAGGCCCGAAGGCTTTCACCACGCAAACTACATCCACTCGTGCTTTCACACTCGTGAACCCCTCTCTAGCCCGAAGGCTCACGCAACCGGCTAACCCGGTATCCCTGGGCCCACGACCATTTCACCTGGGGAGGCTCGCCAACACCTCCCATCCGACGAATTAAAGGGCACGTACCAAACTCGTTATACGCGCCTTGTCACGAAACACCCTTTCGGGGGCCCTACCACAACTACCAAGCATATCCAGCACGCACAAGCAACGTTTTTGGTTTAAACGATAACCTAACAGTTCTATGTTCTCAAGCATTCACATCGGGACCCAACTAGCCCTACGCTACCTAGGAAAGACGACATTAACAAGGGATTATCGCCCGGAATTGAATGAGGTAAGGGAGATCACATTTGGTCCTCACCTTAGCCAAAGAAGAGGGAAAAACGGTAATTTAGCAGCCCCATTGACCCGAACGGATATTGAATCTGGAAATAGGAAGAAACATTGAGTGAGATAGGCTTTCGTTTCGTTCGAATCAGGTTTAGGACGGTAAAGTTATGGCCCAACAAAGTTTGGTTGACTAAAAGTCAACGGTCAAGTCCAAGTCAACCGGTTGACCCGGTCAACCCAGACCCACACCCAAGCCTAGACTGAACCAGGCCCATTTGCCATAACCGGCCCAATTTTCTAAACCAGACCCTAACCAATATAAACCAAGGAAATTGAATTGAACCAAGAATTAGGATTGAACCGGTCAAAACCAGCTCGAACCGGACCGGTCGACCCACCCGGTCAACGGCGGTCCACGGAGGTCAACGGCGACGGCTCCGGCGGCGACACGGCGGTGGGCGGCGGCGGCGGCGGTAGCGCGTGGCGGTCCCGGCGGCGGCGCGTGGCAGTCCGACGAGGCGCGTGGGGCTCCGGCGCGCGTGGATCTCACGCGCCCGGCTCTTCTCCCAGCGTGTGGGGGCGCGTGCGGCGGTGCGTGCTCCTCCGGTCGGGGCCTCCGGTTTCGTCTCGTCGAGGTGGTCTCGGTGGTGGGTTCGGTTTAATAGGGTTTGGGATATTTTGAAAGTTATGAGAAGAAAACGTTTTTTGTGTTTTGAAACTCAGATCTGGGATCTCGGGGATTACCTGACGATATGGGATGACGAGATCTCGGGAATAGGGCTTCTGTTCACCTCGAATGTCTCACGAACTCGACAGGGCTTCGCCAGGAAAAGGAGAGATGCGTTTTAGGGGGGTGGGAGAGCTGTATTTATAGGAGGGGAAGGGGAAGCCCTAGGGTTTTAGAAGGAAAAGGGCCTGGGGTTTGGGCTTTCCTCCCTTTCTTTAAAAAAAATTAAAAGGGCTGGGCCAGGGCCCTTACAATTATCCCCCCCTTAAAAAGAATTCGTCCCGAATTCCGAGGTGCATGGTTTCCCGTTCACCTCTAAACTCAAGGCATTGTCCTGTTCTGGGTTTAGGGATTGACACATCGTAAAGTCCGCTCGGGAAGGCACGATATAATGAAAGAACGAATATAATAAGAATGGGGCCACATAGTTTGTAAAGGACAAAATCAAAACATAACACGAAATCCTCGAAACTCTACTAAATAAAACCCAACACCTAAAAAAATCACTAAGCCCTACCCCACACAAATCTCCAAGGCCCCCCAACTTTAGTCACTCGATGATTCCGGGGTCCGTAGCTCGAGGTCCATGTCTCCTCGGTACAACTGGCCTTCCTCGCTATCCCGCTCCTCAGGGTCCGACTCTGGCTCTGGCTCTGAATCTGAGATGATGATCACCGGAGGTGCTGCTGCCTGCTCCTGTGCTGGTGCAGCCTGATGCTGCTGCCTCTGAGCCTGATCCCATGCTGCCTGCTGCTCATCCAACCTCTCCTGTACCCGCTCTCGGGCAGTCCTCTGCCCATCCAACCAAGCTTAATCCATGGCCTCCTGGTCCCGTCTAATCCTCTGCTCCTCATCCCAAGCCTTCTGCTGCTCTGCTCTCACCTGCTGCCTGATAAGCTCATCCCTCTTGCTCATCTCCCTAACCGTCTGCCTGAAAACCGGATCTCTCTGGTTCCTCTCTACGGCTTCTGCATTGCGGGCGCCCATCATCACCAAGCCGTACTCTTCATACTCCTTTCCATCTGTCATCCCCTGTCGTATCTCCGGCAACAGTCCGTCCATGAACAGGTCCATCATATGAATCGGCAATCGTGGGTAAATGCATCCAGCTCTCCATATGAACAGCTCCACGTAGTCCTCCACACTCATCCCAGCCACCTGGAATGGCCGGGGCACTTCCCGGGGAAGCTCCTGCGCCTGCGGCCTCGCAGCCGACGCTCCCGGGGTGTCATCAGTCTACGGAATCGACTCAAGTCCGAACGGCGGAAAGCCCGAGTCACGCTGATCTGCTGGTCTCACCGTCATGTAACACACATGGGCTGGCGGCTCGGGACGGCTCTCCTCAACCACATGTTCCTTCCCTGCCCTCTTTGTACCGGGTGCATCCACTGGGTTTGCAGTCGGCGGTGGAACAACTGCGGGTGTCTTCCTCGGTCGTCCTCTGCCCCTCACTGGTCTCAACCCTGGCTCAACTGACGGAGGCACGGGCCTAGAACTGAGCTCAAAGCAGGTGGGACGGCGCCCATGGTCACATCTGGTGCCCCGATCACAAGTCGTCTCCTCTGTCGTGGTGGTAAACTCCTCCTGGTCACAGCACGGTTGCGCAAAACACTGCCTAAGCTGAGGGCATAATCGGACCCGGAATCGGTGCTAGAATCAGTGGACATCCTGCATAAAACAATCTAAGTGAGGTTACAACATGAGATAATCAGTGTTACATCGGTGTTTGAAAAGATTTCGCAAAGTAACCATTCTAAACTTTCGCAAACGTTTTGAAAAGATTGAAAACTGGGTTTTGGGGGTAAACACGAAAGCTGATCTCCCAGGGCAGGACTGGGAGACCTTAACCTAGGCTCTGATACCAAATTGTAACACCCGTCTCCCGGCGAACCGGAGACGCGGCATTAAGACGCCCGTTGAACCGGACTCGGTCCAACCGGGATGCCAACTCAACTTGTCCCAGGTCCCAGGCGCCTTCTTCGTATTCAAAATCACCAATGACGTCACTCGACTGTATCGATCCCGCATCCGGACCTGCAAGAAAACGGGGACAGGAAAGGGGAAAGAGGCCTGAGTAATTGTTTCAAACACAATTACCCAGTGAGGGCGGACTTAAGGAGCCCGCGATCCCGGTTACTCCACACAACTACGAATCACAAGTTCTAAGCTAATATCACCTTGCAAACAGGCCCGAAGGCTTTCACCACGCAAACTACATCCACTCGTGCTTTCACACTCGTGAACCCCTCTCTAGCCCGAAGGTTCACGCAAACGGCTCACCCGGTATCCCTGGGCCCACATCCATTTCACCTGGGGAGGCTCGCCAACACCTCCCATCCGACGAATTAAAGGGCACGTACCAAACTCGTTATACGCGCCTTGTCACGAAACACCCTTTCGGGGGCCCTACCACAACTACCAAGCATATCCAGCACGCACAAGCAACATTTTCGATTTAAACGATAACCTAACAGTTCTACGTTCTCAAGCATTCACATCGGGACCCAACTAGCCCTATGCTACCTAGGAAAGACGACATTAACAAGGGACTATCGCCCGGAATTGAATGAGGTAAGGGAGATCACATCCGGTCCTCACCTTAGCCAAAGAAGAGGGCAAAACGGTAATTTAGGGGCCCCATCGACCCAAACGGACATTGAATCTGGAAAGAGGACGAAAAATTGAGTGAGATAGGCTTTCGTTTCGTTCGAATCGGGTTTAGGACGGTCAAGTTATGGCCCAACAAAGTTTGGTTGACTAAAAGTCAACGGTCAAGTCCAAGTCAACCGTTTGACCCGGTCAACCCAGACCCAGACCCAAGTCCAGACTGAACCAGGCCAATTTGCCATAACCGGCCCAATTTCCTAAACCAGACCCTAACCAATCTAAACCAAGGAAATTGAATTGAACCAAGAATTAGGATTGAACCGGTCAAAACCAGCTCGAACCGGACCGGTCGACCCACCCGGTCAACGGCGGTCCACGGAGGTCAACGGCGACGGCGGCGACACGGCGGTGGGCGGCGGCGGCGCGTGGCGGTCCCGGCGGCGGCGCGTGGCTGTCCGGCGAGGCGCGTGGGGCTCGCGCGCGTGGATCCTTCGACGCGCGTGGATTTCACGCGCCCGGCTCTTCTCCCGGCGCGTGGGGGCGCGTGCTCCTCCGGTCGGTGCCTCCGGCTTCGTCTCGTCGAGGTGGTCTCGGTGGTGGGTTCGGTTTAACGGGGTTTGGGATATTTTAAAAGTTATGAGAAGAAAACGTTTTTTTGTTGTTTGAAACTCAGATCTGGGATCTCGGGGATTATCTGACTATATGGGATGACGAGATCTCGGGAATAGGGCTTCTGTTCACCTCGAATGGCTCATGAACTCGACAGGGCTTCACCAGGAAAAGGAGAAATGCGTTTTAGGGGGTTGGGAGAGCTGTATTTATAGGAGGGAAAGGGGAAGCCCTAGGGTTTTAGAAGGAAAAGGGCCTGGGCTTTGGACTTTCCTCCCTTTTTAAAAAAAAAATTAAAAGGGCAAAAGCTCTTCGTGATGGGTTGAAGGTGTAACAATGTGTATTTGGATCTAAAACTGAATCAAGTTTGGTAAACACTTTTCACATTACTTTAGATCTAATACCCTATTTTGAGTTCTTAAGAACATTGACAGAACCATGGTAAGTAGCTCCAACGTCCAACATTATGACAGTGAAGACTCGAGTCATACTTTCGAATGCCCATTAGCAACCCCCAAGTTTTGCTTCAAAATATGAAGTGTTTGTTTCTTGTAAGACAGTCAATCATATATGTGCTGGGACCACGACTGTCCATGCAACTGTTGAAATTAGGTTCGTAGTAAATACAGATTTTAATGCTGACATCTGGACCAAAGTTGATATGTGTCATTTAATGGCTATAGTTGGATCGGGTCAACAACGGCAGACAACACAAACTTCAAAATTTAGGTCACTGCTTGAAATTTAAAACCGGACCGACCCGGCGGTCAGACCGGGTTGAACCGCGAACCAGAAGTACATTCGGGTTGGGTTGATCATAAAATCCAACGGTAGTTGGACCGGTTAAAAAATCGGATTGGACCGCCAAAAAACCGAAAACCGACGACCCATTAAACTATATCAAACCTGATTTTATAAAAAATGTTATTTTATATTTTGTTAATTAATTTTTCTTTCCTAAACAATAAAATATAGCTATATTAGTATTCAATATTTATTAAAAAGTAAGATTAAATATGTTATTATATGTTATTTCGTTGTTGATTTAATATTTAAATTTTTAAAATATTTTTTTAATAATTGTTACACATGTTTTCAAAAATTATGATTATTGTAAAATCTTATTAAATAGTTTGAAATTAATAACATATTATAATATATCTTATTTTAAAATTATCATCAAACCCGGTCGAATCCGGTCGGACCATATTAACCCATGATACAAGAGCTTTGCCGGTTCAGTCGCAGGTCCGGTTTTAAAAACATTGGTTTCAAGTCAACCTCCCCTTCGTCTATTTATAATCCATAGATTTGATTTGAATCTTTTTCTCAAAGGTCTCACTCAACTTTTTCTTTGCTCGACATTTGATCCATCATGATCAGTCGGTTTATACCGATCCTAGCTACTCCAGTGGAAGGGTCAAGTAGCGGCTCTTGGAGGGGAGAATTGTTACATGGTAACTTAGACATTTGGGTCAAGGAAGCTAAACATCTTCCTAACATGGATCGGTTCCGGATGTACAGGAGGAACAGTACAAGTGATCCTTTCGTGACTGTCTCTATCGCAGGTGCAGAGATTGGCACAACTTTTGTAATCAGCAACAATGAGAATCCTGTCTGGAATCAGCATTTTGATGTACCGGTGGCTCATCGTGCTGCAGAGGTAAAGTTTGTGTTAAAAGATAGTGACACTTTTGGATCAAGGTACATAGGAGCTGTTGAAATCCCAACTGAGGAGTTGTTTTCGGGGAATAGGATCGAAGGGTTGTTTCCTATACTTGGGAAGCCTTGTAAGAATGGTGATGCTGTGTTGAGTTTGTCTATTCAATACACTCCAATTGGAAGGATGACAAGTTACCAAATGGGTGTTGGTTTTGGGAACGAGTGTGTTGGGGTTCCTGGCACGTACTTCCCATTGAGGAAAGGCGGTAGAGTTACTCTGTATCAGGATGCTCATGTTGATGACGGGACACTTCCGAACGTAGATCTCGATGGTGGGATGCAGTATAGACATGGAAAGTGCTGGGAGGATATGGCTGATGCAATAAGACAAGCAAAGAGGTTGATTTATATCGCTGGTTGGTCAGTTTACCATCCGGTTAGGCTGGTTCGTCGTAATAATGATCCGACCGATGGTACGTTAGGGGCTTTGCTTAGAGACAGATCTAAAGAAGGTGTTAGAGTGTTGGTTTTGGTGTGGGATGATCCAACTTCAAGGAGCTTCCTAGGGTACAGAACAGTAAGTGTCTAACTCTGTAATTTTTCTTTTAGCATTCTATTTTTACATGAGATCTCTAATAAACTATGATGATAGTAGATTTACATTTTGGTAGAGCAAAAAGGGTTTTATAATAATAACGTGTTCTACAAGTTAGCGGACTAGTCCATGGTGATCATTTGTGATGTCTGTACTAAATGAAACTGATGCTTGTCGTATGCAGAACGGAGTTATGAACACAAGCGATGAAGAGACTCGCCATTTTTTCAAGGACTCGTCGGTGCAAGTTATTATATGTCCTAGATCGGGTGGGAAAGGTCACCATAGCTTCGTAAAAAAAACTGTAAGATGCTCAATAGTTACTGCTTTAACTCTTGTATAGCTTAATCATCTGAAAACTCCGAACGTGTCCTGTGATGATCAGGAAGTTGGAACTATCTACACACATCATCAAAAAACTGTGATTGTAGATGCTGATGCATCTCAGAATAGAAGAAAGATCGTAGCGTTTGTTGGAGGGCTAGACGTGTGCAACGGACGTTTTGATACTCCTATGCATCCTCTCTTTAGGACATTAAAGACACTCCATAAAGATGACTTCCATAACCCAAATTTTGAGGTAACCATTCTTGTATCGTTTCAGTTTTAGTTCTTGCTTAAATAACCTTATGGCTTATTAGACTACTGCGGATGATGGACCAAGAGAACCGTGGCATGACCTGCACAGCAAGATTGATGGTCCAGCTGCATATGACGTGCTTGTTAATTTTGAACAACGCTGGTTAAAGGCTTCAAAGAAACATCACAGAATTTGGAAACATAGATCGGCTTCTGATGATGCTTTACTTAAGATTGACAAAGTTTCTGACATCATGGGACTATCAGAAGTTTCTTATGCCAATGAGAATGATCCAGAATCTTGGCATGTTCAGGTAATTCGAATGCATTATGGTCATATGTGTTGGTGAAAGGGATTAATTATTCTCATTTCTTTCCATTAACCAATTGTCCTTAGGTTTTCCGTTCAATTGATTCAAGCTCAGTCAAAGGGTTTCCTAAGGACCCAAAGGATGCTACTAAACATGTGAGCAAAAACTTTGAACATTTTTAAACTCACCACCATTGTTTCTATTCTCTACTGATTATAAATATATGATCAGAATCTTCTATGTGGGAAGAACATACTCATTGACATGAGCATACACGCTGCTTATGTTAAGGCCATAAGATCTGCTCAGCACTTCATCTACATTGAGAACCAATATTTTTTTGGATCATCATTCAACTGGGATTCACATAAAGATGCCGGTAAGAAACTGTAAGCCTTTGAAAGCAATTTCAATCATTCAGTAATAGTATAACAAGGAGTTTTTGGAATCGCAGGTGCTAATAATCTAATCCCTATGGAAATCGCGCTTAAGGTTGCTAATAAAATTAGAGCAAAGGAAAGTTTTGCTGCTTATATTGTCATTCCAATGTGGCCAGAAGGTGATCCAGCAAGTGTTTTTATGCAAAGCATTCTATATTGGCAGGTTAATACTTTGTCCATTATCTACCTTAAGAAACAATCTTGCATTCTTTATACCGGAAACTTTTCAACATCTCTGCAGTATAGTACGATGCAAATGATGTATCAAACTATCTACGAGGCAATTGTGGAAGTAGAACTAGATGATCAGTATGAGCCACAAGATTTTTTGAACTTCTTCTGTCTTGGAACCAGAGAGGTTGCTGATGTAACAACAGTTAGCGTATATAGTCCTCGTAATCAACATAAGAAAAATGCAATGGCAAATGCCGCACAGGTAATATATATGTGAATCTTGTTTAAATCTTCGATATCTCTTTAGTGGCCACGTTTTCTCGCTCAAAGTCTGAAACAAAAAACTAATCCAGGTGAAAGCTTTGAAGAGTCGAAGATTCATGATATATGTTCATTCGAAAGGAATGGTAGTTGATGATGAGTTTGTCTTAATTGGTTCTGCCAATATCAACCAGAGATCCTTGGAAGGAACTAGAGACACAGAGATCGCCATGGGAGGGTATCAACCACACCATTCATGGGCTAAGAAAGGTTCTCGCCCTCGTGGTCAGGTTATAAAACTCAAAGAAGTTTCAAATAGATTAAATCTTATTAATCCTTAGCACAATAAGATATATAATCTTTATCATAATAAGATATATATATATATATATATATATATATATATATATATATATATATATATATAAGAATATTTTTCGGTTAAGTTTAATGAGCTTCATTTCATAATCGGACTCTTAAATCCTACTAGACTTGATTCGTAAGATACACATATTGTTCTCCAAAATATATGCAATACATTCTTATGAAAAAAGCACCAATCTATCATTAGAGAATTTTTCCTTTGACTTCATGGGCTTCACAATATATATCTTGTTCTTCAAGTTATGTCTTATATATTTGTCCTTCAAGACATGGTTTTGTTACAAAATTCCCGATTTCTTGCAGATCTTTGGATACAGAATGTCGTTGTGGGCAGAACATCTAGGGTTTCTAGAGCAAGGTTTCCAAGAGCCAGAGAACATGGAATGTGTGAGACGAGTTAGGCAACTGAGTGAGCTCAACTGGAAACAGTACGCAGCAGAGGAAGTCACAGAGATGACAAGTCACCTTCTTAAGTATCCAGTTCAAGTTGATAGAACAGGCAAAGTGAGTTCTCTTCCTGGATGCGAGACATTCCCAGATCTTGGTGGCAAGATCATAGGCACGTACTCTGCCCTCAAAGAAAATCTCACTATCTGAAAGTTACCTTGTAGCGTCAACATTGTTCTTTGTTTCGTACTCTTCAAGAAACCTCTAAGTGTGATCTGAATGAAAGTGTGCCTTTAATTTACGACCTTTAAATTTTATTCATACAACGTTACGATGATATGTTGCCGGGTAGGAGTACATTATGGCAATGGCAGGACCAGTCACCCGGGCAAACCAACCCCCCTCCAAGATCTTGGTGGCAAGATCATAGGCACGTACTCTGCCCTCAAAGAAAATCTCACTATCTGAAAGTTACCTTGTAGCGTCAACATTGTTCTTTGTTTCGTACTCTTCAAGAAACCTCTAAGTGTGATCTGAATGAAAGTGTGCCTTTAATTTACGACCTTTAAATTTTATTCATACAACGTTACGATGACATGTTGCCGGGTAGGAGTACATTATGGCAATGGCAGGACCAGTCACCCGGGCAAACCAACCCCCCTCCAAGATCTTGGTGGCAAGATCATAGGCACGTACTCTGCCCTCAAAGAAAATCTCACTATCTGAAAGTTACCTTGTAGCGTCAACATTGTTCTTTGTTTCGTACTCTTCAAGAAACCTCTAAGTGTGATCTGAATGAAAGTGTGCCTTTAATTTACGACCTTTAAATTTTATTCATACAACGTTACGATGACATGTTGCCGGGTAGGAGTACATTATGGCAATGGCAGGACCAGTCACCCGGGCAAACCAACCCCCCTCCAAGATCTTGGTGGCAAGATCATAGGCACGTACTCTGCCCTCAAAGAAAATCTCACTATCTGAAAGTTACCTTGTAGCGTCAACATTGTTCTTTGTTTCGTACTCTTCAAGAAACCTCTAAGTGTGATCTGAATGAAAGTGTGCCTTTAATTTACGACCTTTAAATTTTATTCATACAACGTTACGATGACATGTTGCCGGGTAGGAGTACATTATGGCAATGGCAGGACCAGTCACCCGGGCAAACCAACCCCCCTCCAAGATCTTGGTGGCAAGATCATAGGCACGTACTCTGCCCTCAAAGAAAATCTCACTATCTGAAAGTTACCTTGTAGCGTCAACATTGTTCTTTGTTTCGTACTCTTCAAGAAACCTCTAAGTGTGATCTGAATGAAAGTGTGCCTTTAATTTACGACCTTTAAATTTTATTCATACAACGTTACGATGACATGTTGCCGGGTAGGAGTACATTATGGCAATGGCAGGACCAGTCACCCGGGCAAACCAACCCCCCTCCAAGATCTTGGTGGCAAGATCATAGGCACGTACTCTGCCCTCAAAGAAAATCTCACTATCTGAAAGTTACCTTGTAGCGTCAACATTGTTCTTTGTTTCGTACTCTTCAAGAAACCTCTAAGTGTGATCTGAATGAAAGTGTGCCTTTAATTTACGACCTTTAAATTTTATTCATACAACGTTACGATGACATGTTGCCGGGTAGGAGTACATTATGGCAATGGCAGGACCAGTCACCCGGGCAAACCAACCCCCCTCCAAGATCTTGGTGGCAAGATCATAGGCACGTACTCTGCCCTCAAAGAAAATCTCACTATCTGAAAGTTACCTTGTAGCGTCAACATTGTTCTTTGTTTCGTACTCTTCAAGAAACCTCTAAGTGTGATCTGAATGAAAGTGTGCCTTTAATTTACGACCTTTAAATTTTATTCATACAACGTTACGATGACATGTTGCCGGGTAGGAGTACATTATGGCAATGGCAGGACCAGTCACCCGGGCAAACCAACCCCCCTCCAAGATCTTGGTGGCAAGATCATAGGCACGTACTCTGCCCTCAAAGAAAATCTCACTATCTGAAAGTTACCTTGTAGCGTCAACATTGTTCTTTGTTTCGTACTCTTCAAGAAACCTCTAAGTGTGATCTAAATGAAAGTGTGCCTTTAATTTACGACCTTTAAATTTTATTCATACAACGTTACGATGACATGTTGCCGGGTAGGAGTACATTATGGCAATGGCAGGACCAGTCACCCGGGCAAACCAACCCCCCTCCAAGAGGAATTGTGCTATGCCCCCCCCCCCCCCCCCCCCCCCCGATCCCTATAGAGCGAAAGAGCTGCCTGGTGATCCCTAGGTTGCAGTATGTCCGGTAACTCCTCGGTTGCCGCCGTTTCTAGGACCGACCCTCTTCTTTCAGTCGAGTTACTAAAGCACCTCTCCCAGGACCGGAATGATTATCCCTGCCCGATGGGTCTACATCCATCCCTGAATGTCGTCGGGTACTGTTCACTTCCCGCCATTCTTGTAAGCTTCGGTTGTTGCTGCTGGGTTGGCTGTTGGGCTTGCTTCTATTGGACCTGGGGTTGGTCAAGGTACAGCTGCGGGAAAGGCGCTCTTATACGAAGACAAAGGAGGCATTCCGGTAGGAAGGCCGACCACTACATAAGCGGCCATCAGTCCAAGAGAGAAGCAAGCTACCTTTCTTTGATCCACCTTCCCGGGCAGGAAAGAGAACCTACTACCTGTCACCACTTTCTTTTCAACTCGTAAAGGTAAAGAAAGGATCCGCCTCGAATCAAATTGTATGTTGAATGATTTACATGATTGGTCACTTTGTCTTTTTTTTTTTTTTTGAATGAAAATTGGTCGCTTTGTCTTTAAAAAAGTAAGTTACTTTGTGGATGAGAAGGAGATTTTCAACTATTTGATTTTTTAAATGGCCAAATAGCCTCTCAAATCTATTATGGTTACATTTATTGGAAACGTTAATGGTTGATGGGATTAGGGAGGAATGATTTCGTGTCATTAGAGCATGTACATTGATAAACCCTTTCATGGGGTTCTTAAGAGTTTTTTAATAGCTTTTTAATTTGTTTCAAATAGTTAAAAACTCTAACTTCTTTTATTCATCCATTGATGAACCCTTAAATGGGGTTCTTAACAAAAAAAAAAATTATTTACTTTTTTAATTGGTTTTCAACACATCAAGCTTCTTCTGCTCTTCCATGAGTAAGCAAACCACACATAATAGTAGTTAAAGTAACAGCATCAGGCGCACAGAACTTCCCTGTCATCATATCGCCAAGAACTTTCATAGCATCATCTGCAGCAGAATGTAGGTCCTGAGGGAAGAAAACTCTGCAAGAAATATAAACAAATCCATCAGGACAAAAGCTTCACAGAACAATGATTCTCTGTTGTTAAGATATGATATGTCAACATGCCTGCAAGTGTTGCGGTACAAGGTTGAGCTAAGTTGATTTATATCGCCAAGTCCTTTATAGCCAGCCACCACTTCAAGAACTTGTCTGGAGAAGAAGATGATTGCATAAGAACAGTATTCAAGAATGTATAAAGATGATTGCCTGGAGGTTGAGCTAAGTTGATTTTGACGCGAAACTACACTCACCGAACCAAACAAGGTTCGTTACGGCCTTTGACAATGCATTCTTGTGTCGATACAGGAGAAACCATCGGGAAAAAAACAAATTCAGATCCTTCTTCTAGCAACTGATAAGCTCTCATACACCCACCATCTTTGCACAAACCATGAATGATAGCATTGTAAGATGTATTTCTCGGTTTTAACCCTTTACTCTTCATTATATAAGCAATCCTCGCAGCTCCATGGTTTCTCCTGTATCGACACAAGGAATCCATCATATGCCCGTAAACAAATTCAACATTCACGGACTCACATTGTGGCCTATTCTCTGCAATCTCGAAAATGTCACATTGTGGACTTCCCTGCATAAAGAATCAATGAGATTCGCAAACGCTGCTGATTTCATTGAAGAATCAGTCTCATTCTTCATGTGCTCCCAGAGTATTCCGCCCTGTTTCAAAATCTCTCTTCTTCAAAAACCCACCAATAAGAACACTCAGTGTTAGAGAATTAGGCCTTATACCACACGCATGCATTTCGTCGAGCACTTTATGGGCAACTTTGAGCTCTCGAATCTCACAGTAACCACCGATTAGAGTTGTGTAAGTGACAACATTCGGGAGATGTCCTCTGTTCCTCATATCGAAGACAAGCTTATGCGAATTGATTACCCTATGGATCAAACACAACTGATTGATCAAACGGTTGTAATTCGTCAAAGATTGCACGAACTCTTTCTTGATAATTACCAGTTTGTTTCTGGCGGAGATTGAGAGCCATGGAAGCTTAAAATCTGGTGGATTAGAAGAAGAAAAACTTGTGATTTTTTTGAAGCTATTCCTCTCTGTATCTTCTTATCGCCCTTTGCAAAAACTCAGATCGAGATTACGTGAATCCACCGAGTAGGTGAAGCAGGAGGTAACGATTATCACCTGGAAATTGGAGAGGAGAAGGACGAAAGAAGATTCGGATTCCATCTTAATTTCTCGTCTTCAATCCCTTGTCTTCAATCTCGCCGATTTCTTGGTGATCCCAGAACCACCGAAGAGCACAATCCCCAGAAGTGGGTTTCAACCGGGAAAAAAAAAAAAATTTTGAGTGTGCCACGTCATTAAGATACGGGATACAAAAGTTCTTAGTTTAGGACCGATCCTAAACTTATTTTCTCTTATTCATTTATTTTAAATGCAACTTTTCTAGAAACCTGTGAGAAACCTGAGCTAACATCCGACGATGTGTATGCTCTTAAACCATATTCATTCATTTGATAAAAATGTTATAATCTTGGACGTTGGTTTAAAAATCCCGTCCAAACATGTACCAATTAATCTCCACCGTTGGACTTTAATGAAGATTAAATCAGATATTGTCAACATGTATACAAAAAATATACAAACATTGACTTTTTTTCCTTTTATATAGTAGGACCATATTACTTTTCAATAGTTTATTTGGATTTTTTTTTGAGAAACATAAAACCATTTTAATTGATAATTTTTCGGATAAATTGGCATGAACACTATTTTGGTAAACCGTCACATTTTACGATCTCCATCATTCATTTTGTGTACATGGATGGTTTGGTTTGAAACTTTTTGTTTATTCACTAACTTCACGGATATTTTCTTATTTGGGTTCTTATATTAAGGTTGTCACACTTGTTAGTTAAATAGTGTTATAAGTCAAACACAGATGTGGATATGTCCATGTGGATGACATAGTCATGAGTTGTTGTTGGACTCATTTAGTAAACTATCGCATTTTATGATATTCATCATTCATTTAGTATACATGTCTATGTGGATGGTTGAGTTTGTTGTTTTTTCACTAACTTCATGTATATTTTTTTAATCTAGGTTTTTACACTAAGGTTGTCACACTTTTTGGTAAGTACTGTCATTAGTAAAATACGCTCGTAGATGTATCCATGTGGATGACTTAGTTGTAATTTTTTATTGGGATCGATTGAAGAGTTTCTCTTATTACGATATCCGTCAAAATTTTGTGTACATGTCCATGTGGATGGTATGGTTTGCAATTTATTGTATGTTCACTACCTTTCACAGATGGTATGGTTTGCAACATTAAGGTTGTCACAATTTTTGGTAAGTTATGTCATCATCCAAACATGTTCCTGGGTATGTCCAAGTGGATGATTTAGTTGTAAATTTGACTCGACTAGTGAGATGTCATAAAAATATGCTAATATGCTAAAATGGAATTCATAATAATGAGATGTCATAATTTATAGTTTGTCATTGTTTGATTAGAAAATCTTTCTTGTTGGAACCGTTTATGTATTATAAGTCTTATATTGTCCTGATACATTGATAAATTTGAATCGAATATATTGTTTATGAGATATGGTAAGTTTGTTAGTAACAGGAAATATTTGAAATAATAATATGGCAATGTCGATAGATTTGTGATGAATTTTAGGAAGATGGTTATTGACAAACATTTATTACGAATTTGCCAAACCGGTTTAGAAGACTAATCACTAATTTGGTGTATGGCGGTTGATGTAAAAGCTAAACCATTTTCAAAAATTTGGTGTAGGTGGCATACAAAATAGAAATCAAGACCAGACGACATATAACCAAAAAAGAGAAATTGTCTATTTGATGTAGGACCAGTTAGTGAAAATAATAGAAATATGGTATGTTTGAATCGAATAGGTGCAGTGGTTTATTTTGTCGATTAGTAACATTTGGTGTAGCACGAGTTAGTAAGGTTAGGCTTGGTTAGCAAACCATTTTAATTTAACGTGAGTTGATGTCGAAAGACTAAAAACACCTTAATGAAACTCCAAAATAAGGAAGCAAAGCAGTGGCATTATTTGTAAATAATTCAAAAAGAATTGGTATTTTTTGTTTTGTTTTTCACTAAATTTTTAGCTTTTCATTGTCAACTACCTTTTAACTTACTACTACGATTAATCTAATATTCTTTTATTTCAAAAATATGTAGTTTTTTGTTTAAAACACAAAGATTAAGAAATATATTTTTTAAATCATTACAATAATAACTAAAACAGTTTAACCAATTATAATGAATCAACAAAATACCATTGGTTACATATTTTTTAATAAATTAATGTTATCTAGAAAAATGAAAAAAAAAACTTATAATGTGAATCAAAAGAAAACATTAAAACTAGTTATATATTGAAACAGATGGGGTATATAATAATTGAACGGGATATCTCCATCTTATGAGACACAAAAGCATTTTTAAACCAATAAAATAGCATGTATACACAATTAATTATTTATATAAAACCTTTTAAATTCAAATTATATTTAATTACCATTAAATAAACCTGAATAAAAATAAAAATTAATTTTAAAATACCAGAAAATGGTAAACTATATAACAAAAAAAATCAAATAATTTTTTTTTATGTTTCTAGTATGATTTATTAATCATTTTTGAATTAATACATGTAACTAAATCTTAAGACAAGTGTAAATGACTAAATTGTTAGAAAACTGAAAATAATATATTACAAACAAAATTATTGGACTATAAATATAGAATATAGTTAATAAATAATTAAAAAATATCTAATTATAAAAAATAGCGAAAATAAGGTAAAAATAGAGGAAACTAGGAAGCAAAATAAATAAATCTATAAATTTTAGAGATACAGAAAAATACTCAAATCATAATCTGTAAATTTATTGTAGTATTTTTATTTAAACTAAAATTATGAAAATTATTTAATATTTATAAAATGATGTATGTGGAAAGATGATTAAAAAAATTCATAAAAACACAAAAAATCAATACTACAAAAAATAAATTATTTTAAAGACTAACATTTACTTGACATTTACATTATGTAGTATGCTATTGAAAGTAATAGATATTTTAACTATTTATTAGAGTTATTTTGGGTTTAATATATTTAGACTATTTGTGGATCATATTCTATATTCTCTAACTAAAGATTTTATTATAAATATATTCATAATATCTTTTTATATTTTTAAATATAATATATTTTATATTATATTATAATATAATATTATAAAAATATTTATTATATTTCATAAAATACAATAATTAATAATTTTTGAATTTATAAATAAAATCTACTGTAAATATTTTAAATTATATTTTAATATAAATATTATATAATTTATGATATTATTAATCTATATTCATAATATTTTAATATATTTATTTGTTTAAAATATAAATATATATTTATTTTTATTATAACAAAATCATCCAAAAATAATTTAAATTTATTGATTTCTTCATAAAAATAATTACTAAATTTTTATATATTATTAAAAAAATTATTAAAATTAGTTTTAGTTACATTTTAGTTTATAAAATAAATATAAAATGGATTATCATAGTTTAGTTACATTTGGTTTTATAAAATAAACATCAAAATTTTTATATTTAACCATTATAAAAAGAGTTAAACATAGATTAACCAGCATCAAAATTTATACTATTAAAAATAAATGTTATCGACAGAAGATGCGTTAAAAGATTGACTAACAAATTTTAATAAATTTATTTTAATTTAATAAAAATATTTAAATTATTCAATATCTATATTATTCCAGTATATGATGGTTTAAATTACAATTGATGTTTTTCGATCATAATTTTTGGCGGAGTTTTTATCAAATTTAAAAATATTTAGACTATTATAAGGTACTTCGAAAAATAGATTAGTTTATTTAGATTATAGTTTTTTAAAATTATTCATTAGTAGATAAGTTTAAAAGATAAATTAACAATTGTAAAATGTTCAAAGAACAAATTATCATGTTTCAACTTTTATAAATTTGTAATTCTATTATATGAAATCATAAATTTAATTATTAAAATATAAATAAATTTCATATATGAACATATGATTTTCATACAAATAAATATTTTAAATTTAAAATATTTATTTAATTTTTATCAAATAATTTTATAATGACTGTTTTATTAAAACTTAATATTTTATAATTATTTAAAAATAAAATTAACTTATTCACTGTATTCTCGAATTAAACATGTAATCATGATAATATTAAATTACTAAAAATTGTGTTAAATAATTAACAACCTTACTGATTTAAATTTTATTTTTTCAATATATATATATATATATATATATATATATATATATATATATATATGTGTGTGTGATTTTTTAATGTGGGTTAAAATCTAGGTGGTAATTAAAATAAACATATAAAATAATTGGATAGAGCATAAAGTAACAACGCATGTATTATATATAACACAAACTTAAACAAAATATATGTATTAATACATTATTTCCCTTCAAATTATTATAATTATAAAAATTTATAAAGAATTTTTAACAAAAGAAAAATTGTAAAGAACAACGTGAGAAAATATTAAAAGTCATAATATAAATCTAAAAATATATTTATTAAATATTTAAAAAATAAAACAAATCTAGCGCATTAGCAGCAGGAATTCTCACCTTGCCAGAATAATTAGTCGAATAAGAATAATATACAACCAGCATCAAAATCTAAAAAAATAAAAAAATAAATGTTATCTTCAGAAAGATGGGTTAAAAAAATTGACTAACAAATTTTAATAAATTTACTTTTTTCTCAAAAAAAAAAAGAATAATATATAACCGATTATTTAATATACAACTGGAGCTATCCGCTTGAATTAGAGATAGATAAAAAAAGAATTTATGCAAACAAAAAAACCTTAAAAAAAGTTGTTTGATATTTTCAAACGGACCAAAACCTCTACGTCATTTCAAAGTACTTCTGTTTGATGTAGTCATGTAGACTAGCATTTTCTTCTTTATAAATTTATTCCCGTAAGACAATGATTATTTGCTAGGACCACTAGTGATTAATATGAATTCAATATACATCTGTATAGCTGTTGAAAATTAAACGATGAAAATGTCTTTCCCATTAATAGAAAACGTCAACATTTGTAAATTACGCTCCTATAAAATTTAATTTAATGACTAAATTTTGAGCCGCACTAAAAAACTATATTTTGATCAATTTTTATTTTATATTAAATTTATTAATTATATAACACAAATTTTTATTAAATTGAATATTATAATAATATGTGTCTAATACAAAATACATGTGTATAATTTTTGTTTGAAAATACTTTTATAATATTTTATTTCAAAGTAAAACAATTATTATAAAAATAATGTGATATATGTTTAATATATACTGTGTTAATTTAAATTATTTACTTTTTATAAAATAACATATTTTCATATATTAAATTTATTTTTGTTTTTTAATATTTTAATATTAAGTTTACAATTATATATAAATATAATTACCGATATATGAAAAGAAAAATATGATAATATGTTTATTTAAAATTTTTAATTTGTTTAAGTGCATTAAAATTTTAATGTCTATAATTAAAATTAGTTCATTCATCTTTTTAGTTTATCTTTCAATAAATATAATTTTTAAAATATTTTTATAATTGAAACAAATTAATAGATTTCAAACATCTTATATTAGTCTAAGTATTTAAAGATTTTTGATAAAAAAATCTTTAAAATTTTTAATTTTAATACTCATAATATATTTAAATTATAAATTATTAAATAATTTTAATATTTTATCAAACTAAAAATATATCATTTGAAATTGGTTTATTTATTTTTCGTCTTTCTCCAGTAGACAAAAATTTTTTTTATCAATTATTTTATTATTATATAACTGAACTTCGTTAATTTGTTTTTCAACCGTTTTATAATAGTATAAATATTAAAATTTTATATTTATTTTATAAATAAAAATCTGATTAATTTTTGCTTAATACTATAGATAATTGAAATTTATTAATTTATTTTCAACATGTTTTATATAGTAAAATATTTTTTTATTAAATTTTAATTATAAATATGAATTTAGTAATTATTTTTTTTTAAAATTGAACTTAAAAATATTTTGTGAGATTATGTTATATTATAAATATATATATATATATATTTATATCCCATAAAATAAATTATGTATATATTTTAAATAAAATAGTAAATTAGAGAATATTTAGATTACAATGTAATTAATATTATTTATATTACTTTTTAATAATAAATACAAGTTTTAAAAAATTAAAAACTCATAAAAATAAAAATAAGATGTTGTTATAATATAAAATATAATTTATATTTTAAAATATATTACATATATTAAAAATATATTTTGGAATATAATCATAAATCATAATATATGTAGATTATCCACACATTATCTAACTTTGTTAAAATACATATATCTTAGTGAATTATTTAATTATTTTATATTTTCAATGGCACGTTTTTATAATATTAGATATGAAGGAAAGTTTATTTTGATTTTTTTTTATGTTTTATTATTATAGATGTTGTTTTGTTCAAAAAAAAAAATATTATAGATGTTATTTAATGTTTACTTTTGTTTTGATATATAATAAAGAGTAGGGTCAATTGTATCTTTCTAACTTTTTGATGACAATTTTGTATATTTTTAAAAGTATTTGCAAATTTGTATTCTTTTTGCAGGTCCCACTAGAATAAAGATAATTTTGCCCTTATTCCCCTCCCATTGCCCTTTGACAGCCTATCCGCGACTATTCCGACGGATAGTTTTCCTTTTTCCTAACTATTTATCCTTTTTTATTTTTTTTCTTTTTCTTTCCCCCTCCCTCTCTCTTTCTTACTTTATATTATTTCCACCCCTTCATTTTTTGAAGGTTGATAGATTGTCGGAGGGGAGGTTTCTGACATTATAAACCGGCTGAATGGAGATAAAATCGGCCGATGTACCGGAATTCAAAAAAAAAAAATCAAAATCAGACTTATTACGAAAGTTTTGAATGGAGTATTTAGAGTAGGTGTCCACAATCTCAGCCACTCGTGGATACTACCACGATCATATCACATGCTGGAAGCTTCTCCTGGATAGCCAAACTTGACTATGCTAATATCTTCAACGTATGGACGGACATATATGTATCTATGGTTTGTTACCTACTTAATATCTATCTTCACATATAATTCATTGGAGTATTAACTTCAGAAAACAAAACTAAAATACCAATAATATCTTGTTGTACACTCTTCATGGATAACCAAACTTGACAACGCTAATACCTTCCACATATGGATGGACATACATGTATCTATGGTTTGTTACCTACTTAGTATCTATCTTCGCATATAATTCATTGGAGTATTGTCTTCAAAAACAAAACTAAAGACCAATAATCTCTTGTTTTACGCTCTTCATGGATAAACAAACTTGACAATGCAAATACCTTCCACTTATGGATGGACATACATATATTCATGGTTTGTTACCTACTTAGTATCTATCTTCACATGAAACTAAAATGATTAACCATTAATATATCATAGTATGCTTATCCATCGATGTATATTCGAAATAAGACCAATATTAACTAGTTATATCATGTTGGACGTTTCTCATGGATAACCAAACTTGATAATGCTAATATGAACGGACATACATGTATCCATGGTTTGTTACCTACTTAGTATCTATCTTTACATATAATTTATTGGAGTATTATCTTCAAAAACAAAATTATCCATCATTTAGATAATTTAGCTCACTCTCGAAACCAAATTTGCCAATTATCCATCCTTAAAAATCATATATAACTAGTTCTTTACCTTAAAATTACTTTGTCCAACCACCAAGTCATGTTTATTTTCAAAACTAAAATGGTTATCCATTAATATATCATAGTATGATTATCAATAAATGTATATTCGAAATAAAACTATTATTAAAAGAGAGAATGATAATATCTATCCAAGAAAAGAAGAAGGATAATATCTATGAGACCTAGCTGTATCAATCCGAGAAAAAAAATGAAGGATAGTTAGGAAAATTGTAGCGGGTGACATTTATCCATGATGGAACTAGCATCTGGCATCTATCCGTCATTTTTAAAGATATTACTAGATTTTGACCCGCACTTAGAAAGTGCGGGTTTAATTTTCTTTACAAATTTTACTTTTTATTCATTTTGTTAATAGTAGTTTAGATTTTTAATTATGTAATCTAATTTTGATTATAATTGTTTAACCAACATTATAAACACTGAGTTAGCAATTTAGTTTTTTTTTAAATGAATTATGTGTTATTTGGAGGAGATATATCGTAAGGATTAAGAGATTAAAATAACGATTTCGCATTATATATTTTAATCTGTGTTGTATCGTAAGATCATATTTTGGAAAAAATATATATATGTGAAAACAACTATTGTAAAAGTTATGTGGTATATGTTTAATTGTTATTTTATTTATCTAAAATATTATTTTATAAAATACATGTTGTAGTCGTATATATAATTTTCAAATTTGATGGAACTATCCGTTAAAACTTCATTTAAACATAAAACATAATTTGTCGCTTCAAATATTTGAATAATATAAGTATGTAATCATTTTAATATTTTATTAATTTTAAAATATATTAGCTGAAATTATTTACTATATGCAAATTTTTGTTTAGAAAATTTATAATCGAGATTGGCTAATTAATTTTTCAACCCGTTTAATTAATTATATATTTTCAGTTGATGGAAAAACCTGCTAAAAAGTACAATCGTAAAAACATCAATCGTAATATGTATATATAACAAAATAAAAAATATTAAAATATATTATAAATATATTTTGAATTAAATCATAAATTAGAGAATCTTAATTTATATATAATAGTTGATGTATAAATTATTCATTATATTTATCAATTAATTTGTTTTGATTTTAATTAATTAGGAAAGTGGGACCCATTAAATTTTGGTTGTTTGTTTACATGTTTAATAGTTGTCTTGTTTGGAAACATGGATTGTAGAGATAATGTTATATTCTCTAATTACCCTTAATGAAGGTTACAAATCCTAATAATATCAATGGCAAATTTCGGAAACAACATTTATGTACCATGATCAGTCACCTGTTTTAATAGTATAGATTCTCACCTATAGAGATACATCTGTCTTTTCGACGCTGGAACTTCCAAAAAAAAATATATTATCATAAGTCATAACTTTTAGAAAGATACAACGTATCTTTACAATAAATTCATAAAGAGTATCATAGAAATCTCTCCATCAAATCAACTTTCATCATCAACGATTGTCCTGAGCAGCCGAGGGAGAAAGTGGAAGTCTTCTTCGTCGTCACTAAAATTATTATTTTTATTAGTGTTAAGTGGTCATTAATGGCTAAAGTAAGAACGGGTCAGCAACGGCAGCCAAATCTCAAAATCACAGCTCACTTTTTCCGACTCTTCCGTTTCAAGTCAACGTTCCCTTCGTTTCCTCCACCTTCTCACGAAAAAATCACAATTCTTTTTTTTTTTTTCATTTGAATTGCCCACATTTTAGATCTCCCTTAGAGCACATACATTGAGGGGTTCTTAAGGGTGAGTTTCTTAACTATTCACGTGGGTCCCACGTGGGGCCCACATGAATAGTTAAGAAACTGTCTCTTAAAATCCTTATCTAAGGATCGATCCTTACACTGTTCACGCCACGTGGCGCATTCTTATTGGTCAACTTTTTTTTTTTTAATTTTTTTTTTTTTTCGACAGATTAAAAAAAAAAAAAAAAAAAAAGATGAATAGTTAAGAAACTTAGGGGATAACACGGATGGACATGGTCTTATTCATCTTAAATCCTATCTCTCAAAGTTCTGAATCTTGATTGCAGGCCAAGTGTTCGATCTTTAGTATCACTGAACCTTGTTGCTTTCTGGGTTTTGCTTTAGAATTGATCCGACTACGGAAAGGTTCCACCTTTGTGATGGCGCATCATCCTGTTTACACCGAGACTATGTCAATGGGAGGAGGGTCAAGCCACGGGTTTGGCCAGCAATTCGTGCCGTTTGCTACGAGTAGCGGATCTTTGAGAGTAGAGTTGTTACATGGTAATTTAGACATTTGGGTTAAGGAAGCGAAACATCTTCCTAACATGGATGGGTTCCACAACAGACTCGGTGGGATGTTGTCTGGCTTAAGCAGGAGGAACAGTACCAAAGTGGAAGGTGAGAAATCATCCAGGATAACGAGTGATCCTTACGTGACTGTCTCTATCTCAGGTGCTGTGATTGGTAGAACCTTTGTGATCAGCAACAGTGAGAATCCTGTTTGGATGCAGCATTTCGATGTACCAGTGGCTCATAGTGCTGCGGAAGTTCACTTTGTGGTGAAAGACAGTGACATTATCGGATCACAGATCATTGGAGCTGTTGGAATCCCAACAGAGCAGTTGTGTTCAGGGAATATAATTGAAGGGTTTTTCCCGATACTTAACAGTAGTGGGAAGCCTTGTAAGCAAGACGCTGTGTTAAGTCTGTCTATTCAATACACTCCAATGGAAAGGATGAGACTTTACCAAATGGGTGTTGGTTTTGGGAACGAGTGTGTAGGAGTTCCTGGCACATACTTCCCTTTGAGGAAAGGCGGTAGAGTTACTCTGTATCAGGATGCTCATGTTGATGATGGGACACTTCCGAGTGTGTATCTCGATGGTGGGATGCAGTATAGACATGGTAAATGCTGGGAGGATATGGCTGATGCGATTAGACAGGCAAGGAGGTTGATTTATATTACAGGTTGGTCAGTTTACCATCCGGTTAGGCTGGTTCGTCGTAATAATGATCCGACAGATGGGACATTAGGGGATTTGCTTAAAGCTAAATCCCAAGAAGGTGTTAGAGTGTTGGTTTTGGTGTGGGATGATCCAACTTCAAGGAGTCTACTGGGGTTCAAAACAGTAAGAATTTACATACCTCTGTTTTTCTTTTGCCTATTTTTGTTTACCTAAAATCAGATGTACAGATTTTCTCATTATGAGTGTCCTGTGTACTATATGCTAGCTAGATTGGTATTTCGAGAGGAAGAGAAAAGGTTATTACAGTGAGGAACATGTTAGAGTTTACTTTTATACAATTTTTCGGATAGTCATATATCCTTTAGCAGGGAGGCTCTCTGTTTACACACATGTTGAATGGAAAAGATATACGGGTGCTGTTTTGAATCATAAATTATGATACTTGCTTTGTTAATTTTCTTGGAGAGTATGATTTTGCTTTGATTATATCATTTTAAACATGTTTGAGTACTAACTGAAGCAACAATCCATTTAACGTTTTAATGAATGTTGCACGTAGCAAGGAGTTATGAACACAAGCGATGAAGAGACTCGCCGGTTTTTCAAGCATTCGTCCGTGCAAGTACTCCTTTGTCCCAGATCTGGTGGGAAAGGTCACAGCTTCATTAAAAAATCTGTAAGATGCTCATTAGTTAAACTCCTTCATTAAAACTCCTTTAGTTAAAAAATCTGTAAGATGCTCATTAGTTTCATCACCTGAGTTGTGAGTGTCATTTTGATGATCAGGAAGTTGGAACTATCTACACCCATCATCAGAAAACTGTGATTGTAGATGCTGATGCAGGTCAAAATCGAAGAAAGATCGTAGCTTTTGTTGGAGGGCTAGACGTTTGCAATGGGCGATTTGATACTCCCAAGCATTCTCTCTTCAGGACACTAAAGACACTCCATAAAGATGACTTCCATAACCCAAATTTTCTGGTAACCATTGAAGAAAAGTCATGTTAGATTTTCAGATTCATGTAAATAACCTTATGTCTTATTAGACTACTGCGCATGATGGACCAAGAGAACCATGGCATGATCTGCACAGCAAGATCGATGGTCCAGCTGCATATGACGTGCTTGCTAATTTTGAGGAACGCTGGCGAAAGGCTTCAAAACCTCGTGGTATCGGGAAACTAAAATCGTCTTCTGATGATTCATTGCTTTCGATAGACAGGATGCCCGACATCATGGGACTATTAGAAGCTTCTTCTGCTAATGAGAATGATCCAGAGACATGGCATGCTCAGGTAATTCATCAAGCTTCTTTTGTTCAAATATTTCTTGTTACATAGTGGTGGATATCATTTCTTTCCATGGATTAATCTTTAGGTTTTCCGTTCAATTGATTCAAGCTCAGTCAAAGGGTTTCCAAAGGACCCAAAGGAAGCTACTGGAAGAGTAAGCATTTTTAAACTTGTCATCTCTAATCACCAACATGTTGCTACTCTCTACTGATTATATTTATGTGGCCAGAATCTTCTATGTGGGAAGAATATACTCATTGACATGAGCATACACGCTGCTTATGTTAAGGCCATAAGATCTGCTCAGCACTTCATCTACATTGAGAATCAATATTTTCTTGGGTCATCATTCAACTGGGATTCAAACAAGGACTTGGGTAAGGAGTTTTGAGCTTTTAAAGGAAAATTCACTACAAAAAGTTAATCAATAGTTGCAGTAATATCAAGGCGTTTTGGCATTGCAGGTGCAAATAATCTAATCCCTATTGAAATCGCACTTAAGATTGCTAATAAGATTAGAGCAAGGGAGAAGTTTGCTGCTTATATTGTCATTCCAATGTGGCCAGAAGGTGCTCCAACAAGTAATCCTATACAGAGAATTCTCTACTGGCAGGTAAATACTTTTGCCATTATTTGCTAAATCGTCTCTCTCGACGAACAGTCTCGCCTTAATCTTTTCATTATCTCTGCAGCACAAAACCATGCAAATGATGTATCAAACCATCCACAAGGCACTTGTTGAAGTTGGACTTGATGGTCAATATGAGCCGCAAGACTTTTTGAACTTCTTCTGTCTTGGAACCAGAGAGGTTGCTGATGGAACAGTTAGCGTGTATAGTCCTCGCAATCCACCTCAGTCAAATGCAAATGCAAATGCTATACAGGTATATAAATATATGGAGTTGATAAATAATAACTTGAGATCTCTGGTTGAGCTTTAATGGCATCATTTTCTCACTCAAACAACAAACTTATCCAGGTGCAAGCTTTGAAGAGTCGAAGATTCATGATATATGTTCATTCGAAAGGAATGGTAGTGGATGATGAGTTTGTCTTAATTGGTTCTGCCAATATCAACCAGAGATCCTTAGAAGGAACTAGAGACACAGAGATCGCCATGGGAGGGTATCAACCACACCACTCATGGGCAAGGAAAGGTTCTCGTCCTCGTGGGCAGGTAAAAAAGAATTCATAGACTTGCGTTCCATAAAGCAAAATACAGAAACCCACCAACATCTATGTCCTAAAAACGTATCTTAAACATGGGTTTGTTGCAAAATTCCCAAATTACTTGCAGATCTTTGGATACAGAATGTCATTGTGGGCAGAACATCTAGGGTTTCTAGAGCAAGGATTCGAGGAACCAGAGAACATGGAATGCGTGAGACGAGTTAGGCAATTGAGTGAGCTGAATTGGAGACAGTATGCAGCAGAAGAGGTCACAGAGATGATAGGTCATCTTCTTAAGTATCCAGTTCAAGTGGATAGAACAGGGAAAGTAAGTTCTCTTCCTGGATGTGAGACATTCCCAGACCTTGGTGGCAAGATCATAGGCTCTTTCCTTGCGCTCCAAGAAAACCTCACCATCTGAAAGATTGAAACATGCCTTGCAGTGTCAACATTTTTTTTTTTTTTTTTTTTCTCGCTTCAAGAAACCTCTCCGAGTGATCTGAATAAACGTGTATTTAGGGTTTAATTGTGCTTTTTTAGTTTACGAGCTGTAAATTTTTTTCATTACAATTACTTCAATTGATCATAGTGTGCGTTTTGGATTTCTTAACTAGTCCGTCCATTTACGGAATCAGCATGTTTCGGAGCCGAGTACTGTGGAACTAAGGAAGAAAGTCTGGAAGCTAAATGTGCCGAGGAAAATAAAGCATTTTCTCTGGCAAGCGATATCGGGTGCGTTGCGACTGCTAATAAACTCAAGGAAAGACATTGCGGAATAGATAAAATTTGTCAACGCTGCGGAGCGGATGAAGAATCTATCAATCACCTGCTGTTCGAGTGTCCGCCGGCTTTCCAAGTATGGGCACTGTCTCCTATCAGAACAATTCTGGGGCTGTTCCCGTGTAGCTCTCTCTTCTACAATTTCGACCACCTCCTATGGCGACTGAACGACTTCGCTGCTCAACCAGAGGACATGAACCTCTTTCCATGGCTGATATGATTTATTTGGAAAGCCCGTAACGAAAAAAATCTTCATGGGAAAGGATGTCTCTCCTCTGAACTCGATCTCCTTAGCTCGAAGCGAAACGAAAGCTTGGAAGATTGCACATACAATCCAGGAGCTAGAAGTAGAGTGTGAAGATACTATATTCGAAACAGCTCAAGACGACTTGACGCACACGGGATGGAGATGTCAAGTTGACGCCTCCTGGGCTGGGAGAGAAGCGAAGACAGGGTTGGGCTTTCATCTAACGCTAAATCAAGAGATAAAATTGCAGGGAAGACGATGCATACAAGGGACAAGATCTGCTCTTCATGCTGAATTTGCAGGGTTGATATGGGCAATGGAATCTCTGATCTATGGCGACTTGGTGAACATGATGGATGTGCACTTTGAATCCGACAGTCAACAGATGGTAAGGATCATAGAAGATGAAGAAGACTGGCCAATACTAGAAGCAGAGTTGGATGACTTAGAGTTTCTCAAGAACCAATTTAACTCTTTTAAAATCTCTTATATCTCAAGAACTCTTAATCCAAGTGCTGATTTACTTGCAAAAGAGGCGCGATCATGCGATCACCTCTTCCACGATGTATTTACGCCCAGGCAGACTGGTTCATATGATGAAGCTAACCATATAGTCTCCTAATTCTAATGAAATCGTTTCGCTGTAAAAAAAAAACTAGTTCGTCCATTTCATCTCTTTAGTGGTTGTAAAATATTTTGTGTTTTTTTTAGTGTCACACAATTATAATTTCATGTTTTTGCTATAATATTTTAAAATAAATTGATCAGTTGAGTAGTCGGGATGTGGACAGAAAATGACGCTGGCGTTCGTCGTGGCTCTTTCTCTCTTGTTTTTGTTTTAGTCGACAACCATTTTATTTATGAGTTAAGGTTGTTACAAAGTTTGGTATTTTACAACATAACTTTTATTTAGAAGTCTAGCTGCTTTTGCTTCATTATCTTCGTGACATACAAGTTGTCTTGGGACATGATGGAAAGTGAAACTGCGGCAAGTGGTTAGCCGATGAATATCTTGGATAATGGTAGTGAGCTGAGGTGGTATTCCCACTCTTGGATAGAGGTTGTTGGCTAGGGGCAGACAAGAGAAAATAGTTTGTGAGTCTCCAAGGAAAGTCACATTTGGATAGTTGAGCTTGCGAATTTCTTGTACCGCACTCTTTAAGGCCATGGCTTCAGCTTCTAAGGCGGTTCATGTCTGTAGAATTGCAGACGATCCACTAAGTAGCAACTATCCATTGTTAGCATAAAGACTCCAGGATATTCCTGCAAGAGTATTTGTAGGCGACCAGGAAGCATCAGTAAAACATGTATAGTCTTGGATGAGAGTCTATAGTTGAAGAATTGGCATTCAGATCATCTTGTTGTGAACATTGCCAATTTTGTAAATCAGCGCGGGATTGTGATATGATATGGATCATAATCATCCTGTTATTACTATAGACTAATGCATTTCTAGCTTTCTAGATATGCCAACCCACAAAAGGTAGGATCGAGTAGTACCCTCTCTTTAACATCATACATGAGATAAAAGTCAGTAGGTTTTATGATAGCGTGTGAGTGAGGGTGTTGTTACCTGTATGGGCCGTAAGAGATGCGAGGTCCCAAATTTCTCTGGATACACGACATTAAAACAGTAAGTGGTTAATTGTTTCTTCTTGCTCTCCACAGAGGTAACATGTCGGGTGATAAAGGTAATAGATATGATGATAGAGATCATACTGAGAAAGAGCATATCGAAAAATAAAGAAAGAAGCAAAAGCCCAACTCTGCATCCTCTTTTTTTACCTGATAAGAGACATGTAGACTATTATGAGCAACTTTCCACCAAAACATTTTAAGTTTAGGGGGAACTTGTAGCTTCCAAATGTCTCTGAATGTTGAGAGGTGTTGTGGAGATATGGGACGCGAAGTATTCGTGTGTAAGGAATTTGTAATTTCTCTTATATGATATCCAATTTTACAGTATAGGTTCCATCCTTGGAGTGAATCCAAGTTAGAGTATCACGTACCCCTGTTGTTGATAGCTGAATCTTGAGAATTTCTGGAATATCATAAGCTGCAGTGTGTTGCTGGAGTTTGGTAATGTCCCATCTTGTTGTACCTGGACAAAGAAAATCAGAGACCTTAAATTTGGGGTGATATCCTGAATATATTGTTTTAGGGGGTCTAGGCGGATTTAAAGGGAGCCAAGGATCCCGCCAAACATTAATATTTTGACCAGTTCCTAAGGCCCAGTGAAGACCTTTTGTTAGCAATGTTTTAGCACATAGAATACTTTTCCATGCATAGCTAGCTTTTTTTAGGAAGGATAGCCTGTAAAAAGCTACTATGAGGATAATATTTGGCTTGGTAAACTTTTGCTAAAAGACTAGTTGGCTATTGCATGAGCCTCCATTCTTGCTTGACCAAAAGTGCTAAATTAAAATCACTAAAATCCCGAATGCTAAGACTTCCGAGTGCTTTAAAATCTACAATTTTGTTCTAGGAAATCCAAGATATTTTCCGTTTATTCGGTTTATTGGACCACCAGAATTGCCTAATATCTACCATGATTTGCTGAATAAGCTTTTTGGGCAAAAAAAATAGCTCATGGCATACGAAGGAATCACAGTTATCACTGATCTAAGCAGAATTTATTTACCAGGCGGAGATAATAGCTTAGTAAACCAGCTCTGGAGTTTGTGTTTGATCCTCTAATATAGGTAAGAAAAAGCATATGTTCTATTTCGACCTATACTGTCAGGGAGTCCTAAATATTTCCCAAATCCTCCAGTTTGAGATATATCTAAGCATGCAGTAATGTTTAAGATATTGTCATGTGAGGTACCTTTGCTAAACATTATGGAGGACTTGCGGTAACTGACTTGTTGCCCTGAAGCTGCTTCATATATTGACAAGAGTTGTTTTATTTTATGAGCATCTTGAAGTGTTTCTCTAGTGAAAATCAGGGAATCATCTGCATATAAAAGATGATTGATGAGTGGTCCCCCTCTGGAAGCTTTATAACCCTGGAGTTGTTTAGTTTGAGTGTAGATTTGAAGAAGCCGGGATAAGCCATCAGTACAGATGAGGTATAAATTAGGTGATAGTGGGTCACCTTGATGTATACCTCGTTGAGGTTGAATCTTCTGAGTTGGCGTTCCATTAAGCAGGGCTGAGTATGTTGTTGTCTTAATGCATTTTTGAATCCAGCTTCTCCAAATGTGATGAAATCCCATTTTCTCCATTACTGCATCCAAATAAACTCATTCCACTTTATCAAAATCTTTAGTGATATCTAACTTAATGGCCATATAATCATGCTTAAGATTTCGAGTTTGAAGGGAATGTATCATTTCTTGGCCTATAAGCGGATTATCAGTAATGTATCTCCCTGGAATAAAAACTGATTGATATTGGGACAGGAGAGAGTCTAGCCAGGGTTTCAGCCTATTAGCAAGTGATATATCATGGTTTTTCTAGGTTTTCAACCATGATATAGTTGTGTATATTGAGTCTTTAACCTGGTTTTTCGAGTCTATTGAGTCTTCTACAGGTAGGCTTGCGTTTGGAGCAAAGAGTGGGATTATAGGACATTTCTGGTGATTTTTGCAACGAGCTGAAGTTGGTGTCTCGGCCAAGACTGGATGTCGACCGACACTGACCTTGGTGTCGGTCGACACTGAGCGCGAGAGAAGCTAAACGCCGAGTTGAGACAAGTTTTAAAAAATTGCAAAAGACCCTGAAGTTTCCCCTAATTCTAATCTAGCCCCAAAACAAGTTTAGGAGTTTTAATTAGGTTTTCAGACTTTTTATTCAGTTTATCTTGTTCTTACTTTGTTCTTGCTTTTGGGGATTGAGAGATTTTGCTAAGGGGCTGATTCTTGCTACTTGTAACCTTTGAGAGAAGGATTTCGAACCCCTTTATCTTATCTATTCAGCCTTTCGGTTTTCTATTCATGATGTGTTGTTTATCGGATAATATGTCTGAGTAGTAACCTAGTTAGATTTAAGAATTCTCATAAGGGTTTTATGCATGTTTAGATAACTGATTTATTAGGATTCACAATATGTTCGTTCATCACCTATGCTATACTTAATACTGAATTCTGGACTGATCACCTAGGGTTTAGATCTGAGATAATTAATTTAGCACGAGAGTGTGAGTTATAATCTGAATAAATTTAGTGTGAGCAATTCAACTAGATACAAAGAGATTTGGTTTAGGAGAATTGTGAACCGATAGAACATGTTCTTAATGCTTGTTTAGAACTCTATGATCACAAAGATATTTGGATCGCTAGGTTGCTAGATATAGAAACAATCTCAGAGAGAGTTGGATTGTTTAGCATTGTGTTTCTACAAAGCTTAGTGTGGCGTTAAGATCGGCCCACACGGCTTCCTTGCAAGACCACTATGAACAAGCTGAACATAAGATCAGATGTGGTGCGAGTCATACGGATGATAGGCTTGGGTACCATCTGTACCAAGTACTACGACTTATATCTGGAGCTGGTCAGACAGTTCATGGCCACAGTCCGAGTGTACTACGCCAGTGATGTGGTGAGGAAGGCCTCTGAGGGGACGCTGACATTCATGGCCAAGGGCAGGAGGTACTGGCTCAGCCTTCAGGAGCCGTGTGAAATTTATGAGTTTGACAGGACGTGAGAGAGAGTCATTTTGCCCGAGCACTGGCCAGATGTGCAGCTCTTTTTGGAACACTTTGGCACCGGAGTGTACGATTCTCAGACCACCAGGCAGACCGCTGTGCGACATCCGGTTCTGCGCTATCTTTTCCGAGTATTTGCTAACACTATCCTGTGTAAGATGGAGCCTGGGATGATGAGGATTGCTGATATTTTGTTACTCTCTCTTGGGATTGGTGGCAGTGTTGATGTCAGTGAGTTTGAGGACGCTCATTTGGTAGCAGATGCCAACATGGGAGCTATTTTTGCTCATCATTTGGAGACCTTGAAGGCGGCGAAGCCTTTCACTGGGAAGGCAGTGAAGACAGAGACGGTCGGGAGTCTCCTAACTCCCATCTTCGACCACTTTGGGCTTGACATGAGTCAGATGAGCATTTGCACCAAGAAGTCCGTGATGGACTTTACACACCTGAAGAGAAGTCAGTGGATCAAGGGAGATACCACTGGGAGACAGTTCTGGTGGCGTTTCCACGTTATATATGGCATTGAGCGCCTCTTTCCCCTTCCAGCAACCGAGCTTACAAGTATCACAGATGAGCCTCTCTTACTCACTTTCCAGCCCAATGTGGATCTTTGTAGGGTTGTCCCGTGACGATCCACTGTACTTAGAGGCGCATATTCTGGAGCTGCTGCCTCTGCTGCTGAGCATGAGGCTGTCCCTGCTGATACAGACGAGACCTATGGGTTTCATGAGCTTCCTGGACCAGCAGAAGACATGCCACCACCGCAGTTTCAGAAGTGGGCAGCATCTGTTCTCAAGGGTATTTGGAAGAAGGTCCACATCATGTCCTGTCAGCGCTCACAGCGTGTTCACCACCCGCAGCCACGACGTCGCGCACCAGTGCAAGCACCAGTCCATGTGAGCTCAGAGGATGAGGAGATAGAGGAGGCTGCTGACTCGGAGGAGACGGATGATGGAGACTCTCCAGTCTTCTAGACACTTGCTGCTGATTCTGCGTTTGTTTTTCTTTTTCCTTTTCTTGAGTCATTTTGATGTTTCTTTTGAGTCAGTCTGTCAGTCTTATTTGCATGGAACCATGACTATCTGAGTTTATGCATCACCCTTGTTGTTTCTGATGAGATTTTGACAGGTTGTTCTACAACGCTTGGTGTGGCGTTAAGATCGAGCCCACACGGCTTGAAAACGAGAACTTCCTAAGTCTGGCGCCTTTCTCCTATTGAAAATACTTCCTTGTTTACTTTCTTTCGTTTACTAATTTCTTCTGATTGATTTAGCTTAACTTGAGAACATACAATCTATCGTGTGAGTTGTGAGTCCTTGTGGATTTGATACCCTAAGCATCACTGTGCACTTGCAGTAGAATAGGGATAAAACTTGGATCAGTGGGACGATTATGACAGGTTGTTCTACAACGCTTGGTGTGGCGTTAAGATCAAGCTCATAACTTGAATATCCTAACTTGATTGTGGAGTTTACTTGGGACAATTGCTAAGTGTGGGGGGAAGTATATTGTGGTCTTGACATCTGCAGGAAAGTTTTCAGTGGCTTACTAAGTGAACGTGAATGCGAAAGTTCCTAGGACGAAATGAGTTTCTGAGTTTTCAAACCTCTTTCTTATGCTTTAGCTCTTTTACTTGCTTGAGGGCAAGCAAGAGCTAAGTGTGGGGGAGTTGATATATCATGGTTTTTCTAGGTTTTCAACCATGATATAGTTGTGTATATTGAGTCTTTAACCTGGTTTTTCGAGTCTATTGAGTCTTATACAGGTAGGTTTGCGTTTGGAGCAAAGAGTGGGATTATAAGACATTTCTGGTGATTTTTGCAACGAGCTGAAGTTAGTGTCTCGGCCACGACTGGATGTCGACCGACACGGACCTTGGTGTCGGTCGACACTGAGCGCGAGAGAAGCTAAACGCCGAGTTGAGACAAGTTTTGAAGAATTGCAAAAGGACCCCGAAGTTATACCTAATTCTAATCTAGCCCCAAAACGAGTTTATGAGTTTTAATTAGGTTTTCAGACTTTTTATTCAGTTTATCTTGTTCTTACTTTGTTCTTGCTTTTGGGGATTGAGAGATTTTGCTAAGGGGCTGATTCTTGCTACTTGTAACCATTGAGAGAAGGATTTCGAACACCTTTATCTTATCTATTCAGTCTTTCGGTTTTCTATTCATGATGTGTTGTTTATCTGATAATATGTCTGAGTAGTAACCTAGTTAGATTTAGGAATTCTCATAAGGGTTTTATGCATGTTTAGATAACTGATTTATTAGGATTCACAATCTGTTCGTTCATCACCTAAGTTGTACTTAATACTGAATTCTGGACTGATCACCTAGAGTTTAGATCTGAGATAATTAACTTAGCACGAGAGTGTGAGTTATAATCTGAATAAATTTAGTGTGAGCAATTCAACTAGATACAAAGGGATTTGGTTTAGGAGAATTGTGAACCGATTGAACCTGTTCTTAATGCTTGTTTAGAACTCTAGGATCACAAAGAGTTTTGGATCGCTAGGTTGCTAGATATAGAAACAATCTCAGCGAGAGTTGGATTGTTTAGCATTGTGTTTCTAGTTTTTGAACCTGTGTTTAATCTGAATCCGGTTAGTTAAGTATCTGACATTGCATAATTACCGAGAACTTCCTAAGTCTGGCGCCTTTCTCCTATTGAAAACACTTCCTTGTTTACTTGCTTTTGTTTACTGCTTTCTTCTGATTGATTTAGCTTAACTTGAGAACATACAATCTATCGTGTGGGTCGTGAGTCCTTGTGGATTCGATACCCTAAGTACTAGATTCGCATCACTGTGCACTTGCAGTAGAATAGGGATAAAACTTGGATCACTGGGACGATTATGACAGGTTGTTCTACAACGCTTGGTGTGGCATTAAGATCGAGCCCACATGGCTTCCTTGCATGACCACTATGAACAAACTGAAGATAAGATCAGATGTGGTGCGAGTCATACGGACGATAGGCTTGGGTACCATATGTACCAAGTACTACGACTTATATCCGGAGCTGGTCAGATAGTTCATGGCCACAGTCTGCGTGTACTACGCCAATAATGTGGTGAAGAAAGCCTCCGAGGGTACGCTAACATTCATGGACAAGGGCAGGAGGTACAGGCTCAGCCTTCAGGATCTGTGTGACATTTATGAGTTTGACAAGACGCGAGAGAGAGTCAGTTTGCCCGAGCACTGGCCAGATGTGCAGCTCTTCTGGGAACACTTTGGCACCGGAGTGTGCGATTCTCAGACCACCAGGCAGACCGTTGTGCGACATACGGTTCTGCGTTATCTTGTCCGAGTGTTTGCTAACACTATCCTGTGTAAGATGGAGCCTGGGATGATGAGGATTGCTGAGCTTTTGTTGCTCTATCTTGGGATTGGTGGCAGTGTTGATGTCAGTGAGTTTAAAGACGCTCATTTGGTAGCAGACGCCAACATGGGAGCTACTTTTGCTCATCATTTGGAGACCTTTAAGGCGACGAAGCCTTTCACTGGGAAGGCAGTGAAGACAGAGACGGTCGGGAGTCTCCTAACTCCCATCTTCGACCACTTTGGGCTTGTCGACAGGAGTCAGATGAGCATTTGCACCGAGAAGTCTGTGATGGACTTTACACACCTGAAGAGCAGTCAGTGGATCAAGGGAGATACCACTGGGAGACAGTTCTGGTGGCGTTTCCACGACATATCTGGCGTTGAGCACCTCTTTTTCCTTCCAGCGACCGAGCTTACATGTATCACAAATGAGCCTCTCTCACTCACTTTCCAGCCCAATGTGGAGCTTTGTAGGGCTGTCTCGTGACGATCCACTGTACTTAAAGGCGCATCTTCTGGAGCTGCTGCCTCTGCTGCTGAGCATGAGGCTGTCCCTGCTGATACATATGAGACTTATGGGTTTCCTGAGCTTCCCGGACCAGCAGAAGACATGCCACCACCGCAGTTTCAGAAGTGGGCAACATCTGTTCTCAAGGGCATTTGGAAGAAGGTCCACAACATGTCCTGCCAGCGCTCACAGTGTGTTCACCACCCGCAGCCACGACGTCGTGCACCAGCGCAAGCACCAGTCCATGTGAGCTCAGAGGATGAGGAGATAGAGGAGGCTGCTGACTCGGAGGAGATTGATGATGGAGACTCTCCAGTCTTCTAGACACTTGCTGCTGATTCTGCGTTTGTTTTTCTTTTTCCTTTTTTGAGTTATTTTGATGTTTCTTTTGAGTCAGTTTCTCAGTCTTATTTGCATGGAACCATGACTATTTGAGTTTATTCATCACGATTGTTGTTTCTGATGAGATTCCGAGTGATCTAACGCAGCTAACATGTGAGAAATTGAGTGCTAACTAATGATCTTAACCACGGACGCATTTCACACTCTGCGTATGGTACCAAGAACCCAGTGTCGGGCGACATTAAACTTAGTGTCGATCGACACTGGCCGTGTTCAGGTTCGGATTTTCAGCTTAATAACTCTTCTGTTCCAGATTGATTTACCCCGATCTCATACTACGATTGAACTGGGGACAGTGCAGCCTAAGTGTGGGGGAGGTGGCTACTGACATTGTGTTTTGTTTTCTTAGAATCAGTCCCTTGTTTTCAGTTGTTTTCAAAATTGTTTTATTGAGTCAAAATGTGTATGAAACTATGATTTTTCGAGGAAATTTTTCGTTGGAATAGGAACTAAGTGACCATTGGACAGGCTTGCAGTAATTCTATGACTATTAGAAAATTCCAAATGGATTAACTTACCGAGGACACCCATATCTAACCAGGTATTCAGAGGATCCATCACTAACTTCACCTCTAAACTTGACTTGATTTTCTTACTTAGGGGATTGAGATCTCTGGATCGGATTCCTCTGATGTACTTGATGTTGGAATTGTGTCCAGTAATCTCGGTACTGTCTCTAGAAAGTAAGAGTATGTCAATGATCAGACATAAGTCATATAATACTGGGGGTCATGATGGCTTGCTAGAGTCCGCTCATGATCTATAAGTCTTGGACTTATTGCCTTTATTATATGATCCCATATGGGTCACACGCCTAAGCTAACAGGAAAATGTGTAGGAACGGTTTAGCAGAAGTACGGTAAAAGTGCTAGGCATTTACTGTACTTAGAGAGAATAAAACGGTTTAGCCACTGTGTGTCGATCGATACACAAGGTGTGTCGGTCGACACAGTGCGCGAATGCCGTCGAGTTAATTGGTGTTTGGGCCAAATGGCCCAAACGGAACCGGACAAGTTTTATAAGATAAAACTCGAGTTCAGAACAATTAACCCTAGCTCCTTAGCCGAAAACTCTCTCTCTCTCTGCGCCGAGTTCCTTGTGGTCTAGCAGCCGTTTTCTGTGATCGCGTGTGTGAACCTTTGGAGGATTCATCTCTCGGTGTTTCTCTGATCTCTGACCTGTTCTATCTCCTTCCGCTGCAATTAACAGGTAAAAGGTGAGATCATCAATTGTTTCTATTCGAGAAGAACCTAGATCAGCATGTTTAGGATGATATGAATCAGAGAATTGAATCAGGATCAACTAAACATTCCTTCAGTGGTATCAGAGCCAATGGTTCTGGTTTTTCTTGTTTAGATTCAAGTTTAGGATTGTTTTCTTGTTTAAAAGTGTTTTGAATCAACTACTGATAAGAGAAATCACTTAAGCAACAAGGAATTGAAACCTAAACACACATAAAATCGCAGAAACCAAGCTATATTGATTTGGTAGAATGCGATTTTCAAAAGTCAGTATCGACTGCGATCGCATGGATCGATCGATACGATCGCATGGATCGGTCGATATAGTCTATCGGCTAACCCTGTTAACGCGTGAAAGCATCGATCGATGCAGGATCGATGCAGGTTCGATGTTGGTGCATCGACCGATGCGGTTGGTGCATCGATCGACACGGTTAGGGTTTTGGCTCGGTTCCGTGCATGCAAAAGAGCATCGATCGATACAGGATCGATGCACGATCGATGCAGGATCGATGCTGAGAGCATCGACCGATGTGGTTGATGGATCGATCGACACGGTTGGTTCATCGATCGACATGGTTGGTTTAAGGCTCGGTTTAATATTTTGATTAAAATTAATTCGTCCTGGTTTAATAAACAGATTTAATAATTTTATTAAGTCTGGTTAAACCGGGACAAGAAATCCAATGTCGAAAGAATTATTGGATTTAGTGCCTAAACCAGGATTTTCTAATTTGATTTGGTTGGACCAAATAAATTGAGAAAATCCGGTTTAGTAAATAACCGGTTGACAATTGTGGTCGTCGTAGTAATTAATTTTGGTTAGACCAATTTTAATGAACCAGACCGGTTATGTCATCTAATTGGACGATCGGGTTATGTCTCGGACATAGACCAATTCTTCGGCCTCGGGCCAAGAAGTTAAAACGATTGGGCCAATTATTTGAGTCTTTCTTCAGATTTAATTTAAAATTTATTTTATAAAGAATATAAATCGATTTTAAATTAAAGTTTTCGATATTTTGAAATTAGAAAGTTTCTTAATTTATAGAAGTTTCTAGATTTGCATGATTCGGATTTTAAGAAATTTCTAAAGTTAGAAAGTTTCCGTTTTTAGAAAGTTTCCAATTTTAGAAAGTTTCCAAAAATAGTAGGTTTCCAAAAATGGAAAGTTTCCCGAAATAGTAATCTTCTATTTTGGGAATGAATTTTTTAATAAACCTACGAACCTCAAATAATATCAAGCGTTGGATGTCTTGTCCATTCTATGTCAGCTGTCGAAGCCCATTCAATTGTATTCATGGCCTTACAGTGTGAGGGTGTCTGCTTTTGCGTGGATAAGACGGTTTGTGATTCATAAATGTCATTGGGAGTCCCAGACATTAATGATTACATGCCTGTATAGTCTGGTTTTCTTGACTGGGCCATCGGGAGTCCCGGGCCTTGAGACATCAGAGTGGATTGGGCCTCGGGCCCAGATTCACAACCAAGAGTTATATCACGGATATAATTAGCCGATATAGGGCTTACCGATATAAGCTAAGGTTTGGTGACGGCCAGTGGCCCACTTTAATCTTAGTTATATGTGGATCTTGGAATCATTATATTCTATTGAGGGTAACTTATGTTATTGAATATAATGCGTGATTAATCATATTAAATTTAATACGAGATTAATCATATTGAACATTTTAACTAATAACCTTTTTATCTACATATTTCAGCTATGACTACTACAAGCACACAAAACACATTCTCGATCCGGTCTGTTCTCGAAAAGGAGAAGCTGACTGGAACGAACTTCCTGACGTGGTCAAGGAACTTGAGGCTAGTCCTCAAGCAGGAAAAGAAGGATTATGTCCTTCGTGATCCTCTCCCCGAGAGGCCTCCTGCCAATGCCGCCAGGACTCTGCATAATGCTTGGGAAAAGCATTCGTCAGATGAAAATGATGCCTATTGCCTGATGTTGGTGACAATGACTCCTGAGCTGCAAAAACAGTTCGAGAGTGTATTGTCACCCATCGAGATAATGGCAAGCCTGAAATCGCTTTTTCAGGAGCAGGCTAGGACTGAGAGGTTTCAAACAGTTAAGAACCTCTTGGACTGCAAGTTGGCTGCGAATGCGGCAGTGAGTCCTCATGTCTTGAAGATGATGGGTTATCTCGATCATCTTCAGAAACTCGACTGCCCAATCAGCCAGGAACTTGCCTGCGACATCATTCTGCAGTCATTACCTGCAAGCTATGATCAGTTCATTCTGAACTTTAACATGCATGGCTTGAGTAAGACATTGCCTGAGCTTCACGGAATGCTCAAGACTGCGGAGCCCAATTTGAGGAAAACCGCCAAGGACCCCAATGTGCTTATGGTGCAGAAGGGCAAGGGGTTTAAGAAATCCTCTGCTAAGGATAAGGGAAAGGCCAAGGCTGTCCAAGTCGCGGACAAGGACACGCCAAAGCCCAAGCCCAAGTCCAAGGCTGGGCCAACTGACATATGCAGGTTCTGTAAAGAACCAGGGCATTGGAGGAGAGAATGTAAGAAATTCCAGGAAGGTCTAAAGGAATTGAAGAAGAAGACTTTTGAGACTTCTTCAACAGGTATTTTTGTTATAGAAGTTAATACAACTACTTCTGATAATACCTCATGGGTTATGGATACTGGTTGTGGGGCTCATATTTGTACTAATATGCAGGCACTCAGCAACAGTAGAAGGCTGAAGCAAGGACAAGTGGAGCTACGAGTTGGGAATGGAGCGAAAGTTCCAGCACTAGCTGTAGGCACTTACTTGTTGTCTTTACCTTCGGGATTGATTTTAGAACTCAATAATTGTTATTTTGTACCTGCTATAAGCAGAAATATTATTTCAATTTCTTTGTTGGATTTGGAAGGTTATGATTTTTCAGTTAAGAATAAATTATGTTCCTTCAATCGCAACAATTTGTTCTATGGTTCTGCCCCTCTTATGAATGGGCTTTACATACTCGATCAATCCGCGCCAATTTATAACATTAATACCAAACGGTTCAAACCTAATGAGGAGAACCGAACGTTTCTATGGCATTGTCGTTTAGGGCACATCAGCGAGAAACGCATCAAGAGGCTCCATTCGAATGGACTTCTTGGCTCATTTGACTTTGAGTCATGTGAGAAATGCGAATCCTGCATGATGGGCAAAATGACACGGGCCCCCTTTAATAAACCTAACGAGAGGGCCAGTGACGTATTGGGCCTGATACACACTGATGTGTGTGGCCCAATGTCCACAAATGCAAGAGGAAACTATCAGTACTTCATTACCTTTACTGATGATTTCAGTAGGTATGGATATGTTTATTTAATGAAACATAAGTCTGAATCTTTTGAGAAGTTCAGAGAATTCCAAAATGAAGTACAGAACCAACTTGGCAAAAGCATTAAGGCTCTTCGGTCCGACCGAGGAGGAGAATACTTAAGCCAAGAATTCAGTGATCATCTGAGAGAGTGTGGGATCGTATCCCAACTCACTCCTCCTGGAACACCTCAATGGAATGGTGTGTCTGAAAGGAGAAATCGGACCTTATTGGATATGGTTCGATCTATGATGAGTCACACAGACCTTCCAATATCCCTTTGGGGATATGCTCTGCTAACAGCAGTGTTCACTCTAAATAGAGCGCCATCGAAAGCAGTAGCAAAGACACCATATGAATTATGGACTGGAGAAGCTCCAGTGCTGTCTTATCTCAGAATTTGGGGTTGTGAAGCCTATGTCAAGAGATTGATCTCAGACAAGCTTACACCAAAATCTGACAAATGCTACTTCATTGGTTATCCACGGGAAACCAAGGCTTATTACTTCTATCTACGTTCCGAGAACAAGATCTTTGTTGCCCGGGATTGTAACTTTCTTGAGAGGGAGTTTCTCTCTAAGAAAGACAGTGGGAGTAAGGTACTGCTTGAAGAAATTCAAGATGAACAGGATACTGCTCAACCTAATGAGGAAGAGCAGCAGGAGGACCTACAAGAAATTGTAGAGCCTGAACCTGTAGTACCTGAAGTTCGAAGATCCGGGAGGATCCGTCACGAACCCGAGAGATATCAAGGATTCCTCGTGACTGACTGTCATGATCTTCTGATCATTGATGGTGATGAACCATCGAACTTCAATCAAGCCATGATGGGCCCAGATTCCTCTAAGTGGCGCAAGGCCACTGATTCCGAAATGGACTCCATGTCGGTCAACCAAGTGTTTTCGTTGGTTGACTTACCCGCTGGTGTAAAAGCCATCGAGTGCAAATGGATCTTCAAGAAGAAGATTGACGTGGATGGAAATGTCCAGATTTATAAAGCCAGGTTGGTGGCAAAAGGTTTCAGACAAGTTCACGGTGTGGATTACGATGAAACCTATTCACCAGTGGCTATGATGAAATCTATTCGGATTCTACTAGCAACTGCAGCTTTTCATGATTATGAAATTTGGCAGATGGACGTGAAAACCGCCTTCCTGAATGGTATTCTGGAAGAGGATGTGTATATGACACAACCTGACGGTTACATAGATCCAAAGAATGCTGGAAAAGTATGCAAGCTTCATAAATCCATTTATGGATTGAAGCAAGCATCGAGGAGCTGGAATCTTCGTTTTGATGAAGCGATCAAGCAATTTGACTTCATCAGAAACGAAGAAGAACAATGCGTGTATAAGAAAACTAGTGGGAGCAAGATTGTATTTCTTATTCTGTATGTCGATGACATACTGCTTCTCGGAAACGACATTCCAATGCTGAAGTCCGTAAAGGACTGGCTTGGAAGTTGTTTTTCCATGAAAGACATGGGTGAAGCCGCATACGTTCTTGGAATCAGGATCTACCGGGATAGATCTAGAAGGCTGATAGGCTTGTGTCAAGATTCATACATTGACAAAGTCCTACAAAGATTCAGCATGAAGGATTCCAAGAAGGGCTTCACGCCAATGGTACATGGCACAACGCTAAGCAAGAAGCAGAGCCCTACGACGGCTGCTGAGCTTGAGCGCATGAAGAATATTCCTTATGCATCTGCAATAGGATCTATCATGTATGCCATGATCTGTACTCGTCCTGATGTTGCTTATGCATTGAGCATGACGAGTAGATACCAGTCAAATCCAGGTGAAAACCATTGGATTGCCGTAAAGAATATCTTGAAGTATCTAAGACATACTAAGGATAAGTTCTTAGTGTACGGTGGAAGTGATGTGCTTAAAGTCAGTGGATTCACGGACGCAAGTTTCCAGACAGACCAAGATGATTTCCGGTCACAGTCCGGTTATATCTTTTGTCTGAATGGCGGTGCAATCAGTTGGAGAAGCTCCAAGCAAGACACCGTTGCTGATTCCACTACAGAAGCTGAATATATCGCCGCCTCAGAAGCTGCGAAGGAAGCTGTTTGGATACGAAAGTTCATTATTGAACTAGGTGTGATACCAGATGCGGCTGAGCCTCTGGCACTGTTTTGTGACAACAATGGTGCTATAGCTCAGGCAAAGGAACCAAGATCACACCAGAAATCCAAGCATGTTCTAAGAAGATTTCACTTGATACGTGACATCATTAATAGAAAGGAAGTCAAGATCAGCCGAGTTCAGACAGATGATAACGTCGCTGATCCGTTGACAAAGCCACTCCCAAGGCCTAAGCTCGAGTTTCTGACTGAAGCTGTAGGCATTAGAGACATTGAAATGTAATCTAAATTTGAGTGGGAGTTTGAGGGCTTTTATTTAGTTATTTGACATGTTGTTGTAAAACATTCTTATGTTTAATGAAATTATTATTTCAAGATTATTTTAACTGTGATGAAATAATCGTTCCAAAGTGATATAAACCATTTTATAGGTCATCGAAGTAAGTGACTTGATCTTGAGTCATCGAAGTCATTTAGCTTGATCATCAGACCCTATATTTGATAGATGGATTAAATCATCATGTCCCTAGTCGAAGGTTGTTGAAATTGGAACACCAACAACCGTGAGAGACTGGATTGGTATGTGACTTATGACAAAGTCTCAGTGTGTCATGGATGCGCGGCATCAAAGTCAATACATAGGTGTAGTTTGGGAACATACGACCGGACAAGACCCGCTTATAAGAACTCTTCAGGATATTTATATCTGTGTCATAAGAGATTCTTACTACGACTATAGAGTATAGTCCTTAGACCTGAGTTCGCATGCATGTGACTGCACATGGACTGATGCACTTTGATCATTGTCTAACGCTATCGTTCTGCGATAGTTATAAGGACCTTGTTTGGGTACATTATGAAATGAGTAGTTTACAGTGATGGAACAAGACGGAATTTGTCCCTCCAATATAAATGGAGTGAATATCTCTAGGCCAATCGGAGATTTGAATACTGGAAAATGCATGGCCATGCTCAAACGGACTGTCCCGAGTCGTTTGGATTGTCAGTATCGAATCAGAGTCCGATGAACAAGATTATGCTTTATAAGGATGACACCAATCTTGCCTTATGACTAATCGAGATATTGTGACAAAAGGATTATGAATACAGAGATTCCAGTACAAGTGGGAGATTGTTGGAATTGTGTCCAGTAATCTCGGTACTGTCTCTAGAAAGTAAGAGTATGTCAATGATCAGACATAAGTCATATAATACTGGGGGTCATGATGGCTTGCTAGAGTCCGCTCATGATCTATAAGTCTTGGACTTATTGCCTTTATTATATGATCCCATATGGGTCACACGCCTAAGCTAACAGGAAAATGTGTAGGAACGGTTTAGCAGAAGTACGGTAAAAGTGCTAGGCATTTACTGTACTTAGAGAGAATAAAACGGTTTAGCCACTGTGTGTCGATCGATACACAAGGTGTGTCGGTCGACACAGTGCGCGAATGCCGTCGAGTTAATTGGTGTTTGGGCCAAATGGCCCAAACGGAACCGGACAAGTTTTATAAGATAAAACTCGAGTTCAGAACAATTAACCCTAGCTCCTTAGCCGAAAACTCTCTCTCTCTCTCCGCCGAGTTCCTTGTGGTCTAGCAGCCGTTTTCTGTGATCGCGTGTGTGAACCTTTGGAGGATTCATCTCTCGGTGTTTCTCTGATCTCTGACCTGTTCTATCTCCTTCCGCTGCAATTAACAGGTAAAAGGTGAGATCATCAATTGTTTCTATTCGAGAAGAACCTAGATCAGCATGTTTAGGATGATATGAATCAGAGAATTGAATCAGGATCAACTAAACATTCCTTCACTTGACACAGCCTGTGATCCTGTTTGAGTATGGTTTTTGATCTTCCCCTCTGATATATCATGGTTTTTACCGGTTTTAAACCATGATATAAGTGTGTTTTAGAGTCTTTTATTGTTTCTTTCGAGTCTTTTATAGGTGTTATTAGGTACACGCACGTTTGGAGTGGATTTGGAGATTATGGAGCTATTTGGAGCATTTTGGAGTTTTGACCCGAGAGTTTGAGCTCACTGTCCGAAACAGAGGAGTGTGTCGATCGACGCACACAAGCATCGATCGATGCACAGCGAGTTGGGCCAGTATCGGCGAGAGTTAATGAAGAATGATGGATTTGCAGAATTGCCCAGAAGTTCCAGATATTTACACAGAAGCCCCAAGACGTGATTTAGCTATTTAATTAGGTTTTAACTTCAGTTTTTGGATACGCTATCATACTTTAGAGCAGAGAGTTTTTAGTGCTATTTGGGGCTGATCTGATCATGTACTACATCTTGTTTTTGGAGAAGATTTCGAACCCCTTTACTTGTTTAATCTCTTTAATGATATCTATTAATTCATTGATCATGTTTACATTATCTATGTCTGAGTAGATTCATAGTTAGGTTTAGGGATTCTCAATAAGGATTTCATGACTTGCTAGATATAAATAATTCAGTTAAGGATTCATATCAATAGATGTTCTTCAAGCTAAATTGTGTTTAATGCTAGTTCTAACTTGATCACTTAGAATCTAGATCTTAGGTTGCTAGATTGACACGAAAGTGTGGTTTAGAATCTGAACTATTTAGGTTGAGCAATTTAATTACTCGCAAAGAAATTTGGTTTAATTAGATTGTGAATATATCGAACTTGATCATTAAAGCTGGTTTAATCTGTTAGGAATTACAAAGACATTTGGATTTCTGCAATTAGGCTTAGAGAATTCTCACAACGAAAGTTGGTTAATTCTATATCTGTGTTTTGAGTTCTAGAACTGTACCTAATTTGATCCTGACTGAATGATTTATTTGCTTGTCTGATTTCCTGAGAACTCCCTAGACTTAGCACCCTTAGTTAATTGCTTACAACAAACCTCGCTACTGATTTATTTTCTTGTTCTGCTTTTTAGTTTTTAATCACATTTGCTTCCTCCTAGTTTAATCTTTTCTGTTCTAATTCTATCGTTGCCTAGAGTCCTCGTGGATTCGATCCCTAAATACTACATTGATATTACTGTGCACTTGCAGTTAGTATATGATTAAAACTTTAGAGCCTATCAAGTTTTTGGCGCCGTTGCCGGGGACTCTTAGAGTCTTCGATAGATTCGAACTTAGGGTTTTTACTAGGATTTTTATTTTATTTTATTTTGGTTACTGATTTTTCTGTTTCTCTCTCTGTCGCAAGTTTTATTTTCGCATAGCATCGATCGTTGCATCTTCTTGTGTCGATTGTTACTAGACGATTGGAGTTGAATCGATCGTTGCACTGTTAGCATCGATCGTTGCTTGACGATTACATACGGTTATGCAGACGCGTGATACCAGAAGTAATCCGAATACTAACCTCGTTAACCTCCAACTTGAAGAGCTTTCTAGACTAGAGAGGACTAACAAAAGAATTCAAAGAGCAAGGATGGTAGTTGAACGTGTGATTTTGATACCCGATGCTCAAGGTGTCCTAAGGGACCGACAAAATAATCCGTACAATGCTGCTGGGCAACAGATTGATGCTGAAGGGAATGTTATCCCTGATCCTATAGAGCCTGAACAAGAACAAGGCCAAGGACAAGGCCAAGGAGGAGGTCAGAGGCAGATGGTTGTTCATGAGAGGACCTTAGCTGACTATAACCGTCCGGATGAGTTTCATGCTAACCGGTCAGCTCTTGTACCTCCTGGTTTTGAGAGGAATGATTTCGAGATCAAGACCATCTACTACTCTCTTCTGAGGCAGAATGTCTTCCATGGTTTCCCTAACGAGCAGCCAATGGATCATATAGATGAGTTCGAGTACATAGTCACTGGAATGAAGTACGATGGAGTGAACTATGACTACCTGTTTCTCAAACGTTTCCCCTATTCTCTCGCTGGAGATGCTGCTGCCTGGCTGAAACAACTTCCACCTGGGAAGTTTGTTACTTGGGATGCTTTGAAGAGTGAGTTTCTGCGACACTTCTATGATGATGCTCGCTCTGATCAGTCAAGACAGGACATTCTCACTTTCTCCCAAGGTCCGACAGAGCCTCTTAAGACTGCCTGGATGAGGTTTAAGAAGTACCAACGTGACTGCCCGCATCATGGATTCACTGAGGTAACATTGTTAGGCATTTTCTTTAGAGGCATAGATCTCCCATACCAGACTGCGTTGGATAATTTCAGCAATGCGAATTTCAATACCAGGACTCCTGAGCAAGCTAAGCAGCTGATAGATAACTTAGTAAGCAGTAATAGCTGTAAGACTACTGATAGGAGAAGGAAAGAGTCTGGTGGGAAGATGGAGAACCAGGAGATAGCTGATATTAGGAGTAAATTGGACACTGTTTGCAATCTTCTAGCTGGGAAGAAAGGTGTCCACTTTGCTCAAGATGTTGAAGTGATCAATGCTGAAGAAGATGGTCAGGAAGAGGATGTGAACTACATCGGAGGATCTGGTTTCCAAGGTAACATGTTTGGTAATCAGCAAAGTAATAGATTTTTCAGTGGTCAGAAGAGTGCTTTCACAAGCAACCAAAACTCTTCTGGCTTTGGACAGAATGCTGGTTTCCAGAAGCCTTATCAACAAGGAAATCAAAGGACTTATGGATCTTCCTCTTACCAAACACCTCCTATAGCTAGTACTCATGAGAGTAAGATGGAGAGTATGATGGAGCAGATACTAGAAGGACATACCAAGATTGCTGTGGACTGCAACAAGAAATTGGATGCTGTTTATGAGGATGTCAATGGGAAGTTTGAGTCTCTAAGTACTCATGTGAAGCAATTGGACACTCAGGTGAGCCAAATTTCGAACTCTGTAGAGGGAAAGAGTGTTGTGGACACCCACATTAAAGCCTGTTCAGTGTACATTGATGATGGATCACACCTAGGTGAAAGATTTGAGCTAAGTACAATTGAACTGGTAGAAGAGGCTAAAATTTTGATTTTGGGGAAAATCTCTCGGGTGGAATCTGTGAAAATTTGACTGCATCGATCGATGCACCCTTAGCGTCGATCGTCGCATGGCGTGGATAGACATATTCACATTATTCTTATGGCGTTGATGCAGAGACAGATTCAGAGCTTAATCGTTTATTCCCTGGAGTGTCTGAGATAACTCAACAGGAGATTTATGCACTATCTAATCGATTGTATCCTAAAGTGTCAGAGGTAATTAAACAAGAGATTGATGAGATTAAGTGGTTGGAAGAGATTGGTGAAGAGTTGGAAGAAATTCCATCATCTGATGATCCACCTTATCATCCTTGTGTGCAAAGATACTTGGAGAAGATGCTGCCAATGGATGAGATGCTAAAGGATTGGGTTATAGTTGTTCCTCAACAGATAAGTGATGTGCTACTAACTAAGATTCCTAAGAAGCTACATGATCCTGGGATTTTTGTGCTGAGTTGTTCTATCTTTGAGAATGGTTTCAAGCGCTCTCTGTGTGACTTAGGAGCTGCTGGAAGTCTAGTGCCATATTCTGTGGCAGAGAAGTTGGGTATGATGGATTTTTCACCCACTAGGACCTCTCTTGTCCTAGCTGATCAGTCAATAAAGATTCCTGAAGGAGTCCTTGAGGATGTCCCAGTGAGAGTCGGAAACTACTTAGTTCCGACAGACTTCTTGGTGCTTATGTATGACAGTGAGCAGGATGATGCTTTGATACTGGGTAGCCATTCTTAGCTACAGCTGGAGCAGTGATAGATGTGAGGCACAAATTGAATGATCTCCATCTGGGAGATCAGCCCCTGCACTTTGAGATGGACATGCTGCGTAAGCCGCTGATTGATGGGCAGACCTTCACTATTAAGGATAGATACGGAGAGCAGATAAGTGAGACTTTGGTTTCAGATCCACCATATCAGTTTACTCCTTCTTTTCTTGGACGAGCTCACACTGATGAAGCTTACTCTCCGCCTTGGATGAGGAGACTTGCACAGAGGCAATCACAGTCTCTGTCGGGATCTCCAGCGAACTGATCTTGTTCGTCCGATCAAGCTAATGACCTTAAACAAGCGCTGAGTGGGAGGCAACCCACTGCTAGGTTCTAGTATTTCTCTTTCTTATTTTTGGTGTTTTTCTTAGGATTTCACGTTTTTATTTGTTTTTGTTAAGTTTTTGATACAGAACACTGTCTGGAGATGTGTGACGATCGTTGCTACATATGCAACGGTCGTTGCAGGGAGATATGACGAAGAGATGGGATCGCCTTGTGACGATCGTTGCTGCCATGTGCAACGGTCGTTGCAAATGGTTTAAATTGAAAAATTAAGGTACACGTGCTAAACCGGAAATCAATTTGGTTAAACAGCGTCGATCGTTGCACTTATGCATCGATCGTTGCTCACACGATCTAGGTAAGTGCCTTAAACCCCTCTTCTCTTCTCTTCTTCCCCATTTCTCCGTCCGTACAACCGCGAGTGCACAACCCTAAATCTCTAATTTCTTCATCATTTTATCTGATTCAAAGCTCGATTCTACGTATTTTCACATCCCCTATCTATTTCTCTAACCCTTTTGCAGTGATTCCAAGGTAAGAACTCTCATTTTCATCATTTTTGAAATCGGTTCTAGGGTTTAGAAATTAGGGATTTTAGGCTTGAAATTGATGATTCCGTGCTGATTATACATGATTAGGGATGATTGGTGATAGTATTAGGCTGTTTGACTGATTTTAGAACGGATTTAGACACGTTTTTGAGGACTAGCTGTCGGCTGTGAAATCGCCCTGCAACGATCGACACAGTTGTGCAACGATCTTTGCACTGCGATTTCACAGGGAGATTTCTGCCGAGACTTATATGGTTTAATTTTTCTTCTTTCAGATGCCTCCTCGACCAGCTCGCAAACATAGAGCTACCACAGCAGCTACAGCTCATCATGCTCCACCAGTTGAGTGGTTCCATCGAGACTCACCACATCCCGGGCCTTATCAGAGAAATCAGGAAGCTATACAGCTGCCATGTGAAGGATGTTTTGGTTGTTAATCCTGATTCAATTCACAGATTCAACAGTTCCTAAACATGCGGATCTAGGTTCTCTTGAATAGAAACAGTATTGATCTCACCTTTTACCTGTTTATGCAGCGGAAAGAGAGAACATGTCAGAGATCAGAGAGCCACCGAGTGATAACTCCTCCAGAGGTTCACACACGCACACCAAGCAGGAAGAGAGGCTGCTAGACCAAGCTGAGGAGGCGCATGAAGAGAGAGAGAGGCGCGGCTGGGATCTAGGGTTGGGGAGAAAGAGATTTGGGTTTTAGTTTATAAAACCCTTCTCTTTCCCTTTTGGGCTTTTGGGCCCAAATACCAATCTGATTAAATCCCTTGGATTTAATCAGACCCATTTATCTCTCTCTAAGTACGACAAATGCCTGGCACTTTTACCGTACTTCTGCTAAGCCGTTCCTACACATTTTCCTGTTAGCTTAGGCGTGTGACCCATATGGGATCATATAATAAAGGCAATAAGTCCAAGACTTATAGATCATGAGCGGACTCTAGCAAGCCATCATGACCCCCAGTATTATATGACTTATGTCTGATCATTGACATACTCTTACTTTCTAGAGACAGTACCGAGATTACTGGACACAATTCCAACAATCTCCCACTTGTACTGGAATCTCTGTATTCATAATCCTTTTGTCTCAATATCTCGATTAGTCATAAGGCAAGATTAGTGTCATCCTTATAAAGCCTAATCTTGTTCATCGGACTCTGATTCGATACTGACAATCCAAACGACTCGGGACAGTCCGTTTGAGCATGGCCATGCATTTTCCAGTATTCAAATCTCCGATTGGCCTAGAGATATTCACTCCATTTATATTGGAGGGACAAATCCCGTCTTATTCCATCACTGTAAACTACTCATTTCATAATGTACCCAAACAAGGTCCTTATAACTATCGCAGAACGATAGCGTTAGACAATGATCAAATTGCATCAGTCCATGTGCAATCACATGCATGCGAACTCAGGTCTAAGGACTATACTCTATAGTCGTAGTAAGAATCTCTTATGACACAAATATAAATATCCTGAAGAGTTCTTATAAGCGGGTCTTGTCCGGTCGTATGTACCCCACATACACCTATGTACTGACTTCGATGCCGCGCATCTATGACACACTGAGACTTTGTCATAAGTCACATACCAATCCAGTCTCACACGGTTGTTGGTGTTCCAATTTCAACAACCTTCGACTAGGGACAGGATGATATAATCCATCTATCAAATATAGGGTCTCATGATCAAGCTAAATGACTTTGATGACTCAAGATCAAGTCACTTACTTCGATGACCTATGAAATGGTTTATATCACTTTGGAACGATTATTTCATCACAGTTAAAATAATCTTGAAATAATAATTTCATTAAACATAAGAATGTTTTACAAGAACATATCAAATAACTAAATAAAGCCCTCAAACTCCCACTCAAATTTAGATTACATTTCAATGTCTCTAATGCCTACAGCTTCAGTCAGAAACTCGAGCTTAGGCCTTGGGAGTGGCTTTGTCAACGGATCAGCGACGTTATCATCTGTCTGAACTCGGCTGATCTTGACTTCCTTTCTATTAATGATGTCACGTATCAAGTGAAATCTTCTTAGAACATGCTTGGATTTCTGGTGTGATCTTGGTTCCTTTGCCTGAGCAATAGCACCATTGTTATCACAAAATAGTGCCAGAGGCTCAGCCGCATCTGGTATCACACCTAGTTCAATAATGAACTTTCGTATCCAAACAGCTTCCTTCGCAGCTTCTGAGGCGGCGATATATTCAGCTTCTGTAGTGGAATCAGCAACGGTGTCTTGCTTGGAGCTTCTCCAACTGATTGCACCGCCATTCAGACAAAAGATATAACCGGACTGTGACCGGAAATCATCTTGGTCTGTCTGGAAACTTGCGTCCGTGAATCCACTGACTTTAAGCACATCACTTCCACCGTACACTAAGAACTTATCCTTAGTATGTCTTAGATACTTCAAGATATTCTTTACGGCAATCCAATGGTTTTCACCTGGATTTGACTGGTATCTACTCGTCATGCTCAATGCATAAGCAACATCAGGGCGAGTACAGATCATGGCATACATGACAGATCCTATTGCAGATGCATAAGGAATATTCTTCATGCGCTCAAGCTCAGCAGCCGACGTAGGGCTCTGCTTCTTGCTTAGCGTTGTGCCATGTACCATTGGCGTGAAGCCCTTCTTGGAATCTTTCATGCTGAATCTTTGTAGGACTTTGTCAATGTATGAATCTTGACACAAGCCTATCAGCCTTCTAGATCTATCCCGGTAGATCCTGATTCCAAGAACGTATGCGGCTTCACCCATGTCTTTCATGGAAAAACAACTTCCAAGCCAGTCTTTTACCGACTTCAGCATTGGAATGTCGTTTCCGAGAAGCAGTATGTCATCGACATACAGAATAAGAAATACTATCTTGCTCCCACTAGTTTTCTTATACACGCATTATTCTTCTTCGTTTCTGATGAAGTCAAATTGCTTGATCGCTTCATCAAAACGAAGATTCCAGCTCCTCGATGCTTGCTTCAATCCATAAATGGATTTGTGAAGCTTGCATACTTTCCCAGCATTCTTTGGATCTATGTAACCGTCAGGTTGCGTCATATACACATCCTCTTCCAGAATACCATTCAGGAAGGCGGTTTTCACGTCCATCTGCCAAATTTCATAATCATGAAAAGCTGCAGTTGCTAGTAGAATCCGAATAGATTTCATCATAGCCACTGGTGAATAGGTTTCATCGTAATCCACACCGTGAACTTGTCTGAAACCTTTTGCCACCAACCTGGCTTTATAAATCTGGACATTTCCATCCACGTCAATCTTCTTCTTGAAGATCCATTTGCACTCGATGGCTTTTACACCAGCGGGTAAGTCAACCAACGAAAACACTTGGTTGACTGACATGGAGTCCATTTCGGAATCAGTGGCCTTGCGCCACTTCGAGGATTCTGGGCCCATCATGGCTTGATTGAAGTTCGATGGTTCATCACCATCAATGATCAAAAGATCATGACAGTCAGTCACGAGGAATCCTTGATATCTCTCGGGTTCGTGACGGATCCTCCCGGATCTTCGAACTTCAGGTACTACAGGTTCAGGCTCTACAATTTCTTGTAGGTCCTCCTGCTGCTCTTCCTCATTAGGTTGAGCAGTATCCTGTTCATCTTGAATTTCTTCAAGCAGTACCTTACTCCCACTGTCTTTCTTAGAGAGAAACTCCCTCTCAAGAAAGTTACAATCCCGGGCAACAAAGATCTTGTTCTCGGAACGTAGATAGAAGTAATAAGCCTTGGTTTCCTTCGGATAACCAATGAAGTAGCATTTATCAGACTTTGGTGTAAGTTTGTCTGAGATTAATCTCTTGACATAGGCTTCACAACCCCAAATTCTTAGATAAGACAGCACTGGAGCAACTCCAGTCCATAATTCATATGGTGTCTTTGCTACTGCTTTCGATGGCGCTCTATTTAGAGTGAACACTGTTGTTAGCAGAGCATATCCCCAAAGGGATATTGGAAGGTATGTGTGACTCATCATAGATCGAACCATATCCAATAAGGTCCGATTTCTCCTCTCAGACACACCATTCCATTGAGGTGTTCCGGGAGGAGTGAGTTGGGATACGATCCCACACTCTCTTAGATGATCACTGAATTCTTGGCTTAAGTATTCTCCTCCTCGGTCGGACCGAAGAGCCTTAATGCTTTTGCCAAGTTGGTTCTGTACTTCATTTTGGAATTCTCTGAACTTCTCAAAAGATTCAGACTTATGTTTCATTAAATAAACATATCCATACCTACTGAAATCATCAGTGAAGGTAATGAAGTACTGATAGTTTCCTCTTGCATTTGTGGACATTGGGCCACACACATCAGTGTGTATCAGGCCCAATAAGTCACTGGCCCTCTCGTTAGGTTTATTAAAGGGGGCCCGTGTCATTTTGCCCATCATGCAGGATTCACATTTCTCACATGACTCAAAGTCAAATGAGCCAAGAAGTCCATTCGAATGGAGCCTCTTGATGCGTTTCTCGCTGATATGCCCTAAACGACAATGCCATAGAAACGTTCGGTTCTCCTCATTAGGTTTGAACCGTTTGGTATTAATGTTATAAATTGGCGCGGATTGATCGAGTATGTAAAGCCCATTCGTAAGAGGGGCAGAACCATAGAACAAATTGTTGCGATTGAAGGAACATAATTTATTCTTAACTGAAAAATCATAACCTTCCAAATCCAACAAAGAAATTGAAATAATATTTCTGCTTATAGCAGGTACAAAATAACAATTATTGAGTTCTAAAATCAATCCCGAAGGTAAAGACAACAAGTATGTGCCTACAGCTAGTGCTGGAACTTTCGCTCCATTCCCAACTCGTAGCTCCACTTGTCCTTGCTTCAGCCTTCTACTGTTGCTGAGTGCCTGCATATTAGTACAAATATGAGCCCCACAACCAGTATCCATAACCCATGAGGTATTATCAGAAGTAGTTGTATTAACTTCTATAACAAAAATACCTGTCGAAGAAGTCTCGAGAGTCTTCTTCTTCAATTCCTTTAGACCTTCTTGGAATTTCTTACATTCTCTCCTCCAATGCCCTGGTTCTTTACAGAACCTGCATATGTCAGTTGGCCCAGCCTTGGACTTGGGCTTGGGCTTTGGCGTGTCCTTGTCCGCGACTTGGACAGCCTTGGCCTTTCCCTTATCCTTAGCAGAGGATTTCTTAAACCCCTTGCCCTTTTGCACCATAAGCACATTGGGGTCCTTGGCGGTTTTCCTCAAGTTGGGCTCTGCAGTCTTGAGCATTCCGTGAAGCTCAGGCAATGTCTTACTCAAGCCATGCATGTTAAAGTTCAGAATGAACTGATCATAGCTTGCATGTAATGACTGCAGAATGATGTCGCAGGCAAGTTCTTGGCTGATAGGACAGTCGAGTTTCTGAAGATGATCGAGATAACCCATCATCTTCAAGACATGAGGACTCACTGCCGCATTCGCAGCCAACTTACAGTCTAAGAGGTTCTTAACAGTCTGAAACCTCTCAGTCCTTGCTTGCTCCTGAAAAAGCGATTTCAGGCTTGCCATTATCTCAATTGGTGACAACACACTCTCGAACTGCATTTGCAGCTCAGCAGTCATTGTCGCCAACATAAGGCAATACACATCATTTTCATCTGACGAATGCTTTTCCCAAGCATTATGCAGAGTCCTGGCGGCATTGTTAGCAGGCCTCTCGGGGAGAGGATCACGAAGGACATAATCCTTCTTCTCCTGCTTGAGGACCAGCCTCAAGTTCCTTGACCACGTCAGGAAGTTCGTTCCAGTCAGCTTCTCCTTCTCGAGAACAGACCGGATTGAGAATGTGTTTTGTGTGCTTGTAGTAGTCATAGCTGAAATATATAAGATAAAAGGTTATTAGTTAATATGTTCAATATGATTAATCTTATATTATAATTAATATGATCAATCATGCATTATATTCTATAACCTAAGTTACCCTCAATAGAATATAATGATTCCAAGATCCACATATAACTGAGATCAAAGTGGGCCACTGGCCGTCACCCAACCTTAGCTTATATCGGTAAGCCCTATGTCGGCTAATTATATCCGTGATATAACTCTTGGTTGTGAATCTGGGCCCGAGGCCCAATTCACTCTGATGTCTCAAGGCCCGGGACTCCCGATGGCCTAGTCAAGAAAACCAGACTATACAGTCATGTAATCATTAATGTCTGGGACTCCCAATGACATTTATGAATCACAAACCGTCTTATCCACGCAAAAGTAGACACCCTCACACTGTAAGGCCATGAATACAATTGAATGGGCTTCGACAGCTGACATAGAATGGACAAGACATCCAACGCTTGATATTATTTGAGGTTTGTAGGTTTATTAAAATTCATTCCCAAAATAGAAGATTACTATTTCGGGAAACTTTCTATTTTTGGAAACCTACTGTTTTGGAAACTTTCTAAAATTGGAAACTTTCTAAAAACGGAAACTTTCTAACTTTAGAAATTTCTTAAAATCCAAAACCCGCAAATCTAGAAACTTCTATTTTAAGAAACTTTCTAATTTCAAAATTTCGGAAACTTTAATTTAAAATCGATTTATATAACTTTATAAAATAAATTTTAAATTAATCTGAAGAAAGACTCAAATAATTGGCCCAATTGTTTTAACTTCTTGGCCCGAGGCCCAAGAATTGGTCCATGTCCAAGATATGACCCAATTGTCCAATTAAATGACATAACCGGTCTGGTTCATTAAAATTGGTCTAACCAAATTTTAATTACTACGATGACCACAATTGTCAACCGGTTATTTACTAAACCGGATTTTCTCAATTTATTTGGTCCAACCAAATCAAATTAGAAAATCCTGGTTTAGGCACAAAATCCAATATTACGACTTTGGATTTCTTATCCCGGTTTAACCAGAATTTAATAAAATTATTAAATCTGTTTATTAAACCGAGACGTTTAAGTTTTAAAATCTTAAACCGAACCTTAAACCGAACCATCTCGAACCGACCATCTAGGTCACGGCCGCAAGCATCACCGCGAGTGGATGATCGAGACAGCCGCGATCCTCACGATCGGGACGGGACGCGGACGGTACGATCGGGACGATCCGAACGTGCGGGACGGTTGCAGCATCCACGCGACGGGACGAGCCGCGATCGGGACGCGATCCATCCGACGATCGGGCCGAGCCGCGATCAGGATGCGATCCATCCGACGATCGGGACGAGACCACGCAACACGATCGTTCGTCGATCGGTTCGTGCGTCCTTTCCGATCGTCACGATCCGACCCAACCGGCCAACTCTCGGCCGATCACAAAACCCGAGTCATATAGCTCTGTTTTGCGATTTCAAAAATGTTTGTTCAGGATTCAATTCATGTTTCTTAAGTGTTTTGCTCTTATCAGTAGGTTGATTCAAAAACACACTTTAAACAATCCTAAACTTGAATCTAAACAAGAAAAACACAGAACCAATGGCTCTGATACCACTGAAGGATGTTTTGGTTGTTAATCCTGATTCAATTCACAGATTCAACAGTTCCCAAACATGCGGATCTAGGTTCTCTTGAATAGAAACAGTATTGATCTCACCTTTTACCTGTTTATGCAGCGGAAAGAGAGAACAGGTCAGAGATCAGAGAGCCACCGAGTGATAACTCCTCCAGAGGTTCACACACGCACACCAAGCAGGAAGAGAGGCTGCTAGACCAAGCTGAGGAGGCGCAGGAAGAGAGAGAGAGGCGCGGCTGGGATCTAGGGTTGGGGAGAAAGAGATTTGGGTTTTAGTTTATAAAACCCTTCTCTTTCCCTTTTGGGCTTTTGGGCCCAAATACCAATCTGATTAAATCCCTTGGATTTAATCAGACCCATTTATCTCTCTCTAAGTACGACAAATGCCTGGCACTTTTACCGTACTTCTGCTAAGCCGTTCCTACACATTTTCCTGTTAGCTTAGGCGTGTGACCCATATGGGATCATATAATAAAGGCAATAAGTCCAAGACTTATAGATCATGAGCGGACTCTAGCAAGCCATCATGACCCCCAGTATTATATGACTTATGTCTGATCATTGACATACTCTTACTTTCTAGAGACAGTACCGAGATTACTGGACACAATTCCAACACCATGGCCTAGAGCGGATAAGGAGCTGATTCTGACAAATAAATTCTGGGGTATGGAGATTGATCAGTTGCTCAAAACCGACACTTTTACAGAGAGGCCACTACTTCACCATTGGGATGAGTTTGACACATTGCTCTACAATGGTTGGTGTGGCATGACGCTTAAGCCGACCAAGTTTGCGGATTATTCGACTTGTAAGAGTCTGGGCATAGATGAGCAGGTGATGGCATTGTGTAAGGGCATTGGTCTGGGGACAATGCCTATGCAGCATTACGAGATGTACCCTGATCTGGTGAGACAGCTGCTGGCCACTTGTAGAGTGATTTACCCTGACCCAGAGAGCAGGAAGGCTTCAGGAGGTTTCTTTACCTTCATGTGCTTAGGAGCCAGGTATCGGATTCCCCTTCTTGATATTTGTCGGATACATGGATTCAGCACTGAGCCTGCGCGCATTGGCATGTCTCTCGAGCGGGATGTGCCAGAAGCTCAGTATTTCTAGGAGTGTATTGGCAATGGTCAGTATAGCTCGAGGACGAAGAAGCTGATCCAGGTTAGGCATCCTGTTCTTAGATATGTCTTGCGCATCTTGGGATGTACTCTGTTGTGCAAAGCTGAAGCCAACAAGATGCGTAAGAACGAGCTGTAGATGATATTCATAGGGTTGAAGGAGCAGTTTGCTGAGACAGATTTAAGAGATCCCACCAGAGGACTCAACTTGGGAGCTATCTTTGCTCATCACTTGTGTAGTCTGCAGAAGAAGCCATTCGATGGGAAGGGCACTGAGTCAGTAGGGAGTCTGCTTACTCCCATTTTCAGGCATTGCAGGATTCCCTTGGAGGGTACGAAGTGTGATGACAGCAAGAAGTTCCTTGATTTTAGCCACCTGCAGAGTGCTACATGGCTGAAGGAGGGACGTGTATGGGTTTATTATGACCCTGCAACTATGAAGCGTGGTATAGATCTTCCTGTTGCTGGTCTGACACAGATTGATACGCTGGATGCCTTGAGATTCCAGCCTCCTACGAGAGATCAACGCATCGTTCCTACTATGGCTCATCCGCTGGAAGAGCCTTCTACACGAGCTTCTTCTTCATCTGCACCTGCTGCTCCTGCTGATGATATTGGTCCTTATCCCGAGCCTTCAGTGCCTTTCAGTGAGATGTCTGAGAAAGAGTGGAGAGAGCGTGAGGATGGTATTCTGCGGAGCATCTGGAACTACATGCGTACCTGCACTTGCAGGAGATAGCCGCAGATCCATCATCCAGGACCTTCTCGTAGACGTAGACAGCGCTCTCCGATTCTAGTACTTTCGAGTGATACTGATCGCTATGATGGCATAGATGACGAGTGAGTGTAGTGGCATGTTCAGACTACGGCTCTGTATTTTCTTTTCACTTTGTCTTTTTGCATTTTTCTTTTGATTTCCTTTGGATTCTTATGTTTGGATGATGTGATTGCTTTGAGACTATCAGTTGCTTTGATTTTATCTATTTGCAGTGTTTTTCAGCTTGCAGGTTTGAAATTTGATGATTTCTTACGGACTAACCTGCTAACTTGCTGACTGTTCTCGGATGTCGCAATGCAACGATCGACACAGTCTTGTGTGTCGATCGTCACAACACGCAAATCGCCTTGCAACGGTCGTTACATTTATGTATCGATCGATGCATGAGCGACAGAGGTAAAAATCAGACAGAACTCAACACATCCATTAACATTTTCTTTCTTTTACCAACCCTTAGCTTAACACCACTGGGGACAGTGTGTTTCAAGTGTGGGGGAGGTAGCTACTGACTTTTATCTTTCTGTTTTCTTAGAGTCAGTCCGTTTTTCAATTTTTTTGTTTTATCGAGTCAAAACAAGTTTTAGTAAGAAACAATGAATTTTGGAGAAGTTAACAATATCTTGCAGGAACATAAGTAACCATTGGGATGAAGCTGAAAGATCAATCTATGACTATTAGAAAATCAACACGGATCAACCTACTGAGGACACCCATATCAATTCAGGTATTCAGAGGATCCTTTTACTGGCTTCACCCTTAACTTGACTTAATTTCTCACCTAAGGGCTTGGTATACCTTGAGTCAGATTCCTTTGTTAGTTCTGACACAGCTTGTAAACTTGTCCGATTATGGTTCCCTTCTCCCCTTCCATAAAGTAAAAAAAAAATAAGAGTAATAAACTGAGGATGAGCTAGTAGCTCCGAAGTGGTCACGGGAGTAGTAGCAAACACTATTACTTCCTGTGCAATCCATGGAATGTGTCCAAAGTACACCCCTTAACGGGAAGAGCACTGATAAAAAAATAAAATGATACCCAATGGGGAAAAATCAGAATGCTAAGGAATGGAAAAGAGAAGAAAGAAACCAGAAACAGATAGTATGGTGGTCTAGAGCTGACAAAGTAAGAATCCATGTGCCCTTTGATCGATAATCCTTAGGTGAGACCGCACTTAATATTCTTAAGAAGTCAGTGAGGTGAATTTGAATGGCTTGGATTGATTGTGGAGTTTACTTAGGACAGTTGCTAAGTGTGGGGGAAGTATATGTTGGTCTTGATGTCTTGCAGGTGATTCTTTCAGTGGTTTACTAAGGGGAATCTGAGTGTTGTTGCTTCAAGGACAAAAAGAGTTTCTGAAAGTTTTCAAACCTCTTCACCATATCTTAGTTCTCTGTTTTGCTTGAGGGCAAGCAAAGACTAAGTGTGGGGGAGTTGATATATCATGGTTTTTACCGGTTTTAGACCATGATATAAGTGTATTTTAGAGTTTTTATTGTTTCTTTTGAGTCTTTTATAGGTGTTATTAGGTACACGCACGTTTGAAGTAGATTTGGAGATTATGGAGCTATTTGGAGCATTTTGGAGTTTTGACCCGAGAGTTTGAGCTCACTGTCCGAAACAGAGGAGTGTGTCGATCGACGCACACTAGCATCGATCGATGCACAGCGAGTTGGGCCAGTCTTGGCGAGAGTTAATGAAGAATGATGGATTTGCAGAATTGCCCAGAAGTTTTAGATATTTACACAGAAGCCCCAAGACGTGATTTAGCTATTTAATTAGGTTTTAACTTCAGTTTTTGGATACACTATCATACTTTAGAGCAGAGAGTTTTTAGAGCTATTTGGGGCTGATCTGATCCTGTACTACATCTTGTTTTTGGAGAAGATTTCAAACCCCTTTACTTGTTTAATCTCTTTTATGATATCTATTAATTCATTGATCATGTTTACATTATATATGTCTGAGTAGATTCATAGTTAGGTTTAGGGATTCTCAATAAGGATTTCATGACTTGCTAGATATAAATAATTCAGTTAAGGATTCATATCAATAGATGTTCTTCAAGCTAAATTGTGTTTAATGCTAGTTCTAACTTGATCACTTAGAATCTAGATCTTAGGTTGCTAGATTGACACGAAAGTTTGGTTTAGAATCTGAACTATTTAGGTTGAGCAATTTAATTACTCGCAAATAAATTTGGTTTAATTAGATTGTGAACATATCTAACTTGATCATTAAAGCTGGTTTAATCTGTTAGGAATTACAAATACATTTGGATTTCTGCAATTAGGCTTAGAGAATTCTCACAACGAAAGTTGGTTAATTCTATATCTGTGTTTTGAGTTCTAGAACTGTACCTATTTGATCTTGACTGAATGATTTATCTGCTTGTCTGATTTCCTGAGAACTCCCTAGACTTAGCGCCCTTAGTTAATTGCTTACAACAAACCTCGCTACTGATTTATTTTCTTGTTCTGCTTTTTAGTTTTTAATCACATTTGCTTCCTCCTAGTTTAATCTTTTCTGTTCTAATTTTATCGTTGCCTAGAGTCCTCATGGATTCGATCCCTAAGTACTACATTGATATTACTGTGCACTTGCAGTTAGTATAGGGTTAAAACTTTAGAGCCTATCACCCTCCCTTGAAAGTAAAAAGAAAAAATAGAGATTAAAACCGAGGATAAGCTAGTAGCTTTGAAGTGGTCACGGGAGTGGTAGAGACCCCTATTACCTCCTGTGTATCCATGGAAGATCCAAAGTTACACCCCGAATAAAAAGGGAAGAGCACTGATAAAAAAAATAAAATGATATCCAGTGGGGAAAAATCAGTTGCTAAGGGAGAAAGGGAAAAGAAAGGAACCAGAAACCAACAGTTTGGTGGTCAGTACTGACTGAGTTGAGTCCATGTGTTCTCTGATCAACACTCCCTTTGTAAGTCCGCACCTAATTGTATACAGATGTTAGTGTGGTGAACTTGAATATCCTAACTTGATTGTGGAGTTTACTTGGGACAGTTGCTAAGTGTGGGGGGGAGTATATTGTGGTCTTGACATCTGCAAGAAAGTTTTCAGTGGCTTACTAAGTGAATGTGAATGCGAAAGTTCCTAGGACGAAATGATTTTCTGAGTTTTCAAACCTCTTTCTTATGCTTTAGTTCTTTTACTTGCTTGAGGGCAAGCAAGATCTAAGTGTGGGGGAGTTGATATATCATGGTTTTCTAGGTTTTCAACCATGATATAGTTGTGTATATTGAGTCTTTAACCTGGTTTTTCGAGTCTATTGAGTCTTCTACAGGTAGGCTTGCGTTTGGAGCAAAGAGTGGGATTATAGGACATTTCTGGTGATTTTTGCAACGAGCTGAAGTTGGTGTCTCGGCCACGACTGGATGTCGACCGACACTGACCTTGGTGTCGGTCGACACTGAGCGCGAGAGAAGCTAAACGCCGAGTTGAGACAAGTTTTAAAAAATTGCAAAAGACCCCGAAGTTTCCCCTAATTCTAATCTAGCCCCAAAACAAGTTTAGGAGTTTTAATTAGGTTTTCAGACTTTTTATTCAGTTTATCTTGTTCTTACTTTGTTCTTGCTTTTGGGGATTGAGAGATTTTGCTAAGGGGCTGATTCTTGCTACTTGTAACCTTTGAGAGAAGAACTTTGAACTCATTTATCTTATCTATTCAGTCTTTCAGTTTTCTATTCATGATGTGTTGTTTATCTGATAATATATTTGAGTAGTAACTTAGTTAGATTTATGAATTCTCATAAGGGTTTTATGCATGTTTAGATAACTGATTTATTAGGATTCACAATCTGTTCGTTCATCACCTAAGTTGTACTTAATACTGAATTCTGGACTGATCACCTAGGGTTTAGATCTGAGATAATTAACTTAGCACGAGAGTGTGAGTTATAATCTGGATAAATTTAGTGTGAGCAATTCAACTAGATACAAAGAGATTTGGTTTAGGAGAATTGTGAACCGATATAACATGTTCTTAATGCTTGTTTAGAACTCTAGGATCACAAAGAGATTTGGATCGCTAGATTGCTAGATATAGAAACAATCTCAGCGAGAGTTGGATTGTTTAGCATTGTGCTTCTAGTTCTTGAACCTGTGTTTAATCTGAATCCGGTTAGTTAAGTATCTGACATTGCATAATTCCCGAGAACTTTCTAAGTCTGGCGCATTTCTCCTATCGAAAACACTTCCTTGTTTACTTGTTTTCGTTTACTGCTTTCTTCTAATTGATTTAGCTTAACTTGAGAACATACAATCTATCGTGTGAGTCGTGAGTCCTTGTGGATTCGATACCCTAAGTACTACATTCGCATCACTGTGCACTTGCAGTAGAATAGAGATAAAACTTTGACCTATCAGCAAGTACTTTTGAAACTACTTTGTAAGCTACATTAGCCAAACTTACAGGTTTGTAATCTCTAAGGCTGGAGGGGAGAGGATTTTAGTAATCAAACATATATGGGTATGATTAATGCCGTGAGGGAGCTGAGTTTCCTGCATGAAATATCTCACATAATCATAAACAGATTCCTTAATTGTGTCACAGTGATGTCTAAAGAAACCAGCAGTCATGCCATCAGGTCCAGAGGACTTAGTTGGGTTAATGCTAAAAACTGCTTGTTTCAATTCTTCATATTCAAGTGGTTTAATCAGACTGTCATTAATTTCCTGAGTTACCACACAAGGAATACCTGAGATGCTATCATGATGAATGGTTGGTCCGGTTGAGGAATACATTGTACAAAATTATTCATAGGTCGAGCGTTAGATGTCCTGTTGGTCAGTGAGAATAAGTCCAGAGTCATCTTCTATAGCTGTTATGTGATTTAGACCTCTTCCCTGCTTTACCTTTTCGTGAAAGAATCTGGTATTACAATCTCCAAGCCTTAACCAATGCATCCCACTGCGATCTTTCCAATATCCCTCTTCCATTTTGTACGCTTGAGCAAGTTGTTGTTTGATGTCATTGATCTTGTCATAGCGTAGTTCAGAGGATTCATATTCAGTCTGCAGTTGGCTTTGTAGCTTCACTAATTCTTGCTGACTATTGCGATTTTGTAAGCTTCTCCATCTTGATAGCACATTACGACAATGAATCAAAGCATCAATGAATTTCCGTGGAGGAAGTTGCATGCAATGATCATTCCAGGCTTGCAGGATAAGTGATTTAACCTTCTGATTTCTCCCCCATCTGTTGTCACACTTAAATAGCTTTTTACTTTTCCATGTTTTGCCATCCGTGCACCAACAAAGGTCTATGATCAGAACATTGCCATCTGAGTAGTTGTGCATATGCAGTTGGGAAAGCCTTTGTCCATAAAGTGTTAGCCATTGCTCGATCTATCTTAGACTTGATAATATGAGTATGTCTTGTTCATTTCCAAGTAAAGTAGCCTCCAACCGTTCTGACATCTTGAAGACCATTTGTACTGAGCATTTCTCTGAAGATAGTAAAACTAGATTCAGATAGTTTTGGAGTTCTGTGGTATTGTCCCGATTCCACTTGTCGTTGCATCCACCTCCACATTTAATGCCTCCATCGCAACTGAGGGTGTCCATATATGTAGGTAACACAAAACTGAGTGGTCCCTTCCGTAATATAAACATTAATAAAATTCAGAGTTGGCCGAGTAGCATTAAGGTGAACTCCTTTACGCCAAACAAATGGCCAAACCTCCACTTGTACCCCGATATGGTATACAACAGTGATGATCATAACCCAAACTGCTACATAATTATTGTACATAATCTACAGCGTGTTTTGTTTCCACAAGGAACATTACATGCGGAGATAGTTGCCTCACTATCTCCTTCAAATGTGGAACTGTCAGGGGGTTCCTCAAACCCTGACATTTCCAGTGCAATAGTCTCATTGGGGGCATGGGAAAAAGGGACTGCTCATGCCCCTTCGCCCTTTCAGCTTGTTGTGAAGTGGTTTCCATTGCTTCAGTAGATTGTTGCTCAGTTTTTTGACGCTTAGAACGTCTGGTAACTCGTTGCGTCTCTGTGTCTAGTTGAATAGTAGTGGGTGTTGGAATGGTTTGATTTGCTGTGTGATCAACAATCTGGAGAGGTAATATTGGTGGTGGAATTGAGCTTTGAGTTGTTGGTGCAGTAATTGATGAAGAAGCTTCTTGACCGGTTGTTTGAATCGGTGAACATAGTATCTGAGCAGCTTCATCTTTGCTTCAATCAATTCTTTCTGGAGCAGTATCTCCACAGATGATGAGCATTTGAGTGTCTATTTGACTTTTAGTGAGATGAATGTTACAATCAGCAGCATCATCTCGAAGGCTCCCACAGGTAGTGCAAAACTTTTGTAATCCGTCATAGCGGAATTCTAATTCCATTGGTGGCTCACCACACATCAGAATAACATTTCGGACCAAAGATATTTGATGATTCACATAAAAATCGACCTTGACCCATACTTGTGCCAGCTTCGTTGGAGTTGGCTCTAGGAGCTCTATTTCATCTCGATAAACCTGGCCGAGTTGAGCACCAATGCTCTCAACTATATTGCGACAACGATATTGATTTGGTAGCTTGTTGATATGAACCCATAACGGAATCGATTTGAGATAGTTGGGGTAAGATAGATTTATCCGGTGATCAATTGCAACAAGCCAACCTCGAAATTTATATGGTGCGTTTTCAAGAACCATCAGGAGTTGGTGTTCCTTGCGGAAATAGAAGTGAATTGTTCCGTCGTCGTTAACCTGGCCTTCAACTCTTCCGATCATATTCCAAGCCCGAGGCATGGCATTTTTGATTCCCGTGGATGGTTGGAACTTGAGATTAAGGGGTTTACCACCAGACATAGGTGATGGTCTTTCTTGAACTGATCTTGAGCATCAAGGTGTACCGACCATGGGGATCGGTCTTCGCCAATTTTGAGCTCCTGTAAGGATCTCCAAACCTCTTTTTCCAATTCCATAGGTGAAATTTCTCAGAGAGGTTGAAGACAGGTGAAGTCTGATCTATGATCAGAATCAAAATTCGATCAAAATCGATCGAAGCGGTTTTGAAAGCTAGAGACTTCGAGAAATCGCCTTAGCGGTGGAGGAGAGATACACACTTTTAAAACCAATCAGAGAATGATGGGTGACGGACTTAATAAGATGTTATAGTCGTCAATACATTCAATTTTTTGTTTCTCTCGTTTAATCATATGACCGTTCCTCTTCCTGAATGATGTCTTCCTTCTTGTTTCTCTTTTTCCGGTGAACTTCCGACGATGTCTTTCTAGCGGTTGTTTTTATAGGTTAGGCTGTGTTGGCTTCTTGGCGTCTAAGTTTAGCAGCCTTGGGATTTAACGGGTTTTGTGACATTTCTTATTTTGGTTTATTATCAAACCAGGTTATATGAAAATTTTGGTTTAGCTTATCATTTTTTTATTAAAGTTTTTTAACTTTTTTATTAGTGGGACTAATCCGAATTAGTGCAGGGGTCAGACTAATCCGTAAAGTAAAATGCAGTCTATGAATATACTTTGTATGGATACATAAATGGATGGAAAACAAAGACTCATATTTGTATAAGTGTTCAGAACAATGTGTTGTAATTTCTCGCATTAGATGAATCCAACTCAAAGAATTGTAACACCATGAGCCGGTTATATGATGTGTTCGTTAAATATGTGAATATAACACTAATAATAATAAAAGATAATAAAAACATCGTATAAAAACTGGAGAAAATATGATTTGATTATATGGGGTTCAAAAAGATCATAGAGTATTTTTGCTTCGAAAATCGGAAACAGTTCGGGATCTTGTGGCCTAATGGTATGAAGACGAGTCTGGGGCGTTACAATACTTCGAGTTCGATTCCCCTATTACGAGAAACTACAACACATTATCCTGAACACTTATATGGATATGGACCTATATTTCCGTCCATTAACTTACCCAAAGAAAGAGTCTATCTATAGGATACATCTCTCCTTCAAAATTAGTATGTGCCCCTCAAATCTAGGTTGTCCAAAATTACCAAAAAACGAGAGCAGTTTTATATGAAAAAGTGCAATATAAATTTGAATTTTTTTTTTTACTTTTTGCAAAAGCTTTAAAACTATATTTAACTATGGATCATCAACCCCTGCACGTGCGCAGTTATCTATTTTGTATTTATAAATTTCATTATTATTTTATTTTTAGATTATATTTATATGTGTTTTTAGTAATATAATACTTTTCTTTCATTTATTTCATCTCTTTGTAAAGATTTCTTAACTATTTTATTTGTAATTATTTTACATTCTTCATATAAAGTTTATATATTTTATATTTTTCATCGTTCATTCCTACTTGACATTCTTCTTTAATATAGCTTAAGTCAATATTATTTGTATTTCTAAGTTGCTTATTTTGTTTTTTTAATTATTTCATTGTTAGATTGTATTCTTTGTTTGTTTTCTTCACTAATATAATTTTTTTTTTTCATTTTTATGTTCATTTATCGAGGAACTTTTAATTGTTCTATTTGTATTTTTTTCTTAATACAAAAACCAATATTTTAGATTTTTGTGTGGACTATTTTTTCTTGATATTCTCTTTGATATAGTTTAAGTAAATATTGATTTTGTTATTTGTTTTGTATTTCAGAGTTTATATTTTTATAATTATTTCATTTTAAAACTATATTTTCTATGTATTTTTTATTCAATTCTTTAATAGTATTCACTTTTTCACCCTTTGGACAAAAGTATTAGTTATTTTATATATATTATTTTCATATTTTTATAAAAAACTACACATTTTGATTTTTTTCTAGTCCTTCATATTTTATATTCTTCTTCAATATAATTTAAGTAAATATTGTTTTTGTTGTTTGTTTAGTACTTTTGAGTTTTAAATTTTGTCTCGAGAATTGTTTCATTTTTATATTATTTTTTATGAGTTTTCTTCAGTACTATAATATTATTATTTTTTTCAAGAAAATATTAACAATTTTATTTGTATCTCTTTGATTTTTTTTCTTTATATAAATATTATATAATTTAAAGAAAAAATCACTCATTCATCCTTGATATTCATCTTTAATATAACACTTTTTGTGATATGAACTTGATTCTATTTTTGGTAAAACAAAATTTGTTAATCCTTTTTTAATATTTTATGTTTACTCAATTAGTAGGTTCATTATCTTTTATTTATGCCGTAAAATATTTTTAATGTTTTTTTGTTTCACATCTAAACTTTATCCCTCAATTTTGTACATAGATATGACATATTTTAGATTTTATATAGTTCATGTGTATTTGATATTTCTCTTTAATATAGCAAAATATTAGTGATTTGCTATATAAAATTAATTTTTTTTTAAGAAACAATTGAGCCGTTTTTACAATTTTTGATTCATTATCCTTTATTTATAGTTTGAAATATTTTTTTGTTACACATCTAAACTTTGTTTTCTCTTTTTTCATAAATCGTGTATTTTATATTTATTTGTACAGTTTTTTTTTACTGAGATGTTTTTCTATCATAGTTTATTTTTCATTAATGTGAGGTATTTATTTTTATCCTTAATTTTCTAAACTTTATAATCTTCGACTCTAAAACTTTTCTGATCTAATTTAAAAATGTACAATTATCTTTGAGTAATAAATTTTATTACTTTTTCATAATTAAAAGGAAAAATATTGTTATAGAGTTTTTAATATTAAAATTAACGTAAATGTAAATATGAAAATATTTATAAAAAAATTTTAATTTTATTTTGGAGATATACATAATCTTCGATAAAAAAATAAATACAAAATTCAGCTTATAAAAAAAAAGTTATTTATGAAGATCATTTTAGTTTTGTTTTGGAGATATATGTAACATTCGATAAAAAAAATAAAAAAGTAAGATGATAAATATGAAAATATTTATGAATTTTTAAAAGATTACTAAATATGGTTGTAAATAATAAAATTTTATATATTATATTCATATTATTTATATAAATGATAAAATATTTTAAATAAGAAATTTATATATATATTATTTTATACATATATATAATTTATTTTGTTTCTATTAATTTTATTTTTAGGATAAATTATAAAATACTTTAATAAGAAGTTAAATATTTTAATGTTTATATGTATGTTTAATTATACTTAGTCTTATAAAGATTTTTTATAATATTATTGTTGTTGAATTAATTTGATGATTTTTTTTATAAAATTTATGTTTAATAATATTTGTGCTCGCATCATACTAGTATTATTTATATATGTGTAAATATGATTGGCAATGAAGGAAGTATTTTTATTTATATCTAAAAATATCAATGTTGGATATGAGTTTAACACTTATCCATAAACCTCATCAAAATTTGTGGAGCACATTTAGTTTACTCGGTCTAAAAACAGAAGTCATTAAGAAATTTATAGCCCATAAATTTTTTTGACTATTTTTACTATAAATAGCATGTTTACTATTCAAAAATATATCATCTAGTAATTTGCTTATTTCGAGCTACTCTTATAATAACTATGAGCTTAGTAGTTTTTAGAAAGCTCTTCAGTTCGACGACCTTTTCTTTTCTTACCATGGTTGTTTATCAACCTCTGTCTAATTTTTAATACAGAGAATCTCCAACCTCATACTTAGTTGTTTTTTTATTCTATTTCTTTTGCTTTGTTCGGACTATTTGACCCCAATTTAGCTGATCTCAGAATTAGTTGAAGTCATGCAACAACAAATTGCACCGTCTCTGGAGATTATAAGAGATTTTTCTTTACTATAGATGAGGTTGATAGTGATAGGATCACTCTCGATCAGCGATAATGTCGGCTCTTCGGGGCAACAGAACCCGAGCTCATCTCTCCGGAGCTCGATCTCTAAACCGACGATGATGTTTGAACTGAACTCCTAAGTCTTGCCGACGAATAAAGGTACCGATCAAACAAAACATTTCAAACGATCAGCCGAACGATGAATAAAATGTTTCCTCTCTACTAAAGGTTTTGATGACGTAAGTCAATGAACTGACCCGAGGAAGCAATGTTCTTTTTGACCAGCCCGCAACCACCCAAACCGTATACTGAGAGCAGATCAACGACCTTCCGTCGTCCGGACAACAAACATCCCAATAAATGGACTTTACACCCCGACTACAAACGGATATGTTTGAAGTTTTTCTGATGCAGAATATTGAACAAAGTAGGCGATTACCCGTTCCATTCACATCCCTATCAATTGGATGAGAAACACATCAGTCACTCCTTTCCGAGCTGATGCAAAACCAATCATTAAAGACGAATATAAACAATGAAATCGAGGAACTGAAGAGGCAATTGCAACAAATGCCCTCAAAGGTTCACAAGGCGATTAGCTTGGTGCCGGAAATCGAATGTGTACTTAAGGAAATGCATAACACTTCATTCACAGTTCGGATAACAAGCACTCCGGCCTGGCACACATGAAATATCAAGTTGCCGACCTACGAAGGGAACTCGGACCCCAAACAATATCTAACAGCCTTCATCATTGCAATGGGGCGGGCATAATTTCTCCGGAAGAACGCGACGCCAGCTATTTCCAACTCATTTTGGAGAATCAGAGTGATGTCCCACTCTATCGACAACTACCATCAGTTGTCACCGACCTTCCTCAAGCACTACTCGATGTTTATACAAGAGGGAGCCTCGAATAAATAATCACACAACAATACAGTCTACCCGACCCAATATCAGAGTAGATAACCAATCAACACATATCATATACTCAACCAATCAAGCAATAGCTTTAAACATTCAAATTACTTAATTAGTTCACTTAAATTCGTATTTAAGTTTACTCCTCTGTTATAATTAATTATTTATTCATTTCCTTATTTTACCGTTAGATTGGAGTTAGTAAACTTACTAACTCCCTAGACGGCTCACACCAGTTATTTACGTTTTTTAATTTGATTCTTTATTTCTAGGTTTTATTTATTTTAATTCGTCAGATTGAGATTAGTAAAAATACTAATCTCCTGACTTCTTGATTTAATTCTAATTATTTATTTAAACCCGATTACCCTAATATAACTAATCCCCAGCCCTATTATAATATTCTAAGGTTTTTATATAAGTTTTAGCTGTATTTTATTTAACTCATAATTTTCGTATATATATTCATTTTAGTTGGTTTGTATAATTGTATATATATATATATATATATATATATATATATATGCATATATTTCTACGCATGACAATCTATATGTATGCAACACTCATCAAGGCATCAAACAATCCCGACATTATATTTAAATGTGCCATGAAATATATATATCCTATCTATTTAATTAAATTCTCGACTTATATAACTATCATATTCCGTTCTATCATATGTCAATAATGGATATGAATTCCTATGACTCTACGATTCAATAATCTCAGGATCTATATGTTGACTCGATCTACCCTAAATGCAACACACAATAAACAAGCCAACTCACAGAGATATAATTTCAGATGGACGGATGACGGAATTACGAGACCCGACACAAACCATAGCTTTCTCGAACATTGACTTCTTTGATCTAAGAATTTTACCACAAGTTGACCCAATTCGTTGACCGTGTAGTGACCGGCTTGACCACTAGGTTGACTGGCTTGGCCAGTTGATCGGCGGATGACCGGCGAAGCTACAACGAGTTTAACCGGCGAGAGGTATGAACCGACTAGGAATATGACGTTGACCGGTGATGGTTGATCGGAAAGGATCACCGGTCGGTTGATAAGCGTTTCTCCGGCAAGCGGTTTGGAAAAGGAGAGGAGAAACGGAGAGATAGCTTGACCAACAGCGAGGGCTCCTCTGGCGGTGGTGCAGCTCCAGTGACTTCTAGGACGGTGAAGGGGTAAGTCCAGCGACAGCATGGCTGCTCCGGCAGACTTGAGGGGCGGCTCCAGTGAGGATTAAATAGGTGATTAGGGACTAATATTGATTATTAATATTTTAACCAAGATTTAAGGGACAATTAGGGAAAGATCAAGGGTTAATAGAGGTATTTTGGGGATAACTTGATGAGTAAGAAATGGAGAGATGGAAGGATCGTGGTTGTTGGCGAGTGATGGGAGGGAAAGGGAGGAGTGTTTTGTGTTTTTTGGTGGTGGAAAGTGAAAAGGGAAGCATGCTTTTTACAGTAAAGAAGTGCATGAATCTAAAATGTGCAATGAATCTTAAAAGGTGAGGTGGGATGAACTTAATCATCAAGTGACACATGCCCATATAAATGTCACTCTCTTATTCTCTAGCAATGGTGAGTTGAGCTTGGAGATCAAGGGGCATGAATCTTAATTTCCAACATTGAATCTTAGTTCTCCATTCATTGAATCCTTCATTCCATTCATTGAATTTTCATACTACGTAAAATGAATCTTTCATGTTTTGTGACACATGGAAGGATATGTTTCATCACCAAGAAGAGAGTTTAAGATGCATTGAAATTGATTTCCACATATATGCACCATCCACGTGGCCAATTGGTATGTGCCACGTGGCATATGTGATTTCAGAGCAATATTTTCAACACTTTCTGAAATTCTCTAAATGACTCCAGACTTTATTTTTATTTTTCCTAATCTTCAAAAATGATGCTCCGTAACTTATTGAGTCCGTTTTGGTTTTCCGTAGCTCCCAAAACATCAAAAATATGTTTTCGTTTTTTTCTTGGTTTTGTCAGTTTCCATTCTGATAGTTTGTAAGAACTTCTAAAATTCTGATTTAAGCGCTCTACGTCTTCTAAGTAATTTTTTAAATAAAAAGAAGATTTTTTGGTCTATCTAAGCTTTTCGAATCTATTTTTAGTAAAATTATCAAAATTTCTCTGAACTTCCAAAAATTACAGAAATGCCCCATGGTGAATGTCTTTTGATTTTTAAGCTGTATATTTACGTAAGACGAGACAGGGTAGTACAAGTTCAAGGTAATTGTCTCCAAAATATCGGTAACCGGCAACAAAGGTCTTTCGGAATTACGCATCGGTCTATGGTACGAGTCACTTTTCGTTGAGAAATGATGAAGAACAAACCTCAAACGCTCGAAAATGCTCTCCACCAAGCAACCATTTTCGTTGAGATCAAAGAAGAGGAAGGAGGTCCTCACCAAAAAATTCACGCCACTAAAGGCATCAACGACAAAATAAAAAGAACCAGCAAAGTGCCATAAACCACGTCAACATTATGACCAACAATACAAGGACTACAAAAAGAGGTTAAAAGTAGGAAAACGACGACGTATTACGTCAGCGAGCAGCAGTCAAACCGACAACATGGACATCATCAATGATGGAACCATCAGAGCAATCTACATTATCGATCATGGAATAAGTATGTTAACGACGAAGAGGAAAAATCTTTTGACACCTTTCATCAGTGATCCATACATGACACCGCCGAATGTTGCCATCTACAGAATCTCTTGCTTACAGAATATCAAAAGGGAGGAACCAACATAACCAATCGAAACGCACCTACATTTCCCCTTGGGCATCAAGAAGCATCATGTCAACCAAGAAACGAAATCAAATGGTTCAGACTTGTCCATAAGAGAAACAGAAGCAGGAGAACCCACAACGAGCAGAACAAAGGGAAGCCGACATGGAACCGCCAAAACAAGCAAAGTGAATGAGCCATCTACAGATGTCTTTTCACTCCTCAAAAAACTTGAATCGCGCATGGGGAAGTCCAACGGTCCAACGGGGCCAAACAAGCCAAGTGAGCCGAGCAGACTTTCATCAGGCTTAAATACTCAGAGAATTTACTAATATCGACCAGCGCCGAAGATCGACGAACTGGGAGAATAATTGTTGGGTATGATTTTAGTACCCATTCATAAGCCTCATAAAAAATATGCTCAGCTCTTATAATATGTTCGGCCCAAAAATAGAAGTCCATTAAAAATCAACAGTTAACAAAAACGTTTGATTATTTTTACTATAAATAGCTTATTTACTGTTCATAAATATATCATTTGGTAGTCTGCTTACTCCGAGTTACTCTTATAATAACGACGAGTTTAATAATTTTTAGAAAGCTTATCAGTTCGACGACCTTCCTTTTTTTTATTATCATGTTCGTTCATTGTTATCGGATTAATTTTTAATAAAGAAATTTTCTGACTCCGCTCTTAATTTTTTTTTATTCGACTTCTTTTATTTTCTTCAGACTATTTGACCCCAAATTTGTTGATCTCTGACTTAGTCGAAATACCTTAATAACAATTGAGTACTTTTGTGTATAACATCATCAATTTCTTATACAATAACTACAGATTGTGATGTAGTATCGAACCTAACTACCTCCTCACTTGTATACATAAACGGATAAACCACGTCTTGTGTACCATCGATCGTGTTATTTAGTCCAACTCATCTGAACATCTGTAATTGGTAGCTAGTACATTCTTAATCATGTTTCAGCATTTTTGGTAACTAGATCGGACGATAGAGCATGATGATAAATCGTAATCTGACGGTGACGGAGATTCCAATGTTCAGGGAGATTGTTAGCTTTAGAAAACGACAATGTTTCACATGCTTCAAGAAGTTCAAACTCATTGAATCCCACCATGTTCTGTCTGATCTGGTAAACACCTAATAATGAATAAAAACCTTCTTTTTCAAAATTAAGTATTGTTGTTAAAATTAAGGGTTGTTTAAGTATCTTTCAAACTGAATTAAAAATATATATATTCTACTAGTATTTTATATTTCATTTACCGAAAAGGAATAATAATTACTTTTGTTTATTTAAAAACCATAAGAGAACATTTTCTTTTGTTGGACTTCACCCAAATAAGCCGTTTTTTTTAATTTAACTTGATTTTCAATGGATCGATCTAATTATTGGATCGGACTAAAGAGGAACTAGACTCTGATCCGTGCTTAGCACGAATGTTTTTTTTATTATTAAGATAAGATTTGTAAATATTTTGAACAACAGTTTTTTTTTGTAAAAGTTTTGGAGAATAATTGTCAATTCTAACAAACAATTCAGTGTTTTTGTAGCAAGTTAATATTTTGTTTAAGTTTTTTATTTTATATTTGTTTAAGCTTATTTTTTTAACCGTAGTTTATTTGTATTACATATTTATAAAATTGTTTTTTAAATACATCAATTTGTTTTTCTTTATTTTTAATAATATTATTTTATTAAGGGATTTTTATTTTGGTTTATAGTCGTATATTTTGATTATTATGATTTCTAAATACAAAAACTATCTTGTGGTTGAATAATATTATTGTTACATTTATTGTAATAGAAAAAATATAATATAATAGATTATGTTAAATATATCGATTATCAATAATATTATTTAGTTTAAACTATTATTTCAATATTATATACTATTTTCTTATTTTAATAATAATTTATTAATTTTAATGATTATATAATTTATAAAATAATTATATATTAAATTATATAATTATATGTACCAATTGATTTAGTAACTTAATTATGCTTGATTTTATTTCTTTAAGTTAAATTTTAGTTAAGAATAATTTATAATATTTATTTTTATATTAATTTCGAAATTAATTATTATTTTATTAAATTTTTGAAAAAGATTTTCGTTAGATATGATTAGGATAGAAAAAGGAAAACAAAAGATATTTTAACATATTATGAATAAATCAAATATAAATTGTTTTACAGTTTTACCCTTAATAAAGAATACAATTCCTAATAAAATCAATGGCAAATTTCGGAAACAACATTTATGTACCATGGTCAATATCCTGTTTTAATAGGTAAGATGTTTGATGGACTAATCGATCTAATTATTAAATCCACCTCCAACAATAAGTTTCTCTCCAATTCGATGGACTGAGCGAAGCGTATGTCAGGGAAATAAATAATTGTTTGACCCAACATTCAAATCGCCGTAAGTAAAATCTTTCGTCTTTAATACTCATGTTGTCACCTTCTTTAAACATGTGGATTTCTGCATTTTTGGGTACACATCGAGTTTCCTTCTTCAACCAATAACGCTTGGATACATGTGATGGGAATTCACAGAGTTGCGTCCATTGAAAAGTAGTGTTGCGTCTCTTGGAGAATTTCCACCACTTCATATCTGTAAATATCATCATCGTTCTTATTTTTTTTACTATTCATTACCAGAAATAAATTTCAGGTACTTTCTCCTCCGAACAATCCTTTTCATTTTTGCTTCTTCTGTTTATCCTTTCTTTTTCCGTCGATATCCTTTCCAATATGTGTAATATTCGTGCCGAATCGAGTGAGAACTCTGCAAGCCTCGCAAGCCTAGACGCTTTCGAGGGCGAGTGCATTCCTTCTTCTCCGCCAACCCGTAGCTCGGGTACCATTTGCCATGTACAAGAATTGTCTCGACGTCAAGTCGAATCTCTTCTTGATAATGCTACCGACCATTTCGATGAGCATGTTCCCTTTGCTCTAAAAGCAAAATTTGCGGCCAAGGTGCCCAAATGAATACAAGAAAAGGAAAAGTGAAAGAGGCAGTTCCCTCTTATGCTGTTGACAATGAATTCGACGTCAAACGACCTGCTATGATGAGAATTCCCAGGCTCTGTTGAAAGCTCTTTCGGAATGCGAGGGCGTAAAACTTCTTATGCCTTCTGCTTCGCAGCCTCTGTGGCACACTCCTCCAAACTATGTGTGTCTCTATGAATTATTATTTCATGCGGTTACCTTCGATTCCTGTTACTGAAGGAATTGGTCGACTTTTTGCGCGAGGCTCAATATTGCATTTACACAGTTTCACCTCAGTAACAAAATGATCGTGATTGACCTTTTAGAGCTCGGCTGGTTCTTTTCATACCTCTGATAGTTGACCTCTTTGAGTATTTCGGCCAACTGAATATTCTTAATACGAAGCCGGCATGGGTTCAAGTTAACCTTCGTCCAAAGTACAAGTTGCGAGCTGGTGTGAAACCCAATAAAACTCACAATTGGCAGAGGGATTACTTATTTGTCAAAGTTGGCGATTCGTTTCCTGATCCGACAACTCCGACTTTAAACGAATGGAACCTCTTTGTTGATAGTTAATCAGATTGCTGACTACTAATTCTTCTTTCTTGTCTATGTTTTTAATAGTTCTTTTATGTGTTTAAGTTCTTCTTAATTCGAAACGGATTAACCAAGAATACTTGAACGACGTCGAAAAGAAATTTTCTGAGCTCGAAAATAAGACTTGGCTTGAATCGGAGGAGAATCAAACAAGAAAAACTTGTATGTTTACTCTGCTTGATCTCTTTACGCTGCTATATTTTTATTGTTCTTATTTTTTTCGAGATTTCGTTGCAGTATCCCAGCCAAAGACAAGACGGGAAAAACAAAGAAAGCTATTTCGAGTAGGTGATTGATTCGAAGAAGAGTTATAAATCTTTAGATGGCGATAAGGCCGATGTCTCAGACCGTTCTATTGTAGCCAAATCTAATGCTTCCCTTAGACCACAATCCAAAAGGAGAGAAGCGAGCCTTCGATGATGCTGAGAAGAAAATAACTTTCAATGCCAAAAGGCGCACTGCTGAAATCATGTTGAAGAGGTCGGAAGACGATTCCAAGGCTCTGAAAAAGAATTGAGCGACATCATCTCTTGAAGATGAGTCAGATGATCTTTCTGGTAGGCTGAAGTGGAAGTCTGCAAAGTCTTCACGTCGAGTTGGGGAAATGGCTTCCTTGACTTATACAGGCATTTCGACCACGGGACCTTCCAGGATGCCGATCTTGCATGATAGGGCGAAGAACGACCTTCGGAGAATATGAGTCATTATGAGAGCTCGGAGGCGAGTAAGCGTTTGAAGACCGGTAAATCCGTGTTGGAATGGAAAAACATGTTTTACACGCTTTGGGGCGAGAAGTTTAAGTCTCTGGATGAGTTCACTTGCGGCGAGCTTGTTGGGAATGTCCTGAAATCTATTGTACTTGCTCTAAGTGAGAGTTGTATTGTCGAGATGAGACAGTCATATAACACTGGGAAATCATAATGCTTTGCTAGAAGCCACTTATGATCAATGAGTTTAGAAATTATTGCTAGTGTTATATGATCCTACAGGGTCACACACCTAACAAACTGGACATAGAATATGAGGTCGATCATTAATGTAATGATCTAGAGAATACATATTTGATATGCATTCAATAACAAGTTTTTGAGGCTGTGTCGATCGACACACGAGGTGCATCGATCGACACAGATCGTGGTCGTGATAAAAGTTGATATATATAAGATATATACACGACTTTTACACTTAATCTAACCTAATTGACAGCCACAAAAAAACAGAAAACCTCTTGAGAGATCTGATCTCTAACGGCACTAGCATCCCATCTGTTCAGTTTGTGTGCGTGTGGATACCAGTAGAGGCACATCATTTGAGGTGCTTCAAGATCTCGATTACTTGCAAACCTTCCGCTGCTAATCTCCGGGTAACTTTGAGATCTCTTGATTCAATTACATGAACCCTTAGATCTTAGGGAATGGAATTTATACCTAGGGTTGCTAATCTGATTAGAACTGCTAGAAATTCTTACAGAGCTGATCTGGAAAATCTCGTTTGACGTCACCCCGCCTTGTAAAGTGAATCAGCTTTACAAGTCGGACATGAACCAGTCAATTTCTCCATACCTCGTCAACGTAATTATTTATTTCTTTCGTATATTTCCAAATTTGATATCCTTGATTTGTTCTTACGGATGATTTTTGTACAGGCGACCTCGATGATGAATTCATACGTCAATGACCTGAATCGGCAATTGTCGAGCCAAGGTGTCGAGGTCAAGGAGAAGCTTACAAAAAGGACGAGGAATTTGGAAGCTTCTCGCCTCTCTATGGAGCTCTCCAAGGTGAGCGTGGCAAATATGAAGAGTCAGATTTCTTTTCCTTCAGGCAAATTGGGGTTGATTTAGACTCACAACAAGGAGCTCGAAGAGCGCAATGAAAAACTAACCGCTGAGCTGGCGAATTCAAAGAAGAAACACTTCAAGGATGTGAGGGATGCGCAGAAAGCCTCGTCGATGATGATATGCGAGATCCATAACGCTCGTCGTTCCTTGACGGCTAAGTATGAATTTCTTTTCCGAGAATTAAAGAAGTCAATTGCCGCAAAGGAGGCTAAGAGCGATGCTTATATGTATATCATCCATTACACCGGGACCTTGAAGTTCCTTTGGTCACTCAGGGACTAAAAGGGGATACTCATCCCTGACGATGTCTTTCACGACCTTGAGGAGGAGAAAAAGAAGAAGTGGGATGAAAATATAGATCGGATCAATACTCTGGAGATCGGCGATGTCTTTTTCTGGTCTCGCCTTTCCAGGAGAAAACATGTGATTTCAGTATTTCTCCTTTCCTTTTTCAGCCTTAAACCCTAGTATTACCGACCGATGGTGTTGTTGCGTTTGGCGATTTTGGCAGAAACATTGGGACGATATCGAAAGATATCATTGAGATCCTTAATAGTCCTCATTGGGCTTCTCAAGTTGTGTCGATGGGAACTTCTTCGTCATTTCTTGCAATGCTTCCTTCCGTCTTGATCTCGGCAGTTCCTCCAATGGAGTTCGCTCAAGATCCTCCTCTAACGGCTTAGGCCTTTATCTCTTTCTTTATTTTTTGTAAGAATTTGTTATGGTGACAAAATCCCTTTTTATAATACTTTGTTGGGGGCAACGAGGCCCCCTTTTCTTTTTGAATATCAGAATAGTTTTTTTTTTAATCGTAATGATTTGTTTTTCTTTGCTTAACGTTTTCCATCGCAAAGTAATTTAGGGAATTTTAAAGTGTTTTGTCGTGTAGAGTAAAAAAAGCTTCATCCTTAGCTAAATCGAAAAATGGAATTTGTCTTAAGATCGATGAATTCTTGATTAAGTTTTCCAAGCTTTGAATTTGCCTGACATGTAGTTAACCGAGTAAAGACTTAACATTATGTTTTATGATAACAAAATAAATCTACAAAGCAGAGCACTCGCTTGCTTTTAATTTCCTTTATTGTTTGAACCTTGATTTTGATACAACGAGTGAAAACTGAACTTCACCATGAGCGAAGATTCCATTTTTTACCAAGAAATCGAGTGCTCTGCTTTAAAGATTTATTTTTGTTATCATAATTCAAGACGTCAATAGTTTTTATGGATAAGCGGGAGTTCGTCACATCGTCATTTGAGCAAGGTGTTGGGCTTATTCCGATAGTAGAGACTCGGCGTTTTTTCACGAGTAAAAATCGGCTTTTATTGCAAGTGATAACTCAGCTTTGGATTGCAAGTGAGGGCTCGGCTTGCAAATAAATTGATCATGGAGATTGACTCTTTTTAATTTCGTTTTGTAATCCTTTGAAGGATTTGGCAAGAAAATACTTTAGTCTTTAACTATGAGTGGTAACTGGGTTACAACTCGGCTTTGTGAGTAAATACTCAGCGACAACTCGTCTCAACGATTGGTTTTGGTCCCTTAAGAGAAGGTTTTATACTACGTGAGTGAATAACCTTGAGGGTGGTCCCGATATGTTTTTATTACGGGAATGAATAACCTTAAGGGCTCGTCTCCGTATTTTGGGCATGCATGGTATGATCTTTTTCTTTCCCTTTGGCTCGGACGCTTTGAGGAGATTTCGTTCGCGGATGAAATATAACCTTGATGTGGTATGATCCCCTCTGAGCATGTGGACTCCGTTGGAGTTGAAAATTTTACACATTGATGGTAGGTCGATGCGATGACCTTCATAGCGTGATGCCAAGGTATTCCTAGAATGGCGTTATAAATAGCCAACCTAACAAGGATGACGAACCTTGTTATAGTTTCCATTCCGTCAAAGTAGATCGGAAGATTGACTATGCCAACCGTAATGATCTCATTGCCGTCAAATCCAGTAAGTGGTTTGATATTTGGCTTGACTTGAAAGTTCTTGAATTCCGCTTTATCAAATGCTTCTTTGAAAATTACGTCGACCAAGTATCATGTGTTGACCAGTATGCGAGATATCTCGCAGTCTCCGATCAGGATATCTACTACCAAGGGATCATTATGTGGTACTTCTACTCCGATTTCGTTGGCCTTGGTAAACAATAGGAGTGTGACTTCTTTGATAAGAAGAGGATTGTTCTTGGATATCGTGGCCTTTCGTCCATATTCCTTTATCGATCGCACCAAATCCAAAAACAGCTGCAAACCATCCATAATCATATTGACTCATCGGTGAGGTTGCGGTGCCGCTCTTCCATCATCTTCCTCTTCTCGAGCTCTTCTATAAGGTTCTGTTTTAGGAAGACGATCTTCAAGTATCGTTTCTTGGTTCATTGATACCCTTTCATTTCCTTGTATGTTTGCTTCCTTCTCTTTGTTGTGATTTTTAGGTCGTCGACTTCCTCGCTCGAGGTTAACAATCTTCCCTTGTGATATTCGCACAAAGCAGTATCGTGGGAGTTTTTATTGTGATATTCACATTATGGTTTCTCTTCATTTCCTTCTTCGGCCCGGGGCTGGTCTCGAACGTACTTATTCCAGCCCTACGATCTACTTCCGACTTAATAAGCCGACGAGGATTTATTTTCGGATGGCATGTGGTTCTCTTCCTTGTGATCAAGTTGAGACTTATCCTTTCCCGCCGGTGCTTTTTGTCAAATTTGAGTACTTTTTAAAGAGTAATGTGTGCTCTTAGTTCCATGAACCCCACCGATTAGTGCAATGCATCTTCCAAGGACGTCGACTCGTTGAGATTCATTTCTTTTATGTATGATAAATCAAACCACATGGCTTCCTGAAGTGCTCTTCGAGCCGCTTTGTCCTCTACGTTAACTCTGAATACTAAGGCTTTGAAATGATCGATGAAGCTCGCATGGACTCGTCTTCTCTTTGCTTGAGGTCCCAATGGTCGGCGTCTGATGACCCGAGAGTTATGAACAAAGAGTATTGATTTAAGAATGCTTCTAAGAGCTGGCGAAAATTGTCGATCGATGTCGTTTCTATCCATGAGAACCAGCTAAGAGCCTTTCCTTTGAGGTTCTCCATGAAGTGCTGGCAAAATCTGGCGTCTCTTTCTTCATCTGAGAAGGGATTTTGACCCATTGCTATCATGAACACATTCATGAACTTAATGGGGTATATTTTCCCTTCATTAGTCTGACATTTTACTTTGTCGACATGTGGGACCCTCGTGCTCATTATCTGATGCGTGAACGGCGTCGTCTAAGCATGTTCCAATACAGTGTATGGATCTTATTAGGTATGTTTTTCATGTGGCTTACTATGAGGATTGTGGAATGTGGTGTTTTGACGGCGAAATAATTTTATGTGTTTTCAAACCTCTTTCTATGATTTTGGTTTTATGTTTTCTTGAGGGAAAGCAAAATCTAAGTATAGGGAAGTTGATATATCATGTTTTCTAAGTTTTAAGCCTTGATATAAGTCCTAATTTAGAATCTATTAGGTGTTTTTCGAGTTTTTTCAGGTATTGGCATGTTTAGAGCAGATGTGGATATTTTGAAGCTTTTTGGAGCCTTGGAGGAATTAAAGCCGACAATATGAGAGTTGAAGTCGATATTGGAGGTTGGTGCCGGTCGATACCGTGTGCGAAGGAAGAATTTCGAGAGAGATTAATGATCTTTGGAGATATTGCAAAGCGTCACAAAAGTTTTAATTATTTACATTATGACCTAAATCGTGTTTAGATCTTTAATTATGTTTTACTGCCATTTTATTAGGCTACATTTTTTATAATTTGAGATTTTGATATTTTTTAGAGCTAGTGGCTGATCCGAGACTATGTTCGTTTAAGAGAAGATTTTGAACCCCAATTTTATTAATCTATGTATATTTTCTATTCAAATATGTCTTTTATTATGATTGATATGTCTGAGTCGTTTTCTTATTTAGATTCATGCATTCTCAAAAGGGATTTTACGCTTTGTGAGGTTATTTGATTGATTAGGATTTATCATCTTATTAGTTCATCGCAATGAGTTGTTTTTAATGCTAGTTCTAGAGTGATCTACTGAAATTTAGATCATTGATTAGATAATTGAGGTGAAAGTGTGATTGAAAATCTGAAAAGAATTTAGGATGAACAATGTATTTATTCGCAAAGACATTTGGCTTAGAAAATTGTGAACAAATTGGATTATGATTTAATGCATGTTTAGAACTCTAGAATTGCAAAAAAAATTTGGATCTCTAGATTGTTAGACACAGTTAATATTCGCAATGAAATTTGGCTTGTTATAATTTCATGCTCGAGTTCTAGGACCTGCGCTCTATATGAATTATGATTATTTAGTAATCTACATCGCATAATTACCTGTGAACTTCCCTGAGTCTAATCTACATCGCACTATTTACTTGCTTTCCACCATTTTCACACCTTAGTTTAAGTTGATAACAAACAATCTATTGAGTAATATGAGGTTCATTGTTCGATATCCTACGTACTACGATTGATTTGATGTACACTTGTAGTTAGATATTATGGATTAAAAATTGACCTATCAAAAGACAACGAGGAAGCAAAGGCGCAAAGTGAAGCCTTGACAATTGACTTGGAAAGACGCCAAAAAGGACCCTGCATTTTACATGCAAATACAGTGATCTACCAAGGCCACCTACGGACAAGGACCATACACCTCGTCGCAAAGGAGGACCAGAGAGATTAACCCACTACGATGCCAAAACTCTGAAATAAATTCAAGAGGCTTTCCAAGAAAGCTAGTAGGTGATACCGTAGCTTCCCAAATATGAGAAAAACTATAGAGTAGAACCTAAACAAACTCGTAACCCTAAAAGACTAGGAGCTGAAAGCAGAAAGCTGATCAACCATTCTAAAAACAAGATCTAAACCGTGATTGCAAAAACACCCAAACACCTTAGCCGACACATATGGCAAAAACACATACAATTCGTTGCTACAATACTAACAAACTCCAAAACACTTTTCCGAGAACAAAACACTCCCTCGTAAGTTCGGAGCAGAACATATTTTCCAAATCTTACGAATGGACGCTTTGCTTAGACTAATTGCTCGGATACTCGCCAACATCTTCCTCCGAATGTGTGACTAATCACAACCCATCTTCGTAATGATAACTTAAATGTTTCTAGCCATTAACTAAATCATCGAATAAATTATAAGAAATACGAACTCGGGTTGAACTTACAAGACTCGTGTTTCGCACACTTTGGGTCGGATTAAGAAGACTTATATTTAAATGGACTCGGATCGTCCCTTTTCGGATTATTTGGAAAATAAATTTAAACCGCAGAGGGATAATTACAAAAATGGAAAGATAAACTTGAAGAAGAAAATAGGAAGATAAATTCGGGCAAGAAGAGAAAAATCCGAGCAGACAGAAAATGTCAAAGGAAATGGAATATCGGAAATCTTGCACGTGAATATCCTCGACACCGACTCGCCGCGACTATATAAGACAATGGACTTCCTACGATCAAACCATCTAAAAACCCTAGAAACTAGACTTGGACTTTTCTGTACTCCTACACTTTGTGAGATCCGGGATTCACACTAAGAATTTGTATTCGTGGATTTGGACTTTTGGATATAGAAATGGTATAGTTTCCTATGAATCAAAGACTTTATTGAGATTGATCGTCGAGATAGAACAAACACAGTCGAAAAGAGAGTACAAAGTATGGAATCGAGCTATCTAGTCGAAGTGTTCTTAGCCTAGGTTGGAATTGTTTTTGATGAGCCGCCACTTCTTCCTTTAAATAGTCTCCACTCTCATCTCTTCGTCCTGATACTTCGGCCTCGTCGTTGTAACGATCTCCGAGATTCGCGCAGATCAGTTGAACTGACGAAGACCGAGTTTCTCTATCTCCACGTCATCCTCAGCCGAGCTCGAGCTCGATCGTCTCCGGCTTCGGCGTCGTCTGGGCCTCTCTAAGGCGCTTGCTTTGCTTGGGCCCAACAAGAGAGTTGACTCTCCCGTTTATCTTTGATTCTGGAATGGGCTCGTAATTACGGGCCTTTGTCTTGTCTGGTAATGGGCCGGATTTCCTAGAGGGAAATTCAGTACCAACAATAGCCCCCCAGCCCATTGAATTCGAGAAGTCGAGGTTAATGGGCGGTGGACATTCTCGGGAAGAGGCGCATGCCTCGGATGTGACAAATCTAATGATTATTTTTGCCCCATCCGTGGATCTTGTTTTAATCCGATGGTTAGGAATGAGCGCGTGGAACGGACTGCACTGCTTTTCAGCGCGTCTGCAGTCGTTGCGTGTATTTGTTTGAGAATTTCATCTCCCACCGTAAATTTGGTTGGTAATCGACGGCTCAGGCTCGAAGGTCGCGAAGAGTCTTTTCGGGCTTTCTCTTTTGATGATGTGACCTAATTACTGCATGCTTTGCAGCCGTTGATCTCAGATCAATGGCTTGGCGAGAGGGAAGCGAGGGGTCCAAGTCATCTCGATCCTACCAGCAATTAATGCGAGTAAGGAGTCGTACGGGCGATATTGTGCTCAATCTTTGATATAAATAATCATTCGCGTTGTTTGGAGGAAGTCCTTTGCTTTCCTACTCTTAACTTGTTCGAACTTTTTCTCCCTTCTTCCTTTGTCGTTAGAGAAAAAGTTTTTCTTTCAGAAACCTTCCTTTTTTTTTATGGCTTCTAGGGATCCTGCGGGAGCGAGTACGAGTGCGGCGGCGGGGTCGTTTGGACCGCACCCGCCGTCTTCGTTAACCGTGGACCGTATCCAGCAATTGAGGGTGCTCTGCCGGATTCCGACGGAGGTCGAAATCGTCATCCCTTCTTCGGCGGTATCCCCCGAAACGGTCATAGAAGGCTACTGTTGTGCCTCCTATACGTATTTCGAAAAATGTGGGCTTTTCTTTCCCATTCCTCGCCTCGTCTTCTTGGTGCTGGCCCAACTCCAGATGGCTTTCTACCAGATGACGCCGAATTTCGTTCGGTACGTTATCGGACTCGGAGTTAGGGCTGCGGAGGAAGGGGTTGAATTCGGTGCTGAGGAGTTAATGCGGGTTTGCTCGGTGAAGCAAGATTCCCGCTTTCCGGGGTCGTACCGTCTTTCTCCCCGGTTTGGGAGGATCCTGGACGGTCTCCCGCCGAGGGAAGAGTGGAGGGACCAATATTTTTTCTTTAGGACGACTCATCACTCGGTCGGAGAGTTTGATTGCTCGGTCGTTCCCTCGCGGTGGGCTTCCGACGTTGGTGAGGCTTTCTTACTGCTATTTTGGTTATTATTTCTTGTGTCAGTTTGATCTCTGACCTGCTTCGTTCTATATCGCAGAGTTCCCTGAGTCGCTTGACCTTAATCCTGTCACGGAGGCCTTAATAGCCCGTTTGAGGAGAGGTTCCGTTAACTGGGACAGTTTCACGGCCGAGCGTGTACAGGCTGCCTTGAGGGTCAATCCAAGAGGGGTCCCACAGGGTCGGTCCCGAGCCTTTCGGGAGCAAGCCTTTCCTCCTGTACCTCGCGGGACTTCTCTGGGTCGAACCGTGCGACCTCCGCTTCGTATATTTGAGCGGGCAAGAGAAGGTGAGTTTCTGTCCGTGACATTTGGCTCGTCATTATTTGGGAAGAGTCTAAAGACTTCTCCCCTTTTTATTCTACAGGTCGTCCTTCCTCGGGCGTGGGTTCGGATGCCAGCACCCCATCTCACGAGAAACTATCTCGTAGGTCGAGGAGTCGCCGAAACGGAAAAGACCCCATAGATCTGGCAAAAAGGGTGGAGGATGGGAGTCTGAGCAATGCGCTCTTTTTTGCCATGTGTGATTCTCCTCTCCCTTTCACGGCTGTCCCCCCGAGCTCTGGGGCCCGTGACGTGTCTCCTCCCCTCCGGTCGTTCGGAGGGCGGACTCGGTTCCGTCAAGGGAGCCGGCTTTGCGCGATCCTTACCCCGGCGATCAGGACGTGGGTAGGGATCCTTCCCCCGTACCGAAGCGCCGAAGGATCGATACGGAGACGAGCTCGAGTAGTTCGAGCGAGAGTGTCGGGATGCCCCGGGGCGCGGCCCATTCGTCTAGGCGCGTCGGACCTGCAGGGGTTCCGCTTCCAGTTACTGGGGACCCGGCCTTCGGCGATTTGTATGCCAGGATGGCCGAAGCCACTGGAAAGGTATCAACCATAGTTCTTGTTTTTGCCTTTCTTTGGTAAGAAAGGTATTTGAAATTTGTGTCTTTATGTAGTTTCTGGAGGCTACGAGCGGACTTGTGGCCCAGTCCGAACGTGAGCTTCGTGAGCGATCGCGGGAGGACGAGCTCGAGGCCGCTAAGAGGTCGGCTCGTATTTTGACCGCGGAGCTGCAGGATTCTTTTGCTAGGGAGGAGGAGCTCGAGAGGAAACTGGCTCGGTATGAGGAGATCGAAGCCCGGCTATTGGTTCTCGAGAATCGCGAGGAGGACCTCTCCCAAAGGCTTCGGGCGGCCGAAGGCCGGGCGTTGGCTGCCGAAGAAACGAGTCGAGTCGCCACAGCGCAAGCTGCCCAAGATCGGATCGACCTGGAGAGAGTTCTTGCGGGGAGAAACTTCGACATAAAGGTCGCGTCCCACGAGGCGAGGAAGAAGATGAGCGGGGAATATTTAGAGATCCTTAAAGGGATCAAGGAGAAGAGCGAGAAGCGGAAGCTCGAGACCAACGCTGAGATTCGCCTCCAAGAAACCCTAGCCAATATCGAACTCATCGCGGAGTTTGCTTCCGGCGAGCTTGACTTGACTCGGGAAGTTCTGAGGTTGGCCGACCAGAAGAGGGCGGCAGTGGAAGAAATGACCGCCGCGGTGGTTTCTGACTTCAGTGTTGGCAAGTTGAACTTGCCGGCCGTGTCGAGTGACTCGGTCATTTTGGCGCACGCTCCGCCACCGGTTGTTCCCTGCCTTGATCAATATGGATCGAGCCTCCCGACTGGGATTGCGTCTACCGGTGATCAGGCGGAGGATGGAGACGAGGCTTCTTCGCGCTCGCGACAATGATGTTGCCTCTAGGGGCTCTCTTTTTTTTTTTTTTTTAATATGGAAAAACATTTATTCGCCCAAGCGGGATTTGTTCGAGGACATTGTGTCCTTCTTTTAATGAATTTCTTTTGGAGTCTTACATGCCTTAGCATAGACTTTACTGTTTTAGTACCTTCTCGGTTTGATTTTTTTTTTTTTGATAGTTCGGGTCTCTTCGAGTTTAATGTTTAAGTAAACTTACAAAGGCTCGTTGTGCGCGGAGGTCTTTCCGCGTGGTCGGTTGCTTTAACTTCGACGTTTTCGTTTAACGGGAGAGGGTGGCCCTCCAGTTCTCTCGAGCTGTATTAGGTCGGGAGAATTGACTTTAGGAGGGGCCGTTTCATGTCGCTCGAAAGGGATATTTTCATATCGCTTTGATATTTTGGAAGAGGCCATTTCAGGTCACTTGGGAAGGATAATTTCATATCGCTTTGACTTAGAAGAGATAATTTCATATCTTTCGTTTCGGGAAGGGATAATTTCATATCACTTTGGTCTTTTGGGAGAGGCCATTTCAGGTCGCTCGAAATAGGACAATTTCTTATCGTTTGCTTTGGAAGGGATAATTTCATATCAACGTAGTGGCTTTAACAGGAAGAGACGTTTGATTAGAAGACTTATTTTGATTTCACAAAGATAAGTTAGTATGACTTCGTCAGAAGTTGTCGAGCTCAGTGAGAGCTTTGTGTTTGGGGGGTGGCTGCGCTCGAAGTCGAGCTGCCTACGTACCCTTTTAGGGGATCAAGCCATTTCGTAGTTCGATTATGTTGATGTACTTCTAGTGGAAATACTTTTTGAGGTTGATGATGTTCCAAGGTCGTAGTTCGGGCTTCTGGGTTTCCACCGACTTGAGTCGGTAGACCCCGTCCTTTACGATGTCGGTGACCTGGTAAGGACCTTCCCACTTCGCTCCTAATTTTCCAGCGTGTTCTTCCTTTTTATGGTCGAACACTTTCCTTAAGACGAGCTCTCCTACTTGAAACCTCCGAGTTTTGATTCGGGAATCATAGTAGCGAGCCGCGGCTTGTTGGTAATTCTGGAGTCGAGCTAATGTGAGGTTCCTTCTTTCGTCGGCGAGGTCGAGCTCGTCAGTTATCATCTTGTTGTTAAGTTCCTCTTGTCGCGGGCATTCTTCTTTGCGAATGCTTGACACGAGAATTTCGGCTGGTACTACCGCCTCGATTCCGTAAGCTAGCGAGAAGGGAGTCTCGCCAGTGGATTTACGGGGGGTAGTCCGGTAGGCCCAGAGTACGGCTGGGAGCTCGTCACTCCAGGTTGTTTTGCACTCGTTGAGCCTTTTCTTGAGGCCGTTCATAATCGCTTTGTTGGCTGCTTCTGCTAGCCCGTTCCCTTGGGGGTAGCGTGGCGTTGAGTAAGTCAGCTTTATGTTCCAAGTTCTGCAGAACTCTTTGAACGTGTTTGATATGAACTGAGGTCCGTTATCGGTAACGATCTCGTGGGGTAGTCCATGTCTGCAAACGATGTTTCGCCAGACGAACTCCTTAACATGAACGTCCTTAATTTTCTGGTATGACTCTGCTTCAATCCACTTGGTGAAGTAGTCTGTCATCACCAATAGATGTGTGGCTTTCTTTTTGCCAGATGGGACCAGCGGTACGGCGATGAGATAGAGGAGAGTTTCTCCGACGCTTGGTGGATAATTGGGGCATGCTTTTGGCATTTATCGCACTTGTTGGAGAAAGATTCGCATTCGGCGGCCATTGTTGGCCAATAGTAGCCTTGCCTTTTGATTCGCACGGCCAATGCTCGTCCTCCGGAATGGCTTCCGCAGGATCCGTCATGTGTTTGTGTAATCACGGCTAGGGCTTGCTTCTTGTCAAGGCATTTAAGGTAAGGTCCGGAGAGGCTCCTTTTAAAGAGCTCTCCTTGTGTGACACAGTACCTCGCACTTTGCATTTTAAGTTTCTGTGCCTCCCATTTGCCATCGGGAACTTCGCCATTTGTGATGTATCGAATGATCGGAGTTCTCCAATCTTTGTCATTGTTTGGCTCAGGTCCCTGACTAGTGGATGCGGTTTGAATTGGTCCGTCGGGGACGTTCGCGACGTATATGGTGTTTCTAGGATCAAGATCATCATCAATCTCGATGATGTCGCTATTAGTGCCTCCGGGACATTCTTTGTGTTTGACATCATTTTTCACAGCGGGCCCGTCCTCTTTCAAGGACAGAGCTTTGAGAGCTATGTCGATGTTTGGTTTTTCTATCCCTTCGACTGGTATGATTCTTTTGAGGTTAGGATCTGATGTCGATGCTAATGCGGCTAGCGCATCGGCTGCAGTGTTTTCACCTCGTGGGATTCGTGTTAGATCGAAGAATTCGATCTGTTCGACCAATGTATGGACTACCCGTAGGTATGCTTCCATTCGTTCGTCTTTGGCCTCGTAGTCGCCATGATATTGGCTTGTGACCAGTTGGGAATCGCTGAAGGCATTTACTTCTTGGGCTCCTATTGCTATCGCAAGTCTAAGCCCGGCTATCAGCGCTTGGTATTCTGCCTCGTTATTCGATGCGGCGAAGCCCAATCTAAACGATTGTTCTAATACTTCACCCGTTGGGGAGATTAATTTCACTCCGACTCCAGACCCTTGTCTTGAGGAAGCTCCATCGACGTAGAGTTTCCATCTTTGGGTCGAAGTCGGGTCGAGTTCTATAGTCGGAGGGAGCTCGATTATGAAATCTGCCAGTACTTGTGCTTTTAGGCATGTTCGAGCTTTGTATTCAATGTCGTACTCGCTGAGTTCGATAGCCCATTTGACCAATCGACCTGATTGGCTTGGAGTGTGAAGGATGGTTCTCAGCGGCTGAGAGGTCATCACTATTATCGAGTGCGATTGAAAATACGGTCGGAGTTTCCGAGCCGATGTTACTAGCGCTAAGGCGAGCTTTTCCATGGCGGGGTATCTGGTTTCAGCGTCGATCAAGGTCTTACTGATGTAATACACCGGCCGTTGTTCGTTCTGTTCTTCGCGAACCAGGACTCCACTTGCTGCTGCCGTCGAGACAGCTAAGTAAAGATAAAGGGGTTCTCCTTCTACTGGTTTCGCCAGTATGGGTGGTTCGCTTAAGTCAGTTTTGAGCTGAGTTAATGCCTCTTCACACTTTTCGTCCCAAATGAACCTTTTGTTTGCTTTGAGCAAGTGATAAAAGGGTAGAGATTTATCAGTCGACCTCGAGATGAAGCGATTCAGAGCAGCTATTTTGCCGGTTAGGCGCTGGACTTCTCGCGTTGTTCTGGGAGATTTCATCTCTATGAACGTTGCGATCTGTTTGGGGTTCGCTTCGATCCCTCTTTCGGTTACTAAGTAACCGAGGAACTCTCCTGAAGGGACCCCGAATGGTAAAGCATTCTTTTAGTTGGGGGATGTGATCCTCGTACCTAGAAGATTTTACCAGCATATCATCGATGTAGACCTCCATGGTTTTGCCTAGGAGTCCTGAGAACATCTTGTTGACGAGGCGCTGGTAAGTTGCTTCTGCGTTTTTTAGTCCGAAGGGCATGACTTTGTAGCAGTACGTGCCTCGATCAGTTATGAACGAGGTCTTTTCTTGGTCTTCAGGGTTCATCAATATTTGATTGTACCCCAAGAACGCGTCCATAAAGGATAGCAGCTGATGTCCAGCGGTGGCCTCGACCAGTCAGTCGATGTGCGGGAGCGGGAAGCTGTCCTTTGGACATGCTTTGTTGAGATCCGTGAAGTCTACATAGACCCTCCACTTTCCGTTCTTTTTCTTAACCACCACGGGGTTTGCGAGCCAGTCGGGGTACTTGACCTCTCTGATCGATCCGATTTTTAATAGCCGATCGACCTCGTCATTGACGGCTTTGGACCGTTCAGGGCCTAGTTTTCGACGTTTCTGTCTTACCGGTTTGTAGGTCGGGTCGACATTCAGCTCGTGGCTGGTTACGTCGATGTTTATCCCATTCATGTCTGCTGAAGACCAGGCGAAGGAGTCGACGTTCTTTTTGAGAAAAGAGACCAGTTCGTTCTTGACTGGCTCCGATAGGTCGATTCCTATGCCAACGAGTCTTTCGGGATGAGCCTCGTCTATGCAGACCTGAGTCGTGAGGTCCTTTGGGGGTCCTATTTGACTGGGGTCGTTCGACCTTTTGGTCTGCATGGTGGCGAGCTCGTCCTCTTTTTGTAATTGCTACGCAGGGGACTTCTCGATCTGTTTGAATCCATTCATGTAGCAATGGCGGGAAATCTTTGGACTTCCGTGAATGGTTTTGATCCCTTTGGGTGTCGGGAACTTTACGCATTGGTGGTAGGTCGATGGTACCGCTTTCATGTCGTATATCCATGGTCGACCTAGGATTGCGTTATAGGGAGCTGGCCGATCTACTATGACGAACTCTGTCATTCTCCGAACTCCTCCAGCGATTACTGGGGCGAAGACAGAGCCCATCGAGTATGTCGTTTCACCAGCAAAACCTACTAGTGGCGTCTTTTCTTCTACAACCTCGGAGTCGTTGAAGTCCATCTTTTTGAACGCGTCGTAAAAGAGGACATCTATCGAACTCCCTGTGTCAATCATTATCCTTGAGAGTTCGACATCTCCCACTACTAGACAAACGAGGAGAGCGTCGTCGTGTGGTTTGTCGAGATTACTTGTCTCGCTCTCGTGGAAAATGATCTCGTGGTCTGGACCCAACATTGGGGTCTTTCCCCTTCTGTCGGTCTCGACTATTCTTTGAAGAGCTTTGATCGAATTGACCGAGTCGCGGCAAAGTTTGGAGCCACCGAAGATGAAGTCGATTCGTTTAGGGGGTATAGCCCGTACACCCCCCCCCCCCGCAGAGACGAGGGAGATTGATTCTTCGGATTCCTGAGTCGTGAGGTCCTTTGGGGGTCCTATTTGACTGGGGTCGTTCGACCTTTTGGTCTGCATGGTGGTGAGCTCGTCCTCTTTCTATAATTGCTACGCAGGGGACTTCTCGATCTGTTTGAATCCGTTCATGTAGCAATGGCGGGAAATCTTTGGACTTACGTGAATGGTTTTGATCCCTTTGGGTGTCGGGAACTTTACGCATTGGTGGTAGGTCGATGGTACCGCTTTCATGTCGTATATCCATGGTCGACCTAGGATTGCGTTATAGGGAGCTGGCCGATCTACTATGACGAACTCTGTCATTCTCCGAACTCCTCCAGCGATTACTGGGGCGAAGACAGAGCCCATCGAGTATGTCGTTTCACCAGCAAAACCTACTAGTGGCGTCTTTTCTTCTACAACCTCGGAGTCGTTGAAGTCCATCTTTTTGAACGCGTCGTAAAAGAGGACATCTACCGAACTCCCTGTGTCAATCATTATCCTTGAGAGTTCGACATCTCCCACTACTAGACAAACGAGGAGAGCGTCGTCGTGTGGTTTGTCGAGATTACTTGTCTCGCTCTCGTGGAAAATGATCTCGTGGTCTGGACCCAACATTGGGGTCTTTCCCCTTCTGTCGGTCTCGACTCTTATTTGAAGAGCTTTGATCGAATTGACCGAGTCACGGCAAAGTTTGGAGCCACCGAAGATGAAGTCGATTCGTTTAGGGGGTACACCCCCCCCCCCCCCCCCGCAGAGACGAGGAAGATTGATTCTTGAGCATAAACTTTTGGCAGGAGCCGGAGGCGGGGATTGTGCCGAACCTCCCGGGGTACCGCTCAGGTTAAGCTCGCCGAGGATGAACTCGACTCGCTTCCGCGACCCTTGAGGGAGTGTTTCGGGAGATTCCGGCTCCTTTGACCGTTCTCGTTTGTTTTGGGAGTGCTTTTTAGAGTTCGACTCCTTGGTCTGTTTGTTTTCCTTTTTGTCGGACATAGTTTCCTCCTCGACCTCGGAGTCTTTTTTGCTTTCGGATTCTTGTTTTTGAGCCTCTGCTTTAGCTCGAGTATAGCAATCCTCGGTCGAGTGCCCTCTCTTATTGTGGAAATCACAGAATTTTTCCTTGTCGAACTCGAATTTCTTCGAGCTCTTTGGGCTCTCGACCGCGTTGACGTTCCCTGACTTACGGGAATCCTTTTTCGAGTTTGAATTCTGCGGACCCGATGGGTTCCTTTCTTTCCGGTGTTTTTCCCTGAGGGCCGTGGTTTCGTCCTCGAGGCGAGCAAAGGCCGATGCGCGATGGATGGCGTCATCGAGCGTTTGGGGTTCGCGGACTGTTATTTCCTCGCGGAATCTGGTTGAGAACCATAGTCCTCGTCTTAACGCTTCTATAGCTACCTCATCTCGTGGGTTCGCGATTTTGGATTTTATTTCCTTGAATCGGTCGATGTACGAGCGAAGTGTTTCGTCGGGTTTTTGAGAGACGCCAAATAAGACTGCCTCGGTAGTCTTTTCCTCGATGAAAACGGAGTATTGTTTGAGGAAAGCCGTCATGAACTGGGTAAAGTTGTCAATGGACCTTTCTTCCAGTCCGGCAAACCATTCTAGGGCAGAACCTGATAGGTTTTCCGCGAAGAGCCTTCAGAAGGCTGGCTCCCACTCCTCATCGGTAAGGTACACCCTTGCCATCACTAGTCGGAATGCCCTGATGTGGGCTTTCGGGTCCGATTTCCCAGAGAATTCTGTAAACTTAGTTTTCTTGATCTCTCGGATTCTTGCAAACGCAATCCGATCTGTGAACGGCGTTTGTTGTGTTTCTTCGATCACTCGATCGATGTCAGGAGCCGCGCTCGTCGCCATGTGAACTTTTGAGCTCAGACTGTTAAACTGGGCTTTTGCCTGTTCAATGTATTGTCTAAGCATATCGTGTTCATCGCCCTCTGCGGGTGCGAACTGGACTTGCGCCTGTCCTGACGCTTGTTCCGGAAAAATGGGGTCGAGGAGATCGATCGTTGGGATCGACCTCGTCTGATCGACCTGTGGCGTTCGGAACTGAACTGAGTTTGATCCATTAAGGAGTCCCGAGCTCGAGGCGAAGGCAGAACCTCCTAGTTGCCTCGGTCGGGTGTTAGAGTTACTCGGGAAAGGTGGTGGCCCGGGTAATGGTCGGCTTCTTGATCCGGTTGGATCTGCGACCATTGAACTCGAACCAAATGGGGTCGGTACCGCGATAGGGGTCACTGTTGGGCGGAATCCGCTATTTGACGTATTACCGAAATGTCCCGACGTTCCCGGAGGAGTTACTACTTGGGAGAAGTCCAAGCGAGTACACGGTGGAGGACTTATGGGAGTTCGCGTTTGTCTGCCCCCTTGGCTTTGACTGGCGAGCTCTTCAAGACGGGCGTTCAGGCGCCGCTCTTGTTCTTCGAGCTGCGCTGCCAGGGAACGGTTTGCGACCTCTTGGGCCCTTGCGCTTGCCTCGTTGTTTCTCGTTCGATCTACCAACAGGCTTAACATCGAACGGATCTCGGCAAGATCGCTTGGTCCTTGCCTCTGTGGAGCGGAAGGTAGTGGTGAATTGGGTCTGGTTACTCCAGATCCTCCTCCCGGGGTGGGTATTGAGTCGTTTCTCATCCACACCCAGTTTCTGCTCGGATCATTAGTTCCTGACAAAAAGTTTGTCGGAGTCTGTCTTGTCGCGATTGTTTGAGCGACGGAGCCGGCTGGTGCCGCGGTCGTGGAGACTGAGGCGGAGCTCGTCAACACGCCGTCGGTCTGACCCATGTTCCTTACCCCGGTAGTGTTCTGAGGAGCGTTGTCGACCGTTTGAGGGCGGTCAACCGGTGGTGTGGCGCTGGGAGAGCCAGTTTGGTCGGGATTCATCTCGATCTATCGGATCTAGGATCTGATTCTTAAGATAGGAAAGGCTATAGAATGTCCCCACAGTCGGCGCCAAATGTGAGATCCGGGATTCACACTAAGAATTTGTATTCGTGGATTTGGACTTTTGGATATAGAAATGGTATAGTTTCCTATGAATCAAAGACTTTATTGAGATTGATCGTCGAGATAGAACAAACACAGTCGAAAAGAGAGTACAAAGTATGGAATCGAGCTATCTAGTCGAAGTGTTCTTAGCCTAGGTTGGAATTGTTTTTGATGAGCCGCCACTTCTTCCTTTAAATAGTCTCCACTCTCATCTCTTCGTCCTGATACTTCGGCCTCGTCGTTGTAACGATCTCCGAGATTCGCGCAGATCAGTTGAACTGACGAAGACCGAGTTGCTCTATCTCCACGTCATCCTCAGCCGAGCTCGAGCTCGATCGTCTCCGGATTCGGCGTCGTCTGGGCCTCTCTAAGGCGCTTGCTTTGCTTGGGCCCAACAAGAGAGTTGACTCTCCCGTTTATCTTTGATTCTGGAATGGGCTCGTAATTACGGACCTTTGTCTTGTCTGGTAATGGGCCGGATTTCCTAGAGAGAAATCCAGTACCAACACACTTTGTACTTTTTTTTTATCAAAATATCAATAAAAATCCTCCGGGTCTCTTTTCGTGTTTACTTTAGATTATTATGTTCCCTAAATGTTTTCTCTACAAAGACGACAGTGTGAGTTTCGACTCTCACAGTTTGATGCATCTGTGGGGAATATAATTTTCTTACACCTGAAAACCACCGATTAGCAGATCCAAATATATGGCCACCACCGAAGACAGAAAAAATTACCCAGTAGCGATAATTACTTCAGCAGATGCAGCCACAACACACGACCCTGTGACGGAAATCGCTGCAATAAACGACGTTTGATAACAGGATTTTAGAATCCTTTAGGGTATCAATTCCTCAAGCTTATCGTGTAGCTTTGAGGTACCGAACCTTTTTGGGATGGATGTGACCAATAAGAATGCACAAAACCAATCTAGACAAGTCACAATTCAAATTTCAATTCTTAACAAACTCAAGAACCAAGTTCAAATAACTAAACAATCAAATAAGAAGATATAAAACTAGAAATCAATATTAGAAAACAAGGCTATGGGCTAAGGTCAATGACTAGAACCAATTAGAGCTAACAAGGATACTAATTCAATTAACAAGATGATAATCTCAAGCAAGGAACATTAAATAATTGACTAATCCAATATCTTGGCACTAATCACTTTCCCTAATTATAAATTAAGAACAAATCCTCATTTGTGAAATAAGACAAGGCAAGCATTAAGATCAAGTTCCATTAAGCTAATAATCACTCTAAACATTCATTCCCATGAGTCAGAATATGAAAATCCCCTTAAAGACTCTATCAAGCATTTCATCGAACACATGGTGAGCAACAAAAACCAAAGGATCTAGATTAACTTGATCATGATCAACCTAGCATTAAGAACATCTAAAAGGGTGACATCAATCATAAATAAGCCCTAAGCATCCTTGATTAACCGATATGGAGGCCGATACATCTTCTCTGTTTTTTTCTTCATGACTCCTGAGCAAAAGGTATCGGCCTCCTCAACCGATATTGAGGTCGATATGGACTTCCTGCTGGCTCTTTCCTCATATTTCAAGCTTCATTTTCCATTCCTTAGCTCACCAACATTCCTTGCACCTGTAGCATACCAAAAACACTCCAAATGCAAGCCTAGGTTGCCTAATTCTAGTTCTAGATGATCCTATACTCTAAATGTAACAAAGAGCAACAAAGAATGAAGAAAGTAAGGAAAAGAAGTCAAAACATAAACAAATCACTATCCTAAATGCAATAAAAACACAAGTCTATCAATACCCCCAAACTTGAATCTTGCTTGTCCTCAAGCAAGCGTAAGACAATCAAACAATTTGGGAGAAAGGTTTGAAGGCGGGAGCTCATATCCAAAAGTTTAATCAAGATCAACAAGTTTCATTTAAAGACCATGCAACCAAGATGTAACCAAGTCAAGCTTACTCCAAGGATATAGCTGATGTAGCCCCAAGGCGGAAGCTTGAGCGATGGATTGATGGAGGGCAAGCACTGGCTTAAAAGCTCTCTTACTTGACCGAGTTGGATGGGATGGATGAATGAAATGATTGACTCTCTCAACCGGTGGGTTTGATTGACTCTCTCAATCGGTGGTGAACTAGTTCTGCTTGAGTCACACAAGCAAACCTAATCCAATAATCCTTGGAAACAATTGAATCACTCAAATGAATCCTAAGACAAAAGATCTTAACAAAGAACACTCTTTGAAGAAACTGAATAATACTTTGATTGAAAGGTTGAAAGGTGATTATTACAATAGATGATACTGAGCTTATATAAGCTTTTTACAACAGTCCTATTGACCTTGAACAAGAAACAAATCGACAATTAATGAAAACTAGCCGTTAGGCTGAAAATGGCAAGAATCCAAGCTCTTGATGATTTCCTTGTATCTGGATGGCTTTAAGGGATAAGTGAGGATCCTTGGAACAGCTTGATTGACTAATAACTCGCAGCTTGCATTCTTGGAAAGAAGCCGTTGGTGTTTGATCTCTTTCTTCTCCAAAAATGGTAAGTATGACTTCTTGAAGTTATGGAGAATCTTGTGTGGTCTTGTGCAGCTGGGGATGTCTAGACTTGATGGAAAGGAGCTCAATACACTGTAGTTTTGATAGGTAAACGTTTGGTTCTGAATTGACCTTCCAAATGTGAATGCTTCCATATATGGCAAGTCTGCTGAGCTAGTGCCGATGCTACTTCCTGAGCTAGCTGTGATGCTACATATGGTTAGCTCCTTTTCAGTATCTTCTTCTTGTGTCACCTTTTGGAGATGATTCTTCTTAGTGGTATGCTGATGATGAGCTGAGCTAGATGTCTTGACCTTGGTCTCCACTTGAGCTAAGATAAGCTCATACGCCTTGTTGGATCTTCTCGGCTCTATAATCTCTTCTCCATGTGTTATGATTCCTCCTGGGTCATATGCCTTCTTAGGATTGATTGTTGGATGTATAATCAATCCTATGCCTTTTGTTGGATCAGAACTCATTGTGGCCTTGAATTCTCTTGGTCTCCTTGCTCTACTTGACGTAGTGGTTGAGTCAGTGATTGAGTCAGTGAGCGCCTGGTTTGGTTTGGTTCTGATGACCGCATCATACCCTCCCTCTTCAAGAAGTTTTGACCTCAAAACTTGATAACCTGCACATAGATAAGTCAAGTTAGTCCAGTGAAGTGAATGAGGGTTTAGAATATTACCTTGGGAATCATTTTGATTCCGATTGGGTTGTGGAGCATCCGGTGGTTCTTCTTTGAGTAGATAGGACAACAATGCTCCTCATCTTTGAGCTGGTGTGACGCCTCCTTTTCTTATCTTGCTTCTGCTCTCTTTAAGACCTGAAATATTCTCAACACTTTGGCAAAGAGACAAGTGCATTATGGGCATCTTATCAAATAAATATCGGTTTAAATCATTTTCCTTAGAGTCATCTTCATGTGCTACTGATATCTCATCCTCTTGTAAGTTTAACAAATCTTTTAACACAGCTGTTGAGTCATGAGAAATGAAATGGATCAAAGAAAGACTCACAATGTTATTTGATGTAGTGTCCTCGCTTTGGTCTGGTGGCTCTTCCTTGATCTCCCATTTGGCCTTATCTTTAGATCTAATCCCTGTCTCAACACTTGACTCAAGAAACAAGTGCATCATACCAGTGGCTTGACAATCAGTGTTAGGCACTTTAAGTTCAGAGATAACCTCATGTTTGGTTGAAGCATAATATACTTCAAGCCTTGGATTTGCTTGTGGCTCATGTGTGGAAACATGGCTCGGTTTTGGTCTCTCTCTCAAGACTCCTTCTGCCCTTGGCTTCTTGATCTTTATCAGACCTGTACCTAAGTCAACTCTTAAGGGAAAGAGCAAGTGAATTATATCTGAGTTTGAGACTTTAAAAACAGGTTGCACAAGGTTGGAGCTTACCATTATGGATGTGACAAGCTGGTTCAAAGTCGCATCTCTCCTGGTGCATGTACTACTAGAGGTTTTATGCTCTAGTTCATCATTAGTTGAAGCTCCATGAGCTTCTTCACCTTGATTCCTTTGTATTGATGTTCCTGCCCGAAACTTGACTCCATGACCTATACCTTTCTCAAGTTCTTTTGGACAAGACAAATGCATTATCATATCCTTGGAATCAGTATGAACATTTTGAGTAAGATATTGATTTACCTTGTCTCGCTCATGTCTTGGTACAACAGTCATGATGGTACCTTGAATGTACTCTTGTCCTTTACTTGCTTGTGGATCATGACATTGATGTTGCTCCACTTCTTCTTTGGCACCTAAACTTTCATGAACCTTTTGGTCCAGAGACAAGTGCATCATAACAGTGGTTTGACAAACAAGTTTATTCACTTTAAGTTCAGAATTCACCTTGTTTGCTTGCACTCTTCTGTTGTTGTCTTGCTTGGTTTCCTCTTTCGCGGTCTCCTTTGAACAAGTAAGGTGTAAGAATTGATTTTCTTCACCTTTGCTTATATGCCATTCTCCTTGTCTTATTCCTGCATCAAAACTCTTTGGCAAAGACAAGTGCATGAGTCTTGAATTGGAAATTAAAATATCAGATTGCACAAAACTATCATTTGTGTTAGTTACTTCCAATTTCAACTCTGATGTTATATCTTTGAACAACTTCTTAGATGGACAATTTGCAGCAAAATGCCATCTTTTATGGCACTTATAACAGGTTGACTCTTTGGAATTTACAAGGTTAGAACACTTACCTTGTGTTGGCATGTCTAGGAGCTTGAGTGAGGCATCAAAGCTGGATCCGGTTGAATTGGGTGAGGCTCTGTGGCTCTGCTTCTTCTCTTGCTTCTCCTTCAGGATTTCGTGAGTGTGTTCTACTGGTGCAAATCTGAAGGTGGGAAACTCATTAAATGGTTTAGAGGCTGCTGGTTGCTTTTCTCCTCCTTTGGCCTCTTGTGGTACTAGCTTTTCACCATTTGATGTTGTAGTCCTCTTTCTTGGACAGTCCTTAGCAACATGATCCCTGCTCTTACACTTACAACACATTAGTTCTAATGTATTCTTAGAGACAGAGAACTTACCTTGATACTTTGTTTGAGAGCTATTGGCATCTTGCACAAGTTTAGGAGTTGATGATCTCTTCGGTGGATAAGTAGTTTTGTTCGGTGAACAATACTTCTCCCACATGCTCAACTTTAAGTCATCCCATGTTCTGATCTTTGGCTCCTTGTAGTACCATCTCTCATACTCTTCCTTGCTCCACCATCTTAGAGCCTCTTTGGTGAGTTGTCCAAGTGCTATATGGAGTCGCTCTTCATTAGGAACACAATAGTAGCTAAAGTACTCTTCCATGTTGCTTTCCCAATCTATGTAGCTTGCTTTACCTCCTGGATATACAAAGAATTCAGGTCCATAATAATAATATCCATCATCCCAAATTAACCTGACTTTTGACTTGTAGGTGGCATGGAATGTTGCACGGCTTGAGTCACTCCCTGATTTTCGTTGGGAAGCCCTTGGTGGATGTGACTTTGTCGTCCTTGTTCTCCAAGGTTGGTCTGGTGGTTTAGGCTCCACATAAGTAGCTCCTGGTGCATTCCCAAGTCCATTCTCTTATTGTTGTTGTGTAGGATGAGACTTCTCTAGCTGGGTCAGATGCTCACTCATGCCTCTCAAGACTTCAAGAAGCTGATTCATGGTGATCTGATCAGCAGCTGCTCCTTCTCCCATGTCTGAGCTAGTTCCTGAAACAATTCAAATTAAAAGAGTATCAATGGGTTCGAAGTGATTTGAATGAAAATTGAAAACCTTCCTTTTTTTGTAAATTTTCTACTTCCTTTAAAAACTCCACACGGTTTTGGTATATAAGGAAAACTAAATTTTCTAAATCAAGAGGAGCCTCTTTTAAAAGTTTTGAAATCTAAGAGTAACAAAAATAGAAAGAACACTTTTTTTTGGCTTTTGGGGTTTAAGAAATCGAAACAATGAAAACCTTTTTTTTCTTTTAAACTTTTTGGAAACAACTAAAAACAGAGAAATAGAAAGAAACACAAAACAAACTTCTTCTTTTTTTTTTGAACTTTTGAAACAAGCTAAGAACACTTAAATAGAAATCAAAGAAACACAAACTTGAACTCTTTTTCTTTTTGGTTTTGGAGTTTTTCAAACAAAAATACGAATGCAAACAAAATCAGAGAAATAGATGAAAAATGAAAACAATTTTTATGAGTTTTTATTTTAAAATAAAATAAAACAAAACTGGTTGCAATAAACCGAAAGGTAAAGGATAGAATACACCTGATGTAGGAACCTTTCGGCTCTGATACCAGATGATGTAGCCCGGAGGCGGAAGCTTGAGCGATGGATTGATGGAGGGCAAGCACTGGCTTAAAAGCTCTCTTACTTGACCGAGTTGGATGGGATGGATGAATGAAATGATTGACTCTCTCAACCGGTGGGTTTGATTGACTCTCTCAATCGGTGGTGAACTAGTTCTGCTTGAGTCACACAAGCAAACCTAATCCAATAATCCTTGGAAACAATTGAATCACTCAAATGAATCCTAAGACAAAAGATCTTAACAAAGAACACTCTTTGAAGAAACTGAATAATACTTTGATTGAAAGGTTGAAAGGTGATTATTACAATAGATGATACTGAGCTTATATAAGCTTTTTACAACGGTCCTATTGACCTTGAACAAGAAACAAATCGACAATTAATGAAAACTAGCCGTTAGGCTGAAAATGGCAAGAATCCAAGCTCTTGATGATTTCCTTGTATCTGGATGGCTTTAAGGGATAAGTGAGGATCCTTGGAACAGCTTGATTGACTAATAACTCGCAGCTTGCATTCTTGGAAAGAAGCCGTTGGTGTTTGATCTCTTTCTTCTCCAAAATGGTAAGTATGACTTCTTGAAGTTATGGAGAATCTTGTGTGGTCTTGTGCAGCTGGGGACGTCTAGACTTGATGGAAAGGAGCTCAATACACTGTAGTTTTGATAGGTAAACGTTTGGTGCTGAATTGACCTTCCAAATGTGAATGCTTCCATATATGGCAAGTCTGCTGAGCTAGTGCCGATGCTACTTCCTGAGCTAGCTGTGATGCTACATATGGTTAGCTCCTTTTCAGTATCTTCTTCTTGTGTCACCTTTTGGAGATGATTCTTCTTAGTGGTATGCTGATGATGAGTTGAGCTAGATGTCTTGACCTTGGTCTCCACTTGAGCTAAGATAAGCTCATACGCCTTGTTGGATCTTCTCGGCTCTATAATCTCTTCTCCATGTGTTATGATTCCTCCTGGGTCATATGCCTTCTTAGGATTGATTGTTGGATGTATAATCAATCCTATGCCTTTTGTTGGATCAGAACTCATTGTGGCCTTGAATTCTCTTGGTCTCCTTGCTCTACTTGACGTAGTGGTTGAGTCAGTGATTGAGTCAGTGAGCGCCTGGTTTGGTTTGGTTCTGATGACCGCATCAATAGCCCTACTCATCAAGGCCAATTTTCTAATCCCATTTCTAAACTTACACAAGAATTCAAATCAACTAGCTCTTTGAAATTGATTAAGCAATTCAAGTGGATCCTACTCACGACAAAGTGTTCAAACTTGTTTGGCAAGGGTTAAGGTTTTGAGATAAAGAGGATCTCAATCAAGAAGAGGGGTTTCTCCATATCCATTTAGGTTCTCTCAAGAAGAAATGAATGAGCTTATGGTAAAAGGCTAAGAGTATAGAAGCAATTGGCGCATACTAGAATCGATTTCCGTCTACCCATTTCCCCAATGACTTCTACTCTCACTCTAGCCCACCTAGTTTGAGTTTACCCTTTATCAAAGCTATTTTTGCCTCATCCCTCTTTTTCAATCAAAACACTTTACAAGAAACTCCCCAAGGATCATTCAAAACTTTTCGAAACAGTGGCAAATTTCTTCTTTCAACTTAGCTCAAATTCTCTTTTCTTTAGCAATGGTCTCTCTCTTTTTCATAAACTTTATTTTCTTTCTTTAAGTTGAGCACTTTGGCTTCTTTCCATTTCAAAACTTGAGACACTTTTATTTTTTTTTAAACACATAAGAGCTTTTTTTTTAAACACCTTTGCCAACAAACATAAGATCCCATTCAAAATCCATTTATTTCTTTCCCTTTCCAAATCATTTCCCCCAAACTTTAATCCTAGCCTAATGCAAGCTAAAGATAGTCAAGATTGCATCTACACGGAAATTTTCTTCTAGTCGCCTCAAACTCAACACCATTTACCTAGCTCATTCCAAGGCCTACCTCTCAAAAGAGTGTTTATGGGCGGAAAGAAAGATGGTGAAAGGCGTGGAAACTATTCAAGCAAGCAAGAGCGGTAAAAGGGAAAAGAATGCTTGCATATTTTGGAGGTATCCACGAGTTTAAAACACTAAGAAGGAGCAGGATAATTACAAGTCAAATTAGGGTTCTCACTTTAAATAGAACTAGCTTCAATTCACAACTTGCTTCAGTTTTAAAACAAGGCTAAAGGTTAGCGTTCCAAGCAGCGTTCGTTCTAACTTTCATGCTTAACTCGGGTTACAATCCTAGTGCAATCACATAGCTTGAAAGCTAGCATTTGAAACAAGTTTCACCCAATTAAACTTTACAAGGAAATTAAATCATTACTCCCTATGAAAAAACAATCTATATGATGCAACTAGACTCGATCCTACGATGCTATTGCAACTAAATGCTTTCTTTTTGAAACGATTTTTTTGAAATTTTTCGATTTTTTTGGATTTTCTATGCCTTAAGTGAAATGCATGAGACTCAGAGTGCAAAAGAGAAAAATAAGATCAAACGAAAATCGTGATTAGCAACTGGTCCTTCCCCCAAACTTAAATCACACAGTCCGTTGTGTGAAAGAAGCGAGGAGGAAAGACCGAAAACAAAGAAAATGCCATGAAAGAAAAGAAAAACGAAATATGTACAAGGGTGGAGTGTTACCTGGTCTAGTTGTGGTGGGAAGGAGATGAAGATCTTCCCATGGAGTATGTTGGGTTTGAGGATGAGCAGTTGAAGTCGATATTGGAGGTTGGTGCCGGTCGATACCGTGCGCGAAGGAAGAATTTCGAGAGAGATTAATGATCTTTGGAGATATTGCAAAGCGTCACAAAAGTTTTAATTATTTACATTATGACCTAAATCGTGTTTAGATCTTTAATTATGTTTTACTGCCATTTTATTAGGCTACATTTTTTATAATTTGAGATCTGATATTTTTTAGAGCTAGTGGCTGATCCGAGACTATGTTCGTTTAAGAGAAGATTTTGAACCCCAATTTTATTAATCTATGTATATTTTCTATTCAAATATGTCTTTTATTATGATTGATATGTCTGAGTAGTTTTCTTATTTAGATTCATGGATTCTCAAAAGGGATTTTACGATTTGTGAGGTTATTTGATTGATTAGGATTTATCATCTTATTAGTTCATCGCAATGAGTTGTTTTTAATGCTAGTTCTAGAGTGATCTACTGAAATTTAGATCATTGATTAGATAATTGAGGCGAAAGTGTGATTGAAAATCTGAAAAGAATTTAGGATGAACAATTTATTTATTCGCAAAGTTATTTGGCTTAGAAAATTGTGAACAAATTGGATTATGATTTAATGCATGTTTAGAACTCTAGAATTGCAAAAAAAATTTGGATCTCTAGGTTGTTAGACACAGTTAATATTCGCAATGAAATTTGGCTTGTTATAATTTCATGCTCGAGTTCTAGGCCTGCGCTCTATATGAATTATGATTATTTAGTAATCTACATAGCATAATTACCTGTGAACTTCCCTGAGTCTAATCTACATCGCACTATTTACTTGCTTTCCACCATTTGCACACCTTAGTTTAAGTTGATAACAAACAATCTATTGAGTAATATGAGGTTCATTGTTCGATATCCTACGTACTACGATTGATTTGATGTACACTTGTAGTTAGATATTATGGATTAAAAAATTGCCCTATCAAAAGACAGCGAGAAATCAAAGGCGCAAAGTGAAGCCTTGACAACTGACTTGGAAAGACGCCAAAAAGGACCCTGCATTTTACATGCAAATACAGTGATCTGCCAAGGCCACCTACGGACAAGGACCATACACCTCGTCGCAAAGGAGGACCAGAGAGATTAACCCACTACGATGCCAAAACTCTGAAATAAATCTATGAGGCTTTCCAAGAAAGCTAGTAGGTGATACCGTAGCTTCCCAAATCTGAGAAAAAACTATAGAGTAGAACCTAAACAAACTCGTAACCCTTAAAAGACTAGGAGCTGAAAGCAAAAAGCTGATCAACCATTCTAAAAACAAGATCTAAACCGTGATTGCAAAACACGCAAACACCTTAGCCGACACATATGGCAAAAAAACACATACAATTCGTTGCTAAAATACTAACAAACTCCAAAACACTTTTCCGAGAACAAAACACTCCCTCGGAAGTTCGGAGCAGAACATATTTTCCAAATCTTACGAATGGACGCTTTGCTTAGACTAATTGCTCGGATACTCGCCAACATCTTCCTCCGAATGTGTGACTAATCACAACCCATCTTCGTAATGATAACTTAAATGTTTCTAGCCATTAACTAAATCATCGAATAAATTATAAGAAATACGAACTCGGGTTGAACTTACAAGACTCGTGTTTCGCACACTTTGGGTCGGATTAAGAAGACTTATATTTAAATGGACTCGGATCGTCCCTTTTCGGATTATTTGGAAAATAAATTTAAACCGCAGAGGGATAATTACAAAAATGGAAAGATAAACTTGAAGAAGAAAATAGGAAGATAAATTCGGGCAAGAAGAGAAAAATCCGAGCAGACAGAAAATGTCAAAGGAAATGGAATATCGGAAATCTTGCACGTGAATATCCTCGACACCGACTCGCCGCGACTATATAAGACAATGGACTTCCTACGATCAAACCATCTAAAAACCCTAGAAACTAGACTTGGACTTTTCTTTACTCCTACGCTTTGTACTTTTTTTTGATCAAAATATCAATAAAAATCCTCCGGGTCTCTTTTCGTGTTTACTTTAGATTATTATGTTCCCTAAATGTTTTCTCTACAAAGACGACAGTGTGAGTTTCGACTCTCACAGTTTGATGCATCTGTGGGGAATATAATTTTCTTACACCTGAAAACCACCGATTAGCAGATCCAAATATATGGCCACCACCGAAGACAGAAAAAATTACCCAGTAGCGATAATTACTTCAGCAGATGCAGCCACAACACACGACCCTGTGACGGAAATCGCTGCAATAAACGACGTTTGATAACAGGATTTTAGAATCCTTTAGGGTATCAATTCCTCAAGCTTATCGTGTAGCTTTGAGGTACCGAACCTTTTTGGGATGGATGCGACCAATAAGAATGCACAAAAACAATCTAGACAAGTCACAATTCAAATTTCAATTCTTAACAAACTCAAGAACCAAGTTCAAATAACTAAACAATCAAATAAGAAGATATAAAACTAGAAATCAATATTAGAAAACAAGGCTATGGGCTAAGGTCAATGACTAGAACCAATTAGAGCTAACAAGGACACTAATTCAATCAACAAGATGATAATCTCAAGCAAGGAACATTAAACAATTGACTAATCCAATATCTTGGCACTAATCACTTTCCCTAATCATAAATTAAGAACAAATCCTCATTTGTGAAATAAGACAAGGCAAGCATTAAGATCAAGTTCCATTAAGCTAATAATCACTCTAAACATTCATTCCCATGAGTCAGAATATGAAAATCCCCTTAAAGACTCTATCAAGCATTTCATCGAACACATGGTGAGCAACAAAAACCAAAGGATCTAGATTAACTTGATCATGGTCAACCTAGCATTAAGAACATCTAAAAGGGTGACATCAATCATAAATAAGCCCTAAGCATCCTTGATTTACTCTAATCAGCCCTAATCTACCTAACCCATAAACCTTGATGAAGACTACTCACTAATCATCCTATGATTAACAAAACCCATGAAGATAGTGTTAATCATGAAGATTAGAGAAAGATAGAAAGATTAAGAGAAGAAATCACAAAGGAAAAATACTTAGATTAAACAATGATTCAAAGTTGTCTTACAAAAGAGTTTTTGGAAACAAAACAAGCTTAAGAACAATAATAAATAGGTTTTTGGCCTTATACAGTGAGTATGGGGCGAACCGGGTCAACCCGGAATAAACCGGGTGTTGACCCGGTTAACTTGGATCCAAGTGAAAAAACTGGGAAATGTATCGGCCCACCTAACCGATATGGTGGCCGATACTTTCTGTCTGTTTAATCTCTTCATGCTGCGTCAAGGGAGCATATCGGTCTGGCCAACCGATATGTTGGCCGATATGAAGTCTATGTGCAATCTAGGATTTCTATCCGAGGAAATGTATCGGCTGGCTTAACCTATATGGAGGCCGATACATCTTCTCTGTTTTTTTCTTCGTGACTCCTGAGCAAAAGGTATCGGCCTCCTCAACCAATATTGAGGCCGATATGGACTTCCTGCTGGCTCTTTCCTCATCTTTCAAGCTTCATTTTCCATTCCTTAGCTCACCAACATTCCTTGCACCTGTAGCATACCAAAAACACTCCAAATGCAAGCCTAGGATGCCTAATTCTAGTTCTAGATGATCTTATACTCTAAATGTAACAAAGAGCAACAAAAAATGAAGAAAGTAAGGAAAAGAAGTCAAAACATAAACAAATCACTATCCTAAATGCAATGAAAACACAAGTTCCCCCAAACTTGAATCTTGCTTGTCCTCAAGCAAGCGTAAGACAATTAAACAATTTGGGAGAAAGGTTTGAAGGCGGGAGCTCATATCCAAAAGTTTAATCAAGATCAACAAGTTTCATTTAAAGACCATGCAACCAAGATGTAACCAAGTCAAGCTTACTCCAAGGATATAGCCCTACTCATCAAGGCTAATTTTCTAATCTCATTTCTCAACTTACACAAGAATTCAAATCAACTAGCTCTTTAAAATTGATTAAGCAATTCAAGTGGATCCTACTCACGACAAAGTGATTAAACTTGTTTGGCAAGGGTTAAGGTTTTGAGATAAAGAGGATCTCAATCAAGAAGAGGGGTTTCTCCATATTCATTTAGGTTCTCTCAAGAAGAAATGAATGAGCTTATGGTAAAAGGCTAAGAGTATAGAAGCAATTGGCGCATACTAGAATCGATTTCTGTCTACCCATTTTCCCAATGACTTCTACTCTCACTCTAGCCCACCTAGTTTGAGTTTACCCTTTATCAAAGCTATTTTTGCCTCATCCCTCTTTCTCAATCAAAACACTTTACAAGAAACTCTCCAAGGATCATCCAAAACTTTTCGAAACAGTGGAAAATTTCTTCTTTCAACTTAGCTCAAATTCTCTTTTCTTTAGCAATGGTCTCTTTTTCATAAACTTTCTTTTCTTTCTTTAAGTTGAGCACTTTGGCTTCTTTTCATTTCAAAACTTGAGACACTTTTTTTTTTAAACACATAAGAGCTTTTCTTTTTAAACACCTTTTCCAACAAACATAAGATCCCATTCAAAATCCATTTATTTCTTTCCCTTTCCAAATCATTTCCCCCAAACTTTAATCCTAGCCTAATGCAAGCTAAAGATAGTCAAGCTTGCATCTACACGGAAATTTTCTTCTAGTCGCCTAAAACTCAACACCATTTACCTAGCTCATTCCAAGGCCTACCTCTCAAAAGAGTGTTTATGGGCGGAAAGAAAGATGGTGAAAGGCGTGGAAACTATTCAAGCAGGCAAGAGCGGTAAAAGGGAAAAGAATGCTTGAATATTTTGGAGGTATCCACGAAGAAGGAGCAGGATAATTACAATTCAAATTAGGGTTCTCACTTTAAATAGAGCTAGCTTCAATTCACAACTTGCTTCAGTTTTAAAACAAGGCTAAAGGTTAGCGTTCCAAGCAGGGTTTGTTCTAACTTTCATGCTTAACTCGGGTTACAATCCTAGTGCAATCACATAGCTTGAAAGCTAGCATTTGAAACAAGTTTCACCCAATTAAACTTTACAAGGAAATTCAATCATTGCTCCCTATGAAAAAACAACCTATATGATTCAACTAGACTCGATCCTACGATGCTATTGCAACTAAATGCTTTCTTTTTGAAAAGATTTTTTGAAATTTTTCGATTTTTTTGGATTTTCTATGCCTTAAGTGAAATGCATGAGACTCAAAGTGCAAAAGAGAAAAATAAGATCAAAAGAAAATCGTGATTAGCAACTAGTCCTTCCCCCAAACTTAAATCACACAGTCCGTTGTGTGAAAGAAGCGAGGAGGACAGACCGAAAACAAAGAAAATGCCACGAAAGAAAAGAAAAACGAAATATGTACAAGGGTGGAGTGTTACCTGGTCTAGTTGTGGTGGGAAGGAGATGAAGATTCTCTCATGGAGTATGTTGGGTTTGAGGATGAGCAGGATGGTGTCCTCATTGCCCTTCTCTTTCGCCTACTCATCTCGTGGCTGGAGTGGCGGTGAGGCTTGTAGTAAGTTTCGTCAGCCATGCGTGAGGCCTGTTCGAGCTCATGTCCAGCCATGGAGTATCTTGCCTGCTCCATCTCTGTCTCCTCAACCAAATGATCAGTTTCTCCGATCACTTCCTCAGTGGCTGCCCGGATTTCCTCATCCAACTCAGTGGGAACTGCCCTTGCTGCCTCAGCTTGTCTCGAAGTGCCACCGCTCTCTTTCCTTCCAGTTAGAAGCTTCAACACCTTGGTAACCTTCTTCAAGCAACTAGCGAACTTCTTTATGTTTTTACCATGCCACTTGCTTTGCCTTTGAAGGTCCCGGTTCTGATCCCTTAGTGCACAGACAGTCTTGTTTGCAATGGGATCATCCAAGGGCTCAATGTAGTAGCGGTGCAACCTATACACCCCAGCAAGTGCTTCTGGCGACTCAGAACCGGCTGCACTTCCTCTTCGCGGTACGCGGTAGAAATTTGATGTTAGCCGGATCATCAAAGCTCGTAATAGCGGTGTTCGGGAGCAGATACCTCTCTTCATACTCGGTATCTGAACACATCCGGTAAAAGGACGCCCCGGAGGTCCGGTACCTAGAAAATGGTTCCTAGTCAGCTGAGCCAAGTCCAACCATCCTACCGTCGTAGGCTGTCTAAATGTGTGCGGATCAAGTGATCCTTCCAGCTTGATTCCCTTGGCCTTGAGTATCGGTGTGATCAATCCGCCCATTTTGAATTTGGGATCAGAATCCCTGTGAGACATTGCCCAATCCATGTGATTACTGAACTGTTCTACCAGTATAGCAGCCATGCTTGGTTTACGCGGTACAGGTGGTATCGTCGTACCATCGGGAAATGTGCGCAAAAGAGGTTGCAATCCGATGTACATCAGCTTCATCTCCACTTCAGTTACTTGGGATGTCTCTTTCCTTGCAAACATGGTGTGAGCCAGTGCCTTGTGAACATACCGGATGGCAGGATGTCGGATCCTCGCGGACTTCATCAACCCTGCCTTATACTTCCCATCAGCTATCATGAACCACATCTCCCTGAGATAATTCATTTCAATTGTAATGAGGGTCCCTGGTTGTGCACCATCGTCCGCGAATCCAAAGAGGGCGCTTATTTCCTCGAAAGTCATGATGCACTTCTTCTTTCCCATTGTGAAGTCTATCTTCCCAAGACTCACTTGCCCCCTTGCAGCTGCCTTTGTCACATTGAGCGTTCCTTTCATGTTTGCAAGGAATTGGCAAGCCGAGCTCTGATATCCGTCACTGGAAATGCTGAAGAAGTGCTTAAGCCCCATGTTCTCTACAATCGCGTTGTAGTCTCCCAATATGCCAAGAGCTTATAAACTCTGGAAGTGAGGGTACCGGGTTGACCAAAATGGTATCTTCGTCAGCTTGGCCATGTACTCAGAAGGAGAATAGTGATTTGCAGGCTTAGGAAGATACTTCACTGTAACCGCAGGTTCTTCCTCCTCAACAGCGATACCCTTTCCTCTCGAGGAAGCTCCTTCATCCTGTCTCGGTGCCTTGGCCTTTGGTTTCGGATTTGCGGATGCTCTAGTCATTGTCATACAAGAGAACACTCAAAGAAGGAGTAAGTACTTTTAAAAATTCATCAACACAAGAGGATAGCATCAACCCAATCAAAACATCTCGGTTATCAATACCAACAATACGCCAATTCAATTCAATGATCAAGAGATACGATGCTTGGCCAAATTTCAAAAAATTTCATTGTTAAGCGATCAAGCATGCTAAGACAACTCAACATTAATCAATTCAATGCTTTCTAGCGCAAAATTCATCACCAACTCAATCACTTTCATTCACAACTCAAGTACTTGATCATAAACTCCCAAATTTGCATTTTCAAAAATTTTGTGAAACAAAACTCAAGCAAATCAAGTAGTCTCACTCAAGCTAGTCATAAACAACCTATTGCAACTTTAGGAAGCATCAAATCAAGTTTCCCCCAATATTTCCGAAATTCCAATTTCTCAAGAACCAGAATTCACCAAAAATAAAATTCCTTCAATCCTAGGGCGAAATTGGCTATGGGCATTCATGCAAACACATATGGGGAAGGTTCTCATGCATTATCAACAAGAATCAAGGCCTAAATTCGAAGTTCATAAATTTGCATTTTTCAAACTCGAAAATCACTAAGGGATTTGAGAGTTTTAGATTGATTTCTTGATGAAAGGATGGAGTAGACAATGAGAGAGTGCAAAAGAGCTTTAGAAATCGCAAAAAATGAGCCTGGAATCGATGAAAACGGATTGAAATTGAGAGAGATGAGAATTGGAGAGCTTGTAAGAGTTTCTTGTTGAAATAGGATTGAAATCGCAAAATAGGGAGAGAGAGGAGCGTGAGGGAGGAGAAAACAAGAGAGAAAATGGGTCTCATTCGGTCAAAATCGATTTGGTTGGTCAAAATCCGGTTAAGACCGATTTGAAATCGGTTTGGGATAGGAGCACTTACCTGGGCGAAGACGTATCGGCCTGGCCAACCGATACGCCAGCCGATATCTTTTCTCGGTTTATTTTCGGCCAACTTGGTGAAGGTACGTATCGGCCTGGCCAGCCGATATCGTGGCCAATACATTCTGTCGGTTTTTCTCCTTTTCACTCGAAAAAATGAGTATCGTCCTGGCCAACCGATACGTCAGCCGATATCTTCTTTCAGTTTTTTCCTCGGCCAATCTCGCGAAAGTCCGTATCGGCCTGGACAACCGATACGGATGCCGATACTTTCTCTCTGCCCATTTCGACCGCTTTCGTCCAAGATGTATGATAGGTGTAGTTTTAACCCTATTCTAACTGCAAGTGCACAGTGATGTAGTTGTAGTACTTAGGGTATCGAATCCACAGGGACTCCGGTCAACGATAGATAAGAACAGAAGTGATTAAACTAGGAGAAAGCAGAGGTGATTAAACTAAAAGCAGAGCAGAAAATTAAATCAGTAGCAGGAGTGGTTTGTGAGCAAGGAAGCGGAGCGTTAGGTTTCAGGAGTTCTCAGGAAATCAGGAACGCAAGCAATCAATCTATCTAGATCTAATCAATAACTGTTCTAGAACTCAAACACAGATATAGAACTAACCAAATTCCTTTGCGATAATTCTCTAAGTATAAGTGCAGCAAAACAAACTTTCGTTTGCGAGAACTAACAGATTAGGCCAGCATTAATTCCAAGTTTGATATGTTCACAATTAACCTAAACCAAACTTTCGTTTGCGAGAAGTTTAATTGCTCATCTAGGTTCTTTCTAGCTAAATTAACCAACTTCCGCTGCATTAATCAGCCTAACATCATAATTCTGATTAGCTACTTTAGATTAAGCATTAAGAACAACCTAAACAAAGAACTAGCAGATATGAATCCCTACAGATTGATTTAAACTATAGTTCCATGAAATCCCTAATGAGAATCCTTCAACCTAACAAGTAAACTACTCAGACATGTTCATCGAGACAGAAAATATCATAAGTAGAAAACCAAATATCATTAAACAGAATAATCAACAGGGGTTCGAAATCAAGTCTCTTTCGAGAACAAGATCAGCCCCCTAAGGCTCTCTGAAATAAAATAAAACTAAAGTAAAGCGTTGCCTAAACAATGGCTTAAGAACCCTAATATATTGGTCTAAAGTTGGCTGGGGGTCTTTTTGCAAGTCTGGGAAGTTTCTGGGCAAAAACTGTAATTTCTGGAAAATGCAGATTTTTGGGCTCAGAACTGCAACGACAGTTGCACAGACTGCAACGATCGTTGCACTGCGAAAACGCAGCCAGTGAACTCTGTGAAATCTCTAAGTAGTGCAGAATTGCTCCAAATGCTCCCAAAACGTCCAATTAGGCTCCAGATGTCCTTAAACCTGTAAAACACCTAAAAAGACTCCAAAACATAGTAAAAGACTCGATAAATAACACATATACCATGGTTAAAAACCCTAAAATTCATGGTATATTAACTCCCCCACACTTAGCTCTTGCTTGTCCTCAAGCAAGTAAAGAACCAAAGCATAAGAAAAGAAGTTTGAAAACACAGAAACTCATTTCGTCTTAGGAACTTTCGCATTCACATTCACTTAGTAATCCACTGAAAACTTTCCTACAGAACTCAAGACCATAATGTACTTCCCCCACACTTAGCAACTGTCCCAATTAAACTCCACAATCACATTCAAGCATTCAAATTCACCCTACTGACTTTTGCAAGTATTTAAGTGCGGTCTCATTTAAGGAGTATCGATCAAAGGGCACATGGATTCTTACCTTATCAGCTCTAGACCACCATACTATCTTTCTCTAGTCCCTTTCTTCTCTTTCCCTTCCTTAACAACTGATTTTTCACACATTGGGTATCATTTTATTTTTCTTATCAGTGTTCTTCCCGTTATGGGGTGTACTTTGGACACATTCCATGGATGCACAGGATATGAAAGTTGTAACTACCATTCCCATGACCACTTCGGAGTTACTAACTCATCCTCAGTTTATTACCTTTTTTTTTATGGAAGGGGAGAAGGGGACTAAATAGGATAGGTTGACAGGCTGTGTCAGAACTAACAAGGGAATCCGACACAAAGTATATCAAGCCCTTAGGTGAGAATTCTAAGTCAGTATTAAGGTTGAAGTCAGTAAAAGGATCCTCTGATACCTGAAGTGATGTGGGTGTTCCCAGTAGGTTGATCTGTGTCTGGGTTTTCTAATAGTCATAGAGGCTCTGCAAGTCTGTCCAATGGTCACTTAGTTCCTGTTCAAGCGAAAAGTTTCCTCGAAAAATCATAGTTTCATACAAATTTTGACTCAATAAAACAAATTTGAAAAACTAAGAAAACAAAAACGTGCGTCAGTAGCTTCCTCCCCCACACTTAAACTACACTGTCCCCAGTGTAATCAAGGCATGAGCTCGGTGAGAATAATCAAATTGAAGAACAAACCGAAAAGTTGCAGATTACTTACCTGTCGTCGCCATGTGTCGATCGATGCCACAAGGGTGTCGATCGATTCAAGGCGAATATGCTCGCGGTTATTTAGATAACCAGTGTCTGAACCGCAATTGAATCGGTAACCACAAATCGTGATTGCATCGACCGATGCACAATGTGTGTCGATCGATGCAATGCGATTATTCCTGTTTCCCTCAGCTCTGAACACACTTAAACATAAAAATTAAAAATACCAAATCAAAACGAAAAAATGAAAACAAAAACGAACCTACTAGTGGGTTGCCTCCCACTTAGCGCTTGTTTTTAGTCATTAGCTTGACTATTGGAAGAGATTTGATTCATGGCGGTTTCAACAGAGACTTTGAGTGTCTCTGTGAATATCTCTTCATCCAAGGAGGTGTATAGGCATTATGATCATGAGGCTTCCCAAGGAAAGAGTAATCAGAATCAGGGCGGGAGCGAAGCTTGGGCGGTCTACTGTGTTTTCCTGCATTCAAAACAATGTGATCAGAAGGTTTAAGCTTAGGTGGTTTGTACCTTACCTTTGATGCAGATCTGATGTTTGGGGCTTTCTGCTTATGAGCAGTTGCAGGTACTGAAGATGTTAGAGCAGGTTCAAGAGGAACTGCCATCTTCTTCTTTCCACTATCAGATACTGTAGTTCCACCAATCTGAACTTCTTCTTTCAGATGACCATCAGTGGAGATCATCTTCTTTGCATGAACTTGCGAAGTTTCAACTGGTGGTGTTTTATTCACCTTCTTATCCATCACTTTCACGCAGTTAGCCACTTCTATCTCTTGTTTAGAGGGTGTAGGAACCTTAGGATATGGCACAGGGGGCTTATAGACTTGTTCTGGTACTGTTGCAGGTTTCTGGTCATGTCTGCGTTTTGTGTCGATCGTTGCATGATGTGTGTCGATCGATGCAAGGCGATTCTGTTTGTCGTAAGAACTCAAAATTGCCGTCAGAACGGCGTGTCGATCGACACTAAGGGGGTGTCGATCGATGCATGTATCAGGCAGACAATATTCATCCAGAAAATCCGAGATTATGCTCTCTTCTTCACCTAGCAACTCAATCTCATCCCCTAAGGTCACAGCTTTGATGTGCAGCTTCCGTTCAGCTCTCTTAGCTTCATTATGCCTTTGCATTGTTTCAGTTGTTTGAACTCGGACATCTAGCTTCTTCATATGTGTGCTCAAGTATTCAAACTTCTCATTCAGATCTTCATGCAATGCATCCATCCTTGAGTTGAAGGACACAGTGATCTGTTGTTCTCTCTCAAGAAACTGTTCCATCATAGCTTCTAATCTGCTCTTATGTGTAGGTGCAGGCGGTACTTGGTAAGAAGAAGTACCATAGTTCCTCGAGAAGGTATTACCCTGTTGCTGGAAAGGTCCCTGAAAAGCTTATTCCTGACTGTAGAATTCATTCCCTCCAACGCAGGTGATAGCTTCTTGCGCATACTTTCCAAGTAGAAGGCTATGCAGATAGTCAACTTTACTCTTCAACCCAGCTATCTGTGAATTATCAATCCCTGGACTAAAGAAATCATACATCTTCCTACGATATGTATCGATCGATGCAGTGGAAGCGTCGATCGATGCAAGCGTGATGATGTGACGATCGACACACAGGACCGTGTCGATCGATGCAGTGCGATTACAGGCGTACCTGAAACGCAAGAACAGAAAAGAAAAAAAAAATTAGTAGCAAAAAATAAAAACGAAAAACCTAGTCTAAACCCTAAGTTCAAATCTATCGAGGACTCAAAAGAGTCCCCGGCAACGGCGCCAAAAACTTGATAGGTGTAGTTTTAACCCTATTCTAACTGCAAGTGCACAGTGATGTAGTTGTAGTACTTAGGGTATCGAATCCACAGGGACTCCGGTCAACGATAGATAAGAACAGAAGTGATTAAACTAGGAGAAAGCAGAGGTGATTAAACTAAAAGCAGAGCAGAAAAGTAAATCAGTAGCAGGAGTGGTTTGTGAGCAAGGAAGCGGAGTGTTAGGTTTCAGGAGTTCTCAGGAAATCAGGAACGCAAGCAATCAATCTATCTAGATCTAATCAATAACTGTTCTAGAACTCAAACACAGATAAAGAACTAACCAAATTCCTTTGCGATAATTCTCTAAGTCTAAGTGCAGCAAACCAAACTTTCGTTTGCGAGAACTAACAGATTAGGCCAGCATTAATTCCAAGTTTGATATGTTCACAATTAACCTAAACCAAACTTTCGTTTGCGAGAAGTTTAATTGCTCATCTAGGTTCTTTCTAGCTAAATTAACCAACTTCCGCTGCATTAATCAGTCTAACATCATAATTATGTTTAGCTACTTCAGATTAAGCATTAAGAACAACCTAAACAAAGAACTAGCAGATATGAATCCCTACAGATTGATTTAAACTATAGTTCCATGAAATCCCTAATGAGAATCCTTCAACCTAACAAGTAAACTACTCAGACATGTTCATCGAGACAGAAAATATCATAAGTAGAGAACCAAATATCATTAAACAGAATAATCAACAGGGGTTCGAAATCAAGTCTCTTTCGAGAACAAGATCAGCCCCCTAAGGCTCTCTGAAATAAAATAAAACTAAAGTAAAGCGTTGCCTAAACAATGGCTTAAGAACCCTAATATATTGGTCTAAAGTCGGCTGGGGGTCTTTTTGCAAGTCTGGGAAGTTTCTGGCAAAAACTGTAATTTCTGAAAAATGCAGATTTTTGGGCTCAGAACTGCAACGACAGTTGCACAGACTGCAACGATCGTTGCACTGCGAAAACGCAGCCAGTGAACTATGTGAAATCTCTAAGTAGTGCAGAATTGCTCCAAATGCTCCCAAAACGTCCAATTAGGCTCCAGATGTCCTTAAACCTGTAAAACACCTGAAAAGACTCCAAAACATAGTAAAAGACTCGATAAATAACACATATACCATGGTTAAAAACCCTAAAAACCCTAAAAACCCTAAAATCCATGGTATATGTACAAGGATAAAGATGGGAATGTCTCCCAAGTGCGCTTTTGTTTAAAGTCGTTAAGCTCGACATTTCAAACCGAGATTTTAAGCTGAGGGAGGGCTAGAGAGTGGAATCGAAGTTCCTTCCTCTATAGCTTCTGAAGCTGAATAGTGTTTGAGCCGCTGCCCGTTGACTGGGAACTCCTCATTGGACTTTCCCCAAAGTACTACTGCTCAATAAGGTATCACCTCTTTCACTCTAAACGGTCCGGACCACCTCGACTTGAGCTTTCCGAGAAACAGCTTCATCCGGGAATTGAATAGTAGCACAAGATCTCCTTCTTTAAACTCCTTCTTCAGGATTAGCTTATCATGAAAAAGCTTGGTCCTCTCCTTATAGATCTTTGAGCTCTCAAATGCTTCAACCCTTATCTCGTCAAGTTCGTTCAGCTGAATTAACCTCTTCTCGGTTGTGGTTTTAATGTCAAAGTTTAACAGCTTGACTGCCCATAAAGCTTTATACTCCACCTCAACCGGAAAGTGACATGACTTCCCATATAGCATAGTGAACGGTGTAGTGCCCAACGGAGTCTTGAAAGCTGTCTTATATGCCCAAAATGCGTCATCTAGCTTCTTAGACCAATCCTTTCTCGAAGCTCCCACAGTCTTTTCCAAAATGGCTTTGATTTGCATGTTAGACACCTCCACTTGCCCGCTTGTTTTAGGATGATATGGAGTTGCAACCATATGCTTGACTCCATATTTCTTCAAAAGGCTTTCAAAGAGCTTGTTGATGAAGTGCAAGCCTCCATCACTGATCACTATCCTCTGTATCCCAAACCTTGGGAAGATCACGGTCTTGAACAGTTTGATGACTACTTTAGAGTCATTTGTTGGACTTGCCACAGCTTCAACCCACTTTGACACATAGTCTACTGCACTAAGATGTATTGGTTTCCATAGGAGGATGGGAAAGGACCCATGAAATCGATCCCCCATACATCAAATACTTCTACTTCCAGTATCGGGTTTTGTGGCATCTCATTCCTCTTCCCAATGTTCTCTTTTCTTTGGTAAGCATCACACTTTGACACATATGCGTGAGCATCTTTAAACAAGCTGGGCCACCAAAAACCTGAATGTAGAACCTTGGTTGCAGTCTTGAATGATGCAAAGTATCCTCCATAATCCGAACCATGACAGTGATACAAGATCCCTTGCATCTCTTCTTCCGGGACACATTTCTTGTAGAAACCATCTGAACACCTCTTAAACAAGCATGGTTCATCCCAATAATATTTTTTGACCTCTCAAAATAACTTCTTCTTGTGGTAGCTGTAAAGAAGGCGTGTGAGAGGCCTTGCTATCTTAGAGAAGTCTTTGATGAATCTTCTATAGAAACCCACATGTCCAAGAAAGCTTCTGATACCCTTGACTGAATTCGGCGGTTGTAGACTCATCATGACTTTTATCTTAGCCTTGTCCACCTCAATACCGCTCTCGGATATCTTATGACCCAACACAATCCCTTCCGTTACCATGAAGTGACATTTTTCCCAGTTAAGCACCAAGTTTGTCTCCTCACACCGCTTCAATACCCTGCACAAGTTCAAGAGACACGAAGCAAAAGAAGAGCCATATACTGAAAAATTATCCATAAAGACTTCCACAATATCCTCGATAAGATCGGAGAAGATAGACATCATGCACCGCTGAAAAGTTGCGGGAGCATTACACAGTCCAAACGATATTCTTCGATATGCGAAGGTGCCATAAGGACAGGTAAAGGTCGTCTTCTCCTGATCGTTTGGGTGGATCGGGATTTGGAAAAATCCGTTGTACCCGTCAAGAAAACAATAGAAGGGGTGGTTAGCAAGACGCTCAAGCATTTGATCGATGAACGGTAATGGAAAATGATCCTTCCTAGAGGCGGCATTTAGCTTTCTGTAATCTATACACATCCTATGCTCGGTGATAGTCCTAGTAGGAATCAATTCATTATTATCACTTCTAACGACTGTAATCCCCCCTTTCTTCGGAACACAGTGCACGGGAGAAACCAAGTGCTGTCCGAGATGGGGTAGATTATCTCTGCATCAAGCAATTTAAGAATCTCCTTTTTAACTACTTCCTTAAGATTGGGATTCAACCTTCTTTGATGTTCAATAGAAGACATGGATTCGTTTTCGAGGTGGATCCTATGAGTGCATAAGCTTAGGTGACAGTCCTTTAATATCATCAAGTGAGTATCATATTGCTTTTCTAAACTTTTTCAATTCATTAGTTAAAGCAATCAATTCATCATCACTCAGCAGCTCATTCACAATGACAGGATAAGTAGAGTTAGGACCAAGAAATGCATACCGAAGCCCCCGCGGAAGGGGCTTTAACTCAACCTTTGGCGCCTTTAGCTCCCTCCAATCATGAGCTACAAGCTGCTCCTTGCATAGCTCAGCTTCCTCAGCGCCATCAGCTCCTATACCCGTAACAAAGACCTCTTGCTCTTTACCCATAGAATCTGATCCCAACTCAATGTACTCAACCGCTCCTAGCAAAGGCTTGTGCGAATCAAGATCCTTCATGTATGCCCAGCTCTCCTCGTGAAGATATCCGTGCTCCCCACATTCCTTTGTCAAAGCCACTTCCAATGGATCATTCATGTTTAACTCCTCCAGAAGTTCATCAGCTAGCTCCTCCATAGTCTCAATATAGAACATCTGACCTTGTATGGTTGGCTTCTTCATCACTTTGTTGAAGTCGAAGTTAAGGACTATGTCTTTCCCAAGGTAGATGTCTATCTTGCCTTTTCTCACATCTATTATTGCTCCAGCAGTGGCAAGAAAAGGTCTCCCAAAAATCAGAGGGTCCTTTGGTTCTTCATCCATTTCCAGAACAATAAAATCTGTTGGAACCTCAAATCCTCATATCTTTACCGGAAGATCCTCTAGAAGTCCGATTGGGAATCTCACTGACCTGTCCGCTAGTATTAGGGAGATTCTACACGCCTTGTATGTTGAGAAGCCTAGCTTCTTAGCTACTGAGAAGGGCATAAGACTGACAGAAGCTCCAAGGTCACATAGACAGTTGTCAAATCTGCGAGGGCCGATAGCACACGGTAGAGTGATAGGTTGTATAGTTTTCCCTATTCTACTGCAAGTGCACAGTTAATGCAATCGTAGTATATAAGGTATCGAATCCCACAAGGACTCTCAGTCACACAATAGATTAATAGCAGTTCAGATTAAATTAAGCGAAGCAGATGTGAAAGCAGTAAGCGAAAAGCGAATCAAGTGAGTTTGTAAGCAAGAAGGCAAAGCGTTAGGTTTGAGGAGTTCTCAGGAAATCAGGAACGCAAGCAATTAATCAATCAGGATCTAATCAATTACCATTCTAGAACTCAAAACACGGATATAGAATTAACCAAATTCCTTTGCGATAATTCTCTAAGTCTAAGTGCAGCAAACCAAACTTCCGTTTGCGAGAACTAACAGATTAAACTAGCATTAATTCCAAGTTTGATATGTTCACAATTAACCTGAACCAAACTTTCGTTTGCGAACAGTTTAATTGCTTATCTAAGTTCTTTCTAGTTAAATTAACCAACTTCCGCTGAATTAATCAACCTAACATCATAACTCTGATTAGCTACTTCAGATTTAGCATTAAGAACAACTCAGATAAAGAACTAGCAGATATGAATCTCTACAGATCAATTAAACTATAATTCTCTGAAATCCTTGATGAGAATCCTTCAACCTAACAGGTGATCTACTCAGACATGTTCATCGAAACAGAAAACATCTCAAGTAGAAAACCAAATATCATATAATCAAATAAGAACTGGGGTTCAAAATCAAGTCTCTTTCGAGATCAGGATCAGCCCCTCAACTCTCTCTGAGTAAAATTTAACGTAAGAAAAGCTTGTCTTAGCGTAGCCTAAACAATGGCTTAAAAACCCTTATATAATAGCTAAAACACGTTTTGGGCTTCTGTGTAAATATCTGGGCTTTTCTGCAAAATCAGCATTCTTCATTAAATCGGCGAGTCTGGCCCATTCGCATATGCAACGATCGATGCAGGTGTGCAACGATCGACGCAGTCTTCAAAACTGGACATTGAACTCTGTCTCTCGGACCAAATCTCCAAAATACACCAAACAGCTCCAAAATCTCCACTTCTGCTCCAAATGTGTCTAGACCTGAAAACATACTAAAAAGAACACAAAAGACACTAAAAACACATCTATATCATGGCATAAAATGGGTAAAAACCATGATATATCAACTCCCCCACACTTAGCTCTTGCTTGTCCTCAAGCAAGTAAAGAACCAAAGTATACGAGAAGAAGTTTGAAAACATAGAGACTCATTTCGTCCTAGGAACTTTCGCATTCACATTCACTTAGTAAGCCACTGAAAACTTTCCTACAGAACTCAAGACCACAATATACTTCCCCCACACTTAGCAACTGTCCCAAGTAAACTCCACAATCACATTCAAGCATTCAAATTCTCCCTACTGACTTCTGCAAGTATTTAAGTGCGGTCTCACCTAAGGAGTATCGATCAAAGGGCACATGGATTCTTACCTAGTCAGCTCTAGACCACCATACTATCTTTCTCTAGTCCCTTTCTTCTCTTTCCCTTCTTTAACAACTGATTTTTCCCCATTGGGTATCATTTTATTTTTTTTATCAGTGTTCTTCCCGTTATGGGGTGTACTTTGGACACATTCCATGGATCACATGAGAGAAAATAGTGTTTGCTACCATTCCCATGACCACTTCGGAGTTACTAACTCATCCTCAGTTTATTATCTTTTTTTTTTTTTTTTTACTTTATAGAAGGGGAGAAGGGAACTAAATAGGACAGGTTTACAGGCTGTGTCAGAACTAACAGGGAATCCGACACAAAGTATACCAAGCCCTTAGGTGAGAAATCTAAGTCAGTATTAAATTGAAGTCAGTAAAAGGATCCTCTGATACCTGAAGTGATATGGGTGTTCCCAGTAGGTTGATCTGTGTCTGGGTTTTCTAACAGTCATAGAGGCTCTGCAAGTCTGTCCAATGGTCACTTAGTTCCTGTTCAAGCGAAAATTTTCCTCGAAAAATCATAGTTTCATACAAGTTTTGACTCAATAAAACAATGTTTTTGAAAAAATAAGAAAACAAAAGCGTGCGTCAGTAGCTTCCTCCCCCACACTTAAACTACACTGTCCCCAGTGTAATCGAAGCATGAGCTCGGTGAAAGAATAATCAATTTAAAAAAAAACAAACCGAAAAGTTGCAGATTACTTACCTGTCGTCGCCCTGTGTCGATCGATGCCACAAGGGTGTCGATCGATGCAAGGCGGTTATCGCTCGCGGTTATTTAGATAACCGATGTCTGAACCGCAATTGAATCGGTAAACCACAAATCGTGACTGCATCGACCGATGTACTATATGTGTCGATCGATGCAGTGCGATTCTGCCTGTTTCTCACGGCTCTGAACACACTTAAAAGAAAAATCAAAACACCAAAATCAAAACGAAAAATGAAAATAAAAATTAACCTACTAGTGGGTTGCCTCCCACTCAGCGCTTGTTTTTAGTCATTAGCTTGACTATTGGAAAGAGATTGGATTCATGGTGGTTTCAACAGAGACTTTGAGTGTCTCTGTGAGTATCTCTTCATCCAAGGAGGTGTATAGGCATTATGATCATGGGGCTTTCCAAGGAAAGAGAAATCAGAATCAGGGCGGGAGCGAAGCTTGGGCGGTCTACTGCGTTTCCCTGCATTCAAAACAATGCGGTCAGGAGGTTTAAGCTTATGTGATTTATATCTTACCTTTGGTGCAGATCTGATGTTTGGGGCTTTCTGCTTATGAGCAGTTGCAGGTACTGAAGATGTTAGAGCAGGTTCAAGAGGAACTGCCATCTTCTTCTTTCCACTATCAGATACTGTAGTTCCACCAATCTGAACTTCTTCTTTCAGATCACCTTCAGTGGAGATCATCTTCTTTGCATGAACTCGCAAAGTTTCAACTGGTGGTGTTTTATTCACCTTCTTATCCATCATTTTTATGCAGTTAACCACTTCTAGCTCTTGTCTGGAAGGTTTAGGAACCTTAGGATATGGCACCGGGGGCTTGTAAGCTTGTTCTGGTACTGTTGCAGGTTTCTGGACATGTGTGCGTTTTGTGTCGATCGTTGCATAATGTGTGTCGATCGATGCAAGGCGATTCTGTTTCTCGAAAGAACTCGAAATTGCCGTCAGAATGGCGTGTCGATCGTCACTAAGGGGGTGTCGATCGGTGCATGTATCAGGCAGACAATATTCATCCAGAAAATCCGAGATTATGCTCTCTTCTTCACCTAGCAACTCAATCTCATCCCTTATGTTCACAGCATTGATGTGCAGCTTCCGTTCAGCTCTCTTAGCTTCATTTTGCCTCTCTATCGCTGCATCCAGCTCCTCCATATGTGTGCTCAAAGATTCAAGCTTCTCATTCAAATCTTCATACAAAGCATCCATCTTTGAGTTGAAGGACCTATAAATCTGTTGTTGTCTCTCAAGGTACTGCTCTATCATGATTTCCATTCTGCTCTCATGAGCTGTAGGTGCAGGCGGTACTTGGTAAGAAGAAACGCTACAACTCCTTGAGAAGGCATTGCCCTGTTGCTGGAAAGGTCCCTGAAAAGCAGATTCCTGACTGTAGAATTCATTCCCTCCAACGTAGTTGATAGCTTCTTGCCCATATTTTTCAAGTACAAGACTATGCAGAGACTCTACTTTGCTCTTTAACCAAGTTATCTGCGAGTTGTCAATCCCTGGATTGAAGAAATCATACATCTTCCTTACGATATGTGTCGATCGATGCAGGAGAAGCGTCGATCGATGCAAGCGCGATGATGTGACGATCGACACACAGGACCGTGTCGATCGTTGCAGGGCGATTACAGGCGTACCTGAAACGCAAGAACAGAAAAAGAAAAAAAAATTAGTAGCAAAAATTAAAAAAAACGAAAATCCTAGTCTAAACCCTAAGTTCAAATCTATCGAGAACTCAAAAGAGTCCCCGGCAACGGCGCCAAAAACTTGATAGGTTGTATAGTTTTCCCTATTCTACTGCAAGTGCACAGTTAATGCAATCGTAGTATATAAGGTATCGAATCCCACAAGGACTCTCAGTCACACAATAGATTAATAGCAGTTCAGATTAAATTAAGCGAAGCAGATGTGAAAGCAGTAAGCGAAATAAAAAGCGAATCAAGTGAGTTTGTAAGCAAGAAGGCAAAGCGTTAGGTTTCAGGAGTTCTCAGGAAATCAGGAACGCAAGCAATTAATCAATCAGGATCTAATCAATTACCATTCTAGAACTCAAAACACGGATATAGAATTAACCAAATTCCTTTGCGATAATTCTCTAAGTCTAAGTGCAGCAAACCAAACTTCCGTTTGCGAGAACTAACAGATTAAACTAGCATTAATTCCAAGTTTGATATGTTCACAATTAACCTGAACCAAACTTTCGTTTGCGAACAGTTTAATTGCTTATCTAAGTTCTTTCTAGTTAAATTAACCAACTTCCGCTGAATTAATCAACCTAACATCATAACTCTGATTAGCTACTTCAGATTTAGCATTAAGAACAACTCAGATAAAGAACTAGCAGATATGAATCTCTACAGATCAATTAAACTATAATTCTCTGAAATCCTTGATGAGAATCCTTCAACCTAACAGGTGATCTACTCAGACATGTTCATCGAAACAGAAAACATCTCAAGTAGAAAACCAAATATCATATAATCAAATAAGAACTGGGGTTCAAAATCAAGTCTCTTTCGAGATCAGGATCAGCCCCTCAACTCTCTCTGAGTAAAACTTAACGTAAGAAAAGCTTGTCTTAGCGTAGCCTAAACAATGGCTTAAAAACCCTTATATAATAGCTAAAACACGTTTTGGGCTTCTGTGTAAATATCTGGGCTTTTCTGCAAAATCAGCATTCTTCATTAAATCGGCGAGTCTGGCCCATTCGCATATGCAACGATCGATGCAGGTGTGCAACGATCGACGCAGTCTTCAAAACTGGACATTGAACTCTGTCTCTCGGACCAAATCTCCAAAATACACCAAACAGCTCCAAAATCTCCACTTCTGCTCCAAATGTGTCTAGACCTGAAAACATACTAAAAAGAACACAAAAGACACTAAAAACACATCTATATCATGGCATAAAATGGGTAAAAACCATGATATATCATAGAGTAAAGCTGCCCGGATCCTCAAGCTTCATAGGAACAATCCTTCTTTGGATAATAGCACTGCATTCGTGTGACAATACAACCATGCCTTGCACTTCCTTAGTCCTCTTCTTAATTGCATCCTTCAAGAACTTGCTATACTGAGGAACAAGTAAAAAGGCATCTATCAAAGGCATGGTGAGCTCTACATTCTTCATTTGCTTTTCGAAGAGGGCTTTATACTTCTCTAGGAGCCGCTTTTTGAACCTACCCAGAAAGGGGCTCATAGGTTGGTGGCACAAAAACACCTCCCTTCTTCGTGAGTGTGTCTTCCACTACTTCTTCAACTACAACTTTTACTCTCCTCATAGCAATCTCACTATCATTTTCTTTGTTAAGAGCAGAATTTTCAGAATGCTCCTTCCTTTCTTGAACTTCAATGTCCTCATTGAGTGAAGGAATCACCTTAGGTTTGTGAACTTGATGATGTTGCAGCTCCTTACCACTTCTCAATGTGATAGCGTTGATATACTCTTTTGGGTTTTGCTCCGATTTTCTTGGTAAGTACCATGCGGTCTAGAGCTTGAAGCATTCTTATTCTCCATGTTTGTTACCCTTGATGTCAAATTCTGCAACTCACTCTTCAAATCTCTAACTTCCAAAGCTCCTGAGGATTGTCCATGAAGTAGTTGATGCATCATTCCTTTGAGGGTATTGTTGCTTTAGAGCATAGCCTTGTTGGTTAGTGTAGGGGACAAAAGGCTTTTGCTGAGTAGCTTGATTAAAGCCATGGTGTTGAGTAGCTTGAGGTTGCCCTTGTCCTTGAGATTGAGCTTGAAGGTAAACTTGATCTTGGGGATTTGCCACATTTGGGTTTCTATAGGAAAAATTAGGATGGTTCCTATAGTTGTGGTTGAAGCCTTTGTTGAAACCACCTTGCCCCGCAATGAAGTTCATCTCCTCTTGTGTCATTTCTTCTTCTACACTATAGAGGAAGGGTTGTGCATCATCATAGTTGCCCACAAAGTTGACTTGCTTTTGGATAGAGGTGATCATCTTGTCTATCTTCTCATTTAAAGCTTTGATTTCCTTCTCGTACTTCTCATCCGTAGAAGATGATCCTCTATTGGTGCGCTCATAATCCTTATTGTAGTTGCCATCACTAATGGCTAGGTTTTCAATGAGTTCCATAGCTTCATCAACCCCTTTTCCAAGAAAATGACCATTACTTGATGAGTCAAGCATAGCTCTCATCTTAGGGAGCACACCTCTATATAAGTTGCTGAGAAGAGTTTCCTTAGTGAACCCATGGTGAGTACATTGGTTTGTAAGTCTATTAAACCGCTCCCAAGCTTCAGAAAAACTCTCATTGTTGCGTTGCACAAAACCGGACAACTCATTGCGGAAGCGTGCTGTCCGAGTAGCTGAGAAGAACTTCTTTAAGAATGCTTTCTTAAGCTCACCCCAAGTAGTAATAGATCCCGGAGGGATGTTGCTTTCCCACTCCTTATATCTATCCACCAATGAGAAAAAGAAGAGACGCATTTTCAAACTGTCATCAGTCACACCATTAAGCCTCGTGGTAGCACAAATCTTATCGAATGTGTCTAAGTGTTGCAAAGGATCCTCAGATGCAAGCCCGAGGAACTGATTATTTTGCACCATGTTGATTAAGATAGCCCGGATCTCGAAGTTGTTGTTGTTTACCGGTGGTGGAATGATCCCTTGTCGGTTTGCATTTGTATCTGGTGCATCCCCATCTCCAATGGCTCTAGCTGGCCTCTCGGGGTGAACCGAGATTCGATGACCGTGTCCATCTCTAGCATCGTCGCCCTGAAGATGCTGCTGCTCTTGGTGGACCTGTTGGCCCTGTTGATCCCCTTGATTCATAACTGGCTGCTCAATACCCACAAAGTCTTGTTGAACCTCTTCAAGTGGTTCCAACCCAAGTCTCTCTAAGTGAACAACCCTCTCAATCTCAAGTGCATGTCGCTCCTTTTCTAATCTCCTCTCGTGTGCCTTGATATCCTCAACTCTTGCAACTAAGTTTGTTGGTCCGCGGCTGCGTAAGTTCATACACCTGACATCAAAGAGAGAGGAAGAAGCAAAGTTAGTAACAAAGACTTGAACTAAATAGGATTAGAAATCGAATTAATCTATCCACAATCCCAAAATGGCAACGGCGCCAAATTGATAACAGGATTTTAGAATCCTTTAGAGGTATCAATTCCTTAAGTTTATCGTGTAGCTTTGAGGTATCGAACCTTTTTGGGATGGATGCGAAAAATAAGAATGCACAAAACCAATCTAGACAAGTCACAATTCAAATTTCAATTCTTAACAAACTCAAGAACCAAGTTCAAATAACTAAAAAATCAAATAAGAAGATATAAAACTAGAAATCAATATTAGAAAACAAGGCTATGGGCTAAGGTCAATGACTAGAACCAATTAGATCTAACAAGGACACTAATTCAATCAACAAGATGCTAATCTCAAGCAAGGAACACTAAACAATTGACTAATACAATATCTTGGCACTAATCACTTTCCCTAATTATAAATCAAGAACAAATCCTCATTTGTGAAATAAGACAAGGCAAGCATTAAGATCAAGTTTCATTAAGCTAATAATCACTCTAAACATTCATTCCCATGAGTCAGAATATGAAAATCCCCTTAAAGACTCTATCAAGCATTTCATCGAACACATGGTGAGCAATAAAAACCAAAGGATCTAGATTAACTTGATCATGGTCAATCTAGCATTAAGAACATCTAAAAGAGTGAGATCAATCATAAATAAGCCCTAAGCATCCTTGATTCACTCTAATCAGCCCTAATCTACCTAACCCATAAACCTTGATGAAGGCTACTCACTAATCATCCTATGATTAACAAAACCCATGAAGATAGTGTTAATCATGAAGATTAGAGAAAGATAGAAAGATTAAGAGAAGAAATTACAAATGGAAAATACTTAGATTAAACAAAGATTCAAACTTGTCTTACAAAAGAGTTTTTGGAAATAAAACAAGCTTAAAAACAATAAAAAATAGGTTTTTGGCCTTATATAGTGAGTATGGGGCGAACCGGGTCAACCCGGAACAAACTGGGTGTTGACCCGGTTAAATTGGATCCAAGTGAAAAATCTGGAAAATGTATCGGCCCACCTGACCGATATGGTGGCCGATACTTTCTGTTTGTTTAATCTCTTCATGCTGCGTCAAGGGAGCATATCGGTCTGGCCAACCGATATGCTGGCCGATATGAAGTCTCTGTGCAATCTGGGATTTCTATCCGAGGAGATGTATCGGCTGGCTTAACCGATATGGAGGCCGATACATCTTCTCTGTTTTTTTCTTCGTGACTCATGAGCAAAAGGTATTGGCCTCCTCAACCGATATTGAGGCCGATATGGACTTCCTGCTGGCTCTTTCCTCATCTTTCAAGCTTCATTTTCCATTCCTTAGCTCACCAACATTCCTTGCACCTGTAACATATCAAAAACACTCCAAATGCAAGCCTAGGATGCCTAATTCTTGTTCTAGATGATCCTATACTCTAAATGTAACAAAGAGCAACAAAGAATGAAGAAAGTAAGGAAAAGAAGTCAAAAATAAACAAATCACTATCCTAAATGCAATGAAAACACAAGTATATCAACGTTACAGCATACACAGCCGCAATTTTGATGCAACGACGGATGAACCAGTGCCGACTAAGTTGGAAGAGCTGGTAGCAGTTCGATACCAAAGATTCATGATCAGGAGAAGGCGAAAACCGCTACCAACAATATCATACTCGAAGGATCGCAATTCTGCCGAGACATAGTGTCCTCAATCAAATCTTACCAATAACGAGCAGAAACAAGCGTTCACTGGTCTACTCCTTCTCAGCTCCCAAGCGACGTGATAACGTTTGAGGAGTGCGAACCCGCAAGGATCGATTGCCCACACCACATTCCTCTCGTCATCGAGCTGATCATAAAGATCACGACGTAGCGAGGATCCTAGTTGATACTGGGAGTTATGTGGACGTAATCTTCCGCGACACTCTAAGAAAGATGAACATCAGCTTATCCGAAGTGTCTCCAATCCTGAAACATTTAACGAGATTCACAGGCGACATCTCAAAAAACCATAACAACTAGACTTAGACTTTTCTTTAGCTCTTACGCTTTGTACTTTGTTTCCGATCAAACATATCAATATCCTCTGATTTTCGTGTCGTTTACTTTAAGTTTTTATATTCCCTAAAAGTTAACTCTAGAAAGTCGACAGTACGATTTTCGACTTAACAAAACTAATGATCTAAACTGCAAGCTCAAAACCAAAGACTGGCGAGCATAAAAATTGGACCTAGTTCAACAAGAACGGGATACCCACAAACTTGAGCAACACCACCCAAGCATACACAAATTATTAGCTAATAAAAAGTGTTATGAAAAAGATTTGTATATTGATTATCAAACCGAATGTATATATATATATGCAACACAAGTCTAACTAAATAAACTTATATCTAGGCTAAGATATACTCATATCTAATTTTCTTTCTATCTCCATTTTATTATCTTTATCATAACACAAGTAGGATTATCCACATATATTTATTCCTAATACAAACACTAGTAAAAATCTACCGTATAGCCACGTTTTTGTCACGACAAATCGTGGCTATTTTTAATTAGTCACGAATTAGTCGTGTTTTGTAACGTGACAAACTAACGTGGCTAAATCGTGTCTAAAACGTGGCATTTAGTCACATTTTGGTCAAGATATAAATCGTGACTAAGTATAGCCACGTTTTGTCACGAACCAAACGTGGCTAATCTATCCACGTAACATATTGTGGCTAAATCGTGACTAATTAGTCATGATTTGGTCACGTTTATTTCGTGGTCATGGTCTGTCCAATTAAATTATTAAGATGTATAGTCATATCAAGCTTTATTCAGAAATTCAGACCGTGTGGCAGGGCGAATATATTCGATTTATAAGCCACGAAATAAATCGTGTCAAAAATCGTGGCTATATATAACCACGTTATAAAATCGTGCCGAAAACGTGGCTATTATTAAATAGCCACTATAAAAAAACGTGTCTAAAAACGTGGCTAGTAATATGTTCTATAAATACAAACGAACTCATAGCATGTTTTCATAACAAAGTATCATAACATTTTCTTTTCTTTAGAAAAAAATGGATCATTATTTTCTTTCTAGATCATGGATGGATCGACATTATGATCCTGACACAAATTCTGCTTCGAGTAATGAAGCTCTCAAAGAAGATATGGTGGATTTGAAGAGAGAGGTAAAGGAAGGGATGGCTGAAACAAATGCTTCCCTCGGTATGATTCTTCAGCATCTTGGTGTCCCCCACAGACTGAGCCTGTTCAAGTTCCTGCTGCTGCTGATCAACCTTCTGTTGTTGTTACAGCTCCTCCTGCTCCTACTCAATCTTCCCTTGCTCAAGCTCCTGCTCGAGACCTAACTCCTGCTCCTGCTCCTTCTCAAGCTCCTGCTAAAGCTCTTGCTAAAGCTCCTCCTGCTCCTGCTAAAGCATCCAAATCAGGTAATCACTCACATGCTTGTTTGAGTGAAGCTCAACAGACTGATTTAGATAGGTGGTGTAGTCAACTTCTCTAGTCTGTAAAATTGTGTGAACTTTGAATGTTATGTCTTAGTTTTATGTTTAATATTTTGTGTTTGTGATGGTTGTGTTTTGTGGTTGTGTTTTGGTCGAACAATGTAATGATCTGAACAATGTGTTTAGTGTTTGTGTAAATGGTTAAACATTGTATTAATATTCAGTATTGTAATATTTCTAATTGTGATTTCGTTTCTTTTATAAAAAAAATCATTTGAAATCAGTCACGTTTAATTAACTAATTAAACGTGACAAATTAACCATTTGTCACGAAATATATCGTGACATAAAACATGTTTATGTCACGATATAAACCGTGACAAAATCGTGGTAATATGTCAAGATGTAAACATGACATAACGTGGCTAATATTGTCACGATTTAAACTGTGACAAATCGTGGCAATATGTCACGAAATAAACGTGACAAAACGTGACTAATATTGTCACGAATAAATCGTGACAAAATTGTGGCTTTTTGTTACAATTTGGACACGAAAGAAATTAGTCACGATCGTATACACACATTTTTTTATTCGTGGCTAAAACACGATATATCCACGAAATTTTGGCCACGTGGCTATACGATAGATTTTTACTAGTGAAAGTGGCCGTCAAACCACTAAAGAAACCACACTAAAGGAAGCTCAACCACAATGACTAGAGGAACACTGAGGATAGCTACTCACCCGACACCATATCAAGAGAGACAACACATGACACTAAATTTTGCAGCGTGAATTGGTACAAGAACACCAGAGTTAAGCTAAATTTGTTAATGCCGACCAAAAGAGATGAGAGGTGGAGGAAATATTTAGCGAGGTAGGAGGTAAAACAAGCTAAGAGACTTTTCCCCAGCTATGGTATAGGACACTAACAACCGGAGAGACCATGGCTGAGAAAATCAGATGGACGGCAGTGTGTTTCGAAGATCCGTGAAAAAAAAATTAAAGTAAATTGTTGCGAATCTTTGCCATGTAAAACTATTCTATCATATGAAAAAAAGAAGGCGAAACCAAAACAAAAGTGTACAAAAATAGCGACTGGCAAAGGTGTAAATAAGGAAAATTGAAAAGGGTAAGTAATGAACAAAAAAGTGAAGCACGAGGGAGCTAACTCACGAAGTCTGCGTTGTCAAGATTCCGGAGGAAACACCCAACTCTCTCTTTCCCTCACGCACACATACACACACCTTTTTTCTTTTTTTCCAGGTAATTATTTTTCAATACATTTATATATTTTCTATTTTCAAATATCTATTTTTTGTTTGACATGTAACTGCCCCACACACAGAGAAAAATTATATTTTAATCATTTAAATATAATAGCATTTAACGACCAAAAAAAATATAATAGCATTTTTTTTCTTTCTTTTTAGTCAACAGGTTTGAAATTCATGGACCAAGGCCAAATAGTACAAGTGGGCCATAACCAATTACAGCGGGATTGAATAACGCAGATTCGAAACAAAAAGCCCAAAGCAGAGATAAGGACGCCACGCGTCAACTCCAGAAGGAAGGCTTCATGCAAGCTTCCACGCGAGCTCCCACGCGTCATTCACTGGACAAACCGCCGGAGACATCAGCCAACATGGAGGAAAACGTCGCCTGACCTCGTCAGACCTATCACCGTAACGGCCGAAGACCACCTGCCGATCTAAACTTCCCAAAGCCGCCATCTCGAAACCCCTGCCTGCATCCAAAGAAACCCTGTTACTACAAGCCCACCGGAGTCCACCGGAACCATGGAGACACCCCTGCTGACAGATCCAAAGGACGTAACTGAGTCCACCTTGTGCTTGTCCTCTAAAGCGGTGGCACAAGGAAGATGTTATTCCAGACGAAGCAGAGGATCCAAAGCAGGAAAGAGAAAAACCAGGGATCGAACGGCGAAGAAAGAGAAGGAGAAGGAAGATCGATCGAAACCGCAAAAGCGGGAGGAACCGGAAAAGTCCGGTGAGTTCCGATATCGGAAATAAGCGAGCCAGCCATAGAAGACAAAGCCTGCGATTATTGGGAACAAGTTATAAACAGAAGCACACCCAAAAAAACTTAGCCGATCAAGAGCAAGGATCAAAATCGAGAAGAGATAACTCGATCGGACATGAAAAAGAAAGGGAAAAAAATTTCTCTCACGAACAGAGATGAATTGAAGCAGAGGAGAGTAAATCAGAAAAAAAAACCCTACTCCGAAAACTTCTCATCCTTCTGAAAGATCAGATTCGGTGAAGAAGAAGGAGAGAGCATGACGGAGAGAAGCTTTCTCTCTCTAAGGAGGAGAGAGAAGCACTTTAGTTTCGATCTCTTTATATAATAGCATATATTCTATTAAAACATGAAGGTTTTATGAAATAAACCTTCTTTTAACGTGTTACTAGATTTTGACCCGCACTAAAGAAGCGAGGGTTTATGTTTTCATTCTTAGAATATATACTTTTATCTTAAATTTATATTTTTATAAATTAATTTCGTTACCTATTTCGTCTAATCTATATCAAATGAAAATAAGATGATATAGTGCTAAATGTGAGCCAGAATTTAATAAATTTTGTTTTTGTTTTGATATTATTAACTTGTATATTATATATTAGTAGTTGTATTTTATTGTTATTTTTAGTATATGATTAGCCTTGCTTGAACTTGGTTAATCTATTTTCAACACGTGTTGTAATGATATATAATTTGAAAATTTGATGGAACAACCCGTTAAAAATTGCATTCAAACATGAACTATAATTTGACGCATCATATATTTGAATAATATAAATATTAAATAATTTAAATATTTATATTAAATTTAAAATATATCAATTGGAATTAGTTACTCGTGCAAATTTTATTTTTAGAAATCGAATTGGTTAATTTATTTTTAGCCCATTTTATTATAATTTAAATATTTTAAAATTTGATGAAACAACCCGTTAAGAAGTACAATCGTAAAAAACGTTTCTTACAAAATAAATAATTTATACCCGCACGCTAGTACAATATTATATACTACTTTCTTATTTTAATAATAATTTATTAATTTTAATGATTATATAATTTATAAAATAATTATGTATTAAATTATATAATTATATGTACCAATTGATTTAGTAACTTAATTATGCTTGATTTTATTTCTTTAAGTTAAATTTTAGTTAAGAATAATTTATAATATTTATTTTAATATTAATTTCGAAATTAATTATTATTTTTATTAAATTTTTGAAAAAAAATTTCGTTAGATATGATTATGATAGAAAAAAAAAACAAAAGATATTATAAGATATTATGAATAAATCAAATATAAATTGTTTTACAGTTTTACCTAGGCCTGGGCGTTCGGGTACCCGTTCGGGTTCGGTTCGGGTCTTTCGGGTTTTCGGGTTTTCGGGTCTGAGATATAAAACCCATTCGGGTATTTTAGAATTTCGGTTCGGGTTCGGTTCGGTTCCATTCGGGTTCGGTTCGGGTTCGGGTACCCGAAAAACATAAAACAAAAATAAAAATTAGTTATATTTAAATAAAAATTCGTTAAATTTTGATAAATATAACAAAATCCTTCATATATTTTGTTTATTTTTGATAATTTAGTTATTTTAGACTAAAAACAACTAATATATTTAAGTTTATAATTATAATTTTGGATAATTTTGTTATATTAGATCTAAATATAATTAATATTTTAGGTATATAATTGTAATTCGGATATTTCGGGTACCCATTCGGTTTTCGGTTCGGGTCGGGTTCGGGTTCGGTTCTTCGGATATAGGAGTTTAGGACCCGTTCGGGTATTTTATCGTTTCGGGTTCGGGTTCGGTTCTACTTTTTCGGTTCGGGTTCGGTTCGGTATTTCGGGTCCGGATATTATGCCCAGCCCTAGTTTTACCCTTAATGAAAGTTACAAATCCTAATAATATCAAGGGTAAATTTCGGAAACAACATTTATGTACCATGGCAAACCTTCATGTTTTAATAGATTAGATTTACAGATTCTGCCATTGGAATTAATATGTATTTTTATTAATCATTAAGGACATATTTGGATTTACTAAAATTAGACTAGATGTGGGCCATGTTAATATTCTCTAATTAGTGATTTTATTCCAAAATATAATCATAGTATCTTTTAATATCTTTTCATTTTAAATGTAAATATATATTTTATTTTTTCAATTTTTAAGAAAAACAATTATCAATTTCGAATTTATTAATAAATTTTATTATAAAATCATTTTAATTATATTTTAGTCTAAGTATTCACTAATTAATGATTTTATTCAAAATATATTCAAAATATATTCATAATATCTTTTTGTTTCATATATATATATATATATATATATATATATCAATACTATTAAAAAATAGACTATATTAGAGACTAACCTTCTTTCATGTGTTATATTACAAGTTATGCCACTGCAAATTAATGAATTAATTAAATTTCATTAAGGGCAAAATATTAAAATTATTCAATATTTAAATTATTTTAATATATGATAAACTAGATTAAGTTTGATGTTTTTAAAGGGTGATTTTTTTAATCAAATTTTCAAAATAGTTAAACTAGTATAATATGGGTTGAAATATAAATTATCATGTTTCAACTTTCATTAATATGCAATTATATTTATATAAAATTATAAATTTAATTATTAAAATATTAGAACATAAATAAATTTTATATATGAGCATATAATATTTTATAAAATATTCAAATAAATATAATACATATTATACTTATATTACGTAATTTTATAATGACTCTTTTTTAAAAAAATAAAATATTGTAAATTTATTTTTAAACATAAAATTAATTCAAACAAAATAAATTAGTTAAAAAAATATTTTTTTTAAAGAAAAATATATCCGCGCTTCTCTAGCGCGGATTAAAATCTAGTTTATAGTAATTCTGAATTAATCAACAAATTTGAATTTTTGAACACACATATTGAACACAACTGTACAAGTATTTTTGTTGACGAAAAAAAACACAACTAATATTTAACTTTCAGGAAAATAAAAATAAAAATCGCCTAATTTTTCTCCTGGAATTGTTTGTTTAAACAAATTGAGTTTCTTTTCTGTTTTCAGCCGATTCATATATTTCTTATACAGCTTCAACATATCTCTCTCTCTCTCTCTCTCAAAGATTGAACCTTTGATTTCATACTCTGCAGTAATTTGACAATGGCGAAGAACGTTGGGATTTTGGCTATGGACATCTATTTCCCTCCTACCTGTGTTCAACAGGTGAAGAGCCCATTCATTTTTATTTTATTTTCCATTTACATCTCTATGTTACGTTTTAGTAAGAGCGATCGCATTGATACTCTGTTTCTGCCGGACTTCTTTTTCTTTTAAAAACGTCTCGGACACATTTGCATTTGGGCGAATGCTTGTTTTTTTTGTCTCTGGGTTTTGTAAAGCGGCGGGGCTTGGTCTTACGATTCAGTCAGAAAATGCAAAAATTGTTTTTTCATTTAAAAAAAAAATATCTGGATTCTGATTAAGTTTCTCAAACTTGAGATCTGTGTGCGTCATGGTATGAGATTTGGTGATGATTCGTTCAGGTTAATTTGATCAAAGATTGTCTATTTGATTGGAATTATCCTGCGATTCTGAGATTTTCTTATTAAGTCTCAATTGGAAAAAAAAAGTTTAAACCTTTTTAACAACTTTGTGGTTTATTTTTTCAATCTACTTGCAAGTCTTTGTTTTTATCAGCAAATATAAGAAGTGATCTATAACATTCTGTTTTATTTCTTTCTTTCAGTTCTTGTTCCAGGTTTGATACTATGTTGTTTATGATTTGATGGTTTTGTTAAATAGGAAGCTTTGGAAGCTCATGATGGAGCAAGTAAAGGCAAATACACGATTGGACTTGGCCAAGATTGTTTAGCTTTTTGCACAGAGCTTGAAGATGTAATCTCAATGAGGTAATTGTTCCTTGTTTGCACTTATGTATATTATTATCATGCAGAGACTCAATTGTATATGGTGAACTGTTTCTTAGTTTCAATGCGGTGACATCTCTTCTTGAAAAGTATAAGATTGACCCCAAGCTAATTGGGCGTCTTGAAGTAGGAAGTGAGACTGTCATAGACAAAAGCAAGTCTATCAAAACCTTCTTGATGCAACTCTTTGAGGTATCTATGTTTTCTTTAACATCAGTTTCAATTGAGAATCCAAGGACCACTCAAGTTTTTTTTGTGAATGATCAGAAATGTGGAAACACAGATGTGGAAGGTGTTGACTCGACCAATGCTTGTTATGGTGGAACTGCGGCTTTGCTAAATTGTGTCAATTGGGTTGAGAGTAACTCGTGGGATGGACGTTATGGCCTCGTCATTTGTACTGACAGTGCGGTATAACATCGACATATATATATATATATATATATACACATATGTTTTTCTTTGCAAAAATCTTCACGTTTTTTATACTTTCAGGTTTATGCTGAAGGACCTGCAAGGCCAACTGGAGGAGCAGCAGCGATTGCTATGTTGATAGGACCAAATGCTCCTATTGTTTTTGAAAGCAAATTGAGAGGAAGCCACATGGCTCATGTCTATGACTTTTACAAGCCTAATCTTGCTAGCGAGTACCCGGTAATCTTCAATGCATAATCTCAAGTATTTTGGCACAGAGAATCAAATTCTTATTGGTTATGGTTTTCTCGTGTTCTTGTAGGTTGTTGATGGCAAGCTTTCACAGACATGCTACCTTATGGCACTTGACTCTTGCTATAAACATTTATGCAACAAGTTAGTATTTTACTGTTATGAAAACTCAGTTCCTTTCTTCTTCTGGTGTTCAGTGTAACTCATTTCAAGTTTTTGGTTTTTATTAGGTTTGAGAAACTGGAGGGCAAAGAGTTCTCCATCAAGGATGCAGACTACTTTGTTTTCCATTCTCCATACAACAAAGTAATTTCTTAATCCTCCAACAACAGTTGAATTGTCTCTTACCAGTCTTCTTGTCTGCTATTGCAGCTTGTGCAGAAAAGCTTTGCTCGTCTCTTGTACAACGACTTCTTGAGAAACGCAAGGTTTAATCTTGCTTATGAATTGTGTCTTCTAATTGAGACTTCTTTACATATTCTTTCCTCTATTGCAGCTCCATTGACGAAGCTGCCAAAGAAAAGTTCACCCCATTCTCATCTTTGTCCCTCGACGAGAGTTACCAAAGCCGTGATCTTGAAAAGGTTTCCCTTTTGTTTTGTTTTTGATACCAAGAAAAAAAGCTCAAAGTTGTTGTTCTCTTTTGCAGGTGTCACAACAACTTGCGAAAACGTTTTATGATGCTAAAGTGCAACCAACGACTTTAGTACCAAAACAAGTCGGTAACATGTACACCGCTTCTCTCTACGCAGCATTTGCTTCCCTCATCCACAATCAACACAGCGATTTGGTAACTAACGAAAACAAACTTCTCTTCTTCTCAACTCTATTGACATTCATTGTTATATATAGGCGGGAAAGAGGGTAGTTATGTTCTCATATGGAAGTGGTTCAACTGCAACAATGTTCTCATTGCGTCTCTGCGAAAACCAGTCTCCTTTCAGCTTGTCAAACATCGCGTCTGTGATGGACGTTGGTGGAAAATTGAAGGCTAGACATGAGGTAACAAAACAAAGCGTGCACAATCCTCCTGTTTTTGGAATGGTTAAACCGGAGATTGAACATCCATTGGCCTTGTTTGTTGCAGTATGCTCCTGAGAAGTTTGTGGAGACCATGAAGCTAATGGAACATAGGTACGGAGCAAAGGACTTTGTGACGAGCAAGGAGGGTATTTTAGACCTTTTGGCTCCGGGAACTTATTATCTGAAAGAGGTTGATTCCTTGTACCGGAGATTCTATGGCAAGAAAGGAGACGATGGATCCATAGCGGCCAATGGACACTGAGTCTTGAAAGGCAAATAAAATCAACTGAAAGATGGTCTCTATTCAATGACTTGTCATGTTACTTTCCAACATTTTAAACGTTTTTATAAAGTTTGTTGTTACTTTGACTTGGGGACAAAGTTTGTATGCTCTGTGTTTTTTCTATATATAGTATTGATTATCTCAAGCTTATTTTCTATGTTTTTGTTTTCAACAAAGTTCATTAAATTTAGTAATTATTTAAGAATCTAAGATCTTAGAATAAACCATGAAAATAATTGCTCATGCGAGTTATTTATACGGTATTTTTATTTTTGGATATAATAATATCTGAAAGTGATTGGGAAATGGATTCCCAAAAGCTCTGAGTGCTAGAGAGAGAAAGCGAGTAGAGAGTAGGAGACCCAAAAAGTAGATCTGAGTTTCGGGAAGATCTCTCCGGTATCCGTCGCTCCCGTCGGCGGTGTGAGAGATCTCTCTCCGGTGCATGCGCGTTAAAGCGGCCGAGGTGGTGAGTTGAACCATCCGATGTCTCAGCAGGTTTATTCCGGCGGCGCGCGGAGGAGTTGGTCTCCTCGTCGAAGCAGCGGTGGCGAGGCCGCCTTTAATCGCAAGGGGACTCATTAAATCGCCGGATTTGGAGCCGTCGAGGACTGCGGCATGCCAATGACGGCGTGGAGGGTTAGAGAGGCGAGGCGTGTTTTTCCTGCCGCCGTTAGCAGCGGAAGTCGGCGAGGAGGCTCAGGAGGTTTGCGCTGCGAGTCGAGGGGGTCTTGCGGCGGTGCTAGGTGAGATCGTTGCGGTTACTTCGGAGAGACTAGACAGCGGCGGCGCTTGGTGAGGCTGCCTCTTATGGTCTTTCTGGAGCCCTTCTTGACCGGAGGAGACACGGGTTAAGGCGATCTAATAGGAGAGAAACTCCGATCTTGGTGGCGCCGGTTAGGGACAGACCAAGGTTTTTCGCTGTCGCGGGTTATCACCGGGTGAGTCCGTGGGAATCTTCGATCGGATTTCGGAGCTGTCGGGAGGAGGTGCGAGGGGATCAGGCCCTCCGAGCTGTGGAACGAAAGCCGGGGTCGGCTCTCCGGCGAATAGTGAAGCGGCAAGGCTGAGGACGCAAATCGTCTCCGACTCGTAGCCGCCGCAGCGAAGGGAGAAGAGAGAAGACGTACCTAAAGAGGTCCAAACCCTAACCGGGTTACACCCGGTTCTGGAGTTCTTTTATTAGGTATGGTTTGATTTTTGGTCGAGTGGTTCAATTCGCTGTAATATCGGTTTGACTCCCGATTAAGTTCGGTTTATAATTATTAAAAAAAAAAAAAAATCTGAAAGTATGTAATTTAAAATTATTAATTATGATAAATTTTCTGGGGAAAAAACTATGAAATAAGTTTATTCTATTAACATTTGGTAATTCGTATTTGTTTGGAAAAAATATAAGGCATGATGTAATTTGCAGATATCACATTTTAAATTAGAAACTTTACTTTCATGTACTATACAAAATCTAATTAAAAATTTTGAGAATTTTTGTTAGTGTAATTTTCAGTTACGTAATGATTCTAAAATTTTTTTGTCAATTAGAATTTAAACTTATCAATGATTTTTTCTTATAAATACCAACGCTATTGGTTTAACCTTTTTGTTAGTTACTTTAAAACTAGTGATCTTTACACCTCCTGCGCACTCGCGGAGGTTCAGTTGTGGAAATTGAATTCTATTTTAGTTATTTGACTGTAAATATAATCATTTGTTTTCATCGTATAATGTTTGCTTTTTTAATACTTATTCGAGTTGGAGATTTTTTTTGTCATACACGCTTTAAAACGCCGCCTTCTTTTTTTATAGATATGGACAGAAGTGTTGTCGTGTGTTATTGTTCCTTAACAAATATTTTGAAGTTGAAGGATAATATTCTATTGTTCTTTGTTCTTCAGTAATTTTAGTTTGCGACCTATTTAAAAGATTTGTAATCTCATGTACCATAACTCTTAATTACATTATTTACACTCTTGACTTCATGTAGTTTTTTTCATTTGCTAAAATAGTTCCATTGAACATAAGGTTTATTTCAAACATTGCCTCAATCATAGTCATTATGTTGTCTCTTTGTTTGATTCTGTCTACTTGAGCAGTACCAATTTCCCTGTTACGCGTGGAGGTTCGTGTGAAAAGTATTTTATAATTTATCTATTTAAAACCCACTTTAGAAATTATATTATTGCATATCTTATCTAGCCATTGTCAAGTCATCTTTTGTTTTGCCCTTTGTTTCTTCCCATGCTTAGTCCTCGTAATGGCACTAACATCTGAAACTGCATCACTTTATACTCCATATTGTTTCTGTGTGGCTTTGTTTTCCAAATCTGAATGGAATATTCTCATCAGAATTGTTTGTTTTCTTCTATCCTTTTTCTTTTACGTTGTTGCTCTCTTATTGCTAGGAGAGGAAATTCTTTTTTTTTCCAATACAATACCATTTACGAAAAGAATATTTGAAGTTTGTGATCGTGTATTACACACATACAGTATATATATAAGAAAGCCGATTAGGGTTTCGATTTGGCATGGCTGAGGTAAAGGACTAACTAATATATCGAATTGTATGACTCCTTTTACCCAAAAAAGAAAAGAATTGTATGACGCCAATCCCCTGGATATTTCGTAGAGCTGACCCGTGGCGGTGCCTAAGTATTTGTTACCCCTGTCCGTTAGGCCGTTTTGTGTTGTGTGCCCTTAGTCCAGTCATCATTTCTAGTAGTACCACACCGAAGGCAAAGACGTCACTCTTCACGTATAAATGGCCTGAAGAAGAAAAGAAACTAAAATGGTTAATTATTTTTAACAACTTACAATCCAAACATTCAGAAGGGAAATTTACAGAGTTCAATTATTAGCAATGGAGAACTAACTAAGCTTAAGCTCTTTTAGTAATAAAATAATCTATGGTTGATGTACAGTTTTCTAAATGTACCTGTTGCCATATATTTAGGAGCAGCGTAACCATACGTGCCATGTTGAATAAGTTTTCGGCTAATAGCTTTGTCGAAACGCTGCGTTTTACTGAGCTGGGGGATTTTTTGGCGATTCAAAGCTAGGGCTTCCACCAGTTTTTACGTCCGCCGCACGCCATGGAGGTGTCGGAGGACAGACCGCCGGACACAGCAGGTGAAGGAAACAACGGTGCTAATGGAGGTGAAGCTTCAGTGGTAGAGTTGAAAGGATCGGAAATCAAAAAAGGAACTGTGCCAACTGGTTCGGAGATTCAAGGGAAGGAGAAGAAAATTGAAGGTGGTAAAGGTGCAGGTGGCTCTTGGGCTACGATTGTCCAACAAAACCCAAAGATGAAAAGATATGAGTATGAAGAAAAGGAGATCGACGGTGTTCCAACAATCCGGGTGCCGAAGGAGGTTTTAGAAAACTCTACACCTCTCTGGGAAGACTTGCTTGTTGGAAAATTTCAATCCACTGCTCCTCCTGTGGGCAAGATTTATGTGTTGGTGAACAAAATCTGGCCATTGGGAGATAAAACAGTGAAGATCGATGTGATTTCTGTGGACAAGATGACTGTAAAGTTCCGTATAAAGAATGCGACTGTGAGGAACAGAGTGCTTAGACGTGGTATGTGGAATATCTGCGGCATTCCCATGATTATCTCGAAATGGAGTCCAGTAGCAGAGGACGTCCAACCAGAAGTTAAAACTATGCCTCTTTGGGTTATAGTGAAGAATGTTTCAAGATCAATGTATGCCTGGAAGGGATTTGCGTTCTTAACAAGTCCGATAGGTGTACCAATCCGTCTTCACCCCGACACAGAAATGTGCAAGAATTTTGAGGAAGGTAAAGTGTTCGTAGAGGCTGACCTCACCAAACCACTGCTGAAGCAACGTAATTTCGCAATGGAATCTGGGGAGAACGTCTTGGTTACGTTTGAATATCCATGGCTTCCTCTGCGATGCCATGTATGCTCAAAATGGGGACATAGTGAGGAGGATTGCCTGAAGAAGAAGGAGGGTGAAAGTAAAACTACTATGTCGACACCAGAAAAAGTTCATACACATGAACGTGGGGGGGAGAGTAAAATAAACCAGACTCAAGATTCTGAGGAAGCAACAAATAAGCTGGCGGAGGATGTTGATGATGTTGCTTCTCCCACAATCTTGGAAGGACAGGAAGGAGATGATGAGAATTGGAGAACCCCAACTAATCCGGTCAAATCACCTCCACCAGTCACAAAGAATTCAAAATATGGAGAGGTTAGTATACTCAACAAGTCGCCTTTTGCTGCTTTGAGTGGTATAGACGAGGATGGAAAGGAAACAGGGGAAAACAAAGAAGAGATAAGCGACGATAGTAGTGAAACAAAGCAAAACAGTGAGGTGGATATACAAAACGAAATTCCCTATGGAGATGATGTTATGACAGGCACAGGGAAGAACCAAAGTGAGGAGGAGGACAATGGTTTGCGACATTCTAAGCGGCTGGCTGAGAAGGAGAAAAGCAAGCCTAACCCCCACCATATAACAGCGAATACCAAGGCTATAGTCCATGGTAATCAACAAAAAGTCACCATTAAAAAAACCTATTAATATGTCGGGTTTCTTTTGGAATGTCCGAGGTTTTAATAAAAGAAGTAAGCATGATGTTGTGAAGGATTGGATTCAGCGAGGAGATTTTGAGTTTGGATGTTTAATTGAGACAAAAGTTAAGGAGAAGAAAGTGCAGGGGATTCTATCTAAGGTTTTCAATGGTTGGTCTCTTATGGCCAATTACGAACACCATAGGTTGGGAAGATTGTGGGTGGTTTGGAAAGGCAATGTAAGGGTAACACCAATATATAAAACGTCCCAGTTGGTTTCTTGCTCTATTGCGGTGGAGGGTAGGCAGCAAGAGATTCTGGTTACATTTGTCTACGCTTTAAATACACCGGGGGAGAGAAAGGAGCTGTGGGCTGATCTGAAAATGCATCGAGACTCACCCATGTTCCACGGGAAACCTTGGATGGTATGTGGTGATTTCAATGAGATACTCGATGGAGATGAGCATTCATTATTTGATAGCGACCCAACTATTCCGATAGGTATGCATGATTTTCAAGAAGCTGCTGGACATTGTGAGATGATTGATATGAGCTATCATGGTCCTAAATTTACTTGGAGCAATAAAAGAAGGGATGGGGTTATAAACAAAAAGCTGGATAGGGTCTTAGTAAATCAAGCCTGGATTGGGAGTTTTCCGGAGTCCTATTGTGTCTTCGAGGCAGGGGGATGCTATGACCATACCCGATGTCGAATTGCCATGAAACCGGCGGAACCAAGAAAGAAAAGGCCATTCAAGTTCACTAATGCTTTAGTTTCTTTCGATGGCTACAATACCAGAGTGGAAGAAGCATGGGTGAATGGACAGGAGCTCTTTCACTCCACCTCTGCCCTTTTCCGACTATCCAAGAAACTAAAGGCTCTCAAGCCTATGTTCCGGGAGATGGGCCGGAAGATGTTTGCAGAGATTACGAAAAAAACCAAAGAAGCTTACCAAGCTTTGTGTAAAGCGCAAGAGTACACAATGATATCCCCATCATCTCAGGCAGTTGCAGATGAAGTTGTGGCTTATAATCGTTGGAATTACTTAGTGGAGATAGAGGAGAAATACCTCCGCCAAAAGTCAAAGCTTTTCTGGATCAAAAATGGAGACCACAATACAAAAGCCTTTCACGCGGCTGTAAAACTAAGGGAGACCAGAAACAACATTAGAGAGGTTATTTGTTCAGATGGAAGAGTTGTCACAGGTGCTGAAGGTATAAAGGAAGAGGCTGTGAGATACTTTGAAGATTTCTTAAACGAAGAACCCACTGATTTTCACTCATGGACGGTTGAAGAATTGAGATCGTGTTTTACTTTTGAATGTTCTGATGCGGACTGTGAGCTTTTGGAACATGAAGTTACGGATGAAGAAGTGAGGAGAGTAGTCTTTGCTATGCCAAAGGAAAAGTCGCCAGGCCCAGATGGTTATACCACTGAATTTTTCAAGAACTCATGGCAGATAGTGGGAAAAGATGTCACTACGGCAATCCAATCCTTCTTCAGATATGGTTTCCTACCAAAAGGCGTCAACTCCACCATTCTAGCACTCATACCGAAGAAGAAAGAAGCAAAAACAATGAGAGACTACAGGCCTATTTCTTGTTGCAACGTGTTATACAAGGTAATATCTAAAGTCCTTGCAAATCGATTGAAAATCATACTCCCGAAGTTTATTGCTCCAAATCAATCGGCATTTGTCAAGGACCGACTGCTTATGGAGAATCTATTACTAGCCACTGAACTAGTGAAAGACTACCATAAAGAGAATATCTCAGCTAGATGTGCCATGAAGATTGACATCTCAAAGGCTTTTGACTCGGTCCAATGGGAATTCTTGCTAAATACGTTGAGAGCTTTAAAATTTCCAAGTCGGTTTGTTCGATGGATTCAACTTTGTATCCAGACTGCTTCATTTTCTATCCAGGTAAATGGGGAACTAGCTGGTTATTTTGGAAGCAAGAGAGGCCTTCGACAAGGCTGCTCTTTGTCTCCTTACCTCTTTGTGATTTGTATGAATGTATTGTCGATGAAACTTGATAAAGCTGCGTTGGAGAGCAGAATTGATTATCACCCGGAGTGCAAAGATATGGGCTTAACGCATCTATGCTTTGCCGACGACCTAATGGTCTTTGTGGAAGGAAAAAAGGAATCGATCGAGGGAGTGTTAGAGGTCTTTGGTGACTTTGCCCAACACTCTGGTCTCAAAATCAGTATCGAAAAATCCACAGTCTATATGTCGGGGATTAATGAAGCGGTGAAAGAGGACATCCTAAGGAACTTTCCTTTTGAATATGCGAATCTTCCCGTGCGGTACCTGGGATTACCTTTACTCACCAAGCGCATGACTGCTGCAGATTATGCTCCTTTGGTGGAAAAAATTCGAATGCAGATAGGGTCTTGGACAGCTAGACAGCTCTCCTTTGCGGGTCGCCTACAGCTGTTGAAGTCAGTTGTGTTCAGTCTCACCAATTTCTGGATGGCCGCCTTTAGACTCCCTAAAGCTTGCATCCAAGAGATTGACAGGCTGTGCGCGGCATTCCTATGGTCCGGGCCTGAGCTCAATTCAAAAAAAGCAAAGGTCGCTTGGTCGGTGGTCTGCTCGCCGAAAAGTGAAGGAGGGTTGGGGCTTAAATCCCTGGAAGAAGTGAATAAGGTCTGTGTTTTAAAGCTAATATGGAGGATCCTAGCAAAAAACACATTATGGGTGAATTGGGTACAACGTTATTTAATCCGAGACGGTTCGTTTTGGGCTACTCCTGAGAAACCTGCATCGGGCTCCTGGATATGGAAGAAAATCCTAAAATACAGGGAACTAGCTAAACGTTTCTACAAGATTGAGGTGCATAATGGATACAGTGTCTCTTTTTGGTTCGATATTTGGAGCAAGTCGGGTCAGCTACATGAGATTATCGGACAGCATGGATACATTGATATGGGCGTTCCACGAACAGAAACTCTTGGGGTAGTAGCTAGATCAACTCGAACTCGCAGGCACAGAAATGTTATCTTGAACCGGGTAGAGGAGGAAACCAGGAACCTGCAAATAAACATGGTGGAAGATAAATCAGATGTTCATCTATGGCGTGGGCATAATGCAGTACACGGCCCTACTTTCTCGTCAAAAGAAACTTGGATGCAGCTAAGGAATCCAAAGCCCCCTTGGGAGCCACACTCGGGAATCTGGTTCTCACATGCTTCTCCTAAGTTCTCATTTCTCGCTTGGTTGGCATTGAAAAACAGGCTAGCAACAGGGGAGAGAATGGAACGATGGAACCAAAATGTGCAAGTAGGATGTGTTTTATGTGATGCACCTAGAGAAACAAGAGAGCATATATTCTTCAGCTGCCCTTATGCAGAGAAAGTATGGAGAACATTAACTAAGGGGCTGTTGTTGTCGTCATACACAGAGGATTGGAATGAACTGGTGAATATGATTACTCACCCAACAGGAAACTCAACGCACACCTTCATCCTAAGATACAGCTTTCAAACTGCTATCCACGCGCTTTGGGACCGCAGGAAGCATGGAGAGAAACCTACTCCGTCAGCTCAGCTGGTCAGATATGTTGAAGTAACCATTCGGAACCGACTAAGCACAATACGAAAGCCAGGAAGGAAGAGATATGAGGACGGGTTACGAGTTTGGTTCGAAACCAGACTATCGCCTTGAAGATTTTTTGACTAATCTCTTCTAGTTTTTTCACTTTTTAAAAGTACCAAACCGTATGTAAAAAGAACCACTTTTTTCTTTGAGTATAATTTAACATTAGATTCAAAAAAAAAAAAAAAAAAACCATACGTGCCCATGATCCTAGTCGTAACGTGTGCCTTCTCTTGTGAATTGTAATGGTCCTAACTTTGCTAAACCAAAATTTGAAATCTTTGCATCATAATGCTGCGCAGATGAATATTACAACCTCATTAGGATCATGCAAAGTGAATAAAACAAAAAAAAATCAAATTAATCTTTGTTACAACGATTGATGGTGGTTATGTGGGTTTAAAAGATCTTTATTACGTCTAAAAGATGATTCTCAAGGCTTCCTGTGGGCATGAACTCGTAGACAAACATAAGCTCTTTGTCTTCACGGCAGTATCCTAATAACTTTACCAGTTTTGGGTGTGAAAGCATCCCCAAGAAGTTAATCTGACTTTCCAAAATCAAAAAACAAAACCACAAAATCTCGCATTAGCTTATTTTAGTTGAATATTAATCTAGTTTTTTTACCAAAGTGTCGGGTTTGTAAAAGTGTTTTTAAGGTTATTGATAATCCACCTTGGGTTGAGAGAAATCTAATCTTTTGATCTGTGTGAAGTTTTTAGGTGAGCCACCTTCAATAACATACACCTTGGGTACAACAAAACCAAGAACAGCAGCTTTGTTGTCCACCTGAAACAAAATATATTCTTCAGATTAAGAGCTTAAGTTGCATTTGTTGTTTTAATATAACACTATTAGTACCTCATTTCTTAATCTCTTGAGTGCTTTTCCAATATACAAAACAGATTCCTCTGATATGAATTCTCTAACTTGGTTCACATCAGCAGCTGACTGTGGCAGGTTGAATATCAGCAGAGCAAGACTGCAATTGCAGACGTATTCTCCTTGGAGCAATGCCCTGATTTAGCAGTCTTGTACTTATCTGGTTCCGAGGTTGTTGAGTCCGGATCTTTATCCCCTCCCCTCTGTGAGGTAAGTCTCAATGGTATGATTGATCATTTGCTTCAGATGAACGAACTCATTATAGAATGAATCAGTGGCTGGTACACGGATATTAGAGACCCTTAGCCTTCCAGAACCTTCACGATCTGAGCTATACTGATCAAAATTACAATAAATTGTCATTTTTCCACACACACATATATACATGAGAAATATTGCCAAGACAAATTGTAAAGTTAACTGAGGTAGAGATTCTAGCCTAGTCAAAAAAGGAAGGAAGAACGTACGCTTCCAGGTGTCTAATTTGATCGGTGGTGTAGTGATGATACTTCTTCCTCTTCCTCTTGTTTCCCTTGTTGCATGCACCATCCTCCTCTTCTTGATACTCCACACTCTCCAATTCCGCCTCTGATCTGGATCTCGTGGGTCCGAGTTCCCGCTGCTCATCACCATCGTCCGATCCTCAAAATCAACTACTCTTCTGTCCTCCTCAGGGTTCGTGCTGCCGGAGGATGTATTTCAGAATATCCCAGCCTGTTATACATATATCACAAATAATTAAATGTAAATTATACAGTAATATATATATACAATATAATACAAATACAATATATTTTGATCAATTTATATGTTTTGTGGTAGTAGAAATTAAAGAAAGTATACTTATGAGAGAGAGGGAGAGGGCTGGAGAAGAGAAGAAGTCTTTGACAATCAACATATTGTGTTTTCCAGGTGAAAAGATCCCATTTGGTGTTTGATATTGAGATGAAGACCTAAGATGTTCATATTGAGATGAACACATTATGAAAAGTCTGAACATTATGTGTGTCCTCAACACATACACCAACACAGAATGTTCAGGATTGTAGAAGCGGTGCGTGTTGTCAATACAGACACCAACACAGAGTGTTCAGGATTGTTGATGTCATGTGTGTTGTCAACACAGACACCAACACAGCATCTTCAGAATTGTGGACGCGGATGAACAGTAAAATAGACTAGTCAAGACTTCCTTTAGGAGCCTAATTCAAATTCAAATATTTTCTCTTCCCCCCAAAGCTCATTTGCAATGTAAACCCTTGTCTATTTAAGTTTTGTAACCACACAATTGATAAAATACTTTTAGGGAGTCTTTCCCAAATACTTCTCAATCTCTCTCTCTCTAGCAATTCTACTTCTTCTTCTTTTCTCTCTAAGTCAATCTTCATATTCTTACATGGTATCAGAGTTTAAAAGCTCTTGTACCTGATACTCACTTCCGCTAATCACTCACTCTTCATTTCTTGTTCTAAAAACTCGGTTATAAGTTTCTCTTCTCAAGCGGTTCTGTCTCAATCTCTTTAAATTCTTTTGAAACTTTTCTTTCTTGATATTCCCTCCTGTCTAAGTAATGGAGAACTCAAGAGTCTTGATACCAGTGACCCTAAAAGGGGCGAACTATTTGGTATGGGCTAGGATGGCCAAGTCTGCCCTTGGTGGCAGAGGATTGTGGAAGCATGTCATGAGCAGTACTGCTCCACAGAAGATGATTAAGGCTGGAGCTGAAGCGGGAGCTAAGGCTGGTGCTGAAGCTAGTGAAGAGGTTGTTCATGTTGATGAAGAGCTATGGGTTCAAGGAGACCAGAATGTACTCTCCATTCTGCAAAGCTCTCTTGAACCATCAATCTTGGAAGGCTACTCTTATTGTGAGACTGCTAAAGACCTTTGGGATACACTCGAGAAGGTTTATGGAAACAAGTCTAATATGACCAGAGTGTTTGAAGTCAAGCTTGCTCTCAGTAACCTCCATCAAGAAGACATGGAGTTCAAGGCTCACTTTGGCAAGTTTAGGTCCTTATGGGCTGAGTTGGAAATGCTGAGGCTGTAGATCCTATGGTCTTAAGTGAGAGGCGTGAGCAAGAAAGGTCTTTGCTCTCTTGCTCACTCTGAATCCCTCTTACCACAACCTTATTCAACACATCTTGAGGTCAGAAACACTTCCGTCATTGAATGATGTATGTTCACAGATTCAAAAGGAGCATGGTTCCTTTGGATTGTTTGGTGGAAAAGGAGAGCTTGTCACAGCAAACAAAGGTGTGTACAAGCAGGAAGATGGAAAGGTGGTGGTGTGTGATCACTGCAAGATGAAAGGGCATCTCAGGAACAAGTGTTGGACTCTCTATCCCCATCTCAAGCCTAGGAACTTCAATGGCAATAACAACAACAACCGTTTCAGGGAGCAGAGAGCACACTACTCCAATGGAGCAGCTGAGCAGGATGGTCCCGGTTCTTCAAGGGCTTGTGTTGCTGCTGGTCATAGAGAGGGCAAAGCCATGGTTGTCTCAACTCATAACCCACTGATGGTGGTTCATGATGATGTGGTCATGAGATCAGACCTTGATGCACTCATCAAAGCCCTCAAAGACAACTCTGGTAATGCACTTGGTAACTCTCTTCATGCATCAACTATTTCTAAGCCTTTAATTGTTGATTCAGGAGCTTCACATCATATGATTAGTGACTCTAACTTGATCAGAAATGTTAAACCGGTCGTAGGAAATGTTGTTATTGCAAATGGAGATAGAGTTCCTGTTAAGGGCGTAGGAAACCTTAAGCTGTTTGATAAAGAGTCCAAAGCATTCTACATGCCTAGTTTCACTTCCAATTTATTATCTGTTAAGTGTGTTGCTACTGACCTTGATTGCAATGTTATTTTTAGCCCTAATGATGTGGTGTTTCAGGATATTAAGACTAGTAGGTTGCTTGGAAGAGGTGTGACAAAAGATGAGCTATACATGCTTGAAGACACTTCTCTTGCTTCTGTATTATCCCCATTTGCTTCTGAACTTGTTTCAGCGTTTAGCTCCAATTCTGATTTAGTTAATGACTTTGTTTGGCATGCTAGGCTAGGCCATCCTCACTCCAGGGCCTTAGGATTGTTAATGCCTAATGTGGCTTTTAAGAATGATGAGTGTGAGGCTTGTATACTTGGTAAGCATTGCAAGTCTGTTTTTCCATCTTCTAAAACTATCTATGAAAGTTTCTTTGATCTTGTTCATTCTGATGTATGGACTGCACCATGTGTATCTAGAGAGAACCATAAATACTTTGTTACATTCATTGATGAAAAATCAAAATACACATGGATAACTCTGATTCAATCAAAAGATAGGGTGTTAGAAGCATTTGTGAACTTCCAGAACTACATTACTAACCATTTCAATGCCAAGATCAAAATTTTTAGATCAGATAATGGTGGAGAGTACACTAGTCAAACCTTCAAACAACACCTATCCGGTCACCTTGTCTTGTCCCAACCATGATGCATCTGTGTAAATAAGTACCTCATTCTGGCCGAGAGGTTTTTCTGGGTGTTTGGTGCGTTGTTGACTGGCAAGGTCCTCTTTGTTCAGTTGCGCTTTTCCCCACTCCTTCGCGTTACTCATTGCTGAGTTCAAAGTTTCCTCCACTGTGATCCATCGATCTTCAAATACTTTCTTATTTCGAGCAGTCCACATCGCAGATAAGATCCAAGGGAAGAGGGGGCGGTTAGACGTTGTCTCCTCTGGGTGTTCTGATAAGCTTCTTCCTAAGGTGAGTCCCTCCCTGACATTATTTATGTCATCTACTTGCAGCGCTGATGTGAATGAGGCTTTTGCCCAAACCTCTCTTGCATACACGCAATGGAAAAAAAGATGTGTCTCTGATTCTTTCTCTTGACATCGTGGGCATTTTGCGTTCGAGATGATCTTCCGGTGGACGAGATTGGATCCTACTGGTAGAGCTTCGCGGGCTGCTCTCCACATCAGATTATGATTTTTTGGTGCAGTTCTTGTATTCCAGATTTCTGTTTTCCATTTGAAGTTGTTGAATTTCTCAGCTTGTTCCGTCATGTTCTTCTTCTCTAGACCAATGTAGTATCCAGACCGGGTAGAGTAGACGCCATCGATTGTGTGAGTCCATACATAGGTATCATGTTTCCCTGTCTTACTTGGATGCAAGCAAATAATTTCCTCCCACAGGTCCGGAAAGAGTTCCTTCACTCTCTCGACATTCCATTCTCCTTTATTAGGCCGTAGTAAGTCTGAGACTTTCAAGTGCTGGTCTTCTTTGTTTGGTGGACCTGTTGTGATGCCGGTTTTGATAATGGTTGTCCAGGGATCACGCCAGATATTTGTTGAGGCTCCGTCTCCAATAGCTACACCTAGTCCAGATTTCAGAAGGTCGCGACCCAACAAGATGCTCCTCCATCCGTGTGATGAGTTTGCCCGAGGTTTTACGTCCAGGAAAGTCCTATTACGACAGTATTTTGCAAGTAACGCTTTCGCTAAGAGGCTGGTTGGACGAGTCAAGATCCTCCAACTCTGTTTTGCCAAGAGAGCTTCATTGAAACTTTGTATCTCCCGGATTCCAAGCCCTCCTTTGTCTTTTGGATGGTTCATTGTGCTCCAAGAAATCCATGCCATCCCTTTCTTATCCGGATTTGAATCCCACCAAAACCTAGTTAAGGCTGACTGAATACGCTTGCATAGACTTAAGGGAAGCTGAAAACAAGACATCGTATACGATGGTGTTGCCGTGAGTACTGATTTTAACATGACCAGTTTTCCAGCCTTTGACAATCTCTTTGTGGACCAACTCAGGGCTTTCTTCTTAATTCTGTCCACTAGAGAGCTGAAAAGGTCCTTCTTCTTCTTGTTAAAGAGTTCACGAAGTCCTAGATACTTGCCATTCCCTCCCTCTTTACTGATTCCAAGTTGCTCTTTCACTCTAATACGAGTCTCTTAGTCAGCTTTCGCAGAAAAAGTGATTGCTGATTTTTCTTTGCTGATTTGTTGACCTGAGGCTGTCTCGTATTGTCTGAGAATTTCCGCTAAAGCTGTGCAGCTCTTTTTGTTCGTCTTTGCGAAAAACATCGTGTCGTCAGCGAATAAAATATGGTTCATACGAGGTCCCTGCTTCGATATCTGTAACCCTTCGAGCCTCCCTTCCATCATTGCTTTGCGGCATAAACCAGATAAAACTTCGCTACAGAGGATGAGGATGAAGGGTGACAGTGGGTCTCCTTGTCGGATTCCCCTGTTAGGTATGACTTGTCCTTTGATCTGTCCATTTATGAGAAAAGAGTAGGATATTGTTGTGATGCTCTGCATAATCCATTGTATCCAGATTGGTGCAAAACCGAACTGCTCTAGAACTGATCTGATAAAACCCCATTCTAACCGATCGTATGCCTTCATCATATCCGTTTTTACTGCCATGGAGCATCTCTTTGTAGCTTTGGAGGTTTTGAGAGAGTGCAAGATTTCGTGGGTGAGCAAAACATTGTCTGAGATTGCTCTTCCCGGCACAAAAGCTGTCTGATTTTCGGAGATGATAGTATCTAGTATTGGCTGAAGTCAGTTTGTAAGGATCTTAGAGTAGATCTTGAAGTAGACATTACACAATGCTATCGGCCTGTAATCCTTTACCTTCTGTGGATTTTTGATTTTTGGAATCAAGCGGATATGTGTGTTGTTTGTACCCGTTGGAAGTATTCCTGTGATGAAGAACTGTTGGATTTCTGCTACTGTTTCCTTCTCTAGGGTATTCCAATGATGCTGAAAGAAACAGGCCGTGAATCCATCCGGTCCCGGAGCTTTGTCTCCGTTGATTGCGAAACAAGCGCTTCTGATCTCTTCCGCATCGGGGATCTTTGTCAGGTGTTCATTTATCTCTTCAGTAATCTGTTTTTTGACTGCTCTTTGAACTGTTTCAGTTGCGTCTGAAGGCTCGGATGTGAAAATGGTTCGAAAGTACTCTTCTATTACTGCCGTAATGTGTTCCTCCTCCACAAAGACGTTGCCTTCATTGTCTTCAATCACAGATAGTCTATTCAGAGCTCTTCTGCCTCTGGCCGATGCATGAAAATAACCGGAATTTTTATCTCCCAATAGCAGCCAGATTTGACGGCTTCGTTGTCTCCAGTAGGATTCCTCTGCTTCGTAAGCAGATTTCAGATCCTCCATGATCGCTTTGATCCTGAGTTCGTCAGGGCTGTGATCCGATAACACCTTATCCAGCTCTTCTTTCTTCTTTTCAATTTGTTTTTGATTGTTGCAGTGGTTTTTTCGGTGCCACTATTGTATTGCTTTCCTGCAATTGTCAATTCTCTCTGCAACCGTGCTGTTCTCTTTTTTCAGCCACACTTCCTTAACTATCTTGAGCATTTCGGGTTGCTTCCTTAGGTTTCTGTCGAAACGAAAGAGTCTTTTTCGTTTTTCTTTCTCAGTGCACAAAATGTGATAATGGGGCGATGATCTGAGCTTTCGAAGCGCAAGTATTCGGTTCTACTGGTCGGGAAGGTGTCGGACCATGCACCATTTACCAGAGAGCGGTCCAAACGGCAGAAGACTAAGTGGTCATTTCTTTGGCCCCTCCATGATAGACAATCACCTGAGTGTTTTAGATCGAAAAGATCATTTGCAGCTACAAAGTTGCGGAAATTGGCAAAGGAACCTTCAGTTCTTAATATTCCACCAGATTTTTCTTCATTACAAAGGATTTCATTAAAATCTCCCGTAAGGAGCCAGGCTTCATCTCGTTGACCAGCCAGAGATGAGAGTTTCTCCCAGACCTCTCTTCTCTTTTCTTTGTTTGGTTCTCCATAGATGAAAGTAATGTGGAGTTTCTTCTTCTTGTACAGCACTCTGGTATCAAGATAGTGGTGGCATGAGTCCAAAACTTCCAACTCCACTTCATCCGTCCATAGTAAAGCTAGCCCTCCTCCACCTGGAGAGTGAGGTGAGACCAACTTTGTGTTTTCATAGTGTAAGCAGCTAGTCTCTTCCAATACTATTGTGTCCTGATTTTTTGTTTCGCTCAAGAACAGAATATCAGGTTTGAATTTCTTCTTGATCTCCTTTAAACGCTGGACTGTCGCAATGTTTTTTAAGCCGCAACAATTCCAGCTCCCCACTACTAAGGACCCGGATTGTGAGATGACCGAAAATCCCGATGTTGATGTCTACTGCTATCTCCTGTCTCTGGTGGGATTCTGCTTCTGGGGATTTGGGAGGATATTGGAGACTTCGCTGGTAAATCTGGAGTCTTGTCTGAGCCTTGAGTTTGATTCCTTGATGGGGGATGGTGTATGATTTTCCTTAGAGTTGCAGGTCTTGCTTTTCCAAGTACTTTTGGTGTTCTCCTTCTTGGTGAGTTCTGTTGAAAAAACTTGCTGATTTTTCTTGAGTTAGCTCCTATCATAGTGTTTGTTTGATGATTGGGCTTGATTGAAGGAGTGGGTCGTTCTCTTCTTCTTACTGGGCCTAGACTTTGACCCAGTAGAAATGTTTCCCTCTCTAGACGATCGTCTTCCCCTTGAGCGTTTTCCATTTGGACATTGAATGATTCCGACAGGTCAGTAATGGCGACAGTCGGGGTAGGTGCACGAGGGGTGTTTCCAGCTAGTATTTGAGTTATGCTTTCTTCAACCATACCATTCAATTCACTTTCGAGGACTCTCTTGTGTCTCGCCTCCCTTTCCTTTGGGTCTTCACAGTTTAGATATTGCCGAGTCGTTTCTTCGATCTCAGCCATGATACTTTCCCTTGTCGGATCAGGTGGGGTTTGTTGCAGAGAGACTGCTTTTGTTGTTCTTCGAAATCTTTTAATTCCCCTTGTAGGACTCTTAACCTTCTTGCTGCTCCTTCCTGAGAATTAGGGTGATTCAAATAACGCTGGGTGGAGATGTGAGCCTCTGTCCTTTCTAATTCTCTCTCTGGTGAGGTCTGATGTGGAAAATCTGTGAGAGCCAGATTCCAATCAAGAGACAGATGGGGGAGTCTTTCCCTGCTCATTGCCTCTGTGGGGTCTGTAGCTTGGGTAATATTTTTCCTTCTCCATATTGATTCGATTGGGGTCCGGAAAAACATCTCCATATTCCTCTGTGGTTGTTGGTTGTGAGCCCCTTGTGCATTCATCGAGTCAGGTTTCCCCTGATGAGCAATGATCTCATTCTGGTCAGCATGTGACTTTTCACCATGGTGTTGGGATGAAGTTCTTTCTTGGGGTTCCTGAGATTTTCCCAGTCGGATATCTCCGGTTCTGCCTCGCTCACGATCTCCTCTGTAAGTTATCCTTTCTCCGAAGCTTCTCCCGTGTCTGTCTTGTCTTTGTTGGAAGGGCCTTATTTCCTGAAGTCTATCTCCCCTTTCTTGTTTCAGGTCGTTTGTACGATGTTGTCTGCGTCTCTCGTCTCTATCCTTGGAGGGTGGAAGAGTGTCAAACTATCTATCCCTGTCACTCATCTGCTCAGGGAAGAATCTTCTTTCGTGTGTAAGTCGGTTGCAGATACTACAGTGCTTTTCCAATCTCTCGTATTTGAAATGCAGGGTTGCTTCCATTCCATTGGGGAAATCCAAGACAGTTTCCTTTATCAGTGGATTCAGTCCATTTATGAAGACTCTTATCTTGACAGATGATTTAGTAATTTCCAGTGAATCCACTATACCCAGAGCTTTCCCGATATTCCTCACCACTTTGTACTGCCAGTAGTGTAGTGGTAGGCCTTGGATCTGGATCCAGAAAGGTATCAAGAAGGGGAAAGAGTCAGAAATGACCGGTTCCCATTTCTGTAGAATCACCATCCAGAAAACAAACTGATAGGGTCTATTAGCTAGAACTCTTTCAAGGCCTTTCTCCTCTTGGAAACGAATCCGGAAACAAGAGTTTCCCAAGTCTGAACCCGATGCTTTTCCTTGAAGATTCCATCTATGAATGAGAGTGGTAATTGTTGGAGTCAAGATTAGCACTTTCCTAAAAGGCCTGTTCATGAGTTTAGGTCGGCCCAGAATAGAAAGTCGGAACAAAGCCCAAGGCGATAAAACTTAGGTTAAACCGAACTCGGGACGGCTGGCTTACATTAGGGTTTAGGGGGTGTTAGTTAAAATAGGGCAAAGTCGGCGCTAGAAGATATGGAAATCTTCCATCTTAACGGAGCCGAGATATTAGGAAAATATTTATATTTATTTAGATTTTCCTTATTATTTACCGACTTTGTAACCTTATAAAAGGCGACTTCATAATTCAATAAACATACGCTTTTATTATTACTTCGTGCCTGAGAGACTTTTAGAGCGAATTTGACCTAAATATATTTCCGGCGACTTTTATAGCACTTTACCGGCTTCCACCTCGGAAACGCCGGCATATAAACCCTAAATTCCCAAATCTCACCGTGTTCCCAAATTCTTCTTTTAGAATCCCTAATTTCAAACCTAAAACTCTTGCTATCTTTGGATAGACCGAGTTACGATCTTACAATTGGCGCCGACTGTGGGGATTTCAAAGAGAAATTTCTGAACGAGATGTCGGGAAACCGTAAGGAAATCGATCCGGAAAACCCAAAGGTTGACCTAAGCGATCACGAAGGAAGTGATTACGACCAAAGTGATCACGAAGACGATACGGCGCATGACGGCCAGCAGCCGCGTGACGCTATTAAGCCAAAGAAAGCTCGAGATGACGGTAAACAGTAAACATGTCCCGTCACTCAGCGAAACAGCAGCTCAAATCGAGCAAGATAAAGTCTTAGCTACTCTGATGGCCAAGATCGAATCACAGAACGATTTGATCAAAACGTTCTCAGAAAAAATCGATCTACTGCAAACGGAGCAAGCAAAGATCCGTTCGGACCAACAGTCTAGAAAGTCCAAGAAAGAGGTGCCCCCAAAGGTGAAAGACAAAGTCGCCAGACGACTAGTCTATGATACATCCGAGGAGAGCCACCGTGAACAAAGCCGAAGCAGCGAATCCAGAAGCAACTCGCGCAAAGAACGCAATAAAGAGGATACTCGCGAACGGAGCTCGCGTCGGAAGGAAGGGTCTGAAGAACCCAAACGGAGCGGAAGTCAGAGGCAAGACGACTGGAGCGATGAGAGGTACTCACCCGATAAAGATGAGCGCACCAATCACCAAACACGGGGCATGCATCACAGACGAAATTCGCGATATGAGAATAACTCGCACCGTGATAACTATCGCCACGAGCGAAGTATGTCGCACGAGAAAACTCATGGAGCGTCTATTCGCGGAGCAAGCCGCAACAATGTCGAGAAACAGCTGACCGAGCTCAGAGACACCCTAAAAGAACTAAAAGGAGAAGTCCATGGCGTTAAGGGGTCCGCACCGGAGATCGACCGAATCATCGAGGAGACTCGGAGGACACCCTTCACCTCACGCATCACAAACATGTACATCAGGCAAAGGGAGAAGCTCAAGTTGCCGATGTACGACGGCACAAAAGATCCAGCGACCCATCTCACAACGTTCAAAATCATGGCAGCAAAGGCGCGGTTTTCATCGAGCGAGGAGCGTGACATCGGTTTCTGCCAACTGTTCACCGAAACCCTGGAGGGGGACGCGTTAAACTGGTTCTCCCGACTCCTGTCCAAATCGATTGACAGTTTCTCTGACCTCACATGGGCATTTGTAAGACATCACTTCGCCTACATACGTAAAGACACGTCGCTGAGCGCAATGATGTCCATGACACAAGAAAAGAAGGAAACTCTGAAGGACTTCGTAGAAAGGTTCAGGGCAGTGATGACGCGAGCGGAGGCACCAGATAAGTTCACTATCGCGGCCTTGACAAATGCCGTCTGGCACGAGTCACCCTTTTATCAGGATCTAGTCGTCAATCCGCCATTGACCATCGAAGATGCACTCCATCGAGCAAACAAATTCGTGGAATTGGAAGAGAAAAAGGTCGCGTTAGCAAAGAGATTCGGTTCCGGTAAACTAGCAGATAAGAAGGAAGAGAGGGAACCTAGACAACATTACGATAAAGGAGCCAAAACAACAATGATTGTGGACGGCTCTGATAAACCCCGATCATCGAAACCGTGGAATAAACGGAACAAAGAAGCAAAGGGGAAGGCGCAACAAGCAACTTCCGTTACGGGGGATAAGTACTGCGAGTACCATCAAGCTACGTCACACGACACGGCTGAATGTCGGAATCTCAGAAATGCACTCTATTCCCGACTTTCGGATGAAGAGATCAAGGCAGCCATTGAAAGACTGAAAAAGGAAGAATTGGGGCAACAGAAGGAAGACAAAGCCGACGGGCAAGCTCCCAAGCAGGATAAGCCACCACGGCGTATCAAAAGCATAGCTTTGAAACGCGACCGAGAAGAAGAGGAGGGAGAGGATGAAGAGGAAACTCCCAAAACCGTCCGAAGAATCAACATGATCATGGGCGGTCTAATCTCCGTAAATGATTCGGTTCGGTCGATAAAATTCTATGAACGCCTTGCATTAGCCGTGCAAAAGGCACCGCATCCAATCCTGTCAGATGACCCTCCCGTCACCTTTACTGACCAAGATCTCTATGGAACTCACTACCCCCACAACGACCCGCTGGTAGTAGAGTTGTTAATCGGAAGCTGCCAAGTATCTCGGATACTAGTAGATACCGGGAGCTCAATAGACTTGATTTTCCTAGATACACTCAAAAAGATGGAAATCAAAGAGGAGGATATCAAGCAGAAGGCTAAGCCTCTCACCGGGTTCACAAGCGAGACGACTTACACAATCGGCACGATTAAGTTGTCGGTTTACGCAGGAGGAGTTAACAGATTGGTGAGGTTTCATGTCATTGACAAACCAACCATCTATAACGTCATCCTCGGTACTCCGTGGTTATACAGTATGAAGGCGGTATCCTCGACGTATCATCAATGTCTGAAATTCCCGACACCTAAGGGGATTCAAACAATCAAGGGATGCCAAAGCGCGAGCCGGTCATGTTTTGCAAGAGAGCATTGGATCAGAGTGCCTTCGTGCATGATCAACACGGAACACGGAAGAAAAGGACCCGAGAAAGAACTAATCCAACAAGTCATCATCGACGACTCCGATGCAAGCAAGTGTATAGGGATTGGCGCGGAACTGCCAGACGACATCAAAAAGGAATTGATCGCCTTCCTGCAGCAAAATGTTACAACGTTTGCGTGGACGATGAAGGACATGAAAGGCATCAATCCAACCATCACAACCCACGAACTCAATGTCGACCCGACTTATAAACCAGTCAAGCAGAAGAGGCGAAAGCTCGGTCCTGAAAGGGCTAAAGCAGTCAACGATGAGGTAGAGAAGTTACTTGAAGCCGGTTCAATCCAGGAAGTAAAATATCCTGATTGGTTGGCTAATCCAGTGGTCGTAAAAAAGAAGAACAGGAAGTGGAGAGTATGTGTCGATTTCACAGATCTCAATAAAGCCTGCCCAAAGGATAGTTTCCCTCTGCTACATATCGACCGACTTGACGAAGCAACAGCCGGAAACGAATTGCTATCATTCATGGATGCGTTCTCAGGATATAATCAAATCCTCATGAACCCAGACGACAGAGAGAAGACGGCGTTCATCACAGAACGCGGTACGTATTGCTATAAGGTTATGCCCTTTGGTCTCAAAAACGCCGGCGCCACCTACCAGCGGCTGGTCAATCGGATGTTTGCAGGCCAACTCGGCACCACAATGGAGGTTTATATCGACGACATGTTGGTCAAATCATTGATTGCCTCTCAGCACATCGGCCATCTAAAGGAATGTTTCAACATCCTTAACCGGTACGGAATGAAACTCAATCCAACCAAGTGTACGTTCGGAGTAACATCAGGAGAGTTCCTTGGGTACGTGGTGACTCAGAGAGGAATAGAAGCTAATCCAAAGCAGATCACGGCCATAATCGACTTGCCATCTCCCAGGAACACACGAGAGGTACAGCGCCTCACTGGCCGCATAGCCGCCTTAAACAGATTCATATCCCGGTCAACGGATAAGTGTCTGCCTTTTTACGAGCTCCTAAGGGGAAACAAAAGATTCGTGTGGGACGATAAGTGTCAGGAGGCATTCATACAGCTCAAGGACTACTTGTCGAACCCGTTGATATTGTCTAAACCAGAAAACGGTGAGACACTATTGCTGTACATCGCCGTCTCAACAACGGCAGTCAGTGGCGTATTAGTTCGAGAAGACCGAGGGGAACAGAAGCCGATTTTCTACGTAAGCAAAACAATGAACGGAGCCGAGACCAGATATCCTGGAATGGAGAAACTGGCCTTCGCAGTCGTCATCTCTGCACAAAAGCTACGACCCTATTTTCAATCGCATCCAATCGCCGTATTAAGTAGCCAGCCCCTTCGAACAATCTTGCACAGCCCAGGGCAGTCTGGTCGCCTGGCCAAATGGGCAATAGAGCTAAGCGAGTACGACATCGAATACAGAAACAGGACAACCGCCAAGTCGCAGGTAATAGCTGATTTCCTTGTAGAATTATCACCAGAATTGGATGTCGGTACCGAGATAGAAGACGAGAATTGGAAGCTGTTCGTCGACGGGGCTTCATCAAAAAAAGGAGCCAGGATAAGGATACGCCTCATATCACCAACCGGCGAAATATTAGAACAGTCATTCAAGTTGGGTTTCACAGCATCCAACAACACAGCCGAGTATGAAGCTCTATTAGCCGGTCTCAGACTAGCCAGAGAAATCGGAGTACGACATCTCTTGGCCCATTGCGACTCCATGCTTGTAGCGAACCAAATAAATGGAGACTATGAAGCTAAAAACGAACGGATGGAGGCTTACCGAAAGACGGCATTAGAGCTCACCAGTTCCTTCGAATTCTTTGACATTGTCCAGATACCAAGGAAAGAAAACGCACCGGCAGACGCACTCGCGTCACTGGCATCAAATCCCGATCTCTCTCGGCAGATCCCGGTAGAAACGATCCACGAACCAAGCATCCCGCCCCCCGAAAGCGATCAAGAAGAACCTGACGATACGGTCCAACAGAACGGCGAGGATGATATGTGCTTCAACGTTCAAGCAAAGAACACTGATCTCATTGCTTTCCTAACTGACGACAATGAGGATTGGCGACTTCCAATAAGAGCATATTTAACAGAAGGAAAACTTCCAGAAGAGAAATGGGAAGCGCGACGACTTAAAGTCAAAAGTGCACGATACACTATACATAATGGTATCCTTTATAAATACTCGGCTAATAAAATCCTCCTCAGATGCATACACGGAGACGAAGTAAGTCGAGTTCTCGAAGAGACGCACTCTGGAGAATGCGGCAACCACTCCGGAGGCAGGTCTCTCGCCCTCAAAATCAAGCTGAACGGTCACTATTGGCCGACTATGATAGCCGATTGCGAGACCTATTCCAACGAGTGTGAAAAGTGTCAGCGTCATGCACCATTCATACATCGGTCTACGGAACTGCTTACAAATTCAACCGCGGCCTATCCATTCATGAGATGGGCGATGGATATCGTTGGACCATTACCACTATCCAATCAAAGGCGTTTCCTGCTTATCATGACCGACTACTTCACAAAGTGGGTAGAGGCCAAAGCTTACGTCGCAATCCACGATGTCCAGGTCCAGAACTTTGTTTGGAAATACATCATATGCCGTTTTGGGTTGCCTTATGAGATCGTCACAGACAACGGGTCACAATTTACCTCGAACCTATTCGAAGGGTTCTGTAAGAAGTGGGATATACGTCTCAGCAAGTCGACACCGAGATATCCCCAGGGAAACGGACAAGCAGAAGCTACAAACAAAACCATCATTGCCGGCATCAAAAAGCGCCTTGAGAGCAAAAAAGGAGTTTGGGCTGACGAGCTAGATGACGTCCTCTGGTCGCATAGAACGACCCCCCGCCGCGCAACGGGAGCTACCCCATTCTCCTTAGCCTTTGGCGTAGAAGAGATGGTACCAGCAGAAGCTAACATTTACACTCTCCGCCGTTCTCTCATGCCGCATCACACCGAGATTAACGAAAAAATGCTGATCCAAGCTCTTGATAACATAGAAGAAGAGCGGGACCGAGCTCTACTCAGAATTCAAAACTACCAACAGCTCGCAACTCGATACAACAATCAAAAAGTCAAGGAGCGACACTTTCAAGTCGGCGACTATGTCCTCCGCAAAGTGTACGAAAACACCAAAGAGTGGAGAGCGGGCAAACTCGGGGCGAAATGGGAAGGACCCTACAAAGTCACGAAAGTCGTCAAGCCGGGAGTTTACGAGATTAAGTCAATGAAAGGCAAAGCTTTACCGCGTTCCTGGAATTCGGCAAGTCTGAAAGAGTACTTCGAAGGCAGCAAGGCTAAGCCCAAAAAAAAAAAAAAAAAAAAAAAAGATGTGTTGTGAACTACGAGCGACTTGATTTTTCCTCGGAAGATACGTAGGCAGCCGTCATCGGCACAGTCGCAAATCTAATAAATTTTTTATTTTACAGTATATATACCGCCCTGAAAGCTCATCGAAAAGCCAAAATCAGGTCAGTCCTTTTATTTAAAAGCTAAAATATTCTTAAATACTAACAAATGGCCGGGATCTAACCCGAAAAACAAAGACGAGTCTAAGCAACTCACAGAAAGACGAGCAAAGACTCGCAGAAAGACGAGCAAAGACTCGCAGAAAGACGAGCAAAAGACTCGCATTACTAGCATCACGCCTCCTGGCCAGGGGTGTGGTCTTCCTTGCGCACGAGGTGCACATCGTGGTGAGGAAAAGCCGAGATCCGTCTCGCAAATTCTTCGCGGTAAGTGATAACAAATAAGTCGAGCCACGAGCATCGCACATTCACCCGACCCTTAGAATAAAGCCGAGTGCATATGCCTCGCAAACCGCCTTATGGCAAAACTTAACAAAGTCGCTATCTGTTTGAATTTGTCAGTACAAGTTTAAAATAAGAATAGTTCGACATATCTAAAGTCGCTATCTGTTTGAATTTGTCAAAGTACAAGTTCAAAATAAGAATAGTCCGACATATCTAAAGTCGCTATCTGTTTGAATTTGTCAGAGTACAAATTTAAAATAAGAATAGTCCGACATCTCTAAAGTCGCTATCTGTTTGAATTTGTCAAAAGGACAAGTTTAAAATAAGAATAGTCCGACTTAACAGAATCGTTATCCAACTAGATTTGACAGAAATAGTTCGACTTACTTCGCATAATGAAAAGTCGTTACTTGAACGAATCGGTCAAAACGAGTCTGATACAATAAAACAAACTCCTCATAACAGGAGGATAAAAAGTTTTAACAAAATAAATAAGAACTGCTAAAGCCGATGCAAAAGAAAATGGATATTAATTAGCCCCGGCCGACGACATCTCGGGCTCAGTGCCGCTCTTCTCGTCAATCCGATCATGCGTCTTGGGAATGCCATCTAAAGCTGCAACCTCTGAGCGGACAGACTGAACGAGGTCAGCAGGAACCGCCTCCGGAATTATCCCACGATTGGTTCCGAACTGGTCGACATCCTTCGTAACAGGAGGGGGAGAGTCGTGAGAACGGTCAAGGAGAGGATGATGTATTGGAGAGAGGACAAACGTAAGTTCTTCCTTCGTTACGACGTTCATATCGTCTAACTCCGCGTCCGCCGCAATCTCATCAGCGGCGATCATGTCCAAAACGGTTTGAGCAACCGACACGCCCTCTCCGCTGAGTTTCATCAAACACTTCTTAAGCCCAGAAATCTGAGCTTGCTTGACTTGCATCGCAACGGTGACCTCTTGATCACCGACATAACGCTGGAAAAGATCGAAACGGGACTGCGCCTTCGTCCTAACAGCGGCTTCAACTCTTTCTCTCTCTTTTTGAACCAGATCAAGATAAAACTTCTGCAGCCTCTTCCTCTCTGATTGAAATTTGAGGAGATCAGCCTTCGACTTCTCCTCAGCCACCTTCAACTGACCTACGAGAGCCAGGTTATTCGCCTCTAATACCTTCTTCTCTTCCTTGATCTTCTTAAGGAGATCATCCCGTTTGGTGACCGCAGCGGCCATCTTCTTCGCACTCCAAGAACTTTCCAGAGCCACGCGATTAGAGGCCGCGATCATCTGAAAATAGCATAGAAACCTGATTAGATCGGCAGACTAATTATAAACTCAAATGAAGACTTACCTTAGCTTCGGCATGTTTTAGCTTGAGAATAGCATCTGAATGAGGCAACTCTTCTAGAACCGGCCAGTCTGACTCATTGCCTCTCACACATGTTAGCATGTCGAAACAGGCCCGAGGATTGTCAATAAATGGAACCTCGCTAGCATACTGGTAGGCGAAGTTATGAATAGACGGGCGGACTTCCCCCTCTCTCACTTCGCGGCCAGGTCGCACCAAAACAAGTTCCTTAAGAGAAGCGAAGGGCTTTGAGCTACCGGACGAGTCAGCAACAGTCCCATTGAATTCGTAGAATCGCTTCCACGGGTTTTTTGGCCTCGCCAGTTTATCGGAAGCCGCCACCGCAGCAGAAGCATCTTCGGTCGACTTATTCCCCCTGGATGCCTTCTTGGCCGACTTCTCTTGATCCAATTTATCTTCTGCGGGCCTCTTCTTGGACGGGACCTTTGGAGGAAGATTAGAAGACAGATTCGCCACTTGAGTAGCTGTTGGAACGGATGCCTTCTTGGCCGACTTCTCGCCAACACCGGAAGACTGATTATCGTCTTGGGTTAGCGGGAGAACATCTTTCTCTATTGACGGCTTGGCTGATGAGGAAGGATTAGACGAGATCTCCTTAGAGTAATCAACTGAAACGATTCTCTTCACCTTTCCCATCTTCTTCGGTCTTACAAGTTGTTCAGAAGCGACTTTTGTCTTGGTATCCCACTTCACTAAGAAAACAAAAGCAAAAAATGGAATCAGTAACTATAGAAGGAAAGCCGACCTCACCAGCCTTTGATAGAAGAATACCTTTGGAAATTCGAGGCAACGATTTGTTTATGCGCTCCCGAGTAAGATGCGACCACTTACGGAGACCGAGAGCTTGTATCTTTTCGAGGATCGGGAAAAAGTTATCCGGGTATGGCTTGAGAAACGGATGAGGTACTGCAAAAACAAAAAAACAAAAATTAAGTAAATAATCACGTTCGATCAACGTCAAATTCAGAACGACATCTACCAAAGTCGTTATTCCAAGACGATCTGACAAGTCCTCTGTGCTCATCGGGAATAACCCAGGGGGACATCTTGACATAGAAATATTGTCTCTGCCAATTGTTGATCTTGCTCGGAGCATTCATCACTACACGGTTACCGCTTTTGAGCATAACCGCAAAACATCCCGGGCTGGTCTTCGTCATGGGATTAATTGAAGACATCTCTTCAAAGATACTAACGGTTAATGTTACGTATACTTCGGAGCCTAGGACAAGGAGGCCCACCATATGGCGAACCGCGACGGCTGACAATTGGGAAATGGCGATCTCCCGACGATGGCAATAGGAGACCAGTAAGTCGGGGAGTGGAAGCCAGCAGCGAGACCCTCCAGTCCTAGTATTGATAAAATACGACTCGTATAGGGTGATATAGCCCGATTGCGGGTTCCATGGACGATCCATCGTACAAGGGATCAGATATTCGATTCTCGGATCGGCGCCGCATCCTCGAAGCGTGGAAGCCACAGATTCCAGAGTAGAACGAGTCTCGTAAACATTCGCGAACGCTTCAGACGGGGAAGCCGACAATGGAATAGATGGTGCACTATCGTCGTCAGAATCGTTCCCTTCAATGTCGACATCTTCGTCGGATCTATCGGATGATGCACCGGCATCGTCAAAGTCATTCTTTTCAATGTCGACACCTGTATTGGATCTATCGTCCGAGTCGCGAAGCTGAGGGATCACGAAATCCCTTCGACCTGAAGTTTCTGCGGCATCGGTTTGCCGGGATAGTTCACGACGACGGTAAAGTTCTTCAGCAAGAATCAGATGATCCCCTATATCGGAAGAAGTACTTGAAGACGATGAATCGGCAGAAATATTATGGCGACTTGACGATTCATCCGCAGACGAGACAGTAACAATCTCTTTATCCTTTTTCAGAGCAGCGGATCAACGACATGATTGATGAAGAACGAACGAAGAACACTAACGACAAACAAGGTTTGATCTAAAAACCTAGGGATCTAAGGAGGAGTGACGGCGGAGAGACAACCGGAAAATAAATACGGCAGAGAGAAAAAGTTACCTTTCGAAATTCTTCACTCGAGCAGAATGAAGAAATGAGAAGTGAGAGGGACTATTTATGGTGGAAATGACGGCGCAAGATTCGAGGCAATAATTACCTAGGTGACGCTTCGTGTCTCGTACCTATCCGACCAATTGAACCGAGAATCAATTCCGGTTTCGTCTAATCTTCGCCGGTTTAGGTTCAATTATTAGATTTACCAATGGTCTGAGTTAAAAACGGACGGATCCGATAAGACATGGGCTTAAAGCAAAAGCGAAGCCCGTCAAATGAAAAAGATATGGGCCTATAAACTCATCTCTTAAACCATAGGTTAATTCCTCGTAATGCCGACTTGAATACAAGTCGCCACACTGGGGGGGCTTATTGTTGGAGTCAAGATTAGCACTTTCCTAAAAGGCCTGTTCATGAGTTTAGGTCGGCCCAGAATGGAAAGTCGGAACAAAGCTCAAGGTGGTAAAACTTAGGTTAAACCGAACTCGGGACGGCCGGCTTACATTAGGGTTTAGGGGGTGTTAGTTAAAATAGGGCAAAGTCGGCGCTAGAAGATATGGAAATCTTCCATCTTAACGGAGCCGAGATATTAGGAAAATATTTATATTTATTTAGATTTTCCTTATTATTTACCGACTTTGTAACCTTATAAAAGGCGACTTCATAATTCAATAAACATATGCTATTATTATTACTTCGTGCCTGAGAGACTTTTAGAGCGAATTTGACCTAAATATCTTTCCGGCGACTTTTATAGCATTCTTTACCGGCTTCCACCTCGGAAACGCCGGCATATAAACCCTAAATTCCCAAATCTCACCGTGTTCCCAAATTCTTCTTTTAGAATCCCTAATTTCAAACCTAAAACTCTTGCTATCTTTGGATAGACCGAGTTACGATCTTACAGTAATGAGCTCTCCCACTTTCTGATACTGTGGGTTTGTGACTCTTCCTACAAGTGTAAGAGCGTTGTCTCTTATCAGATCAGAAGTATCCACCTCCGGGATAGATATTCTAAGCCTTGTGTCACTTCCTTGAGATGTTGCGATTGCCTTCCCTTTCTCTGAGTATGTGAAACGTTTCCCCATACTGTTTTCTTAGCGGTGGTGGGTTAGATCCGGTGTTATTTGTATGTCGAGATGTGTTTTGCGAAAAACTTTGATGGTGCCGGAGAGAAAGATGAGTAGCTTCCTTGGTAGTGTTGAAGATTTGTAGGGACTAAGTTTGTGACCTTTTGTTCGGCTGAAGATTGATGAAAAAAGGAGTTGTCATCTTCTTTTAAGCTTTGCAGGCTTGAGATAAGGATTGGAAGAGTTGTTGATGGTGTTGCAGTTGCTGAAGATGGACCGCTGCAGGTTGAGAAGCTGGCACTTAGGAGCCTCCTTTGCCACGTTAAGGAGCTCCTTTGGCCGGAGGTTGGCCGGAAGACCGGCGGTCACTAGATTTCTTTCCCCTTTTGGATCGTTTTGGTAGGTGAGAAAATGGTACTATATTGGATAAAGAGGAGGAGTTTTCTGTTTTTTGATGTTACTGTTGGGTAATACTCTTTTTTGAAAACGGCGCCCGAGAGAAAAGTCTTCTTATATATGTATTGCCTATGTTGGTTCATGTACACGTCTTCTTATAACACAAAAACATACTAATATAATTCTTGCAACATATAAAACATATTTTAACAGTTATAGTGGTGTGCAGTATTGTTTGAACCACACCTTTTTAGATGAGTACCAAATTTTGATTAGCGGATTTTATTTTGTGAGGTCTTGAAATCTGTGAGCGGATTTGCTTTTCACTTTTCTAAAACCGCAAATTTAATAAATATTTCTTGAATGGTGGATTGAAAGCGGTTTTATCAAAACCGCACCAAAAACCGCATCAACTGTGTTACCATTCATTACCATATTCTGACCAATTGTTTCATCATGAAATGACACCCTCACCTCACCCTTATGCATGAAAAGCAAGACTTGTAACATATGTGATAAGTTGAAAATTAAAAGCATGAAGAATTTTAGGATTTGCCAATTGCAACTGACAAGAGTATCTAGGGAAGTAGCTTGTGGGCCATGTTGAAGGTAGTTTGTGGGCCATTTATTTTGACTAACACACTACATTGTTGGTTGCTAATTTCATTTATACAACATTGTTATTCAGGTAACGTAACAAAGTTATGAGGAGACAAATCAATTATAGGGTTTAGTGATAAAAACAAGAGAATTTTAGATAATAGTCCCTTGATCACAAAATCTTGGGCATATCTTTGATTAACACCTTATGTTGTTGCTTGCCAATCTAATTGCGTGATAACAAAGTTTTCCGGGAAACATATGATAGTTATCGGGTAAACAAATCAACAGTACTTGTGGAAAGTTATCGATGTTTGCGTATGTAAGTTTTCATGTAGATCTAATTTATCGAAAACATAGTTATCTGGAAATCATGTTAAAGTTATCAAGAAGGCACATTTATCCGGGAAACATATTAAATATTTCCGGGAAATGTATCAAAGTTCTCGGAAAAACATTACCAAGTTCTAGGGAAATTAACTGTTTTGTCCTTAGGGTTTATGATTAATGGTTTTGGTTTTAGATTTAGTCTTTAAGGTTTAGGATTTAGGGTTTAGGGTTGTGTTTAAGGTTTATAGTTTAAGATTTAGGGTTTAGGATTTGATTTATGGTTTAGGGTTTCAGATTTGGGTTCAAGGTTTAGGTTTTAGTGTTTAAGGTTTAAGGTTTAGGATTTAGGGTTTAGAGTTTGGATTCATGGTTTAGGATTTATGGTTTAAGGATTGGGTTTAGGGTTTGGGTTCATGGTTCAGGATTCAGAGGGTTAAGGTTCGTAGTTTAGGGCTTAGGATTTGTGTTCAAGGTTTAGGGTTTAGGATTTAGGTTTGGGTTTAAGTGTTTAAGATTTAGGGTTTGGTTTTAGGGTTTAGGGTTTAGAATTTGGGTTCAGGGTTTAGGTTTATGGAATATGATTTATGGTTTAGGCTCTTGTGAGTTATATTGGTAGCAACTTTACAATATAAGATAAGTGGTTTAGGGTTTAACCGAGTTTACGTGATATAGCCTCAAAATCAGAGGCTAGAACGGTTGAATGATGGAGAACAAGTGTTGGTTGTGTAGCTCTCTCATTTAATTTCTACAATATAATGTTCATTTTCTTAATTTTCATATTATCTATGAATATATGGATATAATTCATCTTGTTTGTTATGATAACTTTTTATTTCCTCTATGAGATTGAGAAAAAAGATTTTATGTTGAAATTTATTAATGGTGAATTTGTTGAAATATTCTATTTGGGAAAATTAAAGTGCAAATTGTAGCTTAATAAAAGAATTGTTAAAAGGGTCAATTTTATGGCTAATTATAGTTTTACCTAATTTCTTTCAAATTATTGGAGGAATATTATAATTGATACATTTTCCCAAATAATATAAAAACTGGTTAATTAACATGTTTTGTTATTACCATTTTTCTCACAGATCTAATATGATATTTTCTTGTTAAAAATATTTTCCTATGTAATTTCTCAAAATATATTTGTTTTAAAATATTTCTTATTTTTATTTTTATTTTTATTGGAAAATATATAAATTTCAAAAATATTTCTTCAATTAATTGAATTATTACAAATATTTTTTTGTTAAAACTATTTACATATATAATTTCTCAACATTTGTTTGTTTAAAAATATTTTTAAATTTTAATGGAAAATATATACATTTCGAAAATTCCACGATACTAAAAATTTAGTATTATTTGTATATAAGTATAGAAATTAGATAAAACATAATTAGATACATAAAGTATTGCATGGTCTAAAGATTTTTATCTTCTTTTTTTTGTTTATAGAATTCGAGCTCGATCTTCTGAGACGATGTTTTGCTGAATTTTTAGGTTTTTATTAAATGAAGAGCAAATTACCAGATTGTCTATGTCTTCAATTTTAACCCTTGCGACAGGTCTGACTGATTTAAATACAACGATGCGATTGCGAATACGAATGTTTGTAGAAACAAGCAGTTGCGGTTTATAGCGTTATTAAATAGTTTGACAGGTTTAACTATTGAAAACAAGTTCATTGGTGAGACCTTTTTGACTAGTTTACCAATAAGTGTGATTGCGGTTAAACCAAAAATTACCAAACAAACACAATTACAACTATAAAAAAACATTAAAAACTATCTTATTAGTTTAAATAGTTACTTTTCTTAAATATATAGATTAGTATACTGAAAGAAATTAAAACTTTCACATACAAATAAAAATAAAAAGAGTAAAACTCTTCCTCATGTAAAAAGAAAAGAAAAGTAAATATAAGAAAACTATTTCTTATATTTACTTTTCTTTTCTTTTTACATGAGGAAGAGTTTTACTCTTTTTATTTTTATTTGTATGTGAAAGTTTTAATTTCTTTCAATATAATTAATAATAAAATTCCATACGTATAATATTTACATTACATTTTCAATTTTTAATTTGAATGAAATTATAATATCCATAGAGAATTTATTTCTTTGTGAAGCCTAATGTTAGATTTAGAAATTTTTAGTTGTTAATATATATATATATATATATATATAGAGAGAGAGAGAGAGAGAGAGAGAGAGAGAGAGAGAGAGAGAGAGAGAGAGAGAGAGAGAGAGAGAGAGAGAGAGAGAGAGAGAGAGAGAGAGAGAGAGAGACTATAAAAAATATAGTTTGATTAAAGATCTTATAATATAAAATTATAATATGGTTAGTAAATATTGATTAGAAAATGTAAAATTTATTCATATATTTCATAATTATAATATCTAAATTTTAAATTTCTTATTAAATATATTTTAAGTTTTAAATTATTTTTTATTTTAAAAAATAGTTATCCATCTGCAACCACAAACACTAGAGGAAGACAACTTTTGATTTTGAGAAGTTTGGAAGGATGTAGAGCGGTAAAAAGAGTTTCTTATGCTACCATCTGCAAAAGCTGCATTTGTGGATGGTAGCGAATGAACCAATCAATTCCTAAACCTTAATTTGAGATGTCTAAGTTTTTTTTTCGCGATTAATATCGTTTAAATTTGTTTGTAGAGGAGTTTTAACTAAATTTTATAGATCATAACACAAAATCGATTTATATCTCAAATGTAAGAGAAACATTGAGCTTTCATAAAACTTGATTTTTATCACCGATTTGAATAAATTTCAGCGGTTATCGACCGCCAAATATTTTTCCGGCGAAAACTCGAACCTAGTCGGCACGTTTTTGAACAAAGGTGATAATACATCATGTAAGAGAAAATATAGAAGAGTAAAATATGGGCAATTTGATTTTGTGATTTCTTCGGGCAATATACCCATGTGACATGTGGAGTAGAAGACATCTTCGTATAGGACTTTAAATCTCATACGACCTTTGTTCACTTGTTCAGAAAAAGACCTTTGTTCTCTTCATTTTATTTTATTTCTTATTACTTTTGAAGCCAATAATATGTGTATTGCAAAACACCTTAATTTAAAATGATGCTAACATTCAAACTAAACCAAAAACTTTAACAGTAGAATCCATAATATACAAAATGAAAAATGGACCACATCCGATATTCATCCAACCAAAAAAAAAAAAAAAAAACATCCAAAAGATGGAAGAGAAAAGGAAAAAAAAGAAGAACACGATATGTGGTTGGGGTGGGTTTAATTAATGGGCACAGTCCAAAGACAATGAATGTTTCTTTTGTGCAAATTCTTTTTGCATTTCTTCACCTTACGCGTTTTCTCTCTTCGTAAACCTAGGCTTGTGATTAGTGATTAAGTCAATTGCAACTAAACCATTCAATTTTTAGAATAGATTGTATTTTGCTCTGAATCAAATCTATTTTTCTACAAAATTAGTTTGTATTTTATCTGCAGCATATTTCTTTAGTTTCTTTAAATTGTTTATGTTTACACTCTTATAAACAAAAAATTATGAATGATACAAAAAGTAGTTTTGATCGCTCGCAAACTAATTTGTTCCAACCATATTTATTGAATATGGCAAATCATTTTATTAATTATTTTCCAACCATATTTATCCATGTTTACACTTTATTTCTGGCAAATCATTTTATTAATATCAAAAAATGTTTATATACATATATATTTTAAAATAAACGTTATTCGTAAATATAAGAATTGAAACAATTTCGATGAAATAGTGGAGAATAACGATGCTATCCGTATGGTAGACTAGCAAATGTAATGTGCTATATCCCTTTTTTGTAAACTCGTTGGCTAACAGCTTGCTATTGAAACTCTAAAATAGTCAATAATTAAATTTGAGGTAAATGTTGAAGATGTTTTTGAATAAAAACTTTTATAACTTGATAAATCATGTCGACCTCGTCTATATGCATCGAAATTTGATCTAATCATGTTACTGGATATCCAACCAAATTTCATCTTTACATACCTTGGTCATTTTTAGCACAAATCAAGTATGAGTTGATAAAACCATAAAATAGAGGACGTAAAAGATTCGTTTTTCAAGAACAAATCTCTCTCTTCACTCTATTACACACTTTTGTATAATATTTTAGCCTATTTTATATTTTTATTTATACACAATTAAACCTTGACATATTTTAGTATTATTTATTATTTATTAGTTAACCATAGAGATTTATAATCCATTTTTTAAATTTCAAATAACAAAGTTCCTTAAATAGTTTTTATTTAATTTGCTTTTGTTTTTCCCTTATTTATCTAATTCTAAACTAATAGATTTTTTTTTTAATTCTTTTATAAATCCGTTAGGATCCAGATTTGTATAAATTTTCTATTTTTTGTTTTGAATAATAATTTTTTATATTTTTTTACGAGATTTTTATGATTTGTTAGACACTAAAACTTATTCATCCAAGTTGTCCAAATTGTCATATGAAAAATTCTTAGCAAAAATGAAACTTTATATTTATTTTTGGGCAAATCGCATTAATAGCACAAAAAATATGACTTGTCAAAAATATAGCACTAAGGAAGAAAAATCATAAAAATAGCACAAAAACATGTTTTGTTACTAAATTAGCCCTAATTCTAAATCTTAAATACTAAACCCTAAACCCTAAATACTAAACCCTAACCTTGAATAATAAACCCTAAACCCTAAATACTAAACTCTAAACCCTAAATAATAAACCCTAAACCCTAAATTATATAATGTTATAAAAGTCTTTATAATTAAAATAATACTAAAAATGTGAATTATTTTTTTTGGTGCTATATTTATGATAAGGTATGTTTTTTGTGCTATTTTATGACTTTTTTCTTTATTTTTTTGTGTGAGAGATAACTTTCTCATTTAAGTATTTAGTATTATTTTTTTGTATTGCCAAGAAATGGAATAATTCGTTGATTCCCTCTTTATTTATTTTTAATACATTTAATTATTATTAATTTATAAAGAAAGCTCGGACGAAAATGGGATAATTTGGTAACCGCCTATTTCATATTTTTCCTCGGCTCTCTCTCTGAGAAGAGGAAAGAGAGAGAAAGAAGGCACTATAAAAACCAGAGAGCCACGTGATTCGTTCTACGCTTGACTCTCATCAGAGATCATTCAATTTCCCAAAAGCATATTCCTTTGTTTGATTTTGACTTAATCAATCGGATAATTCGCCTATTTGATTCTTCTGGAAACGGAACACCGAGATTCCCCCTTGGATTCGGTCTCAATTTTCTGCTGGTAAGGTATGGTTGGTTTCTCTCGATTTAGAGCTTCGTTAAAAGCATAATTAAAGACTTTGGAATTGGGATGTTTGCGAATGATGGGTCTGAGTTGTTTTTTTTTTTTTATCTAATGACGTAATTTCTATTCGTTCCTTCTTTCCCATTTGGGGGTTTGTATAGCATTGGAGTCACAGGGTTGCTATTTCCTAGTTCTCCGACGAATTATATGAACATCTTTATATATTCTTCTTTTGATGCTATGTACTGAGTTTGCTTCATACTACTATACGATAAAACCGAGGAAATGAATCAACTTCAGGTTCTTTCTGTGTATATTTGAACATTTTTGTGTGATTGGTCTATTCTTAGTTGGATTGTTTTCACTATTTCTTTTGATGGTGTATATGAGCTACTTACTATAAGGTAAAACTGAGGAAATTTAACAATGTGTGCTCATTACATCTCTGGTCATTAAGAAATATGAGGAAACTTGGCTATCACTCTTAAATTGATTTCTATTTGATGGTTGTTTTTACAAAAGCTTGTACAAATTCTAGCACAAATGAAGATATTTTGGAATTCAGGGATCAACCGTTCTTATGTATCAATCAGACAGCAGTTTAGATTCTCCTCATATGGAAATTTGATGCCATTTATCTTTTTTTTTGTTTTTTTGTTATGTTTGGCACTTGTGTAATTCCGGATGTTATTGGATATCGAAGTCCAATAACTTGCGACTGTTTTGTCAGACATAGTCCATGGATACTGTGCATTAGTGGATCACACTGCGCTGAATATATTCTTTTCTTTTCTTGTTTCCTTAGGCACAAGGTTTTGTCTGCTGAACTAGAAATCTGAAGCCCGGAGTTATTTATTTATTATCATCAAGAAACTCAAGTAAGAAAGTTACAGAAACCACATGCTATGGGCTCTGACAAACATTCTGCTCGTTTATTAAATACCCTCAAAATGGAGAGGGTCAGAACGATTCTAACCCATACTTACCCTTACCCGCATGAGCATTCACGTCATGCTATCATTGCTGTGTTTCTCGGCTGCCTATTCTTTATTTCATCGGATAACATGCACACCCTAATAGAAAAGTTTTCAGTCAAGTGGTGGTCCATGTATGCATGCTTGCTCGGATTTTTCTACTTCTTTTCTTCTCCATTTATTGGCAAGACAATCAGACCAAATTATTCAAACTTCAGCCGGTGGTAAGCAACTGTTCATTCTATCTTGCTAGGATATATATAACATCAATATTCAGTCTTTAAATTTCTTAGTTTGTGTTTTATTGTGTAGGTACATTGCCTGGATTTTAGTTGCAGCTTTGTATCATCTTCCTAATTTTCAGTCGATGGGTTTGGATTTGAGGATGAATTTGTCCCTGTTTTTGACGATTTACATATCATCTATAGTCTTCCTTGTTGTCTTCCACATCATTTTTCTTGCCCTTTGGTATGTTGGTCTTGTTTCTCGCGTGGCTGGAAGACGGCCAGAGATCTTAACCATTCTTCAAAACTGCACTGTAAGTTCCTCATCCTCAGTCTCGCACATTAAGGCCACTTAATGCTTAACTTAAAATACTGTGTCTTCATGTCTTTCATCTGTGCAGGTTCTTAGCATGGCATGTTGTATCTTTTACAGCCATTGTGGTAATCGAGCTATTCTGAGGCAAAAACCTCTTGAAAGACAGCATTCCAACTGGTTTTCATTCTGGAAAAGAGAACATAGGCACAATACCTGGATTGCACAATTCATTCGTATGAATGAGCTGAAAGACCAAGTGTGCTCGTCGTGGTTTGCTCCAGTTGGATCCGCAAGTGATTATCCACTGCTATCCAAATGGTTCATTTACGGAGAGGTATCTCTTTTGTAAATTGGTATAGTGAGCTATGAATATGTTTTTTTGTGTTCACCCTTAGATTCGTATCATGTTCCTACCTCGTTGTTTTCAGATTGCGTGCAATGGTTCATGTCCTGATTCATCTAACGAAATTTCTCCCATATACTCGTTGTGGGCCACGTTTATTGGTCTTTACATTGCCAATTATGTAGTGGAGAGATCAACAGGGTAAGGTGCATCTCTTTATATGAACAGCTTTGGTCTTGCGTTCAAATGGCATGTTTTATCTAAAGGTTTTGCTATCCTGCTTAGGTGGGCTCTGACACATCCCCTGTCAGTAGACAAATGTGAGAAGCTGAAGAAGGAGCAAATGAAACCAAATTTCTTAGATATGGTTCCTTGGTATTCAGGGTAGGTTGATGCCAAACCAATATATCCCTTTTCTGCTTACCATTGTTTTTATTTAGGCGAGTGAGCGATGATCACTTGCTCAGATACTGACTACTCTAATTATGTATTTCAGAACATCGGCTGATTTGTTTAAAACTGTGTTTGACCTCCTCGTATCAGTGACGGTATTTGTTGGTCGCTTTGACATGCGGATGCTGCAGGTATACTTTCTCTTTCTGCGGCCATACATACATGATAATTGCATTTAATGTTTTTGCTTCTTTCCTTTTTGAAAAATCTTTAGGCTGCAATGACCAAATCGTGTGATGGAACCAAGAGAGAAGAACTTTTGTATGACCACCTTGCTAATAAGGACAAGTTTTGGTTTGACTTCATGGCGGATACTGGTGATGGTGGTAATTCATCATATACTGTTGCGAAACTTCTTGCTCAGCCTAATATCGAAATCGTGGTGGATGGTAAATCTCGACCTTTACCTCGGGGTAATGTACTACTTATTGGAGGGGATCTTGCGTAAGTGCTTTACATATTATCTGTAGCCTTTACAGATTCTCTAGCTTTTGGTAGTTCTGATTGTAACCGTGGATGTCTTTCAATGATATGCCTTAGATACCCCAATCCATCAGCGTTTACATATGAAAAACGTCTCTTTTGTCCTTTTGAGTATGCGCTCCAGCCTCCCCATTGGTATAAAAATGACTCTATTGCTGTTGACAAGCCTGAATTACCAGAGGGAGTGAAAGATCTAAAGGATTATGATGGTCCTCAATGTTTTCTCATCCCTGGAAACCATGGTGAGTTCCAGGTCTCACCTTCATTTTACCTTTATACTTACTTTGGTTTCTTGTGTCATTTCCTCTGACGATAGAGTTATTATTTATTGTTTCACAGACTGGTTCGATGGACTCAATACATTCATGAGGTACATATGCCATAAGAGTTGGTTAGGCGGCTGGTTTATGCCCCAGAAGAAAAGCTATTTTGCCCTGCAGCTACCTAAGGGATGGTGGGTGTTTGGTTTGGATCTTGCACTTCATGGTGATATTGATGTCGACCAGTTCAAATTCTTTTCCGAATTGGCGAAGGAGAAGGTAAATTGTTAGCGACTTATTTTATACTATATTAGTCGGGTATAAATTTGCGATGTGTTTAGTTTCTAAAGTAATCTTAACAAGGGGTTTAGGCTACATTTTAATGGTTTCGGCTTTTCATATTACTCAATTTTCATTGTTCAAGTAATATTTTCTCATTTAGGTTAAGGAGGATGATGCAGTGATCATTATCACGCATGAACCAAGCTGGCTTCTTGATTGGTACTGGAACAGCGATACAGGGAAGAACGTTAGGCATCTGATATGCGACGTTTTGAAATACAGGTGTAAACTTAGAATGGCAGGGGATTTGCATCATTATATGCGACATTCATGCACTCAATCAGATGGACCTGCCCATGTTCAACATCTTCTTGTTAATGGCTGTGGAGGAGCTTTTCTGCATCCCACCCATGTGTTCAGCAAATTTTCAAAGTTCTATGGGGCTTCCTATGTAAGCAAGGCTGCCTACCCATCTTTTCATGATTCAAGCAAGGTAAAATTTTCTTTCTCCAGTCTCTTATCACTAACTTCCCTTCCATTATATGAATTATATGGTTGTTATCTGCTGTTTGCAGATTGCTTTGGGGAATATTTTGAAGTTCCGGAAAAAGAATTGGCAATTTGATTTCATTGGTGGCATTATATACTTTATCTTGGTCTTTTCATTGTTCCCTCAGGTGCGTTTAAGCTCGAATGCCTATTAAAACAGTACACAGCGTCCAGTTATAGATAGGGAACCTGACTGGTGTTTTATATGCTATACATTTTCTTTTTCCTTGAAAACTATCTTGCTCACAAGACAATTGCTATCTCATTTATTCTCGTTCCTCATTGGTTTCAGTGTAAGCTAGCCCACATCTTACGAGGCGATTCGTTTTCTGGGCACCTGGAGAGTTTCTTAGGCACAGTTTGGAGCGCCTTTGTGTATGTGATGGAACAATCTTACGTGTCCTTTACGGGTGTCCTGATGTTGCTGATCACTGCAATCATATTTGTCCCCTCAAAAATATCTCCAAAGAAAAGGGTAATAATTGGAGTTCTTCATGTTGCTGCTCACCTGATGGCAGCTCTGATTCTCATGCTGATGTTGGAACTAGGCATAGAAATCTGTATTCAACATAACCTCCTTGCAAATTCTGGTCAGTTTACATTCCACACAGTTGTTTGAGTATCATGATTCATTACAATGTCACTGACACGCCAACGGACAATAATTGGGACACAGTGAATTTGTCGGCGGCGGTTTAGCCATTGATTTATTTTTTTGACACTTGTGTTCACACAGGGTATCATACATTGTATCAGTGGTACAAATCAGTGGAAAGCGAGCATTTCCCGGACCCTACTGGCCTTCGAGCTCGTATCGAACAATGGACGTTTGGCCTTTATCCCGCGTGCATAAAGTATCTTATGTCAGCATTTGATGTTCCTGAGGTACTTACTGTACTGTGTTTTCTGTCTATCTGGATAAACCAAAAAATCCAATTTGAAAAACTGACCTGAGTGGTATAACATCAGGTGATGGCTGTTACCCGGACCAACATTTGCAAAGAAGGAATGGAATCGCTGTCCCGAAGCGGAGCTGTTATTTATTATGCTTCTGTCTTCCTTTACTTCTGGGTGTTTTCAACACCTGTGGTGTCTTTGGTATTTGGAAGCTACTTGTACATCTGCATCAACTGGCTCCACATTCACTTTGATGAAGCTTTTTCTTCACTCCGTATTGCCAATTACAAATCCTTCACCCGTTTCCACATCAAAGAGAACAAAGACGTTGAAGTATTCACTCTTGCGGTTGATAAGGTAAGAAAGGAGAACACTTCACAGTTGCTACAAAACGAATGGCGCTGATAGTAAAATGATTATCTGTATGGATCCTGTCATTGTTGAGTTGTTAAGTGCATGTTTAAGAAACTTTAACGATAGGTGTGTATATGATATGAGTTTAGGTACCAAAAGATTGGAAGCTGGACAAAGATTGGGATGCAGAGCCGAAACAGAGTGGGTTGATGAGCCATGAGAGAAAGTTTCCAAGTAAATGGTGTGCATCATCAGCGCAACAAGACCCTGTTGCTACCGTGAAATTAGTTGATTATTTCGTTATTCATAGATCACAGAAACAAAACGGAGAATGTTAGGTATGGAATCACTGATACTTGATTGTTACCCTCTCATTTGTATAAATTTAGAAATGTAATGTATGTAGTAGCCACTCTGCTTCATGTTTGCATGAATGGAGATTGATGGAACCTACTTGCGATATATTTAGATTATCATATGTAAAAAGAAAAGATTTTATTCTTTTTTGAGGTTCAAGTTACGAAGACTGGCACAACGTTCTCTAATAAGCTACAAAGTAACTTTGGCTATCACATTCTCTCGATCATACAACAATTTTTATGCCCTTATATGTTAATCTTAAGAGCCTTACTAATATTACAGATCAGGGGAGACAAAAAATAGAGGATTCTCAATAAAAGATTTAAAAGGTCTCAGCCTGTGTGTTGGGCATATTTATGAAGAAGGTGCGTATTCTTGGATGGCTGTTGCTAACTTATCCCTAGCCTCTGCTGTCTTTGTTCTTATCAGAAAGGTTCTAGGTGTTACATTCTCGTTGGAATCCTCCTGTTGCAAGTAAACTAAATCAGCGAAACTAAAAACCACCATGAAAACGCTACAGATAAAGCACTAGCGGTCTTAGTATTACCGAGGAGTGAAATATTGCAACAAGTGCGTTCTTCTGTGCGCTCGTCTTGATTCCACTGTACAGTAGAGCATTCAGAAGCAGTTTCCCGACCTAGCAAGAAGAAAAGGTTTATAATGTTTAGAATCTATAGACCAAGTTGGATGTGTACTGAAATCATACATCGTTTCGGACAAGAATTGTGGGTTTGGATTCTTTTGTCCCTTTGTCGACCCCTTCTATGCATTTTATGTAGAGATTCCCCGTTCCTTTATCTTTCCATGTACCTTTATCTGTTGGGTCATTTGACTGCATAATAACATTGAGTTACTATTGTCATCAGCAAGAATAGACCATCAATAGAGAGAGAGATGAAACTACTTCACAAGTACTCTCACACCTACTAAGACTTTGGGTAAGAAAAGTAATTAAGAAAGAAAGATTTCCATCTCTAACAACCTTAATGGTTTCATTCCTGTTGCTATATCCTCATCATGTTTATTCATATTAGATAACTAGACTTACATTTATGAACAAACTGCTACTGAAAAAGGAAAGAATGTTGTTGATCCAGCAGAAAGATAACAGCCATGTTTCATATAACAAATACCTTGACATAAAGCTTGCATTTAACTTCATGAACCACAGTAACGCCCTTCTCTTCGGTCTTTTTGACAGATGGGCTGCTCGGTTGAGGTTGTTCATCTTCTGCAGAGTCAAAAGAATCCGATCTTTACAAGCCCACTACGCCTTGAGATTTGTAAGTTGAACTTCGGACAATAGATATATAAATACATGCTGTAAAATCAGTTTTGTAATGGTAAAAACTCACCAGCCTCTGCATCATCTGGAGAATCTCGCTTCGCTGGTATGGACACTGGAGTAACTAATACCCGCACAAAAAAAAGGAAAGTAGAGGTTAGGTCTCTGAAATAAACTACTACTAAGCTGATCAATGACAAGTCCACAAAAAAATGCATTTTGGTAATGGGAAAGTAGATACCTCCAGATGAAAAAGGGTTTTGATTATTAGAAAATGAGAAAGAAGGTTGGCTATTAGAGATTCCTCCTGCTTGACTGCTGGGAAACAGGCTAGGTGGGATGCTATTGGCTAAACCAAACTGGCCACTGCTAAAAGATCCGGTTTGGCTATTGGATGCTAAACCAAACGGACTGCTGGAGAATACTCCAGGCTGACTTGAAAACGAACCAGACTGATGACTACTGGAAATATTGGAAGATTGATTGTTTGAGAAGACCCCAGGTTGATTGTTTGAAGCAAACACGTTGTCATTTGAAACTGATTTAACGTTGCTATTCTTGACTTCAGCCACTAGTTTCTTCTCTGGTCCACGAGATTCAGTGGATGCATTCTCCCCCTTCCCCTTATTTTCTTTTAGCCAGTTGACCACATCATTAAACTTTCCCTGTACAAGAACCGACATGAAGTAGAGAACATGATGAGCTAGAGGACTAAATAAAGGGTTTACCACAAAACAAGCAAGTCACTCAAAGAGTTAGCTATTTAATATTTTCTTTGTAAATTAGCACTCTTTATGAGTCCACCAGTGGACAACACCATCCTAATGAAGGGGCTATGTTCAGTAGAGAAAAGGAAGTCTCTAAATTCGGGAGAAAGAAACCAAAAACCTTTTTAAGAGATAAGATTAGAGGAAAAGTCATGTAACTGGAGAAATTTACCAGAATGGCCGAAGCATGGCTGATATAGTCATTCATCCCATCTTCCCAAAGTTCATCAGGATGATTCTTCAGTTGTATTTGCACCCAACTGTTTTTTTACATTGAAGCATAAAATTTTTATTGTTTAGGTGTAAACAAAAAAGGTAGTCATCCATTCCGTCATTCTTAAAGCCACAACTGTTCACCTTACAAATTGGTTATTGAGAGCCCTGACATGCTTTCTAGCTAACTCAGCCCTCTGTTTGTCCAGTGATGCTAACGAACTCTGCTGCATAGATGCTACATTCTGGGTACCAAATAAGGATCCTTCCACTGGTTTTGCATTCTTAAACTGCAAATTATCTTTCAAAATTAGCAAAACAAAGCAGCTCCAGTAAATGTGGCCACAAATTCAAAATCAAACTCAAACTTAAGAATCGAAAAATAAAGCAACTGCTTGAACTAAGTACAATGCCCACGACTCGTTACATTAGAAAAATGCCGACTTTATTCATCATCAACCAAAATTGACAAAATAATCATCAAGAAATAACAAATGTTCCAATTTTTCTCTTGTAGCCCAAAAAAACAGAGAATACCTAATTCGTTTTTTGCCAAATGAATACCGAATTCTAAACGAGATTCAATCGAGAAAATCGTAATCTCACACACATACAAGTACAAAACGAAAAAAAACTCACGGGAGATTCGTTGGCTTCAGAAAACGATTCGGAAACAGCTGCCCGTTTTAGTCCCCTCATCATGATTCAGTCACTGCTTTTACTCGGCGGAAGGCGAATCGGAAAAACAAAAGGAGGCAGCTGCTAAAGGGGGAAATTTTATTTAGGGTTTATTGTGGCTTTCTTTCTTCATAGAAAATTTTAAAATTTAACTTTTAAAAAGAGAAGAAAAAGATACTCTAAAGATACTCTTTTTCTAGATGCCGTTTTCCCAAGGGAAATATGCTTCTTAAAAAAAACAGAAATTTTAGGATAGTTTCATAAAATATTTGTGTAATCATGTGAATACCTTATTTCTTTTTTTTTTTTTTTTTAACGTCTAGAAAGGTTTCAAAGAGAAGAGTAACAAATATGCTAAGAGCAGTAAGAACAAACCAAACATTGCAGCAAACACTTAAATCCTACATCAAGGACGAGAAAGTGTGCTACACAGCCTCTCTAAGCAGTCGGTCGTGCAACCAAGAAGGACCCCCAATGGACAAGTACGATCGAAATCGCCCATCTTTAGTAACACTGTCAGCTATATCCCTTGCAATTGAGTTACAAGCAATAGCCTCAAGTTCGAAAACACAGGATTCAAAGTCTTCCTTCAAGCACAGAACCTTCGAAAGTAAGCACCTATATCGCGGCCAAGCTTGCGGATTACCTTATTTCTCAAACCAAATTTTTGGTTACTTTTTTTAATTTCTCATTTTCCTTTGTTTAAAAAAAAATGTTGAAAGACTAAATTGTTTATGCTTTCCTCAATTAAAAAAATAAAATTAGGTAAAATAAATTAATAAAAAAAAAATTCGAACAGCTCGCATGCAGTTCACGAATCCGCCTGGTTCTGAGAATTTTGTTGCCGCCGTCGACCATGTCGTTCTCCATCACCACCGTCAGAATATAGATCTTTTTTTTCTCCTTAGAGTTGTGTTGGGTTTGCAAATTGATGTATCATTAGATTTGATTTGTATGTATTGGTGTTTGTGTTTTACCATTGTTTCGGGTTAATTAAGACCGACGATCGAATTCAAGAACTAGAAATCAGTCCATGGCTAGGGAATGTTAGGTATATGGTAAAGAGGGATATTTCAAATGCAATGTCTTCAGAGAAAGGATAAGAAGGGAAGCAACTCTATAAATGTTTCTCGGGATAAGGAGGAACCACGGATTCTGACAGCCAGTATTCAAGACATCAAGGATGAATGGGTGCTTGACTCTAACTGCATCTTTCATATTACTCCAAACAAAGAAGTGTTGTTGGACTTGGAGGAATTTGATGGTGGTAAGGTTCTAATGGGAAATAATACATTCAGTGAAGAAAGTGAATCCGGATAAATCTACAATAGTCCTAACAGAAATGAGGTATATGCCTACAATGAGTAGTAATCTTATCTCCTACGGTCAAAAAGAGAAACATGGTTACATGTATGAATGTGGAGACTACAAAGTCACCATCTAAACAAAGGACATAAAGTTATTTCGGGGAACTACAGAGATGGATTGTACTACCTTCAGAGAACAATTGTAAGTGCAGAAGCCTCATTGGTAAGAGCTAAGATTAATTGGACTAATCGGTGGCACTCAAGACTAGGGCACATGAGTCTTAAGAATATGAATTTGCTAGTTTTCAAAAGGATATTTGGATGCTAAACAAATCCATACACTAAAATTATGTGAGGATTGTATGCTTGGAAAATTTTATAAACAAGCTTTTTCCACTGCAAACCGCACATCCAAGGAAGTTTTGGAATATATTCATAGTGATCCCAGGGGATCAACATCAAACGAGGAAATACTATTAGGATCAAAATACTTCCTTACTATCATTGATGATCTTTTCAAGAAAGTTTAGATCTGTTTTTAAGGAATAAGGATGAGGTGTTGGACAATTTTCAAAATGGAAGCAACTCGTGGAAACTCAAAACGGAATAAAGGTAAAGTGTTTGAGAATGGATAATGGCTTGGAGTTCTATAACAACTAGATGGACAAGCTGTGCAAAGATGTTGGAATTAAGTGACATAGGACGTACAAATACACCTCAACAGAACGGTGTCTCAAAAAGAATGAATAGGACTATATGAGACAAAATTAGATGCATGTTGTCTGAAGTTGGATTGAAAGGAAGTTTTGGGCAGAGGCAGTATCTAAAGTTGTATACTTGATCAATGGAACACCAAATGTATCTATTGAGTTCAAGATACCTAAGGAGATTTGGTTAGGGACTAATATCAATTATGATCATCTCGGAAGGTTTGGATGTACGGTTTATGTTCATACACTAGTGCATGATAAGATGAGTCCAATTGAGGGAGTTGACTACAATAAAAAAAATTCTCTTGTATTAAAGCATATCTCTATTCGTATCATGCTTTCATCAGCGGTTAATGGTGACATGGAATTGGAGCAGCTTGATGTAAAGATTGCTTTTATTCATGGGAAATTAGATGAGATCACCTACATGGAGCAGCCAAAATATTTTATCAAGAAAGGTGAAGAAAACAAGGTTTGCTTGCTGAAGAAATCTTTATATGGACTGAAACAGTCCCCAAGAAAATGGAATTGAAGACTTGATTCATTCATCAGATCTCATGGATTCAGCAGATGTTGGATCATTGCGTGTACTAAAAGGGGTCGTCACAAGGAGAAGGCATCTACCTATCGCTTTATGTCAATTACAGGTTGATGAACTTAAGGATCAACTTAAATCATAGTTTGTAATGAAATATTTGGGACCATATACAAGAATCTTAGGGATGAACATTATTAGAGATATAAGAAAGAGGATCATAAAACTATCTCAAGGAAGATACATCAAGATGATTCTTGAAACATTTAACATGAAGGAACGTTGTTGCTCCAGTAAACTCGCATACAAAGTGTAAAATTCTTACTTATGAAGAACGGAAATAAGAGTCAGTTTATATGGATGTCATTATTTATGATAGTGATATAGGAAGCCTGATGTATGCAATGGTTGGGTCCCGACCAGACTTGGCTTTTGCAGTTGCTTGATGAGTAGGTTTATAGGGAATATCAGAGTGCAGTCAAGTGGGTTCTACGGTATCTTGAAGGAGCTTCAGAAGTCAGTTTAACATTCACAAAATCAGATCACTTCAACATTGAGGTTTTTTTTATTCTGACTATACAACCTACCTTGACAGGCGAAGTTCAGTCACAGAATATGTGTTTCAGGTAGGGGAAACATTGTAAGTTGGAGATCGTCACTTCAGCATGTGGTTGTGTTATCAACCACATAGGCCGAGTACATGGCGATATCAGAGGTAACTAAAGAGGGTTTGTGGTTAAGAGAATTTTGTAGTGAGTTAGGATTCATATCAGATTACTTCAACTTCACAGTGATTCACAAAGTGTGAAGCTTGAATCAGAGGTAACTAAAGAGGGTTTGTAGGTGTTAAATTCGTCGGGATATCCGTTTTCTAAGCTTGCGGCGTCAACAGTTGGAGAAGTCGCCTTCCTCATGTACGTTTGCGGGTAAAGTTTTCGGTGTTGATTGCGAGAAGTTTGTTCTTCATAAACCTGCAAGAATCATTCTTTATTAGTCAGTTATATTGATTGATTAATAATGAATGTATGGAAGTTTTGATCTTTCCCCAGAGATGTAGCCACATTGGTGGGTAGTCATGTGTTTCATTCTCGTTTAAGTTCTTAGTTTAATCGCGTAGTTCAAGAACAAATCAATCGAACAAGTAAATCATCTCAATCGCATAGGGCATAAGGATTATGTTCTATCCTTAACAAATTTGTCTTGATTTTACTACAACTTACCGCAAATACAATCTTAATTATTAATAATAAGATGGAATTCTAAGTTCTTACTTTTGGTACTCATTTTTGTGTTGATTTTACTTCTCGAGTATCTGCTAAAAAATACAAGTTTATTATGTTTCCATGGAGAAAATTATATATGGTGAGTTGATCAAGACTAAACTATGTATGTTCGGTGTTCTCATTTGTTTTGTTTCCTAGCATTTATCACAAAGCATACCCAAAAAAAATGATTCATGAGTCTATTTGCATTACAACTCAAAAATTATGTGAAAATAAAGGGAACATCGTATTATCAAACACAAAGTATTGGGTTTCAAATAATAACATTGTAACAACTTTATAAAAAAAATTTGAATCACACTTAACAACGTTACATACAAAAAGAAAAATACATTTACAAAACTTTTTCAAAATCCTCCCAAAAAAAAAAAAAAAAATCATGAAATTTACAGCAAAATACTTAAGATATTGTATTATCTTCAAATATAAATATATCTGGAATAGAAAAAAATGTATCTGGAGCTGAACAAAATACTTAACATGAATTCTTGTAGAAAGTTTTCATCACTTTTTATCCATCTATCTTACCTGGAATTAAGAAAATACTATCATAGTATCATCGTAGATGTTGTCTAATGATTATCAACCAATTTAAATCAATCAATTCGATGGCATGTGTGTTTGTAACGGTCCAAAAAACTTTGTCCACAACGGATTAGGTATATGGTGCAGATGAGCCTGTTTAACATCCCTAATATTGTGAATGAATTATGAAGTTAGGACTCTAAATTTGCCAGTTAATAAAATTACTCACGATTTTCACTATGAGTTATATAGTATATGTGGTATTCAAACTTTCAAATCGGGATGATTTTGTCGGGACGTCTCATACCCATGGCTTTTGCGTAGGCATAATTATTTATTTTCAGGTAGAATATAGGCATCTACCTATCGCTTTATGTCAATTACAGGTTGATGAACTTAAGGATCAACTTAAATCATAGTTTGTAATGAAATATTTGGGACCATATACAAGAATCTTAGGGATGAACATTATTAGAGATATAAGAAAGAGGATCATAAAATTATCTCAAGGAAGATACATCAAGATGAATCTTGAAACATTTAACATGAAGGAATGTTGTTGCTCCAGTAAACTCGCATACAAAGCGTAAAATTCTTACTTATGAAGAACGGAAATAAGAGTCAGTTTATATGGATGTCATTCTTTATGATAGTGATATAGGAAGCCTGATGTATGCAATGGTTGGGTCCCGACCAGACTTGGCTTTTGCAGTTGCTTGATGAGTAGGTTTATAGGGAATATCAGAGTGCAGTCAAGTGGGTTCTACGGTATCTTGAAGGAGCTTCAGAAGTCAGTTTAACATTCACAAAATCAGATCACTTCAACATTGAGGTTTTTTTTATTCTGACTATACAACCTACCTTGACAGGCGAAGTTCAGTCACAGAATATGTGTTTCAGGTAGGGGAAACATTGTAAGTTGGAGATCGTCACTTCAGCATGTGGTTGCGTTATCAACCACATAGGCCGAGTACATGGCGATATCAGAGGTAACTAAAGAGGGTTTGTGGTTAAGAGAATTTTGTAGTGAATTAGGATTCATATCAGATTACTTCAACTTCACAGTGATTCACAAAGTGTGAAGCTTGAATCAGAGGTAACTAAAGAGGGTTTGTAGGTGTTAAATTCGTCGGGATATCCGTTTTCTAAGCTTGCGGCGTCAACAGTTGGAGAAGTCGCCTTCCTCATGTACGTTTGCGGGTAAAGTTTTCGGTGTTGATTGCGAGAAGTTTGTTCTTCATAAACCTGCAAGAATCATTCTTTATTAGTCAGTTATATTGATTGATTAATAATGAATGTATGGAAGTTTTGATCTTTCCCCAGAGATGTAGCCACATTGGTGGGTAGTCATGTGTTTCATTCTCGTTTAAGTTCTTAGTTTAATCGCGTAGTTCAAGAACAAATCAATCGAACAAGTAAATCATCTCAATCGCATAGGGCATAAGGATTATGTTCTATCCTTAACAAATTTTTCTTGATTTTACTACAACTTACCGCAAATACAATCTTAATTATTAATAATAAGATGGATTTCTAAGTTTTTACTTTTGGTACTCATTTTTGTGTTGATTTTACTTCTCGAGTATCTGCTAAAAAATACAAGTTTATTATGTTTCCATGGAGAAAATTATATATGGTGAGTTGATCAAGACTAAACTATGTATGTTCGGTGTTCTCATTTGTTTTGTTTCCTAGCATTTATCACAAAGCATACCAAAAAAATGATTCATGAGTCTATTTGCATTACAACTCAAAAATTATGTGAAAATAAAGGGAATATCGTATTATCAAACACAAAGTATTGGGTTTCAAATAGAGAAAACTGCCAAAAAAACCATGAACTTTCAAAACAAAGCCAATAAAAACCTGAACTTTAACTTGAGCCATTTTAACTTTCAATTTTCAAATATTGGCCATTTTAATCTCTATTTTCTGTTGACTGAGCTTTTTTAATACACAAAGAAAAACAATCCTTAGAAGCAATTGAAAAGTAAACGTCCGTAACTTGACGACATCATGTGTAATTAGAAAAGGTTTAACATAAGTAAACGTCCAAACCTAATTCCCTAAATTCCCAAAATCTCCATAATCTTTAATTGTCATCTTCTTCAAAGACGGCTACAACTCTTCTCTGAGGACGACGTCTCCGACCACAAAGACAACTGGTTCTCCGACGACGAAAACGCTTCTCCGACAACGACAAGAGCTACTGATCAGGTTCGGGTTAAGATTTTTAGTGATGGCTAGGATAAAGCAGTTTGGTCGTGTTCGTTATACTGCTGGATCAAGTGATAGAGTTGAGGAACAAAATGAGGTTGAGGAGAATGGTGGAGGAGATGACTGTGAGGTAGTTGTGGATGATGCTGATGATGATTTTGAGAATGAGATTGAGCAGAATGGTATAGGTGTCGAAGAAGAAGTTATCCGAGACTTAAGAGATCAGTTTGGAGATGTTGCAAGAAATGAGGTGGATGATAATGATGGGGACAGTGGTGATGACATTTGGGATGATGATAATATCCCAGATCCATTGTCATCTGATGAAGATGAAGATGAGATGGAGCGTAGGGAAGAGATTGCAAATACACTAGGCAGTGATGAGCTTCTGTTTTTGGGGAAAACATATGGATGTGCGTCGGATTTCAAAGTCGCTCTTCTTAGTTATTCTCTCAGAACAAAGTATGATATCAAGCTTTACAAGTCATGTGCTAAGCAACTTGGTGCAAAGTGCTCTGATGTAGAGTCTAAGTGTCCTTGGAGAATTTATTGCTCCTATGAAAAGAGAAGACATAAGTTGCAAGTTAAGGTATTTGTGAATGATCATACTTGCATAAGGTCTGGGTATTCAAAGATGTTGAAGCCATCTTCAATTGCTATGCTCTTTGAAGAACGATTAAGACTGAATCCAAAGTTCACCAGGAAAGAGATGGCTGATGAGATAAAGAGAGAATATAATCTGACAGTGACTGAGGAACAATGTGGGAAAGCTAAGTCTAAACTTTACAGAGAAAGAAAAGTCAGCCATGAAGCTCATTTTGATCGTATTTGGGACTACCAAGCAGAGATCCTCAAATCTAATCCATTCTCCACAATGGAAATTGAGACTATTCCAGGGCCATTTATACATAGCAAACAGAGGTTTGACCGTCTCTACATGTGTTTTGAAGCTCAGAGAGAGTCTTGGATTGAAACATGTAGACCCATCATAGGTTTAGATGGTGCTTTTCTGAAATGGGATATAAAAGGACATTTGTTAGCTGCTGTTGGAAGAGATGGTGACAATAGGATAGTTCCAATAGCTTGGGCTGTGGTTGAGGTGGAGAATAACACAAACTGGGAGTGGTTTGTTAAACACTTGAAGGAAGATCTGAGACTACAAGATGGAGCCAAATTCACCATCATATCAGACAAGCAGAAGGTTAGGTATGCTTATTTGATTATGCTTTCTTAGATAAGATAACTAAAAATGTTTACTTACATATGTAGGGGTTGGTGAATGCTGTTAAAAATGAATTACCAGAAGCTGAACACCGTATGTGTGCAAGACACATATTGTCAAACTGGAAGAGAGATAGAAAGGATCCTGAACTAGAGCGTATGTTCTGGAAAATAGCACGCTGCTACACCAAAGGGGATTATGAGGATGCTTTACAAGCATTGAAGAACTACAACAAAGGTGCGTATGACACTCTTCTACTACAAACCCCTACAACATGGTCTAGGGCATTTTTTAGGCTAGGATCATGTTGCAATGACAACCTGAACAATCTCAGTGAGTCTTTCAATAAAACCATTAGGGAAGCAAGGAAAAAGCCACTACTTGACTTGTTAGAGGATATTAGGAGGCAATGTATGGTTCGTAATGCAAAGAGGGCTATTATTGCTAGTAGGCTGAAGACAAAGTTTACTAAGAGAGCGCATACTGAGATTGAACTAACTAAGGAAAAGTCCAAAGATTGCAGAAGGTACATTGCTTGTGGAAACTTGCATGAGATTGATCATTATGGTGTTGGTCACACTGTGGACATGAACTTGAGAACATGTGGGTGTCTAAAATGGCAGCTAACAGGAATTCCTTGTATACATGCTGCATGTGTGATAATAGCAAAAAAGGATAGGTTTGGTGATTATGTTGTTGATTATTACACAACACAAAAGTGGCAACAAACATATAGTCGTGGAATCAAACCTGTCCAAGGTATGAAATTTTGGCCTAGATTAAATAGGTTAGGAGTCTTGCCACCACCATTTAGAGTAGGAAATCGTGGAAGACCAAGTAATCATGATAGGAGGAAAAGTTTGAATGAATCTTCATCTTCTTCCAACAAGAACAAGTTAACACGGGAAAAACGTATCATCACGTGTTCGAACTGTCGAGAAGAAGGTCATAACAAAACAACATGTCCTAATGAAAGAGTTGAGAATGCGGCAAAAAGGCCAAGAGGTCGACCAAGAAAAGAGAATTGGGTATGGTCTAATTATTTAATTACTTCTGCTAAAAGGATTATGTTTTTGTTTCTAAACTAATGTAATGTATTTTGTAGGGACAACCCTCTCAACCACAAGAACTCTCACAAGGACTCTCTCAAGAAACATCTCAACCCCGATTGTGATCTTGATAAATTTAGTAACTTGACAATCTCTGTTTTTTCTATCGTCAGACTTATTTACGTTTATTTGCTCAAAAAACCTATTTATCATTCATGTGTCTTAAATGTTGAACTTATTTTTAAAGATTTGAAGTTGTTCTGTGTTTGGTTTGTTTGAACTAGAGTGCTAAAACATATTTATGCCATGATTATTTCTTTGTCTTTATGTTGAGATTGTACGCTTGTTCTTCTCTTTTTCAATCCAAAAATACCAAATGAAGTCAATAAAGCCAAATTAAAGTCATTGATGCTAAGTTTTTTCTGAATTAACCAATAAGGAAAACGTTGAAAAGTTAACAGACGTTAATGTTCTTTCACTGACTTAAAAGATTAATTTATTGTATATTTAAAAAGACTTAGTCAACAGAAAATATAGATTAAAATGGCCAATATTTGAAAATTGAAAGTTAAAATGGCTCAAGTTAAAGTTCAGGTTTTTATTGGCTTTGTTTTGAAAGTTCATGGTTTTTTTGGTAGTTTTCTCAAATCAAATAATAACATTGTAACAACTTTATAAAAAAAAAATTGAATCACACTTAACAACGTTACATACGGAAAGAAAAATACATTTACAAAACTTTTTCAAAATCCTCCCAAAAATAAAAATAAAAAAAAAAAATCATGAAATTTACAGCAAAATACTTAAGATATTGTATTATCTTCAAATATAAATATATCTGGAATAGAAAAAAATGTATCTGGAGCTGAACAAAATACTTAACATGAATTCTTGTAGAAAGTTTTCATCACTTTTTATCCATCTATCTTACCTGGAATTAAGAAAATACTATCATAGTATCATCGTAGATGTTGTCTAATGATTATCAACCAATTTAAATCAATCAATTCGATGGCATGTGTGTTTGTAAAGGTCCAAAAAAACTTTGTCCACAACGGATTAGGTATATGGTGCAGATGAGCTTGTTTAACATCCCTAATATTGTGAATGAATTATGAAGTTAGGACTCTAAATTTGCCAGTTAATAAAATTACTCACGATTTGCACTATGAGTTATATAGTATATGTGTTATTCAAACTTTCAAATCGGGATGATTTTGTCGGGACGTCTCATACCCATGGCTTTTGCGTAGGCATAATTATTTATTTTCAAGTAGAATATACGGTGACCGAAGAATAAATATTCATCCGCTGGAAAGATAAGTAATAATCTCATATGAGGCCAATTAAGCTGGATTTCATTTGCTTTTTGGGTGTACATTTGCGTTACATACAACAAGTGGCATTAAGGTCATCCGAGAAAGAAAATAAGGGTTTTTCTTTGAAATTCTCTCTGATGTCAAATCAAACGTAGATCAATTAAGAGTGATAGGTCGGGACGTGAGAGAAGTGAGATTCGAATTCTCCATTTTGAACTCACTTATCTTACCCCAAGGTGTTTATGGCATTACCTTCAGCTCTATGCCCAAGTTGTCATCTTATTCCTGCCTTTATAGGCGAGGTATGGTTTTTTCCCACGTCTACTCTTGCCAATTCCGATTTCACGGCCATGGTACTTGAACGGCAGGTTGGCTCCTTATTGTGGCTTTAGCGGGATTTTTGATTACAGTAGCAGCCGGTACACCTACACCGAATTGGTAAATTCTTGGAATCTTTCCAGTTTCTACCATGCGTTCGTTGTAGAGTAGGCTTGGTAAATTCGGTCCCACCATAAATTTCAAAATAAATTGTTTATTAAATTTGATTTTGAATTTGAAATGTATGCCAACTTTGGAGATCATACTCAGAGTTAGCGAAACAAAACAACATACAATGACTATGGTTTTGACTCTAAAATTGGAAAACGAACATAGCCTACATTAAGCGTTTTATACCAATCTTTCCCTTTATACCAAAATACATATAATTTTTATTTGAGATAACATATATCTAATACATTGTGAAAATATAATCTTAACTACATATAGTTTTATTTGAGATAACATTATCTAAAAGATTTCTGAAATCTAATCTCTAAAATGTCAAAATCTTAATTTCCCCCCTCCCCTGCCCGAAAACAAACTTTAACAATTATCACAAAGCTAAGTCGAAGATGAATTCATCCACCAAGAAAGTGAAGAAACTACTAGCCAACTCTTCAACCACATTCTCTCTTTCATCTCCACTATTGCAACCCCATTCCATTTCCTTCACATAAACCTCTCTCTTCTCTCTCACTTCCCAACTCATAAACATTTCTTCTTGTCTATCCATCAGCCAATCTTCTACTTTCTTCACCATCAACGTCTCTTCTTTTGCCCCAATCTTATTTTCTTGAAAATAATCTAACAATAGATTATCCGCTACATTAGAAGCTAGTATGTTGTTTGTTTGGCCGATTCTCGATTTCACAAGAGCAAACAAGCGGTTTGCTCGGTTCTCTGATTCGTCCTCTTCGGTTTCTAGCACATGATATGTGTACTCATCTTCTTCTCTTTCTACATATTTCTCTATGCGTTTCTCCAAGTCTAGTGGTTCAAGTTGTACCAAGCCATTCAATCTCCTGCTTTTTCTTACGATTTTCTCATATGTATCTACGAATATTATAGCTTGTAATGTTAGTAACAAAATACTATTTCTCTTGTTGTGTATAGCGATTTGTTAAATACGGATGAGTAGACATTTGAAAATTACCATTTTGGTGTGAAATAAGATCAGTGATTGCATCGTCTTCATCATCGTCTTTAAAAGGGCATTCCAATATTGATACTGGGCTGAGTTGTTCTTTTTCTTCATTCACACATTCCTAAAAGAAATTCGATTAAGCTAAACTCCGGCTCACATGTAAATCACACAATATCACAAATAATAACTAAACAAAAAGTTGTCTCAACAAAAACACAAAATAAAAACACAAAATAATGATATGATAAATCATATTGACATTAAATAAGTTGACAAAAGTCAACATATTTCATGACCACACATCATGTATCTCTATATGTCTATGCCCCCCTTATATTAATTGATATCGTATCTTAACTTCTATTTTGATAGAGATTTTAGGTTTGGAATTTAAGAGTTTTATAAAGTATCAAATCCAAGAATTTAATCATCAAATATTTCATTTATTTGTTAGTAATTTCATGAACATGGGTGATAAATATGATAATTTAAAATTTAATCATGAATGTAAATGTGTGAAGATATGCGTATCTAAACGAGTAATTGACAGAGAAAAAAAACGAGTAAATAATTGACGACAAAAAAACGAGTAAATAATTAGGTAGGGCTGGGCATAATTACTTGTTATTCGGCTTGTACCCGCTACTCGACTCGTATTTGGCTTGAAAAAGTAAGTACTTGTTATGACCAAGTCGGGTAATAAGTAATCAAATTTTATTACTTGCAAGTACAAGTCAAGTATCAAGTATTGAAAAAAATATCACTACTCGGCTTGTTTTACTCGTTACTCGTTTTATCCCTTGATACTCGGTCTTTACTCGTTATTTGTCTCGTACTTGCCCCATAAAATCTAGTACTTATTTTGATCAAGACAGATAATAAGTATTTAAAATTGAAAACTTGCAAGTACAACTAAACTTTGAATATTTTTTTATCTATTTGGGTTGGTTGGACTCGCCATTCGAATTTTTAACAATTATTAATATTTTTTATAGTTTGATAATAATATTATTTATTTAAAACACCAAAACATGTTTCTTTTGTATGCAAATGATATTTGATATATGTTTTTTTAGTTTTATTCTACATCGATTATAATATTAAGAATATTTGAAATATTTTTTTCATAAATAAGGTTATTATACTCGCTTAAAAAAATATTCATATGCGTTTTATAATTTAAACTCCTTAATCTATTTAATATTTAAAAAATTGAATCTAAATAATCAAGTAGTAAGTATTACCAAGTAATTTGCAAGTATTAAAATTTTGAGCAAGTACTTGGTTGAGCAAGTACTTGACAGAATCAAGTACAAGTACAAGTCCAAAAAATTAATATTTGCTCAAGGCAAGTCGAGTAGTAAGTATAGCAAAAACGTCAAGTACCCGGCTTGTGCCCAGCCCTATAATTAGGTACGTGTAGTACCATGAAACAAGAAAAATACTCGCGGGATCATGTGCCGTGTAAAACGCATTAGAAGCTACGTAGGACGAATCTCAGCCCTCGATTTCATCGCTAATCTAAATCCTACACCACACGTGACTCGCACGCGTTCCCCGACAAGTTTCAATATCTGACCTCTTTTCTTAATTTTATTTAAATTGAAGTGCATTCACACTGTACAGTTGTTCACTGACGAAGGAAAACGATCTTTTAACGAACTAACCTTTCTGTTACACAGGCTGTTGCGGTTGACAGATGATCCGTCACAGCCACGTGCGTTTAAACACTCTTCGCTCTCATTCCCGTTTTCCACGGCGTCGTTTACGTTCGACACCTCCGAAGAGAACGACGACGAAGAAGAAGAAGACTGTACAACCTCCGACGACGACGAGTTTGTGAAAAACCCGCTACCGGAGCTTGACGAGTCACCGGAGATCAACTCAACGGTTGTGATGGTCGCGGAGTTTTCTGAGATTGAGAATGTTGCTTCGTCGGTGACGGTGGATATTTGAGAAACCAGATCGGACGGTGTATCTAAAATCTCATCGTCCGGGAAAAACGCGGCGGATCTCCACCATTGAATCTCTCCTTCTCCGATGTCTATGACAGTTACTTCACGGAGAGATTGACTAACCGGTTTTCTCCAGAATCTTTTGCTTAAAAGCCGTTTAGAGAAGCTTCTAGAAAAAACGCCTTGTTGTTTCTGATCTCCCTTCCGTGACGTAACGGTTGAATGGAACGGCAAAACTTTAACGGCATTGAGAAACGCCGTCGAAGCTTTGTGAACGGCGTGGCTGATTGCCGTTCCGCAAGTCGTACGGCTTCTTCTAGTGAGGCGCGGTTTGTGATGTTGGATCAATCCAGACCGTTTAATCTCGGCGTCGACGAGACGACGAACGGTGGAAGATGATGATGATGAAGAAGGAGTCTGACGACGTGGGAATGATTTGAAGCCGTTGGATGAACAAGAGCTGAGATCATCGAGTAAGTAATCTCTTAACATCAACGGCTTTAAACGTCTCTTGCTTGTTGAAAGACGTTGATCAGAGGAACAGGTGATCGACGCCATATCAAATCGTGATTTTGAGCTTTTTTTATTTTTTTGAGTGATGAGTTTAAGAAAAAGTTAAAAAGATTTATAGTGAAGAAGAAGAAGACAGAAGCTTCTATGTGAGGTGTGTGATCATAAAACCGAGGTTATTTATAATTAATATTTTGAATTTGAAGTTACGTTTGTTGAATTATTTATTGGTTTAGATTTGAAATCAGAATCTAATAAATAAGTAGATTAATATCTATATATATATAAAAGTAAGATTTAGAAGTGAAGAGAGAGACCAGAAGTTGACCTTGTAATAAAACAGGGGACGAGATTCTTGCGGCTAAAATACAGTTTTTGCCTCTCACGTGTGTGTGTGGGTGCACGTCGTCAAATATTTCGAACCTCTACGTCCTTTCCTCAACACACTTTTCTATTAGATTTACAACAATTTTCGGTTTTAATATACTTGTTGTAGTGTGATTTCCAGATCTCTATTAGCAGATTACAACTATTACATCGAAACTACAAAAAGGTTCTGATTTGTTCATAATCAGTTTTGTTTCTAGTGGTTAGGTATTGAAATCCATATATCTATGTACTATTAAATAGGAACACTAATAGAGAACGAACTTTTATCTAATGTTATCTACCTATTATAAATTAATGAAAATTTTAAATTCATTAAGATAGTAGTGTTAATATCAATTTTAACACTAAAATTTGATTCATAAAAGAAAATGATATGATTTAAATATTCCATAATAATAAATATAATTAAATTAATTAACACAAGAATTATATTTATAAAAATAAATTAAAATTTAATAGTTGTAGAAATATCTTTTGAAATTAAAGAAATTTATAACCTACTACATTTATCAAATATACATATAAAATAATACAAACTCATGTATTTTTAGCATATTTCATTTTCAAAAAGTGAATACTATAAAAATACTTATATTAATGAAACTTTAATTTATAAAATAAAAATTATATGGCTGGTCGGGTTATGGTTGGTGATTATACAATTAAATTTTTTGGCGGGTTGTTTATATCAAATATGAAAAAATATTTAAACTGTTATGAGATGGAATAAAAACATATATTAACAATTTTAATCACTACAAAATGAGTCAACTCAAAAGAATAATTATAAACCCCTAGATTTATTAAGTACACACATCAAATACTATGGACAATTATATTTTTAAAATACTTTATTTTCAAAACAATTGAGTACTACATAAATATACAAATTACTATCAGTTAAAATTTAATTTATAAAAGAAATATTATGAAAGGTAGAATATTAAAATATATAGATATATCTTTAACTTGATAAAAATAATATATATAAAATTATTCCATATTTATATTATTCAAATATAAGAAAAGTCGAAATCTTGATTATATAATTCCAGTTTTTCTCGGGTTGTTCTATAAAAAAAATATTTAGACTGGTAATTAAAATTATTTAGCAACTTTAACCAATAAAAAGGGTAAATCGCGAAAATGACACAAAAACAAGTCTTGTCACAAATATAGCAACAAAGAAGAAAAATCATAAAAATAGCACAAAAACATGTTTTGTCACTAAATTAGCCCTAACCCTTAACCTTAAATATTAAACCCTAAACCCTAAAAACTAAACCCTAACCTTAAATAATAAACCCTAAACCCTAAATACTAAACCCTAAACCCTAAATAATAAACCCTAAACTCTAAATAATTAACCATAAACCCTAAATTATATAATGCTATAAAAGTCTTTATAATTAAAATAATGCTAAAAATGTGAATTATTTTCCTTGGTGCTATATTTATGATAAGGTATGTTTTTTGTGCTATTTTATGCCTTTTTTCAATAAAAAATGGGTAAATTTATTTCAACTATGGAAGCATTAAAATAAAATTAAAAATGCAAGATACTTTGAGGGATGATCCTATTATGACATTCATAAATCTGTACTTAAATTAATATATAAATTATAAATTTAATTTTTAAAATACTGACAATGAAAATAAATTCTATAAATTAGTATATGTTGTTTCATAAAATAAATGTTTTGGATCAACGTAATAGAGTATAAAAACCAAGTGTTCATGCAAAGACAACACACAGTGATATAATTTTCACAAGATCATGGAATTTGTTATTTCATGTGAAATCTTAGTGGAGAAAGTGCACACGTCCTAAAATCAAGCTGATATGTTAACCAAGCCAATCACAACGGTGAAGTTTAAGTATTGGTTTCAATTGTTCCATATCTTTCCGCGCTAGAGGAAGATGATGGAATATGAGGTTTCCCAGACATGCGAAGAGTTGGAAGGTGTGATATTGCATGAGATTGCTCGTGAAGGTGAAGTTTGTTGTGATAACCGAGGTTGTCACAAGATCGGGATGCACGTCTTGCTAGAGAGTTGACGTGCTCGGTCCGAAGGAACTAAGTTGTTCTTGAGAGAGAAAAGACTAGATTCAGAGACTAGCAGGAGTTAGAAGTGTACTCGGGATGGACGAGAAGATAATCTTGTTCGGGTTCGTTTAAAAGGGAATAATGTGCTCGGAACGAGCGTGCCTTTATGTTCAGATATCCGAGCAGGTCGAGAGACGTGCTCGGTTTACAATTCGGGAAATTGACTCTAGAGAGAGAAAGTAGTAAGAAGTGCACAAATCCCAAAAAGTTACATTAATGTACAGTGACAACTCCTATTTATAGTAAAATACGGTCGTACTTTCTACAGGCCGTTGACCACTTATCGGGTTCGTGCGAGTTGGGCCGTACTTGGTGACGTGATGGGCCGAGTCGTACATTCCTTTGGCTGTTAGCGTAGCCGAGCCGACTTGCTGCTGTTCGGCTTAGCCGAGCTGATTTGCTGTCGTTCAGCTGAGCCGAATCGAGCCGATGACGATGGGCTCGGTTCTAGCGCGTTTGATTGGGCTTCTATTGCTCTATTGGGCCGGCCTTTATATCCAGAATAAATCCTGGGCCTTCTAAGTGGGTGGGGTGCTAAACCCATCTATAACAGTAAGCCCCCCCCAGTTCGTCGATCTTCATAATATTTGGAGTCGGCGGATTTGAGAATGTTTTAGTTGGGCCGGTATTTATTCGGTATAGGTCTGGTCGGTTGGCTTTGTTGTTTTCTTCTTGGGGAGTTCAAGGGTTTCTTGGGAAACGGCGAGATACTGAAGAGCCGTGTTGGTGTAATGATGATACCTATAACCGCCGGAAGCCGAAGAGTCGTGTAGGGGTCATCATTGCGCTTGTCTTGGAATCTTCCCACCTTGCTTATATATACATCGCGCTGTTTCTTCCGGTTTTCATTTCTCTCCTTCTGCAGGTATTTCGCTCTCCCTTCTCTCTAGAATTTTGTTCACTTTCTCTCTCTAGCCTTTGTTGTTGTACTTGTTTTGTAAATCATGAGAATCGACTCCCATTCAGAATCATCCTCGGATCGGGATCTTTACTCGGTAAGGCTATCCGAGGGTAATTCCGCTCAGTCCAGCTCGTCTACTGCTCAACGGGACTCTTTGTCGGGCTCGGCGCGGACGGAAGTTATAGCTCGGGGTTCTGAAGATACTCGGGCTCGGGTTCAGTCGGTTTCAGGTAGCATTCAGAGTTTTCGGGTTCCGTACCTGGTAGATTCGGAGGACGACGGTATTCGGCCTTGGCTACCTGCGTTGGTTCAACCCTTGGGTTCTGCTCCGGTGAAGGCAGAGGCCGTGGCCTTAGTGGATCAGGCGCGGTGTGACAGGATGGTCTCGGAGCCGAGCAGGTCCAAAAAGGCTCGGAAGAACACCAAACGAACGGGCGTGGAGGGCTCGGAAAAGAAGACGCGTCCCCCTCGTCCTGTCCTTCCGACGAAATGCTCAGATGAAGACTTGGATTGGTTGAGGGATAACTGCGATCCTGGGGGCGTTGATCGGCTCGAGCTTCGCCTACCCGAGCCGCATGAGAGACCCTGGGCTTGTCCGGATGGGTGGATATGCCTGTATGACTTCTGGTTCAAGGATATCCACCTGAGGTTTCCCTTGCCGAGGCTTCTCATTGCCTACTGCGAGGAAAGGAGGATTGCCCTGTCCCAGTTGTGTCCTGCGGCTGTTCAGAACTTGGTCGGTGCCATGATTTTGGCCTCCGAAAGTGGTGTGAATTTGACCCTTCGGTTTTTTGAAGAGATAACGACGATTTCGACGAACCCTACAACTGTCGGGACTCGTTACGTCTGTATGAGGACTCGCTTCGGGGAGAAGGTCATTATAGGAAAACCGTCCAAGGTTGACGATTGGCAAGATCGTTATTTTTACGTTCGGGTCAACTCTGCCTCGGTGCCCGACCCTGGGAGGCCGTATCGGACGCTGTGGAATCATCTTCATGGTAATCTCTTTGATTTGCTTGTTCCTCTAAATAGACTAACTCATCCTTGTTCTTTCTTTTTGCAGATCGTCATTTCTTTGATCTTCCTGCGCCGGATAACTTTCTGTCGGATCTTCATAAACTTGTTGCTCGGAGTATTCAGAGGTGGCCGGACGTTCACGCTGACCAAGTTAAGCGAGCCGTAGGATATTTGGACGAAGGTTGCTTTCTTCTTGTCCCCCTTCTTTTTTTTGAGCTCGGTGACGCTTTCTAATCTTTCGAGTCTGTAGGGTGCCGTCTTCGATCTGTTGATTCGTTGGCCGAGTACAATAGCCGTCCGTTCGTTCGATACACCAAAGGGGGGAAACAGATAGAAGAATCGATGGGCCGCATGGACTTGGAGATCGTGAACTACGTCGAGGAGAACCTCGTCGGTCAGCAGGAAAATCCTGTTATGGAGCAGGAGGATCCTTCCGGAACACAGGTAAATCCTGACGCCCTGGATCCGAATCGACCGTTTTCGCCTTGGGTCGGGGAAGTCCCCTCGGGGATGGTTTTTATGAACGAGTATCACCGAGATTTGTTTCGTCAGGTGTGCGCGGCGGTGGAGGCGGTTGAGGCGCAGAAGAAAAGGAAGAAGAAGAAGAGGTCGCGTCCCGAGGAGACGGCTGCCGCTGAGCCAGGGGCTTCTCTCGTCCCTGAAGACGGTCGGGAGACCGAGGAGACTGCTGACGTCCCTTCCTTGGTGAGGAGGAAGAAAAAGAAAAAGACTGTCGCTTCCGAGGGGCAGATAGCTGATGTCGCCGAGCAGAATGATGGTCTTGGGGGCGAGACTAACGACGGTGGCAGGACTGAGTTGGCAGTTCTTCCCGAGGCTATGGGTACACAGGTTGGGAATGCTGAGTGCCCGAATATTGAGGATGCGGCCCTTTTGGAGCATCCGGGTGATGATCAGGTCCTTGACCAAAGCGAAATGGATGGTCGGGAGGAGGATGAAAATGAAGGCTCTCGGGATGATCGGTCCATTCCGGACTTGGACGAGATCGCCGGGTTGACTTTTTTGGGCGGGCCAGGTGAAGGAGCGTTCACGGATTATGGCTTCTCGGTGAGATATGAAGGTTCGAGGCCACTTCTTCGCGATGGGGAAGCTTGCGCGGACTTGCTTCGGCTGATGAGAGATAGTCCTCCGAGACCGCTGCCTCCAGTCACGCATACACACTTCTCTGATCGCAAACAAGCAGTGGCTAAGGATTTCGTTCGGGTGAGTTATTGTGTTTTTTTTTGTGATTCTGATAAGATGTGGTTTTGACCTAGCTTTCCTGTTCCAGGGTTTTGCCAACTATAACCTGCTTTGTGACGAGTACGAACATAGGGGGGTTGAGCTCGAGAGGATGATCAGCAGCTTGAAGAGGGAGCTCGGAAAGGCCGAGAGATCGATTGCCGAGCTTGAAGGATATCGTGAGGCGGCAGCTGCTACGGAGGCGCTTCGTTGCTCCCTTAAGGTCGAAGAGGAGAAGGTGTCGGCCTTAGAAGCGAAGATTGCTAATCTCTCCACCGAGAATTCTCGGTTGGACGCTGAAAACAGGCAGTGCCTGACTGATAGCTCGAACGCTCGAGCGGAGGCTGACGAGTTGATAGTTCGGGTCTCCGATCTGCAGGATAAGCTTGAATCCGAGTGTGCTCGGCTGAGGTCTTCTTGTACGCGTGAAGTTTTAAGGGAGAATGAGCGCGTGTCGGGCAAAGCACAAGCTCGGCTTTCTAAGATCAAGAAAGCCAATGAGGAGAAGGAGCTTGGGCCCAGAACCCAGATACTGATGAATCAGGCCGCTGCCGTTGCGTCTATGTTGGAGACGCTGGTCAAGGAGGGGTTCGCTATTCCTCCTGATAGGATAGCTAAGGCGCATTCCGATGCTGCTCGTTTTAAGGAGGAACTCACCTCGATTGAGTTCACCGATCTTAAGGATGAAGATTTTACTATGACTCCACCGGGTAGTCCAGGTCGGGCCGCTGGAGGCTCTTCGGAGTCTGCCCCGGATCGACAGGCTTCGATCGAGAATGAGGATCGGGCTCCCGAGGCTTCTTAAATTTAGCTGTTTCTCTCTCCTCTTTTTTTTGTAATGTCTTGTTGTAATCGTTCTCGCCTTCGTGCGTTTTTAATGAACTTGTTTTCCTTCTCGTTCCCATTCTTTTATTTATGTTTAAGTTGGAACAAGTGAACGAAGGAAGTGCTCGGTTTAGGTTAGATAGTCGATTTTGGCGAGGAGCGAGCAAGGTGCTCGGCTTATCCCGTAGGACCGACCGGGACAGTTATGCGAAACTGTGTTCGGCTTATTTTTTTTGTCAGTCGTCCTTGTGCGGGAACTGGGCCCGGCTTACTTAGTCGTGGGTTCCGAGACTATGCTCGTTGTGCCACGGGTCGGGTGCGAGTAAGTGCTCGGCTTACCCCTAAGGTCTGACCGGGACAGTGTGCGAGAGCTATGCTCGGCTTATTTGCTGTCGATCAGCCTTGTGCGGGAACTTGGCCCGGCTTAGAAGTGTATCTATCGAACATCTGGCCAAGATGTCGATCTGTTCGGTGCGATTGAGACATAATTTAACTTGATAAAATTTTATTATTGATATAGCTGAGCCTCGTGAGAGGTTGCCTACGTACCCCAAAAGGGGATCAAGCCGATCGTAGTTCACTTTACATATTACTCGAACTCGTGTATAGCGAGCTCGGTTTTGGAACGAGAGATGCTCGTTTTTTTTTTTTTTTTTTTTTTTTTTGAGCGCGATGCTCGGCTTTTCCATGAGCGAGTTATGCTCGGCTTTAGTAGTAGTACCTCTTGAGCCTATTTGCGTTCCAGGATCGTGGAATGGCTTCTCCCTTCATTGTTACGAGCTCATAGACACCGGGTTTTACTACCTTTGAGACGATGTATGGACCTTCCCAATTTGCGCCGAGCTTCCCTGCTTGGTGTTCCCGCGTGTTTTCGAACACTTTCCTGAGGACGAGGTCGCCTTCTACAAAACGTCGACCCTTAACCTTCTTGTTGTAGTGTCGGGTGATCTGTTGCTGGTAGTTTTGGAGGCGTAGGAGTGCTCGGTCTCGTAATTCTTCTGCGTGGTCGAGGCAATCAATAATCATGTTGTTGTTAAGCTCCTCGTGCTCGGGCGCAACACTCAAGCGTATTGTCGGGACGCATACCTCGGCCGGAGACATTGCCTCCATTCCGTGAGAAAGTGAGAAGGGGGTTTGACCTGTCGATGTCCTTGGTGTGGTTCGATGAGACCAGAGAACGCCGTCGAGTTCGTCGGCCCAGAGGCCTTTCTTGCTCTCCATCCGTTTCTTCAGTCCGTCAATGATCGTTTTGTTTGTCGCCTCGGCCTGTCCGTTCCCTTGTGGGTATCTCGGGGTGGACTTGCTTAGACGGATCTTCCATCTTGCACAGAAACCTTCGAACAGATTGGAGATGAATTGGGACCCGTTATCGGTTACAATCTCGTATGGGACACCGTGGCGACATATTATGTATTTCCAGACGAACTTCTGAACGTCGAGGTTTTTGATTTCCGAGTAGGATTCGGCTTCAACCCATTTGGTGAAATAATCGGTCATTATCAGGATGAATTTCTTTTGATGCGAGGCTGGCAGGGGCCCGACGATGTCCATGGCCCATCTCATGAATGGGTAGGGTGTGGCTGCAGTGGTGAGAAGCTCGGGTGGCTGGTGTATGCTTGGGGCGTGCCTCTGACATTTCTCGCATCGGGCAACATAGCTCTCACAGTCAGCGATCATGGTTGGCCAGAAGTGACCGTGCCGCTTTATTTTTGTGGCCAATGCTCGGCCGCTTGTATGATTTCCGCCTGCTCCTTCGTGAGTTTGCTCGGTGACCCATTTGATCTCCTGCCCGTTTATGCATCGTAAGAGTGCCTTGGACGCGCTCCATCGAAATAGTTCGTCCTTCATCATTACGTACTGAGCGCAGCGAGCTTTTAAACGGCGAGCTGCCCAACGATCCTCGGGGACCTTCCCGGTTAATATATAGTCTTTGATTTCGTTTCTCCAGTCGGTGGTAATAGTATGCTCGGGATCGGTATTCCTAATTACCTCATCGTTGCTTTTGTGAGCATCGTCCAATCCCTCTTCTTCCTCGGTAATGAGAAGTACGTCTTCGTTTGACGCAATGCTTGGTCGGGCTATGCATTCGACTGGAATGATTCGACGAAGGTCGGGGTCTGAAGTCGATGCTAGGGCGGCCAGTGCGTCGGCAGAGGAGTTGTCGCTTCGGGGAATCTTTGTTAGTGTGACTGAGCCGATTCGTGCGGTAATTTCTTGGACGAGCTTTAAGTACGCGTCCATGCGCTCGTTTTTCGCTTCATATTCCCCGTTAAATTGGTTCACAACGAGCTGAGAGTCGGCGAACGCGTCTACTTGCCTCGCCCCTACTACTTCGGCCAGTCGCAATCCTACGAGTAGTGCTTCGTATTCGGCTTCGTTGTTAGAGGCCGGAAATCCTAGACGGAAGGATTGCTCGATCAGTTCGCCGGTCGGGGAGGTTAGTTTGACTCCAACTCCTGAACCGTTTCTTGATGATGAACCGTCTACGAACAGAGTCCACTTCTCCTTTGGCTCTTGTCCTTCGGCTGTGGTGAGCTCGGGTGGTAGTTCGATGATGAAGTCTGCGAGGACCTGGGATTTGGCGCTGGCCCTGGGTTTGTACTCAATATCGTATTCGCTGAGCTCAACTGCCCACTTAGCGATCCTTCCTGATTGGCTCGGGCTGTGCAATATTGTTCGGATCGGTTGATTTGTTAGGACGACCACCGAATGCGACTGAAAATAGGGGCGGAGCTTCCGGGCTGAGACGACGACTGCCAACGCGAGTTTCTCAAGTGTGTTGTAGCGTGTTTCTGCGTCGTCAAATATCTTGCTGGTGTAGAAGATTGGTCGTTGGTCGCCTCGGTCGTCGCGGACGAGCACGCTGCTGACTGCCGAGGTTGACACAGAGATGTATAAGTACAGCGTCTCTCCCTCCTCGGGTTTGGCCAGAATTGGTGGGGTGGAGAGGTAGGTCTTTAGCTGTTGAAACGCGTCCTCGCACTTAGCGTCCCACTCGAATTTCTTGTTCCCCCGAAGAAGATTGTAGAAAGGGAGACACTTGTCCGTTGATCGAGAGATGAATCTATTTAGGGCTGCGACACGTCCGGTCAGTCGTTGGACTTCTCTGGTGTTCCTTGGAGATGGGAGCTCGGTAATCGCCGTTATTTTCTTCGGATTCGCTTCGATGCCCCTCTTTGTGACGATGTAACCGAGGAATTCTCCCGATGTGACCGCGAAAGTACATTTTGCTGGATTCAACTTCATTCCGTACTTGTTCAGGCTCGCGAAACATGTTGCGAGGTGGCTGATGTGGTCGTCGGCTAAAGCGGATTTTACGAGCATATCGTCAATATAAACTTCCATTGTGTTGCCGAGCTGGTCGGCGAACATTCGGTTTACGAGGCGCTGGTAAGTTGCTCCTGCATTCTTGAGTCCGAAGGGCATAACCTTGTAACAATATGTCCCGCGGTCAGTAATGAAGGAAGTCTTTTCTCGGTCGTCTGGGTGCATCATAATCTGATTATACCCGGCGAAGGCGTCCATGAACGATAGTAGCTCGTGGCCTGTGGTCGCTTCTACGAGTCGATCAATGTGCGGAAGCGGGAAGCTATCCTTTGGGCACGCCTTGTTGAGGTCGGTGAAATCTACGCATACTCTCCATTTACCGTTCTTCTTTTTCACTACGACGGGATTTGCCAACCAGTCCGGATATTTCACCTCGGTGATCGAACCTGCCTTTGAAAGTCTTTCTACCTCATCATTGACAGCTTTGGCGCGTTCGGGGCCGAGCTTTCGTCTTTTCTGTTTGACTGGCTTAAAGATCGGATCGACGTGCAATTCGTGACATGCGATGGTCGGGTCGACTCCAGTCATGTCAGTCGTCGTCCAAGCGAAGGTCGTGGCATTTTCCTTCAGGAATTCTATCAGCTTGTCTCGTAGGTCAGCTCGGAGGTCGGCTCCTATTCCGACGCAGCGTTCGGGATCGCGAATATCGATGTTGATTTGTACTATCGCGTCCTTCTGCGGGCGGTCGGGAGGTGGCAGCTCGATTCGAGGCTCTGCGACTAGGTACGCTTGTGACTTGTGGCGCATTTTGTGCTCGATACGGAAGCATGTGCGGGATATCCTCTGATCTCCTCGTAGTGTATACACGCCGAATGGGGTTGGGAACTTGACACATTGATGAAACGTGGATGGGACTGCCCTCATTTCGTGAATCCAAGGCGTGCCGAGGATGACGTTGTAGATAGCTGGTCGGTCGACGACTACGAACTTGATCAGCTTGGTGATTCTGCCGACGTAGACTGGAAGTTTGATTGTTCCGATTGTGTTGATCGAGTCTCCCGAGAAGCCGGTTAGTGGTCTCGTCGACGGTTTGATACGGTAGTCGCTGAGCTCCATACGTTGTAGTGTTTCTCTAAAAATTAGGTCGACCGAGCTGCCGGTGTCGATCAGAATTTTTTCAACCTCGCAGTCGCCAATTCGCATGGCGACGACGAGTGGATCGTTATGCGGTCGGTCTACTCCTTCGGCGTCCTGTTCAGTGAAACTCACTTCCTCGCCGATTCTAAGCTCGTCGGTGGCGTTTCGTCGGTAGTGCTGGGCTGCCGTGGCCCTCCGTTCGTATTCTTTTATCGATCGAACTGAGTCGTTAACCATAGGCAGTCCTCCCATAATCATGTTTATTCGTCTCCTTGGACGTGCTCCGTCTTCCTCTTCTTCGTCGCGAGCTCTTTTATCCGTGGCTGTTGCTGCGTTGATTTGTTCGATCTCCTCGTCGAAAGCAACCTGTTTCCTTCGTTCTTCCTGGACGATCCTGAAGCGCTCGGCCTCGTTCTTTGGTTGCATGACCTGGTTGATTTGCTTCGGGTGAGGTTTGTTGCGATCCAGCACTAGTTTCTTCCCGTCTTTTTGGTAATCGGCGAAGAGGAGGGCTTGAAGGTTCCTGCATTCCTCGGTGCTATGACCCGCTCGCTGGTGATATTCGCAGAATAACTTGCTTTTATCGGCTCCTCGGACGAACTTGTTCCATGACTTGCCTTGATTTTGACCTTGGTATCCTTGGGTGGGTCGTTCCTGCTGATGATTTTGAGAGCGGTCGGGATGACTTTGTCGTTGATCCTGATGGGAACGTTCTTCGTCCTGTCGGTGTCCTTGCAACTGATCGCTGACGTAATACGACGATTTCCCTTTTCTCGCGGTTTCTTCTTCCTTGGATTTTTTGTAATCCTGATCGTAGTGCTGACGAGGTTCGTATTGTTCAGTACTCTTTTCGGTTTTGTCTTTCGTAGTCGAACTCTTGGGCCCAAACTTCTTGGCTAGGGTTTCTTTTTCTTCCTCGAGTTCGACAAAGATCGATGCGCGGTGGAGGGCGTCCTCTAGCGAGCTTGGTCTATTTTTCTTCAGTTCTTCTCGGAAGTTTGATTCGTACCAGAGGCCGTTTCGTAGTGCGGGTAGACCTTCGCTGTCGGTGATCGTGATTTTGGCCAAAACGTTTTTGAAGCGGGTGACGTACGATCGGAGGCTTTCCCTCGGTCCCTGGGAGATAGCCCATAGGTCGGCGTTTGATACCTCCTCCTGAATATACATCGAATAATGTTTGAGAAAGGCGTGCATTAAGTCGCTGTATCCGTCGATCGAGTTCGGTTCCAAGCGGGAGAACCAATCCAGGGCCGAGCCGGTCAAATGCTCGACGAACAGTTGGCAGTAACCTGCGTCTCGTTCCCCGACACTGAACTTTGTCCTCCCCATCGCAATGCGGAATGCCGTCAGAAACTGTCTTGGGTCGGATTTACCGTCGTAGGTCGTCATCTTGATTTTGACCGCAGAGATAGGATGCTCAAACTGGATATCCATGAGGCGACGAGTGAACGGAGTGTTCTGAGTTTCTTCCAGTACACGGTCGATCTCGGGGGCCGAGCTGATCGCTTGATGGACTTTGGACGTCATATTTTTCAACATTAGCTTTATGTCTTCAATTTCGTTGTCTCTGTGCGCGTCGGGCGCTGAGCTGCCTGGGATATCCGTGTTGGGAGGTTGTTCGTCCTCGGTCTGCTGCTGCGTTACCGTCCGGTTTCTCGGATTTGGAGGTGGCGTTTCTTCAAATAACGCTCGGTGAAGATGAGTTCGAGGAACGGATCCTTGTTGACTTGTCATTCGCAGATCGTTGATTTGTCCCTGGCATACCGCATGTGCCGTGGCGAGCTGATCGAAGCGTGCGTTACTTCCCTGAGAGAGTTCGGCTACTTGAGTCATGAGAGTTTTGAGCAAGGTGGACATGTCCTGCTCATTTGTCTGAGTTTCCACTGCTTGCTGTGGTCGTTCGGTGTTTGGAGGTTGCTGCTCGGCGCCGGCCGGCTGAATGATTGGATCTGCAACCTGAGAAACGTGATGGGGTTGCCCTCTTGCTCGGGAGGCTGTTTCCGAGCTTGTTATGTCTTCGATGTGGACGTAATCCTTGTTCGATGGAGCTCCTGTCATCGCTGAATCTGTCCGTTAGTGAAGAAAAACTTAATTCCCCACAGACGGCGCCAATTGTGATAACCGAGGTTGTCACAAGATCGGGATGCGCGTCTTGCTAGAGAGTTGACGTGCTCGGTCCGAAGGAACTAAGTTGTTCTTGAGAGAGAAAAGACTAGATTCAGAGACTAGCAGGAGTTAGAAGTGTACTCGGGATGGACGAGAAGATAATCTTGTTCGGGTTCGTTTAAAAGGGAATAATGTGCTCGGAACGAGCGTGCCTTTATGTTCAGATATCCGAGCAGGTCGAGAGACGTGCTCGGTTTACAATTCGGGAAATTGACTCTAGAGAGAGAAAGTAGTAAGAAGTGCACAAATCCCAAAAAGTTACATTAATGTACAGTGACAACTCCTATTTATAGTAAAATACGGTCGTACTTTCTACAGGCCGTTGACCACTTATCGGGTTCGTGCGAGTTGGGCCGTACTTGGTGACGTGATGGGCCGAGTCGTACATTCCTTTGGCTGTTAGCGTAGCCGAGCCGACTTGCTGCTGTTCGGCTTAGCCGAGCTGATTTGCTGTCGTTCAGCTGAGCCGAATCGAGCCGATGACGATGGGCTCGGTTCTAGCGCGTTTGATTGGGCTTCTATTGCTCTATTGGGCCGGCCTTTATATCCAGAATAAATCCTGGGCCTTCTAAGTGGGTGGGGTGCTAAACCCATCTATAACAGTAAGCCCCCCCCCCCCAGTTCGTCGATCTTCATGATATTTGGAGTCGGCGGATTTGAAGATGTTTTAGTTGGGCCGGTATTTATTCGGTATAGGTCTGGTCGGTTGGCTTTGTTGTTTTCTTCTTGGGGAGTTCAAGGGTTTCTTGGGAAACGGCGAGATACTGAAGAGCCGTGTTGGTGTAATGATGATACCTATAACCGCCGGAAGCCGAAGAGTCGTGTAGGGGTCATCATTGCGCTTGTCTTGGAATCTTCCCACCTTGCTTATATATACATCGCGCTGTTTCTTCCGGTTTTCATTTCTCTCCTTCTGCAGGTATTTCGCTCTCCCTTCTCTCTAGAATTTTGTTCACTTTCTCTCTCTAGCCTTTGTTGTTGTACTTGTTTTGTAAATCATGAGAATCGACTCCCATTCAGAATCATCCTCGGATCGGGATCTTTACTCGGTAAGGCTATCCGAGGGTAATTCCGCTCAGTCCAGCTCGTCTACTGCTCAACGGGACTCTTTGTCGGGCTCGGCGCGGACGGAAGTTATAGCTCGGGGTTCTGAAGATACTCGGGCTCGGGTTCAGTCGGTTTCAGGTTTAAGTATTGGTTTCAATTGTTCCATATCTTTCCGCGCTAGAGGAAGATGATGGAATATGAGGTTTCCCAGACATGCGAAGAGTTGGAAGGTGTGATATTGCATGAGATTGCTCGTGAAGGTGAAGTTTGTTATTATTAGGTGACTTAGAATCTAAGTGTATTGGTTTTTGGCCCCTTCTAAATTGAATTGAGGAATGGTACAGTACAATTCGATAATATTTTTACATTTCTATGAAAGAATATAATCTCATAATTATCTTATTCCTAGTTGTATCGAGTTTTGTTGCTTATAAAAAAGTCATAAGAGTGTAAATATTTATTCACATATTAATAAAGAAAACCTAGACAAAAAGGTATTGGACTCAATTCACTTTCCTCTTATTTTTGCATTAGTGCTTTTTGTTCTTAGGGTTTTACTCGAATTCAAAATATAACCACATCCCTATCCTCTGAAGAATCATCTTCATGATAGATATTGTATTCCGTTGTGGATAACAGTTTGGAAGTGGAGTTGAAGAGAGATCACTAACACAACAAGAAACCACTGTGAAAACAGCTCCAATGTGTTTAATTTGATTTTTTTTTTTTTGGAAGAGAGGGTATTTATTGTTCAGTCCGCCAGTACATGGAAATCAATTTTGATCATAGCCATGGTCAATTGTCTGGATTTGAAATTTATGGCTTATAATTGATTTCAATTATGAATAATTCCCAGCTTCGATGATTGTTGATTGCCACTGCAAATTGTTCAATTCTTGTTGCGTAAGATATTGATTGTTCGATCAAATTGAAAGATAGGAAATCAATGATGAAGATTCCGACTAAGACCAAAAAGTCACTCTGGGCTGCTTAACCTAATTAGTGATCTATGGTCAAGCTGAGGTGGCGAAATGATCATAACTTTTACAACAAACTATAAAGTGAAGCTTGATACATCAAATCATTAATATGTACATCCACAAGTCTCACTGCATGGTAAATACTCTCAAGACTCGTTCTTCAAACTATTGAGAAATTAAAGAACATCATCTTTTCAATAAGATTTAGGAAGACACTAAGGCAACATATGTTAGTTTAGTAGAGGTGTCTGATGGACAACTTGTGAGAAAAGACATTGTTGACAAAAATCTTGAAGATTTTATTGAATTCTTGAAATTCAAGATGATGGAAGCACTCGTAACAAAGAAATAGACCAACATGGCTAAAAAATCATTGGAAACTACAAAAAAAAAAAAGATTCTCACTTGAGAATTAGAAACATCTCTTTTTAAAATCAAACATAGCAATAGTTTCTTATCAAAGATGTTCCAAAATAAATAGTGACAAATCAATATGTAAATAAGTATGTGAATACATTAAAGATACACCACATGCACTTTTTATATATACTAGGAGGGAACCCGTGCAAATGAGCGGATTTATTTTAGTTTACGAATATTTTAAATGTTTTAGATTTAAAATTAATATGTTTTTATGTTTGTTTATAAAATTGTCTTTTTGTTATCTTAATATTCACATGAGAGAAAATGCACTAGTATGCATATTTTATTTTAATTTATGTTCTAAATATTATGATTTTGTATTTTTGATTTATTATCAATCATTTTTGCATTTTTTATAAATTTTTTTTTTTGTATGATTTTTGTGTGTATCATCCTTCTAATATTTTTACACATCATTTTATAAATATTTTATTGTACTACCATAACTTTTTATGCTTATCATTTAGTCTATTTATTTCATTTTGTTCTTCTTTTTCTCTATTTTTATCATATTTTATTTATGCTAATTATAACTTCAATTATTTATTGAATATGTATTTAACAGTTTTTTAGTTATAAGTTTTTTTCTTCAATCGTTCTAAACTATTTTAATATAATATTCTAGTTTTGATCTCCTAATTTATTATTTTTATTTATATTTAAATTTAATTATTTCTTATTTGTGAAATTATTAAATCATATAAAATCATTAATTTAAATATTGTATAATATAAAATTTATATTTTTAAAATATTTAAAGATTAAATTTCGATTTTATATTTCAGTAGTTTTTAGTAATTAACTAAAATTAAATAATTTTAAATAAAATAATTAATGTTGATGATGTGAAATTTTTTATTTAAAGTGAACCAATCAGGAGAGGCTGACGTGTCAACGCATGAGAGCCTCCCCTTCTTCTTTTATATATATGATAATTATGGCTTGAAAAACATAAATGATACTCCTAAAGAAGAATTATAGTTTTCTATTTTTTTTTAAAAAAAGATATGAAAAATAAACAATTTGAAATGAGCTTTAACTAGAATTCAACTATATGAAAATAAACAATAATATAATTATATTTTACTAAATATCAGATATGTCCTCACAATACTTAACGATTTATTTAGTCACTAAGATTACTTCTTCTACCAAAAGAATCAAAGTGAGTCAATACGACGAAGAAAATAACTACATGTTATTCCATTGCCACCATGTTGAGTCCAAGAACTTCCACAATCCACAAGATCTAAACTCCCCACTTAAATATGAGGTTCGATCTTTCGAACTCAGCTTTTCCAAAATATTCTTGGAAATGGATCTTGAATCTTGCATGCCATTCATGGTGGAAAGATCTACTTTTATGAAACAAGAGAAGAAAAAGCTCAAGATCTTCACTCTCAACCCATATAACATGTATGAGACATACTCTAGTGCTTGGACTTCTGTGATTTTTGACCATCATTCTACCTTCACGCGCTTGCAGTGGATTCATATACCAAGAGAAATGAGATAGGCGATCTAGAACAGTTTGTGCAATGGAGAGACTTCTATACGATTTGGTAATGCTTGGAAGATAGTATATTTATTGTGCGGTTCGTCAGATACATGAAAATCAAGTTTGATCATATCCATGGTCAATCCTTTCAATTTGAATTTATGACTTAGAGTTTACTGCGGTTAGGAACAATTCTCAGCTTCGATGACTGTTGATTACCACCGTAATCGTTAAAATTTTGTTATCGATTGAATTGAATAGGAAAATCAATGATGAAGATTATCAGGAACACCAAAAAGTGACACTCTCTGAGCTCGTAAACTTCATTCATGGTTTATGGTCAAGTTGTGGTGGCGAAAAAATAATAATTTTTACAACAAACTACAAAGTGAAGCTTGATGTAACCGTATTCAGACTAATATGTATTGATGTGTACATTTACAAGTCTCACTGCATGATGAATCATTTCAATACTTTTGCTTCAAACTATTTAGAATTTAAAGATAATCATATTTTCAGTAAGATTGAAAAATGTAGTAAGGAAACTTAGGTTAGTCTTTTTTTTTTTTTTTTTTAACCCAAACACTTATCATTACTTTCAAATAGAGATACAATGTCTTGCATATCAGCCTGATTAAAAGGCTGCAGCCACAAGGGAAGAATATGAATCAAATGGGGAGAATACGGTAAAAGATTTTGGCCCGCTCCCGCAAGAGCATCAGCAGCTTGGTTGCACCGGCGGGGCAAATAGAAGAGATCAAAGTCCTCAAGCGTATTCAACACCCTGCGGATCTCGTCAAGTAAAGGGGCAAGGCTGAGCCAATCCTCAGGCTTCTTTAAGGCGCAGAGGAGGTCACGACAGTCCGAAGAAAACCGGACTTTCTCATACCCAGCCGTGCGACAGACTCTAAACCCCACCGGAGTGCTTCAGCTTCCGCAAAGAGAGGCGAGCATGTCCTTGGTATCGCTTGCATTCTGCACCATCTGAGTTCTCCTAGACAATTACGTGCGATCCATCCTAGACCTGCATTAATCCTGTCCTCGGCCCACGCACCATCCACACTACACCATGTCCAGTCCTCACCCTGAAAAGGAACACACACCTGAGCCTGGGGAGGAGGAGCTTCCAGGGAGGTCCGAGGTTGTTCACCATCTTCCTCTTCCTCCAAACTCTTAATCCACTGCTCTGCATCATGCCTAGCTTTGGCGATAGTAACCTGGCATGGATCATCGATTCCAGAGAAGAGGAATCCATTTCTAGCCTTCCATAACCTCCAAAGGACCCATGGAATGTGTAGCAGCATCTCGGGTTCAATCGTCTCCGTGTCCTCAGTAAGAAACCGAGCAAAATTCGCATAAAGGGACGACGAGGAAACATTTTGGAACAGATGTCCCCATGGAGCTGCAGTCCAAACCAGCCTCGCATAAGGACAAGTGAACAGTACATGATTAACCGTTTCCACGGGAGAACCACATCTCGGACATCTTGCACAGTTGCCAAGTGTCTCCGGTTAAGATTCCCTGCAACCGCTAAAGAGTTATAAAGACACCTCCATAAAAAATTCCATAGCTTAGGGCTTGTGTTGCATTTCCAAGTCGCTTCAAACAAAGGATTTAGGGATGGTCTAGAACTGGAGGGATCCACAGAGCCTGCATTAAGCACATGGGACATGATCCAATACCCTGACTTAACAGTGTACATCTCAGTCTTATTAAATTTCCATATGTATCCATCTCGTCTAACTGAGCTACCTACACTGATCGAAGTCACAAGAGCAACATCATCAGCGTGAATCACTTGCCGGACTTTCCCAATGTCCCAACCTCTACCATCCACTCTGAGGAGCTCCCTCACACTTACTACTGGCACTGGTCGATTATCCAACGGCCGTGGTGCTCTCGGAGGAGAGCAGGGGATCCACGGGTCCACCCAAAAATCAAGGTTGCTCCCCGAGCCCACCATACGGATAGAGCCTTCCCGGATAAGCGTTTGAGCCGGGTGAATACTCCGCCAAGCAAAGGACGGGTTGGAGCCAAGCGGTGCAGAGAGTGGGGAGCACGACTTGAAATATCTCCCTTTAAAAACCCAACAAAGTAAAGAGTTCGGGAATTGGAGCATCCGCCATAGTTGCTTCCCAAATAAAGCCACATTGAATTCCTCGAAATCCCGGAGCCTAGCCCTCCTTCTTTCTTAGGATTACTTAGCTTTGCCCATAACAAAGGTAACCGAAAAAAACAGTGTTGATAAAACTTTTGAGGATTTGATTAAATTCTTGAAATTCAAGAAGATGAGAGCATTGGTAACACAAAATATACTGATATGGATAAATAAATTCGTTGAAAACTAGAAAAACAAGAAGATTCTCACTTGAGAATTATACACATTTGTTTTTAAAAACCAAATTTAGCAATAGTTTCTTATCAAAGATGTTCTAAAATAAATAATGACAAACCAATACGCAAATAGTATGTAAAAGATACACCACATGCATTCAATTTTTGTTAATTATGACTTGAAGAAAAGAAATTATACCAGTAAAGAAGCAATTATAGTTTTAGAAAATTTATTAAACAGAAAAATATATGAAAATAAAACAATTAGAAATGAGCTTTAACTAGAATTCAACTATATGAAAAACGAAAAACGGCTATTTTTCTCTCTAAAGAAACGTGCCCTTTCAAGGCGACTAGGGCTCCTTCCTATCGCCGCCGGTGCTCGGTCACCACCAGTGTGGATCCTAAAACCCACACTCAGTTTTTAGAGTATTTAGATGAGCTGATTTGCAAAGTAGATGGGCTAGATTCTTGGTCAAACACAATCGAGAAGCTAAACAATGATGAAGAATGGATTTGTATTGAATTGGAAGAATGAACAACAAGAATTCAAGCTATAGAGCGATTACAAAGTCTTGGTGCTAAGTTGGAATAATAATCAATAATCGGATCCCTTTCCCAGCTGCCGAAGCCTTCTCTTATAGTCTTTCTCTTCGCAACTACTTTCCTCAGTTTGCGGAGTCGGCTTCAACAGTATGCGAGATTTCCGGGATTGCATGGTCCAACTGCTCCTCCTTCTTCGGCGGCCAGTTACCAACGGATCGGCTCCTCGTCTGTCGCGCTATACTCCGAAGTCGGAGCTTTCCTTAATGGATTGGGCTTTTAACTTGTGAATGCGTCGGGCCTTTATCCGCTGTCCAACTGGATTCACTGTTGTGGATTTTGGCCCAAACATTTGCCCCCCAGCCTTTTAAGCGGGTTCCCGAGCTTGAAAGGTGAGATCTCCTCGGATAAGGCCCACAGTCTTCTTGGATAAGGCCGGATCTTAACAGTTAGGATCGCGTCGAAGATTCTGGACGCTTCGCCTTTTCGCATGCATCGTTGGATGGTGCGCAGAAAGAAATCCCGCCAAAACGAACGGACGAGATGAGCGCGTGACATTGACTACGCGCGTCCGCGGCACGTGGGAAAGATTCTCGCGTGATTTGACGGTTGCGGTACGCGAGACTTGAAAGATTTTACGGAGTCCCGAGGTGGCGTAATTATGACGTCTTTATAACCCACCTCCTCGTGAACCCACTCTCCAATACACAACCGCCGTTCGCAAGGTAACTTCTCCACTTCTCTTTTATAGCGATTACTCCTCTCTCTCTGCTTCTATTTCTCTCTCTTCTTCTGTAATTTCTCTCTTACCTGTTTGCAAGAGAGAACTATTTTCCTTCGATATGTCGAAATCAAGCTTGGTTAGGGTTAAAAAGGAGAAACAGGTCGCTGAAGAAGAGGAGTTTGAGCATCCCATTCCGACTACGAAAGCGGAGGACATCGAAGCCCTGTACTCTTCACATGGTGTACCGAGGTCGGTGGAGCTGAGGCTTCTCGAACCCGGGGAGACGCCGGAGTCGGTTAGACCAGGTTATTGTTGTGCTTACAAGGCTTACTTCGAGAAGTGCAACCTGGTTTTTCCGATTCCTCAGCTCGTGTTGGACGTGATTGGCGAGCTTGGGATAGCGCTCCCGCAGCTGACACCAAATTTTATCCGCTACCTCATCGGCCTGTTGGTTAGGGCTCGAGAGGAGGGGATTCCGTTCGACCTGTCTGTTCTTCACGACTTGTGTTCGATCAAACATAACTCGGCGACGGGGCTTTTCTACCTTTCTCCTCGGCGGAGTTTGGCGATTCTGGTGGCTGTGCCGAACCGGGAGGATCGTTGGAGGGAGCGTCCCTTTTGGTTCAAACTTTACCATCATTCGATTGGGGATTACGACCCCTCTAGAGTCGCGACCTCGTGGTCGGAGTCTATTGGTTAGGGATAGCGTTTTTAGCTAGCTTTTGCATGTCGATTTTTTCTGGAGTATCTGAACTTTTTTGTTTGTTTTCAGAGATCCCGGAGAGGTACGGAATAACCCCTGCGATCAGAAGGCTAGCGGCTACCCTAAGCTCCAGAGACGTGCTCTGGTCGTCGTTCTCTGTTGACAGAGTTAGGCGCGCACTCGAGCTCCCGGAGGCGATCGAGCCGTTGGAGGTTCTTCCTGCCCCAATTCTTCTTGGTGAGTGTATGCATAAACGCCGAAACATTTTTCTTTACACGAATATTCTATTTACGCTCCGAGTGCTAATCCTTGACCGTTTCGTTTCGCAGCTTCACGAGAGTACTCGCCTTCCGACGCTGCTTCGTCAAGCACAACCCAGACAAAGAAGAAGATGAGGAGACGTCCCACTGTCCGAGAGTCATCCAAGAGGCCTTCCGAAAAGGCGTCGTCTGGCGGGTATGCGCCCATCCGTGCTGGCCAACTGAGCGATGCCCTGACTGGCGCGATTAACGATGGGAGGTCTGGAGGTGTTCTACCGCCGCCTCCGCGTCGGGACTCGGAGCCTGGGAAGGGTCCGGAGGCTGCACGCCCCGACCAAGTGATCAACCTGAGTTCCAGGGCCACTGGAAGTGATTCCTCGGTGCAACCTTCGAACAAGAAGCCTCGATACGAAAAGGAGGCAGCTGTTGGGTCGGGCTCGTCGCATGCTCTGGGGTCCAAGCCGTTTCATTGGAAGTTTGACCACACGAAGGACTTCCCGGTCACGGATGACCCTGAGGGACTCGCTCATTTGCTCCGTCATTGCAAGGCTGCTGGATGCTCGCTCCCTTCGGTGAAAAACCTGATAGGCCGGGAGCTGTACGTCAGGGCAATGACTGCCAAGGGAAAGGTATCTTCGAGTCTTTGCTTCTCCTTTCTCTTTCTGGTTTTTAACGTTTTTTGTTTTGTTTCAGTCCTTGGAGGCGGACAATCAGCTTGTGGCCTTCTATGAGCAGAACCTCAGGAGTGTCCCTCGACGGGAAGAGCTCGAGCAGGCTCAGAGCGTTGTGCATCAGTTGTCCGCGAGCCTCAAGAGTTGCCAGGAAGAAGTGAAGCTTATTGATGCTCAGCTAAGCGTCGTGAAGTCCGAGCGTTCAATCGCCGTAGAGAGGACGGTTACTCTGGAGCAGAAGGTTAAGGAACTCCTTGAGAAGGCGGAGGGTGCGGTTCGCTCGGCCAGGCATGACGGAATGAGGATAAGGGACGGTCACTATCGTGACATGTTCGAAGCTCACAAGGACAAGTTCGAGAGGAAGAAGAAGGAGACGGACTGCGAGATGAAGGTCCAAGAGGTGGAGGCCAATATCGAGCTGATAAACCTTCTGCAAAGCGGGGTGACTACTATCGAGGAGGAGCTTCCCAAGCTGTTGGAGCAGAGGGAGACTTTTGCGAAGGAGTTCGAGGCCGCGCAGGTGTCTGACTTCTCTCTGAGCGCCGAGCTTCGTGCTATTCCTCAGATCTCCGAGGACTCAGTGATGCGCGTGGCTCGCTCCGCAGGCTTCAACGAGTTTGGCTCGAATGCTGAGATGATGGCGGGTCCTGCGAGTACCGGAGCAACCAAGGCGGCGGAGATCGGAGTCCAAGAGCAACAAGGTGGTGAAGGCGAGAAGGCTGGTGGTGAGGAGCTGGGCTGATGGCTGCTCCTTAGAAAATTTAAATTTCTGTTTTTTTTTTGGAATTCCCTAAAGCCCCCTTCTGGGCTAAAGTTGAACTCTTTTATTTTGCTTTTGGTGTTGCCCGGGAGGGCTTTTATCCATAACTCTGTTTGGCTCGGGTGAGCCTTTTAATGCACGCTTTTGTGTTTATGTTTTTGTTCGAGTTTGGATCTTTTTAGTTTAGCAAAATATCGAGGTTCGGTTATGCGCTGTAAGTTTGCATGTTGAACCTTCGAGTCGCTGGGTAGAACTCTCTGCTTTCGTTACTTAGTCTGGCCAGACGTTTCTTGTGTTTGGGAGTTCGTTTTCGCGACTTTGAGCCCTTTAGTTTACCGTTGGTTTGAATACCTGTTTGACCCGTGCAAAGTCGTTTAGGGTTTATTTCCGAGTTTGTTTACGGATGCTGGGCTTTGGAGGATTACTCCGGAAGAGTTCCTTGGGGTTTTCGGTTCGCGGAATACTTAAGGTTTCAAGACTTAGTATATCTGCGGTCTATGTTCGCGGTCCAAGTCTGTCGTGTGGACTCGGAGCGGCGCGTGGTGTTGAATTTGTACTGAGTAAAGCTTGTGTAAAGTTTAGACTTCGTTTACTTGGTAGTTTTTCATGCTTGTAATTGCCAAGGTTTTAAGACTTGGTGAGTTTGCAATAACATGTCAACCGTTAAGAGAATTTCATTAATGTATGCTTTGGAGTTTACATTGATGTATTGGGTGATAACCCTGTACCCCTCCCCGAAAAACGAAAAGGAAGAGAGAGAGGATTTTTGGGTTTTTGGGTGGAGTGGCTGCACTCGAAGTTCGAGCTGCCTACGTACCCTGCCATGGGATCAAGCCTAACGTAGTTCGATTGTTGTGAGTACTCATGAATGGTATAGCTTGAGGTTCATGGCGTTCCATGGCCTCTTCACGGGTACTCCGTTTTTGTGTTTCGTGAGCTTGTAGACGCCATCCCGGATTATCTCGGTGACTCTGTAGGGTCCTTCCCAGTTTGTCCCGAGTTTCCCGGCGCCTGGCTCTCTGGTGTTTTCGTAGACCTTGCGCAACACTAAGTCTCCCACGATAAACTTCCGAGGTCGGACTCTGGAGTTGTAATATCGGGAAGTTGCTTGCTGATAGTTTTGCATTCGGATTAGCGCTTGGTCGCGCTGTTCCTCGATCATGTCTAGACGGTCTCGGAGCATTTGTTCGTTCAGCCCCTCGTGTCTCGGGCTCAGTTCCCTTCTGATGGTCGGGACCGATATTTCCGCAGGGACTACTGCTTCCATCCCGTATGCTAATGAAAACGGAGTCTCACCAGTCGCGCTGTGAGGTGTAGTGCGGGAGGCCCACATGACTCCTGGTAGCTCTTCAGACCAAGCGGACTTTTTAGAGTCGAGTCTCTTTTTGAGGCTATATAACAGAGTCTTGTTCGCAGCTTCTGCCTGACCGTTCCCCTGGGGGTATCTTGGGGTAGATGTGGTCAGGCGTATCTTCCAGGTCTTACAGAAATTTCTGAAAGCCCGTGAGATGAACTGAGAACCGTTATCTGTTACTATTTCATAGGGGAGTCCGTGCCGGCAGACTATGTGCTCCCAGATGAAGTGTTGTACTTCGATTTCCGTGGTTTGCTGGTAGGCCTTAGCCTCTATCCACTTGGTGAAATAGTCTGTTAGGACCAGGAGGTACTTTAGCTGTTTTGGTCCTGAAGAAACGAGAGGCCCTACTATGTCCATTGACCACCTCATGAAGGGGTATGGTGCAGAGATTGAGGACAGTTTTTCTGCAGGCTGGTGAATAATGGGTGCGTGCCTTTGACATTTATCACACAGCCTGGTGTAGTTCTCGCAATCTGCGATCATAGTCGGCCAGAAGAATCCTTGCCTTTTGATGCGGATGGCTAAGGCTCGCCCTCCGGAGTGGTTTCCGCAGGTGCCTTCATGGGTGTTTCCCATTACGGCGAGGGCTTCTGCGGCGTGCACACATCGCAAGTAAGGTTCTGCGGTGCTGCGTTTGAATAAGCAATCGTTGATTAAACAGTATCGGGCGCTTCGGGCTTTAAGCTTCCTGGCCTGCCACTTGTCGTCGGGGACTTGGCCGTGTCGGATGTAGCTTAGGATTGGTTCTCTCCAATCCGGCCTGTTCAAGAATTCTGCGTCTGGTTCCTCGGTTTCGGGCTCAGATTCCTCTTCCTCGATGGGAGGTTCAGGAATTTGTCGGCCGCTACGGAGACTGATGTTACAGACTTCGTGGTATTCCGAGGACGTTTCTGCTTGAGTTTCGGGCTCCGGGGATCCCGTTGAATTTCTTGTCTGGACCGTTGTGGGCTGTTCTGCGGTATGCGCCTTGAGTGCCACGTCGATGCTTGGTTTTTCTATCCCTTCTACGGGTATTATTCTTTTGACCTTAGGATCGGACGTCGAGGCTAGTGCCGCCAGGGCGTCGGCGGAGGAGTTTTCCCCCCGAGGTATCCTCTCGAGTGTGAAATCTTTTAATTGATCTGCTAACTCGTGGGCTACCTTGACGTACGCTTCCATGCGCTCATCCTTAGTTTCGTACTCGCCGTGATACTGGCTCGTAACTAACTGTGAATCGCTAAAGGCGCGTACTTCCTGTGCTCCGACTCCGATTGCGAGTCGGAGTCCGGCTATGAGGGCTTCGTATTCGGCCTCATTATTGGATGCGCTGAAACCAAGTCTGAATGATTGTTCGATCACCTCTCCTGTGGGGGTCACGAGTTTGATCCCTACCCCGGAGCCATGTTTGGACGAGGCTCCGTCTACATGGAGAATCCAATGATCTTCTTGGTTCTCCTGTTCCGGAGCCGTAGGCGGGAGCTCGATAATGAAGTCTGCTAGGACCTGGGCTTTAGCGCTCGTTCTGGTCCGGTACTCGATATCGTATTCGCTCAGTTCGATCGCCCATTTGGCCAGTCTGCCGGATTGGCTCGGACTATGGAGTATAGTTCGAATAGGTTGTGATGTCATTACCACTATGGCGTGCGATTGGAAGTACGGCCTTAGCTTTCTTGCTGCCATCACTACTGCGAGCGCGAGTTTCTCCATCGCTGGATACCTCGTTTCTGCGTCTATGAGCGTTTTACTCACGTAGTATATGGGCTTTTGCTCGTTTTGTTCTTCGCGGACCAGGACTGCACTAACTGCGGCGGGCGAAGTCGCAATGTAAAGATACAGCGGCTCGCCCTCCGTTGGTTTGGCTAGTATCGGAGGTTCGGTGAGATATTTCTTGAGCTCGTTTAGGGCGTTTTCACAGCCTTCGTCCCATTGGAACTTCCGATTTCCTTTGAGGAGGTTGTAGAATGGTAAGCATTTGTCCGTAGACCGAGAGATGAAGCGATTTAGAGCTGCTATTCGTCCCGTCAGTCTTTGCACTTCCCTTTTGTTCTTCGGGGAGGGCATTTCCAGGAAGGTTGTTATCTGTTTCGGGTTAGCTTCGATCCCTCGCTCTGTTACGAGGTACCCGAGGAATTCTCCCGAAGGTACTCCGAAAGAGCACTTGGCGGGGTTGAGCTTCATTCCGTACTGGTTTAGGATTTTGAAGCATTCCCGGAGCTGTTCTATGTGGTCACTTTCTCTGGAGGATTTTACGAGCATGTCGTTAATGTAAACCTCCATTGACTTTCCGAGCTGATTGGCGAACATTTTGTTCACCAACCTCTGGTAGGTAGCTCCGGCATTCTTCAGCCCGAAAGGCATCACCTTGTAGCAGTAGGTCCCGCGGTCGGTTATAAAGGCCGTTTTTTCTTGATCCTCTGGGTTCATGAGGATCTGATTGTACCCAGAGAAAGCGTCCATGAAGGACAGCAGTTCGTGTCCGGCGGTGGCTTCCACCAGACGGTCTATATGTGGTAGTGGAAAGCTGTCCTTTGGGCATGCTTTGTTCAGGTCCGTGAAGTCTATGCAGACTCTCCACTTCCCGTTTTTCTTTTTGACAACGACCGGGTTGGCTAACCAGTCGGGGTATTTCACCTCCCTGATTGACCCGACCTTTAGTAGTCTGTCGACTTCGTCGTTAACCGCTTTGGCTCGGTCTGGACCGAGTTTGCGGCGTTTCTGTTTCACGGGTTTGAAAGTTGGATCGACGTTCAATTCGTGTGAGGTGACCTCGATATCGATCCCTCTCATGTCTTTTGTGGACCATGCGAATGTGCCCACGTTTTCTTTGAGGAATTTGATGAGTTCTTCCCTGGTAGCGTTCAGTAGCTCCGACCCGATGTTTACACACCTTTCCGGGTCTTTGTCGTCAATACAGACTGAGACGACTAAATCTTTTCGCGGGCCTCGGACTGTTGGATCGTTGCTACGTTTCGCGGTCCGGGAAGCGAGCTCTTCCTCTTTCTGTAATTGCTATACGTTCAGGGTCTCCAGCTGCTTGAAGAAAGTTAGGTAGCACGATCTTGCAGCTTTTTGATTCCCATAAATTGTCTTGATCCCCGAAGGGGTCGGGAACTTCACACACTGGTGATAGGTAGAGGGCACTGCCTTCATGGTATAGATCCATGGTCTACCCAATATCGCGTTGTACGGGGCTGGTTTGTTTACTACTACAAACTCCAGGATTTCCTGTTGCCCCCCGGCGATGGATGGGAGTTTTATAGTTCCCATCGAGTAGGTGGTTTCGCCGTCGAATCCGGTTAATGGGGTTTTCCCTCCGGTCAACATCGAGTCTTTGAAGCCCATCTTTCTAAAGGCGTCGTAGAACAAGAGGTCCACCGAGCTCCCGGTGTCAATCATGACTCTGGAGAGTTCGAATCCGGCTACGTCGAGCTGGATTACCAAAGCGTCATCATGCGGTTTGTCGAGTCTGAATGTTTCGCTCTCAGAGAATGTTATATGAGTGTCCGGTCCTTCGATCGGGACCATCTCCCTGAGTTCATTTGCAACTCGTCTCTGGTGAGCTTTGATCGAGTTTACCGAGTTCCGACAAAACCTTGAGCCTCCGGATATAAAGTTTATCGTTTTGGGGAGGCTCGAACTGCACAGTCCGAGTTTAGGCAAGCACTGGCCGGCTGGTTTTTTAGGAGCCGGGGGTGGTGTGACGACTGATTTCATCGACCCCCCGCATCGAGCTAAGCTGAAAATCGCATCTATTCGTTTTCGAGAGGGGACTGGGGAATCCGATCCCTCCTTTTCCGGAGTCCTCTCTCGCTTAGATTGCGAGTTCTTTTTGTTTTTCGACTTGCTTTTTCCTTTATCTTTCTTTTCGGGCTCTTTCTCCTCCGGTTCCGGAGTCTCGCTGCTGTTGTTTTTGGTTGCCAGCAGGCGATCTTTAGACCGGCACTCTTCGGAGGAGTGCCCTTGCTTGTCATGATATTTGCAATACTTGTTTGCATCGTAGGGCTTGCGCCATTGAGGCTTGCCATCCACCGTTAGGCAGTGTTGTCCTTTGCCAGAGGATTCCTTCTTGCTGGTTTTCTTCTGGCTTGACTCTTCTTTTGCCGCAGCTACGGTTTCTTCGTACTTTGCGTAGTAAGTAGCTTTGTGCAGCGCGTCGTCCAAGGACGTGCACGGTCGGACCGCGAGCTCCTTCCTGAACTCCGATGTGTATAGGAGTCCGTTTTCTAGAGCCGCAATCGCTATGATTTCGTTTGGGTCGGCTATACGTGATTTGACTTCCCTGAACCTTGCGATGTAGGCTCTGAGAGTTTCGTCCGGCCCTTGTTTCAGAGCCCAGAGGTCGGCTTCCGAGGTTTTCTCTTCGATGAAGATCGAGTATTGCTTTAGAAAGATCGATACGAGCTGTGTGAAGTTGTCGATCGAGTTTCCTTCTAGACTGGCGAACCATTCTAGTGCGGTACCGGTGAGGTTTTCGGCGAAAAGTCTGCAGTTACCCGCTTCCTTTTCTTCATCGGTAAGGTGTGCTCTGGAGACCGCAAGCCTGAAAGCTCTAACGTGGGCCTTTGGGTCTGTACTTCCCGCATATTCCGGGATTTTGATTTTCCTGGTGTTCTGGATCCTCGCGCTAGCGATTCTATCCGTGAACGGAGTTCGTCGGGTCTCCTCGATAACCTGATCGATGTCTGGAGCCGCGCTTGTTGCCGAGTGGACCGCAGCTTGCAGACGCTGGATCCTGGCATATATGCTTTCGTCATCTATGTCCGTTCGTTGGTCGAACATGGGGAGCTGTGTGCTCCTCGGACGCGTATTGTTTGGTCCCCTAGTTCCGGCTTGTTGGGCTATCTCGCTCGGGGGAGGCCGAGCAGTGTTAGTCCCTAACTCTGTCACTGGAGGACGCGTGCTGGAGGCGAAGGCTGATGCCCCCAACACCCGATGCCTGTTTGTTTCATAGCTCGTTGGCATGGGCGGGGGTGTCGGCAGTCGCGCTCCCTCAGGGGCCGTAATACCCGTTGAGGTTGAGGCCACGGTGTTTGAGCTGGGGAGTGCGTTTCCCGAGATCGGACTAAATACTGGGTAGCCGCTGTTTCCGGCCACCGAAGTCTGTCTCGGGGCTTCGGGAGTTATATAGTCCTCCTCGAAGTCCAAACGCATGCGAGGTAACGGGCTCCTCGCGGCGACGCCTGCCGTAGTCCTCGTGTCGGGCCGTGGCCTGTTCCCGAGGTTCAGCAGACTCCTGTCGTGCATGTCTAGTCGGGCTAATACAGTCCGTTGTGTGGCTTCTTGATCGTGCGATCTGTTAATTAGGACTGCTAGCATTTTACGGAGCTCTGCCATGCCATCGGTGACGGATCTCGTCAGGCTTGGCGAGTCGGGGCGAGTTTGTGGAACAGTCCGAGGGATTTGCGCGTCCCCTTGGGAGCGATCCTCGGATCGTATCCAGGTTCGAGAGTTCGTTCTCTCGGTTGTCTGTGAAGTTGAGCCTGGGGGCGCAACTCCTGGAGGCTGGGAAATAGGGATGCGGTCCCCTGTTCCGGATCCTGCTTGAGTCTGGGTCGACTCTGATCCGGTATTCCCGATTTGAGCGCTTGCGTTCGTTTGATCAAGGTCTTGCGACCTTGGCGATCCGACCGGAGCTGTTGCGTTGGGATCCATCTCCACGCTAGTAGGCTGTTGATCGAGTTCGTGTGTAAAGAATATCTATGAATCTTCCCCACAGACGGCGCCAAAATGTGGATCCTAAAACCCACACTCAGTTTTTAGAGTATTTAGATGAGCTGATTTGCAAAGTAGATGGGCTAGATTCTTGGTCAAACACAATCGAGAAGCTAAACAATGATGAAGAATGGATTTGTATTGAATTGGAAGAATGAACAACAAGAATTCAAGCTATAGAGCGATTACAAAGTCTTGGTGCTAAGTTGGAATAATAATCAATAATCGGATCCCTTTCCCAGCTGCCGAAGCCTTCTCTTATAGTCTTTCTCTTCGCAACTACTTTCCTCAGTTTGCGGAGTCGGCTTCAACAGTATGCGAGATTTCCGGGATTGCATGGTCCAACTGCTCCTCCTTCTTCGGCGGCCAGTTACCAACGGATCGGCTCCTCGTCTGTCGCGCTATACTCCGAAGTCGGAGCTTTCCTTAATGGATTGGGCTTTTAACTTGTGAATGCGTCGGGCCTTTATCCGCTGTCCAACTGGATTCACTGTGGTGGATTTTGGCCCAAACAACCAGGCACCGAGAATTCCTCGCCCCCTTTCTTCTCTCTGATTAATGGCAGAAATGGATTCTCGGCACCCCCGTTTCGTCAATCAGCAGCTGTCCCGGATAAGGTCGGGTCTTCACCTCCGGTTGTTCCTTTGGAGGTCCAGTCGTCGTCGGAGCCGCTTAAATCGGCGGAGAATCCAGCATCTAAAGCTCCTGATTCTTGGATATCTAAGCTCAGGGCCTCCTATCAACCGCTTTCTAGGGTCGCAGAACCTGTCTTGCTCTCAGATGGGTCTGTGTCTGCCCGAGCTCCGGATTGTATCTCTCTTGGATCCTCTTCCATCTGGAAAGATCATATTGTGGCTTTCTTTCACGGCGTGGCGCCATCTCCGGCGAAGATTTTTGCGGATCTTAATCCGATTTGGGGTCGTCAGGGTCGTATTACGGTGAAGTCTCACTCTCCTGGTATTTGTTTGATCTACATACCGTGTGAGGTGACTCGGAATTGGGTTTTGGATATTGGGTTTTGGCACTCGGGCCAATGCTCTTTCACGGTGGAGATGTGGAACTCAGAATTGGAGCTGCTCCCTCGGAAGCTTACACGAGCCCCTATATGGGTGCTGTTTAAGAATGTCCCGCTTGAGCTATGGTCGGAAGTGGGTTTCAGCACCATAGCGTCAGGTGCGGGCTCTCCTGTCCACGCGGAGTTTCCTAATATCAAACCTTATTCGAATGGAGTTGTTAAGTTGAAGGTGGTGGTTAACTTCGAGGGTATCAAGCCAGCTTTGGTGCGAGTTTCCGATAAGGATGGCATGTCTGTGGCGGTATCTGCATCTTATGTGGGGCTCCCGCCTAAATGTAACTTTTGTGGAGAATTTGGTCATATGCAGGTGCGGTGTCCGGATTCTGTTAAGGCTCGTGTTGGTGTTTCAGTGGGGATTAACCACGCTTTGGCTGGCAAAGCGCAGGATGTTGGCAATAAGGATAAGATGGCGGTTTTGCAGGCTTCTGGTTCTAAAGGGATTGAGATTCAGGATGTGTCTTCTGGTGGTCAAGGAAGTTCATCTTTGAAGGAGTATGGTCCTTTTTTACCTAAGGGCGGATCAAAATCTGTGATTGATGTTCCGGTTATAAGAAGCGATCCTATTCGGAGATCGTCTAGTTATCCAGGCTTAACGTTGCCTCCGGAAATGGATTGTTCCAATCCGTTGACTAGTGTGGCGACAAGGACTTCTCCTGCAAAGCACTGCTCGATATCTTCTTCAAACTCTCAGACTCCAGTTAAACCTCCAGTAATCCCGGTTACTTCCTCTCAGTTTGCGGATGAGGAGCGAATGATTAAGGTGGCTCAGTCAATTCTTCGCAAAAGGTCAGGGTTCGTGGAGCAGGAACCGCCTTCTCACCTCTCGCCAAAGCAGAAAAGCGCTTTAGGAAGAAGCAGTGACAGAGGGTATATGCTCTTGCGTTAGAGGAATCAAGAGAGGCGGGATGCGAGTCAGGGGACGTCTCTTCTGTTTCATCGGATGATTGCTCGGGATCTTTTTCGGTTGATGGTGGACAGATCTGCTCTGTCCCAGTTATTCAAGCCTAAGTGCTTTTCGCCCCAATTTTGACTTCGTATGAAGTGTTTCTCGTGGAACGTAAGGGGCCTAAACCGTAGGAATAGGAGGACATCGGTTAAACGGTGGTTAGCAGTTAATTCTCCACTTTTCGGAGCTTTTTTGGAAACTCATGTAAATCAGGATATTTTGGGAACTTTTATGTCTAATAATTTTGCGGATTGGAATTACGATTCTAATCACTCGGAGTCAGCTACTAATGGAAGAATCATTGTCATTTGGAATCCTTCGATGGTGGTTGTTACTTACTTGAAGACGGATCAGATTTTGCTGTGTGGGGTGTTTAATCCGTTCACTTGCGTTTCGGTTACGGTTGGCTTTGTCTACGCTAGAAACACAAGGGAGGAGCGTTTGCCTTTGTGGAATGTTATGAGGGAAATTTCAGGTTTGAATCTGGTGAGAAACTCTCCTACAATTTTCTTAGGGGATTTCAATCAAATTCTCAGCATCTCGGAGGCTTATTCTTTGCTGCCGTCTGATATTCCGTTAGGCGGGATGTCTGATTTCCGAGATTGTTTATCAGATTCTGGGTTTTTTGACATGGCTCACAGGGGATATTTTTACACATGGTCTAACAGAAGCCCTTTGACTCCTAGGTCCAGAAAATTGGACAGGGCAGTGGTTAACTAGACTTGGCAGGAGGTTTTCCCGGAGTCTAATGCGTTGTTTGATGCTCCTGGTGGCTCGGACCATTCTCCGTGTCTGGTCACCTTGGCTAATCAAAGTGCTCGCAGAAAATCCAGGTTCACTTATTTTTCGTTCTTTGCGTCACACCCGAATTTTCTTGGTCTTCTGAGGGACGCTTGGCAGGCCCCTATTCTTGTATCGTCGCCTCTCTTTTCTCTGTACCAGCATTTGCGGATGGCCAAAGTATGTTGCAAGGCTTTGAATAGGCTCCATTTTAGCAATATCCAACTAAGGGCTAAAGAGGCGTTTAAGCAGTTGGAAGAGGCTCAGATTCAGGTGCTTCAATCACCTTCACCGGAGGCTTTTCAACAGGAAAGGGAGGCTAAGGAGCGATGGTTGGTATTAGCTTCAGCCGAGGAGACTTTCTTCCGTCAGAAGTCTCGCATTAGATGGATGAAAGATGGGGACGCCTGCACTATGTTCTTTTTCAAGTCTGTCAAGGCAAATCTCATGCGGAATTCTATTCATTTATTGCTGGATGATTCTGATAACAGGATTACAGATGAAGAGGGTATTAAATCCATGACACTTCAGTATTATCAATCTCTTCTCGGAACTTCGAATTCTGAAACATCTGCCCCATCGGTCGAGTACATTCGGGATCTCCATTCTTTTAGGTGCAGTCAAGGTTTGGCTGCGGAGCTAACTGCAATTCCAAGCGATACACAGATTAAGGAGGCACTGTTTGGGCTTCCAAGAAACAAGGCGCCAGGGCCAGATGGTTTTTCGGTGGAGTTTTACATCTCTGCTTGGGATATTGTGGGGCAAGATGTTATAGCTGCTGTCAAGGATTTCTTCGTGCAGCCTTTTTTGTCTCGACAGGCAAATGCTACCGTTATTGCCTTGCTGCCTAAAGTTCCAGGAGCCGCTAGATTGAGTCAATTCAGGCCGGTTTCTTTGTGCAATACGGTGTATAAGGCCATAAGCAGGATTTTAAACCATCGGATGTCTCTCTTCGCCTCAGATGCGGTTCAGCACAATCAAGTGGGGTTTGTTAAAGGCCGGCAGTTGTGTGAGAACGTCCTTCTTGCTTACGAGTTGGTCACAGATTTTCATAAGGACGGGGAAATAACCAGAGGCTGCCTTCAAATCGACATCACTAAGGCTTATGATAATGTCAATTGGGATTTCATACTCAACATTTTGGAGGCCTTTGAGATCCCGACAGTGTTCCAGAATTGGATACGATGTTGCATTACCTCTCCTCACTATTCGGTTTCGGTCAACGGGGAATTAGTGGGATTCTTCCCTGGTAAGAGAGGCATTCGTCAGGGTGACGCTATATCTTCTACCTTATTTGTGTTGGCTATGGATGTTTTGGCCAAGGAGTTGGATAAGGCAGCTAGAGATGTCGTTTTTGGTCTTCACCCACTCGGTCAGGATCCCCTCATTACTCACATTAGTTTCGCCGATGACGTCTTGATTTTCTTTGATGGTTCAGAGAGGTCTCTAGAGGGCATTTTGGGTGTTCTTAATCACTTTGAGAGCCAATCAGGCCTGGCGCTGAGTTTACGGAAGACTTGCCTCTTTCTAGACGGCAATAATTCGGTTTTAACTAGAGATTTGGCCCTTCAATTTGGTGTTTTGCAAGGTGCTTTACCTGTGAAGTATTTGGGATTGCCTTTGATGCCCCACAAGCTTAGGCCACAGGATTATCAACCTTTGATTGACAAAGTGAAGCAGCGTATGCAGGGTTGGACGGTGCGCCATCTTTCATTCGCTGGGAGGCTCCAGTTATTGCAGTCGGTTATATACGGTATCATCAATTTTTGGGCGGGAATTTTCCCTCTTCCTAAGGGTTGTCTGGATACTTTGGAAAGGATTTGTAATACGTTTCTTTGGTCTGGTGCGGCCGCTTCAGCTCGTGGAGCTAAGGTTTCCTGGGAGTCGGTGTGTAAGCCTAAGAAGGAGGGTGGGCTCGGGTTAAAAAGGCTGGTGGCTATGAATACGGTTTTCGGCTTAAAGTTTATTTGGATGTTGTTCGATTCTAATGGCTCCTTGTGGGTAGCTTGGATTCAAAAGCACATTATCAAAGGAACGTTGTTTTGGTCCACTGATTTTAATCGGTCAGGCAGCTGGATTTGGAGAAGATTGATGAAATTGCGATCTCTTGCTCGGCCTTATCTGGAGTGTACGGTCGTTTCTGGTTCAAGGGCGCTTTTCTGGCATGACAACTGGACAAGTCTAGGGCCTCTTATTGACGTCATCGGCCCTACCGGACCTCAGGTTACTGGCATTTCCTCTCTGGCGGTTGTGGCGAGTGTTGTTCAAGACGGGGAGTGGAGGATATCGTGGAGTCGGAGTCCTGTAATTCGGGCTCTTCGATCTGTCCTCCCTGCTTATGTCCCGGATACTCTAAGCCTCGAGGAGGATTTCTTTCTATGGCGAAATACCTTGGGGCAGGTGCCTACTTGTTTTTCATCTAAGAAAACTTGGAATTCTCTTCATCCAAGACAGCCGGAGGTCCCTTGGTTTAACGAGGTATGGTTCTCAGAGAGGATCCCTAAGCATGCTTTCATTACGTGGTTAGTCATTCTGGACCGTCTACCTACCCGGGCTCGTCTTCGTGGTTGGGGCCTCAATGTACCATCCTCTTGTCTTCTGTGTGACGCTGGGGAGGAGGATAAATCGCACCTCTTCTTTACTTGTGGCTTCTCAACCGAGGTGTTGAATATTTTATTCGGTAACATTTATCTTAACCCTCCTTTTTTGTTTGATGATATTATGGTATGGTTAAAGAATTGTGCATCTAGTAGAGTGGTAAGAACAGTTTGCAAGCTAATTTTTCATGCTTTGATATATGTACTTTGGAGAGAAAGGAACGCAAGATTGCATACCTCCCTGTTGAAACCGGCTCAAGTTATTGCAAGGGAGATCCAGCTCCTTATCCGAGCTAAGCTCGCAGCCCTGGATCAAAGAAATCCAGCACATTTAGCGTCAAGTGCCCGATCGTCTTCAATTGAGACTTATTTTCATACATGGTTCGCTATCTTCCAGTCGTAGTGCACTCTTTTATGTTAGATTCACATGAGTTTCCTTTGGTTTTGCTCTGTGATTTTTTCCATTTTAGTTGTCGAAGGTGTTCTGTTGCTGTATCCCCTTTTTGGGATTTTATTAATAAAGTAAGCCCTTTATTAAAAAAAAAAAAAAAAAAAAAAAAAAAAAAAAAAAAAAAAAAAAAAACTATATGAAAAACAAACAATACTATAGTTATATTTTATTAAATTCCATTAGATAAGTTTGCACAATATTTATACTAATTGATTTATCTAGCCACGAAGATAACTTCTTCTACTAAAGAATTCAAAGCGAGTCAACACAATAAGACTACTTACAATGGTCTAGTTGATTTTTTTTTCAACTGTTTAATGCTTACAATGAGCATGTTGAAAATATAAAAAATCTGATGTGGATTCGTAGTAATTGAATTAATTTAATGGATTGAAAGCCAAAAAACTGGATCCACTATGGCCATGTGTTTTCTTTCTATTGGATGTCAATAATCATACATTTTTTTAATTTCATCCTAACTATTTAAACTCAACTATTTTATAATAAATTAAATTTTATTTTTTATACATTTATATCAAAATTTATTATTTTTTGTGCTCTACCAATAGAAAGTTGGTTTATTTCATTTGGACATATATAAAAAATATCTTTTTTACAATTTTTAGTTATTCTTTAATAAATGATTCTTTATACCTTTAAAAATTATACAAAATTAAAAAAGTTAATTTCAATAAATAAGGTTACTAATTTGTAATTATAAAAATGTAATAAGAAAATAAAAATGTAAAACAAAAATAATAGGTAGGATGTTGAATTTTATTAAACATAAACCATTGTAGAAGAAAAAAATTGTATGAGTATTGAATTGTTAGGTGGAGGAAAGAGAAGATGATGTAGAGTGTTAAAAAGAAAAAAAAATAGGGTGTTGACTTTGCAAACCAATGTACATAGTCTAAAGTCTAAAGAAAAGAACTACAACATCGTGGTGGAATCTGACAAGAAAACTGTTAACACTTTTAGTGGTGTCAAATTCTGGTGGAAATTACATTGCCGCAATGTTGAGTCCAAGAAAATTTGAAAATCATTGCTCAAATATATATTTTCTTTAAAATTTCAAAGGATATCCAGGTAACAAGACAAAAAGTTAGAAAATCTAAATTTATTTTCCTAAAACCAGTGAATTATTTTGGTAAATCTAGATAGCAATTCCTTTTGGGATATCAAAGAGAGTCAAAATGATTCTTGGATTTGGAAGTTATTTTTTTTTTTTGTCAAGGGAAAAAGTTATTAAAAGCAAATATTTATGCATATCGATTTTTAAGAATGGAAATAAGAGATTGGAGGTGAGGGGATGATGTCATTGTACTATGGAGACACTCTCAAAGGGATTAGAAGAACAAGTACTCAACGTCAAATATATTAGACCAAATAAGACATTAGAAAGATGTAGTTGATTGGAAGAAAGCAGTATGGTTCACATAGGGTATCATTGTATACTCTATTATTGTTTGGCTAGCTATGTTGAAACATGTGATGGAATGAGAATTTGGGGGTGGGGGTTGGAGAAATTAAAAATAAGGGACCATCTTCTATTTTCATGTCCATACACTCTCATGATATGGCTAAATGTTGCAAATGGACATAACTCGTGACTGGCTGGAAATGGTTACATATCTGAAATAAGCTAAATTGACACAAATGGATTATGTTCTCATTTGCTTGGTAACAACTATATAATTGATGTGGCGAGAAAGAAATTTAAGACGGCATAAAAAGAGGAGAAATTAAAAACAAGGACCATCTTTTGTTTCCATATCCATACACTTTCATGATATGGCTAAAGGTTGCGAATGGACTAGTAGACAATGACATAACCCTGGACTGGCTGGAAATGGTTACATATCTGAAACAAGCTGAATTGACACAAGTGGATCATGTTCTCATTCGCTTGGTAACAACTATATAACTGATGTGGCGAGAAAGAAATTGAAGACGACATAAAAAAGTATGATCTCTTATGAAAAACTAGCAAGCACAATAGAGAAATCAATAAGGAATCTTGTATTCTCTTTGGGATACAAGGCACCACAGAAGCTGAAAGGTATGTTAAGACGTTGGTTTGAAGTATGAGACGTTTCATGAGTTTTTTTGGTTATTCTTATTACCGATCAATGGAAAGCATTGTCTTTATGGAGGATATTTGCAAAAAAAGACAATAAGGAACATAAAAATGTGATACAAAAGAAGATATGAATCTGATATTAGGTTCCTCGCCAAATCGTTTTGTCTTGGAGTCTAGTTGAATTAGACTTGGTTGATCTCGTTTTGCCAAATATTGATGTCTCGAATCCAGTTGTGTTGTGAACTGAGTAATTCTTCCTTTTATCACTGAGGATATCACCTTCATGAATCCTTTTAGCCCACGCATGATGCATATACTTTGTAATTCCACTTCTAGACTTCTTCCATACTGTCCTGCACCACAGTAAAACTCGTTAGTTCTCAATAATATCCAACCTGCTTTTGCCACTTCACCTCTTTGCTTATTAACTGCAGTCCGAGTTACACTTGATGAACCCTGCAGCAGGTGGCCTCCATTTTGAAGTAGGATTGCCATGAGCTTTTACACATTGTCCTGATGAAATTACACATTTCATGATAAGAGTTGTGAAGATCATTTATGTAAGATCTCAACTCGGTCTATCTAAAGATAGAAAGAGTTTTAGGGTTTGTGAATTAGGGATTCTAAAAGAAGGATTAATGAACACGGTGGGATTTGGGAATTAGGGTTTGTAACCGGTGTTTCCAAGTCGGAAGTCGGTAAAAAGGATGTTTAAAGTCGCCGGAGAGATATTTAGGTTAAATTCGCTCTAAAAGTCTCTCAGGCACAAAGTAATAAGAAAAGCGTGTGTTTATTGAATGATATGAGGTTCCCTTATATAAGGTTACAAGTCGGTCTAAATACAAAAAGGAAATAAAGATAATTACGAATATTTCTTAATAAATCGGCTCTATCTTTATGGAATATTCCCTTTTTCCGTCTTGCTTGCGCGCCGCCTTTAATCCGACACCTCCCAAACCCTAATGTAAGTCGGCTAGCCCGAGTTCGGTTTAACCTAGGTTTTACCGCCTTGGGCTTTTATTACCGTCTTTCCATTCTGGGCCGACCTAAACTCATGAATAGGCCTTCTTAGGAAAGTGCTAATCTTGACTCTAACAATAAGCCCCCCCCCAGTGTGGCGACTTGTACTCAAGTCGGCATTACGAGGAGTTAACCTACGGTTTGAGAAATGATTTGGGTAGGACCACATTGTCTTTCAGGCCCATGTTTCGTTTTTAGGCCCGTATTTCACTAGGCCGATCTGTCTGGAGATAACTGTGCGCTTGGTTCTAAGCCGATGGCGTTTCGGCTAAACCGGAATTGATTCTTGGTTCTATCGTCGGGTAGGTACGATACACGAAGCGTCGCCTAGGTAAAGGTGTGCCTCGAGTTTCACGCCGTCATTTTCCTTATAAATAGTTCCTTCTCACTATTTTCTTCCTCATTTGGTCCAAGTGAAGAAGTTCTAAAGGTAATTTCTCTCTCTCGGTATTTATTTTCCGATCTTTCCTCCGCCGTTGCTCCGCCTTAGGTTTTATAGGTTTTAAGATCAAGCTTTATTTTTCTCATGTGTTCTTCATCCGTTCTTCATCGAATCCATGTCTTTGATCCGCTGTTCATCGAGTAAGGACAAGGAAGTTGTTTCAGTCTCGTCTGCGGATGATTCGTCAAGTCGTCAATCCGATTCTCCTGCTTCTTCGTCGTCGGGCACTTCTTCTGACTTGAGAAATCACCCAGCCCATTCTGCCATTGAAGAGCTACGACGTCGTCGCGAGGCATCTCGCCAAAATGATGCCGCTGAGAGCTCGGGTCGGGAAGACTTAGTCATTCCTCAGCTACGAGATTCTGACGACAATGAGGATGATATCGCTATTGGTCAAGATGATTCCGGGGATGTCCTCCCTTCTGCGTTGCCGGTCGGTCCTCACGAATTTTTCGGCAATGTCGCTGAGACCAAATCGAACGCGATTTCGGTAAAATCTTTGCTTCGGGATTGCGGAGCTGATCCAAGGATCAAGGTCATTATCCCTTTTCCGCTTGACCGTCCATGGACCCCTCCCCCGGGATACATAACTCTTTACGAGTCGTATTTCGTCAATACTGATACTGGGGGCAGTCGTTGCTGGTTTCCCCTGCCCGACTTGCTGATCTCGTATTGTCATCGCCGCGAGATTGCCATTTCTCAGCTCTCAGCTGTTGCAGTTCGCCACATGGTTGGTCTTTTAGTGCTGGGAGCCGAAGCCGGCATAACGATAACCGCACAAATTTTCGAAGAAATGACATCTATAAATTGCATGAAGGCGACGAACCCAGGATGTTTTGCGGTCAAATTCAAAAGCGGTAATCGGGTTTTGACGGATGCGCCTAGTAAGATCAACAATTGGCAACGATCTTACTTTTTCGTCGAATTATCTTCTTTAGTCGTTCCTGACGAGCATAGGGAGCTTATCAGGACGTCTTGGAACACTGAATATGGTAGATATCGTCCCGATTTTGCTATCCTTTGAGCGCGATCATTTACTTAATTCTTCTTTGTCTTTGCAGTGCAACATCCTTTCTTGCCGCCATATCCCAAGAACTTCTTTCCTATCCTTGAGCAGATTCAGTCTCTCGGCTTACGCAAGTGGTCCGATCTTACTCGCGAGCGCATCAACAAGCTCCTTCCGCGGATTTCCGAAGGTTCGTATGTTTGTTTCTTCGCTATCTCTATTTCTTTTGTTTCTCTCTAATTATTCGCTTGTTAATGCAGCCAATTGGGATATTGGGAGGAAGGTTACCCCTGAAGAACTTTTCAAGCCGAAAAAGATGGGCAAGGTGCAGAGGATCGAATCGATTGATTACTCGAAGAAGATCTCGTCCAAGTCTTTGTCTCCCGCGAAGCCGGTGAAGGAAAAGGATGTCTCCGTGCCGTCGCAAGACGGGGGTCAATCAGCTGATGCGGGAGATAAGCCGATCGTTACTCAGCCCGTGGCGGTTTCCCAGTCGGAAGTTGCGGCCCCGTCTTCTAAACTCCCTCCTAAGGCTCCATCTAGGAAGCGGTCAGCAGAAGGTAGAGTGGATCAGGAGAAGTCGGCTAAGAAGACTGCTGCAGCCGGTAAAGCTTCTAGCTCTGACAAGGCGGCCACCAATGATTCTGAGAGGAGCCTTGATCCGTGGCAACATTTTTACCAAGAAACCGGAGACGTTGTCGACGCATACAGTAATATGAAACCATTTGTTTCTCGTAAAGAGATTGTTCACGTTCGTCCTCGTGCTCCTATAAGGGATGTGGATTCTCGTCCTTCGATCCACAACTTTGCTTACCAATATGAGAGCGAGGTTCCACTCATCGATAACCCGCGGGCGTGTTTCGACATGCTGACCTGCGTTCGTGGGAATGAAAGAGACTGGCCAGTTCTACAGGAGCTTCCTCATTCAGATGCCATTCTGAAGCTGAAACATGCTGAAGCAAACGTAAGTCCTTCATTATTCGGATCTTGCTTGTTGTTTTTTTTTTTTTTTTTTTCTCTGATAGGGTCCTTCTCCTTGTTCCCAGATGATCGCCGCGTCGAATCGTGTGGCTCTGGAGAGCTCCTGGAGTGCCAAAAAGATGGCCGACGCGGTAACCAAGCGGGATGAACTTCTTAAGAAGGCTAGAGAGGAGAAGAAGGTTTTGGCGGCGGATAACGTGGTGCTCAAAGACAAACTTCGTGGTATCGAAGAAGAGCTGGGCCTTATAAAAGAGAAGTCGAAAGTTGATCTCCTCAAGTTGCAGAAGAAAATGGAGGGCCAACAAAAGTTTTATTCCGACATGGTGCGGAGCGAGCGAGAGAGAGTTGAGGCCGCGGTTAGGGCGAAAGCGCAAACGCATTTTGATCTTTTTCAACGATTTGTGAAGGACCAGGATGTCGCTGTTGCCCTCCAAGTCGAGCAAGCCCAAATTTCTGGTCTGAGAAATTGCTTGGTAAAGCTCAGTGGTGAAGGGATATCGTTTCCACAAACTCTTCTGGATCAAGTTGCTGCTGACGAGGTCGCAGTGAATGCCAAGCTTGACGAGATAGAGGTGGTGACCAAAGAAGAACTCACATTCGTCCTTTCCCCCGTGCATCATCCTCTCATTAATCGTTTCCGTGACTCCCCTCCTCCTGTTCCAACTCAAGTCGACCAATTTGGAACCAATCATGGGATAATTCCAGAAGCGGTTCCTGCTGGTCTCGTCTAATCTGTTCGTTCGGAGGTCGCGACTTTAGAGAGTGCTTCTGAGGCGCAGGATGGAAGCAAGACTGAGAAGTCGACGGTCGTGACTGATTAATAATCTGTTTTATCTTGTAACAGTATTTCTTTTGACTCTGCGAACCTTTTGCCTTTTTAATTTAAGTTTTGTTATAAGCTTTGACTTTGTTTGTGGAGCTTAATTTGTAAAACTTAATTAAATGGCGGTTTAGGTTTTAGCCGAGCATATCTACTCTTGGTTTTAATTTTTAACCAAGTAGCGATCAAGTTTAAGCAACTTTGCGATTTTTAAGTAATTAAAACTAATCTTGTATTAAGTTTGTTGGTCTCGCGCTTGTAGTTAAATCAAGGCGCTTTTACCATTAAACTTAAACAATTTAGTATTAAGTCGTACTCCTATAAACAAGTAGTCGGACTAATCTTGTATTAAGTTCCGTCAAATTCAAACGATTTAGCGACTTTTTGAGTAGTCGTACTAATCTCGTATTAAACTTTGTCGTTTTAAACTTAATCAATTTAGCGACTTCTTGCTATAAGGCGGTTTGCGAGACTTATAGTTGCTCGGCTTAGTTCTAAGGGCGGGAGAATGTGCGAGTTTTTTATGCTCGACTTATTTGTTATCTCCTACCACGAAGAATTTGCGGGACGGATCCCGGCTTTTCCTTACCACGATGTGCACTTCGTGCGCAAGGAAGACCACGCCCCTGGCCAGGAGGCATGATGCTAGTGCGAGTCTTTGCTCGGCTTTCTGCGAGTTACTTGGACTCGACTTTTGCGAACTAAGGAGCTCGTCTTTCTGCGAGTCATTGCTCGTCTTTCGGCGAGTCATTGCTCGTCTTTCTGCGAGTTAGAACTCGGCCGTTTTGGCTTTCAAGACGATGAATTTATCTGGAAAAAAATGAAGATTTTATTAGATTTGTGACTGTGCCGGTAAAGGCTGCCTACGTATCTTCCGAGGAAGAATCAAGTCACTCGTAGTTCATAGTACACTTTTTTTTTTTTTTTTTTTTTTTTTTGCGCGATGGCCTTGCCGTTTTTTTTTTTAGAAGTACTCCTTCAGGCTTGCCGAGTTCCAGGATCGAGGTAGAGCTTTGCCTTTCATTGACTCGAGTTCGTAGACTCTTGGCTTGACGACTTTTGTGACTTTATAAGGTCCTTCCCATTTCGCTCCGAGTTTTCCCGCTCTCCACTCCTTAGTATTTTCGTAAACTTTTCGGAGGACGTAGTCACCGACTTGAAAGTGTCGTTCCTTGACTTTCTGATTGTAGTACCGAGCTGCGAGCTGTTGGTAGTTTTGAATCCTGAGTAGGGCTCGATCTCGTTCCTCCTCTATGGTGTCAAGAGCTTGGATTAGCATCTTCTCATTTATCTCGGTATGGTGCGGCATGAGAGATCGGCGGAGAGTGTGAACGTTAGCTTCTGCTGGTACCATTGCTTCTACGCCAAAGGCTAACGAGAATGGGGTAGCCCCTATTGCGCTGCGGGGTGTCGTTCTATGCGACCAGAGGACTCCGTCTAACTCATCTGCCCAAACTCCTTTTTTGCTTTCAAGGCGTTTTTTGATGCCGGCAATGATGGTTTTATTTGTAGCTTCGGCTTGGCCATTCCCCTGAGGATACCTCGGTGTCGACTTGCTAAGGCGTATATCCCACTTCTTGCAGAATCCTTCGAATACTTTCGAGATGAATTGTGATCCGTTATCTGTGACGATCTCATAAGGTAGCCCAAAACGACATATTATGTATTTCCAGACGAAATTTTGAACCTGGACATCGTGGATTGCGACGTAAGCCTTGGCCTCTACCCACTTTGTGAAGTAGTCGGTCATAATGAGCAGGAAACATCTTTGATTGGATAATGGTAACGGTCCAACGATGTCCATTGCCCATCTCATGAACGGGTAAGCCGCAGTTGATGTCGTGAGTAATTATGTAGGTCGATGTATGAATGGCGCATGTCGCTGACACTTTTCACACTTGTTAGAATAGGTCTCGCAATCGGTTATCATAGTCGGCCAATAGTGACCGTTCAACTTGATTTTGAGGGCGAGAGACCTGCCTCCGGAGTGGTTTCCGCATGCTCCAGAATGCGTTTCTTCGAGAACCCCGACTTACTTCATCTCCGTTTATGCATCTGAGGAGGATCTTGTTAGCAGAATACTTGTAGATGATACCTTCGTGTATAGTGTATCGCGCGCTCTTGACTTTAAGTCGTCGTGCTTCCCATTTATCTTCTGGGAGCTTTCCTTCTGTTAGGTATGCTCTTATCGGAAGTCGCCAGTCTTTATTGTCGCCGGTTAGGACAGCGATGAGGTCTGTGCCCTTTGCTTGAATATTGTAGCATATGTCGTCTTCACCACTCGGGATTATTTCTTCAGGTTCTTCTTGATTGCTCTCAGGGGGCGGGATGCTTGGTTCATGGATCGTTTCTACCAGGATCCGTCGACAGATATTGGGATTAGATGCCAGCGACGCGAGTGCATCTGCCGGGGCATTCTCCTTCCTTGGTATTTGGACAATATCGAAGAATTCAAAGGAACTGGTGAGTTCCAATGCCATCTTTCGGTAAGCCTCCATTCGTTCGTTTTTAGCTTCGTAGTCTCCGTTGATTTGGTTGGCTACATGCATGGAGTCACAATGGGCCAAGAGATGTCGTACTCCGATTTCCCTGGCTAGTCTGAGACCGGCTAACAAAGCTTCGTACTCGGCTGTGTTGTTAGACGCCGTGAAACCCAGTTTGAATGACTGCTCTAGAATCTCGCCGGTTGGTGATATGAGACGTATCCCTATCCCGGCTCCTTTTTTGGATGAGGCCCCGTCAACGAACAATTTCCAATTTTTATCTTCTATCTCGGTACCGACGTCCAATTCAGGCGATAATTCGACAAGGAAATCAGCTATCACATGCGACTTGGCGGTTGTCCTGTTCCTGTACTCGATGTCGTATTCACTTAACTCTATTGCCCACTTAGCTAGGCGGCCAGACTGTCCCGGGCTATGAAGGATCGTTCGAAGAGGTTGACTGCTTAATACGACAATCGGATGTGACTGAAAATATGGTCGCAGCTTTCGCGCCGAGATGACGACTGCGAAAGCCAGTTTTTCCATTGCAGGATACCTGGTTTCGGCTCCGTTCATCGTTTTGCTGACGTAGAAGATCGGCTTTTGTTCTCCTCGATCTTCCCGAACTAGTACGCCACTCACTGCTGTCGTTGAAACGGCGATGTAAAGTAACAATGTCTCACCATTCTCGGGTTTAGACAGTATCAGCGGGTTCGACAGGTAGTCCTTGAGTTGGATGAATGCTTCTTGACATTTATCGTCCCACACGAATCTTTTGTTCCCTCGTAGGAGCTCGTAAAAAGGCAGACATTTATCCGTTGACCGGGATATAAACTTGTTCAAGGCGGCTATGCGGCCAGTGAGGCGTTGTACCTCTCGAGTGTTCTTGGGAGATGGCAAGTCGATTATAGTTGTGATCTGCTTTGGATTAGCTTCTATTCCTCTCTGAGTTACCACGTATCCAAGGAACTCTCCTGATGTCACTCCGAACGTGCACTTAGTTGGATTGAGCTTTATGCCGTACCGGTTAAGGATGTTGAAACATTCCTTTAAATGGCCGACATGCTGAGAGGCAATCAGAGATTTGACTAGCATGTCGTCGATGTAAACCTCCATTGTTGCGCCGAGTTGTCCTGCAAACATCCGGTTTACCAGCCGTTGGTAGGTGGCGCCGGCGTTTTTGAGACCGAAAGGCATGACTTTATAGCAATATGTGCCGCGTTCAGTGATGAAGGCCGTCTTTTATCTGTCGTCTGGGTTCATGAGGATTTGATTATACCCTGAGAACGCATCCATGAATGATAGCAATTCGTTCCCGGCCGTTGCCTCGACAAGTCGGTCGATATGCGGCAGCGGGAAACTATCCTTGGGGCAAGCTTTGTTGAGATCCGTGAAATCGACACATACTCTCCACTTCCCGTTTTTCTTCTTTACGACCACTGGATTAGCCAACCAATCGGGGTATTTGACTTCTTGGATTGAACCGGCTTCAAGTAGCTTCTCTACTTCATCGTTGACCGCTTTAGCTCTTTCAGAGCCGAGTTTTCGTCTCTTTTGCTTGACTGTCTTGTAGGTCGGATCAACATTCAGCTCGTGAGTTGTTATGGTTGGATTGATACCCTTCATATCCTTCATTGTCCACGCAAACGTTGTAACGTTTTGCTGTAGGAAGGCGATCAGTTCCCTTTTGATGTCGTCTGGCAATTCTGCGCCAATGCCTACACACTTGCTTGCATCTGATTCGTTGATGATGACTTGCTGGATTAGCTCTTTCTCCGGTCCTTTTCTTCCGTGTTCCGTGTTGATCATGCAAGAAGGCACTCTGATCTTATGTTCTCTCGCGAAACACGATCGGCTTGCGCTCTGGCATCCTTTGACTGTCTGGATTCCTTTAGGTGTCGGGAATTTCAGACATTGATGGTATGTCGAGGATACCGCCTTCATGCTATACAGCCATGGAGTTCCGAGGATTACGTTATAGATGGTTGGCTTGTCAATGACATGAAACCTCACCAAACTGTTAACTCCTCCTGCGAAAACAGGCAACTTGATCGTTCCAATTGTGTATGTCGTCTCACTTGTGAACCCGGTGAGCGGCTTGGCCTTCTGCTTGATATCCTCCTCCTTAATATCCATCTTTTTGAGTGTATCTAGGAAAATTAAATCTATCGAGCTCCCGGTGTCCACCAGTATTCGAGATACTTGGCAACTTCCGATCAGAAGCTCAACCACTTGCGGGTCGTTATGAGGGTAGTGAGTTCCATAGAGATCCTGGTCGGTAAAGATGACGGGCGGATCATCTGACAGGATTGGTTGAGGCGTCTTTTGCGCGGCTAATGCTAGGCGTTCATAGACTTTGATTGACCGGACCGAATCATTTACGGAGATTAGACCTCCCATGATCATGTTGATTCTTCTGATGGTCTTGGGGGTTTCTTCTTCGTCCTCCTCTTCTTCTTCACGGTTACGTTTCAAAGCTATGCTTTTGATACGCCGTGGTGGTTTATCCTGCTTAGGAGCCTGCTCATCGGCTTTGTCTTCCTTCTTTTGTCCCGTTTCTTCCTTTTTTAACCTTTCGATGGCCGCCTTGATCTCTTCATTGGAAAGTCGGGAGTAGAGTGCGTTTCTGAGATTCCGACATTCAGCCGTGTCGTGCGATGTAGCTTGATGGTATTCGCAGTACTTATCCCCCGTAGCGGAAGCTGCTTGTGCCTTCTTTGCCTCTTTACCCCTTTTATTCCACGGTTTTGATGACCGGGACTTGTCGGTGCCGTCCACAACCATTGTTTTGGCGCTTTTACTGTCGTAGTGCTGTCTGGGTTCTCTTTCTTCCTTCTTATCTGCTTGTTTGCCAGAATCGAATCTCTTTGCTAATGCGGCCTTCTTCTCCTCCAATTCCACGAACTTGTTTGCCCGATGGAGTGCGTCTTCGATGGTTAGTGGAGGGTTGATGACTAAATCTTGGTAAAAAGGCGACTCATGCCAGACGGCGTTTGTCAGGGCTGCGATAGTGAACTTATCTGGTGCTTCAGCTCGTGTCATTACCGCCCTGAACCTTTCTACGCAATCTTTCAATGTTTCCTTCTTCTCTTGCGTCATCGACATCAACGCACTCAGCGAAGTGTCCTTACGAATGTAGGCAAAGTGATGCCTTACGAATGCCCATGTGAGGTCGGAGAAACTATCGATTGATTTGGATGGGAGTCGGGAGAACCAGTTTAGCGCGTCCCCTTCCAGGGTTTCGGTGAACAGTTGGCAGAAACCGATGTCACGCTCCTCACTTGATGAGAACCGTGCCTTTGCCGCCATGATTTTTGAACGTTGTGAGGTGGGTTGCTGGGTCTTTTGTGCCGTCGTACATCGGTAGCCTGAGCTTCTCTCTTTGCCTGATATACGTGTTTGTGATGCGCGAGGTGAAGGGTGTCCTACGAGTTTCTTCGATGATCCGGTCGATCTCGGGTGCGGACCCCTTCACGCCATGGACCTCCCCTTTTAATTCTTTTAGGGTGTCTTTGAGCTCAATCAGTTGTTTCTCGACGTGGTTGCGACTTGCTCAGCGAATAGACGCTCCATGAGTTTTCTCGTGCGACATACTTCGCTCGCGGCGATAGTTGTCTCGGTGCGAGCCATTCTCATGTCGCGAATTTCGTCTGTGGTGCACGTCCCGTGTCCGGTGACTGGTCTGTTCATCCCTATCGGGTGAATACCTCTCATCGCTCCAGTCATTCTGTCTCCGACTTTCGCTCCGTTTGGGTTTTTCAGACCCCTCCTTTCGATGCGAGCTCCGCTCGCGAGTATCCTTCTTGTTGCTTTCTTTACGCGGGTTGCTCCTGGACTCGCTGCTACGGCTCTGTTCATGGTGGCTTTCCTCGGATGTACTATAGACCAGTCGTTTGGCGACTTTGTCTTTCACCTTCGGCGGCACCTCTCTCCCGGATTTTCTGGACTGTTGACCTGAAAGGATCTTTGCTTGCTCTGTCTGCAGCAGGTCGATTTTCTCCGAGAACGTTTTGATCAGGTCGTTCTGTGACTCGATCTTGGCCGTTAGAGTGGCTCAGACCTTGTCTTGCTCTATTTGAGCCTCTGTTTCGCTGAGTGACGGGGCATGTTTGCCGCCATCTCGAGCTTTGTTTGTCTTGACGGCGTCTCGCGGCTGCTTGCCGCCTTTCGCCGCGTCGTCTTCGTGATCACTCTGGTCGTAATCACTTTCATCTTGAACGCTTAATTCAACCCTAGGGTTTTCTTGATCAATCTCCTTATGATTCCCTGACATCTCGTTCCAGAAATTTCTCTTAGAAATCCCCACAGTCGGCGCCAATTGTAAGATCTCAACTCGGTCTATCTAAAGATAGAAAGAGTTTTAGGGTTTGTGAATTAGGGATTCTAAAAGAAGGATTAATGAACACGGTGAGATTTGGGAATTAGGGTTTGTAACCGGTGTTTCCAAGTCGGAAGTCGGTAAAAAGGATGTTTAAAAGTCGCCGGAGAGATATTTAGGTTAAATTCGCTCTAAAAGTCTCTCAGGCACAAAGTAATAAGAAAAGCGTGTGTTTATTGAATGATATGAGGTTCCCTTATATAGGGTTACAAGTCGGTCTAAATACAAAAAGGAAATAAAGATAATTACGAATATTTCTTAATAAATTGGCTCTATCTTTATGGAATATTCCCTTTTTCCGTCTTGTTTGCGCGCCGCCTTTAATCCGACACCTCCCAAACCCTAGTGTAAGTCGGCTAGCCCGAGTTCGGTTTAACCTAGGTTTTACCACCTTAGAATTTTATTACCGTCTTTCCATTCTGGGCCGACCTAAACTCATGAAAAGGGCTTCTTAGGAAAGTGCTAATCTTGACTCTAACAATTTATCCACTTCACTGGTTGCCTTTTTTGAGGCCTCGGAGGCAGGGAATATATTGCCAGTTGGCTATGGGCTTTGGCAAAAAGATGGTTTGATGTGCTGTTATTGCTCTGTTTTGATTCTAAACGACGATTGTTTGATAACTTATCCATATCCCAATAAGTATTTTTTTTGTATAGAAAGAAAGATAAAATATAGTTAGAAACTATAAAAGAGTTTCTAAGCAGAAGACGAATGTAAGTCTGATATATTTTAAGAGCTTAAATATTGCTCAGATAAGCTCAAGAAACAATGCTTCTTGCTTGCTGCTCAATCCAAGATCGTTCAGAGTCGACTCACTTTCTCCATCCTCAAACGCATGCCGAGGGTAAGGTCTCACCTGTTTCAATAACACACCAAAACTTAGACCCTGAAGGATCATCAAGGGCAGAACCGGTCAAGCATATCATTTTTGCTTGTCAGTTAACAACATCTTCTTTAGGCATGATTTTATTGATAAAGATGAAGAAGTTTTACCAGTCGGTAAGTCTTGGGTTTCACCACTCTGCCAATGTCTATGAAGTCGAAAAGAGACTGCAAAACATTGTCATTAAAGTATACAATTTGAGTAAATGCAATTGCAAAGTGAAAATGCGGAAAACTCACTTGGAGTTTGTCGGATTTAAGGAATCGGCGGCCACGTCGAGACCCATCTGGCATCCTGACTAGAAGGGTAATAGCATTCTCTTCGTCAGCTTGTGGTTCCTTAGGTAGAGACGCTTCTTTTGCATCTAGTTGCCTCTCTAACTCCTGCAACAACATTCCGAGGAAAATAAGGTGCAACTTTGCAGGAGTCTCGGTCATAAACCAGAACCAAGAGTTAAGAAAAACTTGTTTGAAAGACGTACCTGTTCCTCCTCAAGTTTTCTCTGAGCTTCTTCCTCTTTTTTCTTTTCTTCCTCCAGAAAAGCCTTTCTAGCAGCTGCTTCCTCTAACTGACGTACCTCAGCATCTCTAATGGATTGCAGTTCTTTATCTCGGTCGGCTTGCAAGGATGCAAGATATTCATCATCCTAAAACATGTGGCAGCTCAAGAAATTATATTATCACCAGTATCCTCGATAAAACAAAGGGGCAGCTAGTAAATGTTGCCTAACCTGCTGTTCACGTATCAACCTCTGAGCTGTCAATGAAGGCGAGGGTGGACGTGGTGGTGCCCTCTGCTGCGGAGGTAAGAATGGAAGATGATTATATCCAGTTTCAGGAATGCCACCAAACATGGCTGCCTCCAGCATGACAGCTTCATCATGTTCCTCAGACGAGATGCCTCCCCACTTGAGCATATACCAAAACAGTATCAGTAATGGAAAGTACTAGCTACTCTAGGATTATTAGCTGTAAAGTAATACAGGTATCCTAGTCTGGTCTCTGTGGAAGAAACAAAACAGATTTTATTTACCTCAGAAGGAAACCGATTGCTACTATCTGCTGGATTATTTCCTTCAGGACTCCTGCTCCTGGAACGGTCAGCGTCTGGTGGGGCTAGAGATCCAGACGCCGCACGTCTTGGCCTGTGTCTAACAAGAGGTTCCTCACCGTCATCAGAGTCATCCTCAAATGGTGAGCTAGGTGCTGCCAATCTAGACGATAACGACAATTTTGTTAGGCCTAAGTTTTTGACATACACTAGTAGATAAACAGCTAGACAGACGTTTTTGTAACTGAAGATAACACAGTGGTAATGCGTTACAGAAAATAACCAACAAACCTTCCATTCAGGGCTTGGGTATCTTCAGGCCCTTGAGCAGCTGCCGTTTCAGAAGCTCCTATTTCCGAAGTTGAGGCCTTAAACCTTTGATTGCGCAAAACTTCTTCCTCCGCTGACTGCACTCACTTATGTTAAAAAAGATCAAAGAGAGATGGAAGCAAAAATCAAAGATAGAGAAGATAACCACATGCCTTCAACGACATTGTGACAGCTTTTGCTATGTCATCATCATCTCCCATGTGAGACGGCCTCTCTTCAGGCAAAGGATTACATCTCCCATGTAACCCCTATAAAACAATTAAAATTTTGATAAAATCGATAAGCCAAGATAAACAAGAAAACAAACCCAAATACAGCCCATTCTCTTTTGTAAAGCTTACCTCAGCCTCCATTTTTGAGGCCTCAATGGCAGCTCGGATCATCTCTTCTTCTATATCATTGTAATCTTGAATATTATTGGGTGCAGGACCGACAGGTATAACTTGCCTAGTTCGTCTTGTTGGTGCAAAAGGAATATCATCATCATCACTCTCTTCATCTATAATAACCGTCCCTTGGGTAGCTGGACCATGAACATGTGTTGTTTCAGTGACATCCTCAATAGTAGGAGCATCACTAGATCGGTCTGATGGCCCACTGCTATCCTTAACCTCTATGGGTATCTGTCTAACCTCTCTGGGATGAGTAACAAATGAAGGTGGGCGTGGCATAAGAGGATCACTATCAAATATACTTCTACCGAAGTTTGAATCCAGAAGCGAAAAGGGTGCCGCTGTTCTAGCTGCAGTAAGAAGAGATTGTGCAGCCGGAATCACATCATCTATATCCATTGCATCGTCATGAGGGGCAGTCACTGGTGTTTCACGTACTCTGCACAAAGATCATAAGAAGACACAAAAATAATGATAAATTTTCAGATGATAAAATAGGTCGAAAATCATCAGTGAGATGGATGGCATACGCATTTCGATCACCCTCACTGAAATATGCATTCACAGCTTGATTAAGATCACCACGTTGTTCCTGAATTAGATTGTTAAAAAACACCCAATTAGCTAAATCAAGAGCTCCATCTGTTTAATTTGACTACAATCAACTCTCAAATTCAAAGAAACTCTCTGCGAAGATTGGCACAATCATCGATGAACAAGTACTAAGTATGATGAACGCCAGAATTCAGTAGAAACCGTGGAGCTAATCAGCAATGTAAGAAGAGAAACCCTCCAAGAACAAAGATCTAAAAATTCTGATAAAAGAAAGAACAAAGAGAGTGGGAGAAAAGCATCCAATAATCAAAATTTCGCTTTATCGACTCGAGAAACTTGCGAAAACTTATTCAATACCAAACAATATATCTTCTAAGAAGATGAAAAGAATCGCGAAAAAGAAAAGAACAAACATAAATCCAGATGAGTGTAATTCGAATCACCTCGAGCTTCTGAACGGCGATGGCGTCTGAAGCGCCAGTGATGCTAATGAAGGTGTCGATTGCTTCCTGATTTGGTGTCGCCATGAGGGACAAAGATGAAGAGAATCTGAGAGAAGATGTTTCGTTTAAGGATTTGTTGGAGTGAGGAAGGGGAAAAGAATTGTGATTTTTGTTGTGAATGGGACTCGTCGGTTTAAGGTCTTTGTGTTCTGGTCGATCTTCATTACTCTTTTGGGCCTTTTCTACTTTGCTATTTTGTTGGGTCGTTTGGAGATTTGTTATTGTGAAGTGAAAACCGCCATCAAGTTTCTCTATCGTTCCTAATAGAGCGACGCACACCGAATCTTTGAAGACCTAAATTTTACAAGATTAATGGAGACAAGTTTATAGGAAATTTTTTAGAGTAGGTGAAGCCACTGATCGTGATCATGGATTCTCTAGAACTTTTCATAATTTGTATCAGCCTTAAAAAAAAAAAGATTAAACCCTAAAGTTTTTTTGGTTTCGTGGATCAACCCGTGACAGGCTAGCGGATTAGTCGGCAAAAATTCAGTAACGTCTTCGATCAAAGGGTTTTAGGTCTGGACAGTTTCGATTGATGTTAGGCTACATCATACTTTGCTATCTTAGAAACCTATACATAATATCGAAAATTATATGTCTGGAACAACAAAAAAAAAAAGCACAAAAATCTATTTTTTCCCACAAACTATCTGATATGTTGGAGCCAACTTGAAAACAATGGGAAATAAAATACGTAATAATTTGATGAGCAAGAGAATGTGCGACGTGATTGCAAGATCTCTAAACAAATGATTTTGAATCTTCTCAGTAAATGTCTAATGAGAACTTGACAGTCGCTTTCGAAGATGACCATCTGAAAATATCCGCGAGAGCATTCATGGATTGTAAGGAGTAGAGCTTGGGCTTCAACTTGAAGAGGGAAAAAACATTTCCCAGAGAAGAGCACCCACAAAGAAAAAGATCCCTTTTATGATATCAAATTATCGCTTCCAGAAATGCTGTTATTATGAGGATTGAAAGAGGCATCAAAATTGCATTTCGAATAGTGCAAAGGAGGACTTTTACATGCATGTACATCAGTGAAGTCAACTGATCTCTTTGTTCCGGTGAACAACTAAGTCTAATCCATTCTTTCACTTCCGATAGACAATACCTAATCTATGAAGTAGCAACGACTCTTTTGTTCGAGAAAATGAAAGCATTGCATGATTTCCAGATTCTCCAAAGGATCCAAAAAGGAAGGATTTTTCCACTATTGTGATATCATTTCTCGTCTGACAATTTAAGCGGCAGTAATGTTTACCTCTATATAAGAGGACGGTGAAGTGATCCAATCGAATTGTGAACATGAGCTGAATGCCAAAATTCTTGCGATGACGGACAGAGGAAAAAGTGATGATTAATATTTTCATCGTCCAGACCACATCGACGACAGACATAGTGTATTGGGAGACCTCTGGTTCTTAATTGAATTGTCGTTGGGAGGGCTTTCGAGAGCAATAGCTACAAAGGTTGCCTTTTCTGTTCTATTGAATGCTTCCAAATCTTTACTTTTAGATCAATATATCCATACAGTGGGATACTAGAGGCAGGGTAGGATCATAATTGAGCAATTGGGCTCGGTGACACTTTTTGGCTCTGTTATTCGTGGCATGACACTTTATTTCGGTGTCATAAATCACATGACACTTCCATCTGTGTAATGTCACTCATGCCCTTGACCTTTATTCTTTTTAAATGATCTGCGCGTGGGTATAATTAATATAGAAAAAACTTTATTTTTTTTAACAGAAAATGTACTGATATTGCTTTTTTAAACCGTACACCAATTTCACAGGGAGAGCGACGGCCAAGGCGACCGAGATGGCGACGTAAACAAGGTTTCAGATGCACGATTGGAAGGCAAGGGGATGAGGTTTTTTGTTCGGGTTCGAGGGATTTTACAGTTAATATCATGGTATGGAGATGGATATGTGGTAATTTCGTCAAGTCGAGAGATCTGGGAGATATCTGATTCAAGTGGATTAATTGGGGGAGATTGATACGGTGGATATACGAATATCACTCGAGATCTTGAGGGATCCCACAACGATTACGGATCCATTGGAGGTGATTTGGCACGATCGATACTTGCTTAGTAAGATCCAGTCGGAGGGATTAGGTATCGCGAATTGCGGCTAAAAAAGGTAATAAAATTGTATCTGATATCTAAATCTGTGAGAATAGAGGATATTTGGAAATCATATTGGACAGAGATAGATATTCAGAATGAAGTTTTGGTATTTGGCTTATTAATTGATATGGAGGATATGCTTGAATGGTTCCGATTCAGTAACTATAGAAGTTTTTAAGGGAATCAATCTTATTTTCGGAACCTGGGTGATTATTTTCAAGAGAGTGCGTTGGATTGCATATCATTTGGGGTTAATACATTTGATCTGGAAAAGTTTTGCAACGTTGGTGAAAGTACTATATAAGTACGAGAGTGGGGATTCTAATTTACACATATCATTCATCACTTTACAAAGCAAAATTAGTATTATTACGGTTCAAATAATGCCTCCAAGGCAATGTCACTGTCTCAAAGAGCTCAGGCAAGATGAAATGGTCACACAAGAATAAGGTAACAGGTGCTTGTATCCACTTCGGTTCATCTATATTTCTACTTGGACTATTTTGAGGTACCTGGCTACGGTTAGGTCGGTATTAAATTTGTCTCATGGATCTGTACAAAGGAATTGGGCTCTCTTACAAGCTTGTGGAAAGCATTTCAGTTATGTTCAAGTTTGGCTTTATTCTCTTTTGTTCACGGGTGTACCGTACCAGAGCATTGTACTATTTGAAGAATGCTCTGTTTTGTTCCCTTTCCAAATTAATAAAATGAGTGATATCTCGAGTTGTTTTGTTATGGTTCCTGCTAGTGATTACTGTTATTTGTGGTTCTGCTTAAACCTGCAACATATACGGTCTGGTACTTATGTTATCGAATATAGTCTGAAGTTAAGTTCGAAATGGAGGATGAAATTTGGTTTGTTTCTAATGGGCATGGTCATGGCAATAAACACAAAGGCAGTGGAGTTTTTCCTACTGATCTTATTTAGATTTCCACCTGGTTATTTTAACTGGTTTGATCAAGTTTTCAGGCTAAAGTGCAGAGCTGCGGAGATGGAAAATTCTAAGGAGAAGGGGATAGTAATTGGATGGTGGTTAAACAGCTGGAGAGTTTCTGTCCACTGTACGAGTATTATTATGGTTGTGAGTTTTTATGGGATAAAGAGTGTATTGGATAACGTCAAGAAAAGAAGGAGAAGAATATATCGAAGGAGTGTATTGGATAACGTCAAGAAAAGGAGAAGAAAACAGCTCTGTGTTTTTCCTTTTTCTTTTTAATACGATAAGATTTGAAGTTAAATGAACATGAAGGAAGAACAAACATCTCTCTTAATATTTGGTTATTCTTTATATACACAATATCAATTATTTTATTATATTATTTATGAATCTTTCTACATTTTTGGTATATTATGACATGTAAAGATAAAGAAAGGAAGTGTCCAAAAAATGAGTATATATATATATATATATATATATATATATATATATTCTTATTTAGAAATTAAGATTTAAATTTTTATTTATTTTTAATATTAGATTATGTGTAATCATTTGATTAGTTAAAAATTAGGGGTTGAACAAATGGTTTTACTCCTAGGGGTGAAACAAAAAATTGTTCTTTTTATGAACATATATATGATGATATGAACGTAATATGTCTTCTATGAACGTACATACGTTTGATATAAATATATATACGTTGATCACTAGGCTGACATGAATCAACACAAATCATTTGCGTATTTAATATATATACATACATAAAAATGAGTAGTTTAATGATAGAAATTAGGATGTCGTCGAGTTACCAAAAAACCAACGAAGAAGTGATGATTAATCTGAACGTATATTTTTGATATGAACGTATATATGATGATATGAACGTAATATGTCTTCTATGAACGTACATACATTGATATGAACGTACATACGTTGATATGAACGTACATACGTTAATATGAACATATATATATATATATATTTGATATGAATGTATATTACGTTCAGATGACATTATGTTTTTTATTCTAAAAACTGGTATGTACCCGACCAAAAAAAAACCTGGTATGCATATGAACATACACTTCATAAATTTACACGTCGATAAACATCTTTTGCTATGTTGACATGAATCTACTACTTTTGAACATAAACACAATAAGTACACCATTTATAAAATGAGAACCTACTTCAAATTGGGAAAACATGAACACATATTAATTGAATCACATGTTTTGACCTACTTTACAGAATGAGTGCCGCAAATGATAGCAGGGTGGATGGCGGAGAACACCATGTCTATTGTTGTGTCCATTGGAAAAAAATATAGCTTAAATTAATGTGTAATCTTTGTGTTAAGACACGATAAATAAGAGGGAAAATACATTCTTAGGATTATTACATGGGTTTAAACACTATTACTATAAAATCACAAAGGGTCGACCCATACGAGACAGATTCTTACACATTACCAAATATGTAAAAATATAAATATGCTTTTGCAGCCCTTTGGAGAAGATAAAAACACGCGTCCAGTGATGCATAATTGTAAGGGCATACAAATATAACATCAAAGAAATCAGCAAACAAAGTCGAGGAGACAACAATTCGAAAGTAACCAGAGGCATTGTACTGTAGAAGAAGAACAAAAAACAATGCAAACATGCTACTAAGACAATTTCAAGTGTAGGTTCAAGGGAAAAGTAAACCGGACCGATTCACAGAACCAAGATAGTAGAGAGAAATTCACATAAGCTAACATATGAAAGGCGATTTTGAAATAAATAGAAAAAATAAATAAAAAATTTATAACAGCCAACTACACCTCCGCGTGTGCGCGGAGGGTTCAGTCACTAGTTATAATAATGTATAAGAAATATATAAGCTCATATATATATATATATATATATATATATATAAAATAATATATTTAAGTCCTTTGGGGTTTAGGATTTAGGGATTAGGGTTTAAGTCCTTTGGGGTTTAGGGTTAAGCAATTAGGGTTTAAGCCATTTAGGGTTTAGGGTTTAGAGATTAGAGTTTAGGGTTTGGAGTTTAGGGTTTAAACCCTTTGGGGTTTAGGGTTTAGGCCATAAGGTTTAAGCCCTTTAGGGTTTAGGGTTTAGGCCATAGGGTTTGATATGAACGTACATACGTTTGATATGAACGTATGTACGTTTAATTAACCAATGGAGTTTAGGGTTTAGGCCCATTGGGGTTTAGGGTTTATGGCTAAGAACCTAATGATCAGGAAAAGAGAGATCACAAGGAGAGTTTCTTTGATGAATTGATTAAGCAGGTCTTCCGAAGATAAGATGAAATATAGTTTAGGATTTAGGAATTAGGGTATAGGGTTTTAGCCTTTGAAGGTTTGAGTATAGGGATTAGGGTTTAGAGTTTAGAGTTTAAGATTTAGGGTTTAAGGCCTTTGAGATTTAGGGTTTATGGATTAGGGTTTCAGTTTTTATTTTTTTTAAACATATTGGATTTAGGGTTTAGGGATTAGAGTTTAGTTTTTTGGGTTTGTGGATTAGGGTATAGTTTTTTGGGTTTAGGATTTAAGGTGTAGGGTTTAGGATTTGGAGTCTATGAAATAGGGTTTAGTTTTTGGGTTTAGGGTTTAGGGTTTAGGGTTTAGGAATTATAGTTTTCAAATTATGGTTCAGGGTTTAGAATGTAGGATTTAGAAATTACGATTTATATTTTATTTTTTTTTAAATAATTCGTTTTTTAATTTTTTTTTTAATTTTTTTGTCTATAAGAAAACATAATTTTCTTTTATTTTTGTTTTTTTCTTATTTTTTAATTTGTATTTATTTTTAATATTAGGGTTTGGAGTTTAGGGTTTAGGTCCTATGGGGTTTAGTGTTTAAGGATTAAGATTTAATCCCTTTAAGGTTTATTTTTTATTTTAATTTTTGAAAATTTTAAATTGGGGTTTAGGGGTGTAGGGATTAGGGTTTAAGTTTTTATTTTTAATATTTACATATTGGATTTAGGGATTATGGTTTAGTTTTAATTTTTAGGTTTTAGTAAAATTAAGATTTAGATTTTAGTTTTTTTAATAATTCATTTTTAATTTTTTTGCCTAAAAGAAAAAATAATTTTGTTTTTTTTTTCTTGTTTTTTTTTAGTTTTTATTTTTTAATACTAGATTATGTGTAATCATTTGATTAGTTAAAAAATAAGGGTTGAACAAATGGTTTCAATCCAAAAATTGTTCTTTTTTATGAATGTATATATGGTGATATGAACGTAATATGTTTGATATGAATGTATATTTATAACGTTTGATATGAACGTATATACATTTAATATGAATGTATCATACGTTCACATGACCATTGGGTTTAGGGTTTAAGCCCTTTGGAGTTTAGGGTTTAAGCACGTTCATATTATCATATATATACGTTCATATCAAAAACTATACGTTCACAGATTAATTATAGCTTTAATTTTACATTTTAAACAATATATAGCAATCAAATTCGGTTATATATGTACATATACTACATAGATTAAATTCAATAAAATTAATTTTGTTTTACATGATTTAGTAAAAATAATCTTGATTTACATATACTACTATTAAATATAGATTAAAAGAAACTATGTGATTCACCAATGCAAAAAGATCGTTCGAGGAGAACTTAAGGATAAAATATCTTACTATTGTAGCTCTAATATATCCTACATAAAATGTTTTATACTAATCCTTGTTCGTAAACACGCTAAACGTTGTACACGCGGCCACCTCAGACCTAGCAACTTAACAAAAATTTAGGATAAACAGGGATAGTATGCATGCGCGGAAGTAAGATCTTATCCCTAAGTTGTCCAAGTTGTCTACTAAGATCTTATCCCTAAGTTGTCCAAGTTGTCTACTAAGATTGTCTACTAATTATATAAAATAATAAAAATAATTATATTTATACTTCTTTAATCATTTATATGGAAATGTATAAATGCTTAAAACTAAAATGTGTGAATGTACAAATCTAGGTATGAACGTATAAATCTCTCAATGAATGTTCATAACTGAATTTTATACGTTCACAACTAAAATTTATATTTGTATATATATTAATAATGTGGGGTTAAATAATAAAGTTCATTGAAAAGTCTTCCAACAACTGAGAATATAAATGCTTTTTTTATCATTAACATATTAGGGAATATATAACTCAAATATATACATATCTTTAATATAAAATATTTATAAAAATGTGTCTATATAAATATAGTACATATCTTTAATAAGACAATCACATTTTAATTAACATAAAGTTTGAAATTAGCAGGTAGCCCAAACTCATAGCTCCCAAACCCAAACTCTATTAGCAAGTAGTCGCCAAAGCTAACATTCTTCAAATCATTTGTACGTTTGCACCTTTGTGCAGTGGTTGCACAAGGAACCTGTCTAGGTACCTGCAGCGTTTTTAAATTTCCCACCAATGTAAATTAGTCTCCAAGGAATAGTCTCTAAATGCGCGGTAAAAGACATCTATTTGACTAGTCTAATGTTTATACCTTTCCAAGGAGAATAGGTTTAAACTGAAGCATTCCTGCAATGGTTAGCAGGACAGTAGAAATCAACACCAATCTCCTTCATGTCAACGTCAACACACCCAATCCCATGAGCAGCATCAACGAACACATGGTCAACACCTGATGTTGCTGCTGAAACAATCATCCTTTTGTTGCAATCAGCAGTGTTCTCCTTGTTAGATTCAGCAGCTATGTCATTAGCCGCAAGCTTCTCTACACCATTCTTCTTTAGTTTCAATACCCTTGGCTTCTTTGTCTTGATTCTGTGAAGCACAATCCACCAGAGAAAAAGAAACAGAATGTGACAATGTCGAAGGGAACTCAGAAAACAAATTCTTCCCTGCAAACTGGTTTAATAAACCCATTAAAGTCTTAACCCACTCAAGAGTCAGTTGAGAATCCAAGTGCCATGAGATTGACTCCAAAACAGTATCACTGAAATCCGCACCAACATAATCATCAATGTTTCCCAAATAATTCTCCATTTCCATTGACTCAGCCATGTCATCTAGATAATCAACAGTTTCTGGTTCGTATTTTCTATTACCCACTCCTTGTATACTTGATATCCTCCTCCTCACACGTTGCTTCTCCTGATCATTCATGTCTCATAGTGAAACCCAAAACGAGACTTTAAAGAGCGATCAACCAAGTTTTGGTTTTCCATGACACTTAATGGAATCCATGTCAGAGACGATCCATTAAAGCGGCATAAGTTAAGAAAGGATTCAACACTTCCATTTTGCTGGGCAGCTCAGCATTCTGCACAAAGCATTTCAAAAGCTTATAACCACATTTTAGACGAATTTGTTAACTCGGAGACATTGTAACACAATTCACAAAAATGTCAAGCTTAAAAGTTAAAACCAAAAGCTTATAAGGACGCAACATTGTTACTTGTTGTGTCCTTTGATATTTTCCACTCTAGTGGATCCACTGGAACCCTTGAGATAAAGTTATAGAATAGTAAATCATGTGACAGAGAAGCAAGATTCTTTGAGTACATAAGAGCATGGGATCATTAAAAGATTGATCACAGAGAACCATCGCTGATTCACCCAAACAATAAAAGGAGAAAAATTTCTCTGGCAGAGAGAAGACATGAAAGTCCAAAGCAAATCAAACAAGAAAGATGCCCGTACAGTGTTCACTATCAAATTCATTTGGAGCATAAGCCGAAATTAGTATCAATTGTTGAACAATCGAATCACACTAAGCACAGCCCAACTCACAAATCTGAGACCGAAGAACAAAATCCAATACTGGAAACCAAATCAAATCGAGAAAAGTAGGGTGAAATGTGAGAGTAACTTACGAGACATTGAATTGACGAAAAAGGAGACCCAGAATGGCGAGTGAGCACAAGAGAACGATGAGTACATTGGCGAAAAGAGAGAGAAGAGTTGCGATGAGATTAATCAACCACTGGAGAAACCGACGAGAGAAACCTGTGGCCGCTTCCGTTACGAGATTTCGAAGCAGGAGAGAAGCTAAACCGAGGCGAAGAGACTGCTTTAGACGAGAATTCAAGAAGATCCTGGCGTGAAACAATGTGCGACCGCCGGCGAATTGATTCTGACGACGGCAACGAGATCCCTGTCGCATAGAGGAACGGCAAGCTCTAAGACGGAAAGTGACGGCCAGTGACGAGCAAGAGAGAGAATCAATTTTAAAAGAGAATAACATAATTGGTTAATTAATTTTCTCAAAAAAAAAAGATTTTATAAAATAATACACAATCTTACGCGCTATAAACTGGGCTGTAAAATACACTTAGGGGTAAAATCGGGTTTCTATAAATATAACAGTAAAAAAGTGTTACCCAATTAAATTCAAACTCAAAAGTGTTAGTTTCCTAAATGCTACGCCAAAAAGTGTTAGTTTTGCCGAATATCCCATCATAATTCCAACCTAGTCGGTATCCTGAACGTCCCGAGGATTAGCCATGATTAGTAAGGTCCCAAATTGGAGTATCAGTATTGTTGTGGCTGGAAAGATAGACATACTGAATGAGATCCCTGCCATATTCGTGGATATATTGTTGAATTGCTGTCATAGACCATTGGCGGTGAGATCCAACGTGAGTGATTAAGTCACTTACTTGAAGTTGTAAATTCGGTGGAGCATTATTAGTTGGTTTGACAAGACATGGTGGAGTGGTAGGCAGCCAGTTGTCGTAAAATGCCTGAATTGAATCACCTGAGCCAACATTAAAACAAATCCTTTTTTCAACAGAGATAAACCAACTAATATGGAGGACCATCCATAGGACTCTAGTGGCTGATACTTTTCTTCCAAAGTACCGGGCAATCTTTGTAATACTTTGCCTTAAAAATTATAGCAAACAAAGAATTTGGATGTTTAAGGAGCCGCCAAACTTTTTTGCAAGCATGGAGTCATTAAACTTCGCTAAATCTCGGAAACCAATATTCCCTTCGTTCTTTGGCAGTTTGATTTTATCCCATGAATCCCAATAAATTTTCTGACTCTATGTCTGGCTTTAAACTTTTGGGCAAACTAGAAAAATCTATTTAACCTTTAAATAAATCACAAAACTAAAAAAAAAAATCGCCTTTTCCTCAATCTTTGGTGTCGTTTATTTCTTCAAACTTAATTTATTTTATTTCACTTATTATTTAGATGTATTGCTGATTTAATTTTGTAAGATTAAATTATGATATATTATTTTAAATACATTCAATTTCATAATAGAAAATATTTTAAATACTAACGTATGATTTTTTTGGTTAGCCTTTCTTTATAACTGATTTTTATATTTTATTTTAATAATTACTATTTTACAGCTATTAATGTTATTAAAATTTATGTTTACTAGTGAAGACATTGATTTGTGAATATCTTGATACACCAATGGATGGGCATACAAGTGTCATGCGCATTTAGAGACGCAGGGGTTGAGACAGTACAAGGGGTCAGTTGACCCCACCATTTTTTTCTAAATATATGTTTTTTTACAAATAAGAATTTGTTATCCCCACTGAAAATATTTTTTTGACCTCCCTAAAAAACACAAAATATTAAATCTAAAATTTAATTATTTACTTAATAGATTTACGTTTTAAATTTGTTAAAACTTAAGTTTAATGAGCTTACTTTTAAGTTTAAACCCAACTGATATAATAATAAAAAAGTCCATAACTTTGAAGCTCTATTTAATATTAGCAGTGAGTTAATTAAGACATCAACAAACTTCTCTCGGATAAATATTTGTTCCTTTTACCTTTTGTCCACAGTAATTTCTCTTCTTTCAATGCATCACCAAACAATTTTTTTTTTTTTTTTTTTCATCTGAAATTATATATATTAACCAAGATGGAATGCGTTTTTGGAATACAAAACCGGCAGAAAACGAAACTTTCACCGGAAACTAAGCCCAAACAAGGGAAGCTAAGCCGGCGGAAAACATGGATATCCCCGGAAACAAAACCTACATCTATAACAGAAAACAGTCGATACAGTCCAAAGCCAAACTACGGCCAACCGAAGATTGCATTTCTTGACCTGTGCAGAGATGCTTGAGTGGGATCTACCGCTGTTGTCCACGGCCCACCAACAATAACATCAGCTACACGACCAGATGCCGAGAGACCCTCTCTCAGACTCAAAGAACCAAGACTCCCAACCCGACAAGAAACAAACCCTACAAGGATCACTAAGTAACTTTCGGGAACGGCTGCGACAAAACACTATGCGCCCATAAACACCTAGATAGAAGCCCAAACGAAATCCAAATCTCACCAGACTTGAATCAAATAAAGCCAAACCAACCTAAACTACCCCAAATTCAAACAAAACCTGGAGATAAATTCAAATCAGAAAGCACCCACAACAATCTCACACACCGAACAATAGGATGCAATTTCAGATGACTAAGACTGAACCGTGAACCAACGATAGCCTGATTAGAAGAGGTAACTAGATTTTTCTTCTAAACACAAAAGATCCACAGCTCAAAATCAAACCATCACCCGGACCAACACTAAACCAAACCTAGAGCTAAGCCGATTTCACAAACCCAACCACAGATCTAACTAAACCATACCTCTACCAACCGCCATTAACACCGAAGCTGAAAACGGAGACTAGAACACGGGCTCACCACCAGAGGCAAGCAATATCACCGGAGGAGGCAGAGGAATCCACACACGGCGGCGAACAGAGGAAGCGGCGGAGACAAACGAAGCTGAGGCGGCGCGGCGCTAGGAAACCGTCGGAGATGACTGAAAGAGCAATAGAAGTGACAACAACTGAAAATCAACGGCCCAAAAGTCCTCCCCGGCGACGACAGAGATCGCCAACCGGGGAGACGATGAAAAAACGGACGGCGGCGGTTGTCTCGGAAAACGCTGGGAGCCTTTTTTCTAGGGCGAACCCGTGTTTTTTTTGATATATTTCTTTTATTCATATTTTACGTTTTTATTGAACTAAGGATAATTATAACTCATGAGTCAAATTCATAGAAAATTTTTAGTTTAAGTTTATGATCTAGATATCTTTAAATTTAGTTTTGTATTTAAAAATAGACTAATTTCTATTTAACGGATAACTAATGAATCGATTTCCGAATCTAAAAAATATATCTCCATCAATAGATGATATTGATTTAGGTAATTTACCTTATGATAGCAGTGAAAAAAATATTAATAATGATATATCATTCTAATCATAGAGCTGAAGTAAAATAAAAATATTTAACTATAGGATTTTGTCAATCTCGTGGTCATAGTTTTAAACAATGACTTATAGAAAATACATCAAAGTGGTATAATTTTGATGGTTTAATCATTGTTGGTTTGACCACTATATATTTTTGAAGTTATTTTCTATTGCTACCATAACCGAGAGATGTTTTTCAAAAATGAAGATTGTCAAGATAATATTACAGAATAGATCTAAATGATTTTTTTATATTTTTATTGGAAAAATTATATTTAAAGTTGTAACAAATAAAACCGTGATAAAAATTTGTAGAATAAATTTATAAATTTTAAATAATTTATAAACTGTAATCATCCTATATATAATGGAGAAGGGGGGCTCTCTCAAGCTGCCACATCAGCCCCCCTTTGATTGGTCAATTTTGATCAAAAGTTTCCACATCATCATTAAAGTAAAAAAATATACTATTTAATATAATGTTATTTAATTTAAATGTAATTAGTTAAAATTATTGAAACATAAATTCTAAATTTGAATTTAATTTATAACCTCATAAATATATAAATATTAAATATTATAAATTTTAAATATGTATTCCATATTTTTATGTAATAAATAAACAAAAAATAAATCTCAATAAAAATAAGATATCAAATTATAAGATTAAAATAAAGATAATATTATAAAAAAATTTACAATAATGGGAAATTCGAAATAAGGAACCATAGGACAAAAATATAAATAATAAAAATATTAATTATTATGAATAAAAAGAAAATATTATAAAAATCAAATACAATGACAATAAAAAATTCTACAAAATATTGGAACATAAGAAATAAAATAAAATCAATGAAAGATATATAAAAATTAAAGAATCTAAAATAATATTAAAATATAGAAATCATTATTATTAAGAATAGAAAGAAAATGTTGCAAAATGAGATAAAATGATAATAAAATGAAATTATATAAAATATAAGAACATATGAAAGAAAATCAAATCAAATCAGTGAATTATATATAAAATTAACAAAATTTAAAATAATAACTAAAAATATTAAATTATTATAAATAAAAACTAAAACATTTAGAGTTTGATGAATGGAAATGTATAAATAATAAATATATATATTTACATAGTTTATAAAAAAATAAAAGGTTGATAAAAATGTTGAAGGAAATATAAATTTATAAAAATTTCATTAAATATTGATAACTAAAAATATTTATAAATAAAATAAATAATTAATAATCGTAAGTTAACGCATATTCTCTCCTAAAAACATTATAATCATCAAAAAAGAAAAAAAAAACGTAAAATTGTAAATTAAAAACATATAAAAATAATGATACTTAAAATAAATATCATAATATATAAAATATCTAAAAATTTAAACAAAATCCGCGCATTTGCGCGGGTTCTCTCCTAGTATATATAATGAGGGACTTTTTTACTCTCCTCTCAGCCCTCCACGTCACCCTTAAAAAACTGCCTACGTGGATAGCTCATTTCAAACTATATTACGAAATCGAAGCATTGGAAAAAAAAATTAAGAAAGCGAAGCCCATTATCCCTTTCTGTTAAGTCTTTATACAGTCTTACATTGTGCCCAAAAATAGGCCCAAACAAATAGAACCCTTCTCCCCAGACGATTCACAGCTCAATTTTACCATCTCTTCACATCTTCCTCCGTTACAAACTGTACCCTATGCTCCATGCGATTTGGGAGTCGAAAGATCATATATATTCATTACCATAAATCCTTCCACACACCTTAAGCAGCTACAAAATTAAATCCATGTTAATCATCATCCTTCAATGCCGAAACGCTTTCTTCCCCCTCGATTTCTCAAACCAATAGTCACAGCCAGACCTACAAAGATGCAGCACGCACAAACAGGTATGCGCTTCAGCTGCGTTTGTGATCACAAAACCCAATATTCTTATTTTATACGAACTCAAATCTGGCCAATGATACCAGCTCTTATCTTCGGAACAAGCTCACTCCTTGCTAAATTTACATTTCACATTATAAGTTTGGCATTGTTTGTGCTTGGGTTCGCTGAATTATGTGAGCTGGCTCATCGTGTTCACCGTATGAACTTTATAATAGTTTGATTAGCAGATATATTACTCTTTCTCTGTGTGTGTTGTGTTTGTTTCCTCTGGGATATTTTGTACTTCATTTGAGAGCTTTGTTTTCATTTATATTTGTGTTTAACTGTTTGTTCAATGTTTCTTAATTTCTGGGTGTCTTCAGGGTGAGCCAAGCTTTCACCTGTTTGGATTCCTTATGTGCATTGCAGCCACAGCTGCGAGAGCACTTAAATCAGTGCTTCAAGGAATTTTGCTTTCTACTGAAGGGTAAGAAACATATGTATCGTGGCGGTGGCTTTTTCAAAGTTCTATATTGAAAAAGTTGGAATATGCTAAAGAGTGTTGCTTAAAATATTTTAAATTGTATTGAAAGGGAGAAGCTGAACTCCATGAATCTCCTCCTCTACATGGCTCCAATAGCTTCCATGTTGCTTCTGCCTGCTACTCTTATCATGGAGAAAAATGTAGGTTACAATTCCACTTGCAAGAGAGGATTTCACAATCGTTTGGTATCTGCTATTCAATTCAGCGCTCACCTATTTCATGAACTTGACATATTTCTTTGTCACTAATCACACTCTGACTCTGCAGGTAAATATACAGTTCATTGCATTGTTAGTACATATTCTATTCAATGGTAGAAAAGATGGAATGAGTTTCTGTTGGAACAAAGTCAGTCAGAGTAAGCGTATAACTTAGTAAGAAACAAATCTCTGCTTCATGTCATGTTCATGTGTTGTCGTCTTGCAAGTTGAGTAGGATTTTCTGTGTTAGACTGTTAGTGTGTATGATAATGCACGATTTTCCTGCATGTCCACATGATTTTTGAGATGTAACTCACATAGACTCATAAAACCCCGTTTTAGATTGCTTTGTGACAGGTGCTAGGAAACGCCAAAGGAGCAGTAGCAGTGGTAGTCTCTATTGTAATATTCAAGTATGCGGTTTCAGTGACCGGAATGCTCGCTTACTCCCTCACTGTCTGTGGAGTTATCCTCTACAACAAAGCCAAGAAACAGAGCAAATGAGAAGAACAAGACACATTCAAGATTCTTTGTCTTTCCTCCTTATATATATGGTTTATATTTTTCAACATATGGAAACACATGCAAGTAGTCTCTTTTGCTGTTACAAAAAAACTTACAAAGCAAATGTTTCTGACTATTGTCTTAATGGAAAGCTGAGCTGAAAGTATAGATTTTTACTCGAAAAGCAAGAGAATCTATTTCACCACTGGATTTTTAGAGGAATCGCAAAGTTCATAAAAGAGAAGTCACGAAGGAATTTAGAGTCTATTTCACCTCTGGAAACTATTCACTTTAGTCTGGATTATAGAATTCAAATGTTTAAAGTTCTATAAAATCATATCCTATGTATTTGATATAAATTGAGGGGGATTTTTATCCGAGTGAACAACCGTCAAACGAGGATGATTCCGTTACACACATGAAAATATTATTAACCTAATTGTAGATGTTATCAACATAATGTGGCCCCCTAACACAGCCGCGAAGACATGGAAGAAACGAATACTAAACTGAATGTAACATAAACCCCCGCGCGTGCGCGGAGGTTCCAATAACTAGTTTTTAATAATTTTTGACCCGGTATAAAAGAATCCTGTTCCGCCACTGTACAGACGTTGTTTGGGCCAGATTTCACTCCCAAGCCAAATCAGCTGAATAAGGCCTGAATCAACCTTAGCAGCTAGCCCGATTGCGTCCACACTGAGGCCCAGTCCAGCAGAAAGCTCCGACTCCATAGAGTACCTCGGTAGATGTCATCCGAACCGTTAAGCAACCAACCGGCTACAAAGGAGGAGATGGACTGAGCACGTAATCCCGAAGATCCCGCAAGTTGTTGAAGTCGGCTCCGAAGATCAGGGAAGATGGTTGTGAAGCTAAGGACTATAAAGGAGGGGCTCGACAACGGGAAAAGGGATCGGATGATTCATTCAAGTTCTACCCTAGCATTAAGACTTTGTAATCGCTCTGTAGCTTGAGTTCTTATTGTTCTTACACCTAAATCAATATAAATCCATTCTTCCATTATTGTTAAGCTTCTTTGATCACGTTTAACTAAGAATCTAGCCCACCTACTTTACAAATCAGCTCATCTAAACACTCTAAATCTGAGTGTGGGTTTTAGGATCCACATTTTGGCGCCGTCTGTGGGGAAGATTCATAGACATTCTTTACACACGAACCTGATCAACAGCTCACTAGCGTGGAAATGGATCCCAACGCAACAGCTCCGATCGGATCACCAAGGTCGCAAGACCTCGACCAGACGAACGTAAACGTTCAAACCGGGAATACCGGATCAGAGTCAGCGCTGACTCAAGCAGGATCCGGAGCAGTGAATCGCGTCCCTGCATCCCAGCCAACCGGAGTTGCGCCTCCGGGCTCGACTTCACAAACAACCGAGAGAACGAACTCTCGAACCTGGGTACGGTCCGAGGATCGCTCCCAAGGGGACACACAAATTCCTCGGATTACTCCGCAGACTCGCCCGGACTCACCAAGCCTGACGAGATCCGTCACCGATGGCATGGCAGAGCTCCGTAAAATGCTAGCAGTCCTAATTGACAGATCGCACGATCAAGAAGCCACACAACGGACTGTATTAGCCCGGTTAGACATGCATGATAGGAGTCTGCTGAACCTCGGAAACAGGCCACGGCCCGTCACGGGGACTACGGCAGACACCTCTACGAGGAGCCCGTTACCTCGCATGCGTCTGGACTTTGAGGAGGAATATATAACTCCCGAAACCCCGAGACAGACTTCTGTGGCCGGAAACAGCAGCTATCCGGTGTTTAGTCCGATCTCGGGAAATACACTTCCCAGCTCAAACACCATGGCTTCAACCTCGACGGGTATTACGGCCCCTGATGGAGCGCGACTGCCAATGCCCCCGCCCATGCCAACGAGCTATGAAACAAACAGGCATCGGGTGCTGGGAGCATCAGCCTTCGCCTCCAGCACGCGTCCTCCAGTGACGGAACCAGGGACTAACACTGCTCGGCCTCCCCCGAGCGAGATAGCCCAACAAGCCGGAACTAGGGGACCAAATAACACGTGTCCGCGGAGCACGCAACTCCCTATGTTCGACCAACGAACAGACATAAACGACGAAGGCATATATGCCAGGCTCCAGAGTCTGCAAGCTGCGGTCCACTCAGCAACGAGCGCGGCTCCAGACATCGATCAGGTTATCGAGGAGACCCGTCGAACCCCATTTACGGGCAGAATCACTAGCGCGAGGATCCAGAATACTGGGAAAATCAAAATCCCAGAATACGCAGGAACTACGGACCCGAAGGCCCACGTTAGAGCCTTCAGGCTCGCTATCTCCCGAGCACACCTTACCGATGAAGAAAAGGAAGCAGGATACTACATACTTTTCGCCGAAAATCTCACCGGTACCGCACTAGAATGGTTCGCCAGCCTAGAAGGAAATTCGATCGATAACTTCACACAACTCGTATCGATTTTTCTAAAGCAATACTCGATCTTCATCGAGGAGAAGACCTCGGAAGCCGACCTTTGGGCTCTGAAGCAAGGATTGGACGAAACTCTCAGAGCCTACATCGCTAGGTTCAAAGAAGTCAAATCACGTATAGCCGACCCAAACGAGACCATAGCAATCGCGGCTCTGGAAAATGGACTCCTGTACACGTCGGAGTTCAGAAAAGAGCTCGCGGTATGACCATGCACGTCTTTGGACGATGCGCTGCACAAAGCTACTTACTACGCAAAATACGAGGAGACCGTAGCTGCAGCAAAGGAAGAGTCAAGCCAGAAGAAAACCAGCAAAAAGGAATCCTCTGGCAAGGGACAGCACTGCCTGACAGTAGATGGCAAGCCTCAATGGCGCAAGCCTTACGATGCAAACAAGTATTGTAAATACCACGACAAGAAAGGGCACTCCTCCGAAGAGTGCAGGTCCAAAGACCGCCTGCTGGCAGCTAAAAACGACAGCAGCGAGACTCCAGAATCGGAGGAAAAAGAGCCCGAAAAGAAAGATAAAGGAAAGAGCAAGTCGAAAAGCAAAAAGAGTTCGCAATCTAAGCGCGAGAGAACTCCAGAAAAAGAGGGATCAGATTCCCCAGTCCCCTCTCGAAAACGCATAGATGCAATTTTTAGCTTAGCTCGCTGCGGGGGGTCAATGAGATCGGTCATCACGCCGCCCCCAGCTCCTAAGAAACCGGCCAGCCAGTGCTTGCCTAAGCTCGGACTGTGTAGTTCGAACCTCCCCAAAACGATAAACTTTATATCGGGAGGTTCGAGGTTTTGTCGGAATTCGGTAAACTCGATCAAAGCTCACCAAAGACGAGTTGCGAATGAACTCAGGGAAATGGTCCCGATCGAAGGGCCAGACACTCACATAACATTCTCTGAGAGCGAAACCTTCAAACTCGACAAACCGCATGATGACGCTTTAGTGATCCAACTCGACGTAGCCGGATTCGAACTCTCCAGAGTCATGATTGACACCGGGAGCTCGGTAGATCTCTTGTTCTACGACGCCTTCAGAAAGATGGGCTTCAAAGATTCGATGTTGACCGGAGGTTCCCATTAACCGGGTTCGACGGCGAAACCACCTACTCGATAGGAACTATAAAACTCCTATCCATCGCCGGGGGGCAACAGGAAATCCTGGAGTTTGTAGTAGTAAACAAACCGGCCCCGTACAACGCGATATTGGGTAGACCATGGATCTATACCATGAAGGCAGTGCCTTCTACCTATCACCAGTGTGTGAAATTCCCGACCCCTTCGGGGATCAAGACGATTTACGGGAACCAAAAGGCCGCAAGATCGTGCTACCTAACTTTCTTCAAACAGCTAGAGACCTTAAACGTATAGCAATTACATAAAGAGGAAGAGCTCGCCTCCCGGACCACGAAACGTAACAACGATCCAACAGTCCGAGGCCCGCGAAAAGATTTAGTCGTCTCAGTCTGTATTGACGACAAAGACCCGGAAAGGTGTGTAAACATCGGATCGGAGCTACTGAACACCACCAGGGAAGAACTCATTAAATTCCTCAAAGAGAACGTGGATACATTCGCATGGTCCACAAAAGACATGAAAGGGATCGATATCGAGGTCACCTCACACGAGTTGAACGTCGATCCGACTTTAAAACCCGTAAAACAAAAACGCCGCAAGCTCGGTCCAGACCGAGCCAAAGCCGTTAACGACGAAGTCGACAGACTACTAAAGGTCGGGTCAATCAGGGAGGTGAAATACCCCGACTGGTTAGCCAACCTGGTCGTCGTCAAAAAGAAAAACGGGAAGTGGAGAGTCTACATAGACTTCACAGACCTGAATAAAGCATGCCCAAAAGATAGCTTTCCACTACCGCATATAGACCGTCTGGTGGAAGCCACCGCCGGACACGAACTACTATCCTTTATGGACGCGTTCTCTGGATACAACCAAATCCTCCTGAACCCAAAGGATCAAGAAAAAACGGCCCTCATAACCGATCGTGGAACCTACTGCTACAAGGTGATGCCTTTCGGGCTAAAGAACGCCGGAGCTACCTACCAAAGACTGGTGAACAAAATGTTCGCCAATCAGCTCGGAAAGTCAATGGAAGTCTACATTGACGACATGCTAGTAAAGTCCTCCATAGAGAGCGACCATATAGCACAGCTCCGGGAATGTTTCAAAATCCTAAACCAATACGGGATGAAACTCAACCCAGCTAAATGCTCCTTCGGAGTACCATCGGGTGAATTCCTCGGGTATCTAGTAACGGAACAAGGGATCGAAGCAAATCCAAAGCAAATAGCGACCTTCCTAGAAATGCCCTCCCCGAAAAACACGAGGGAAGTACAGAGGCTAACAGGACGGATAGCAGCCCTGAACCGTTTCATCTCTCGGTCTACCGACAAATGCCTACCATTTTACAATCTCCTCAAAGGAAACCGAAAGTTCCAATGGAACGAGGAGTGCGAAAACGCCCTAAACGAGCTCAAGAGGTACCTCAGCGAACCTCCAATACTAGCCAAACCTGTGGAGGGCAAGCCTTTGTATCTCTACATCGCGACTTCGCCCGCCGCCGTCAGCGCAGTCCTGGTTCGCGAGGAACAAAACGAGCAAAAGCCAATATACTACGTGAGCAAAACACTCATAGACGCAGAGACGAGGTACCCAGAAATGGAGAAGCTCGCGCTCGCAGTAGTAATGGCGGCAAGAAAGCTTAGGCCGTACTTCCAGTCACACGCCATAGTAGTGATGACGTCACAGCCCATACAAACTATACTCCATAGTCCGAGCCAATCCGGCAGACTAGCCAAATGGGCAATCGAATTAAGCGAGTACGATATCGAGTACCGGACCAGAACGAGCGCTAAAGCCCAGGTCCTAGCAGACTTCATTATCGAGCTCCCGCCCACGGCTCCGAAGCAGGAAAATCAAGACGATCATTAGACTCTCCATGTAGACGGAGCCTCATCGAAACACGGCTCCGGGGTAGGAATCAAACTCGTAACCCCCACAGGAGAGATAATCGAGCAATCATTCAGACTTGGCTTCAGCGCATCCAACAATGAGGCCAAGTACGAAGCCCTCATAGCCGGACTCCGACTCGCAATCGGAGTTGGAGCACAAGAAGTACGCGCCTTTAGCGATTCGCAGTTGGTTACGAGCCAGTATCACGGCGAGTACGAAACTAAGGATGAGCGCATGGAAGCGTACGTCAAGGTAGCTCACGAGTTAGCAGATCAGTTAAAAGATTTCACACTCGAGAGAATACCTCGGGGGGAAAACTCCTCCGCCGACGTCCTGGCAGCATTAGCCTCGACGTCCGACCCTAAGGTCAAAAGAAAAATACCCGTAGAAGGGATAGAAAAACCTAGCATCGACGTGGCACTCAAGGCGCATACCGCAGATCAGTCCACAACGGTCCAGACAAAAAACTCAACGGAAACCCCGGAACCCGAAGCTCGGGCAGAAACGGCCTCAGGATGCCACGAAGTCTATGACATCGGTCTCCGTAGCGGCCGGCAAATTCCCGAATCCCCCATCGAGGAGGAAGAATCCGAGCCTGAAACCGAGGAACCGGACGCAGAATTCTTGAACAGGCCGGATTGGAGGGAACCAATCCTAAGCTACATCCGACACGGCCAAGTCCCCGACGACAAGTGGCAGGCTAGAAAGCTTAAAGCCCGAAGCGCCTGATATTGCATAATCAACGATTGCCTATTCAAACGTAGCACCGCAGAACCTTACTTGCGATGTGTGCACGCCGCAAAAGCCCTCGCCGTAATGGGCAACACCCATGAAGGCACCTGCGGTAACCACTCCGGAGGGCGAGCCCTAGCCATCCGCATCAAAAGACAAGGATTCTTCTGGCCGACTATGATCGCAGATTGCGAGAACTACACCAGGCTGTGTGATAAATGCCAAAGGCACGCACCGATTATTCACCAGCCTGCGGAGAAACTGTCCTCGATATCTGCACCATACCCCTTCATGAGGTGGTCAATGGACATAGTAGGGCCTCTCGTCCCTTCAGGACCAAAACAGCTGAAATACCTCCTGGTCTTAACAGACTATTTCACCAAGTGGATAGAGGCTAAAGCCTACCAGCAAACTACAGAAATCGAAGTACAACACTTCATCTGGGAGCACATAGTCTGCCGACACGGACTCCCATACGAAATAGTAACGGATAACGGTTCACAGTTTATCTCCAGAACTTTCAGAAATTTCTGCAAAACTTTGAAGATACGCCTGACCACGTCGACTCCAAGGTATCCCCAAGGAAATGGTCAGGCAGAAGCTGCGAACAAGACTTTACTATATAGCCTCAAGAAGAGACTCGACTCGAAAAAGTCCGCTTGGTCTGAAGAGTTACCAGGAGTCCTGTGGGCCTCCCGCACTACACCTCACAGCGCGACTGGTGAGACTCCGTTCTCATTAGCATACGGGATGGAAGCGGTAGTCCCTGCAGAAATATCAGTTCCGACTGTCAGAAGGGCACTGAGCCCGAGACACGAGGGGCTAAACGAACAAATGCTCCGAGATCGTCTAGACATGATCGAGGAACAACGTGACCGAGCGCTAATACGAATGCAAAACTATCAGCAAGCAACTTCCCGATACTACAACTCCAGAGTCCGACCTCGGAAGTTTATCGTGGGAGACTTAGTGTTGCGCAAAGTCTACGAAAACACAAGAGAGCCAGGCGCCGGGAAACTCGGGACAAACTTGGAAGGACCCTACAAAGTCACCGAGATAGTCCGCGACGGCGTCTACAAGCTCACGAAAATCAAAAACGGAGTGCCTGTGAAGAGGCCATGGAATGCCATGAACCTCAAGCTATACAACTCATAAGTACTCACAAAAATTGAACTACGTTAGGCTTGATCCCTTGGCGGGGTACGTAGGCAGCTCGAACTTCGAGTGCAACCACTGTTGGGAATGTCCTGAAATCTATTTGTACTTACTCTGAGAGAAAGTCGTGTTGTCGAGATGAGACAATCATATGACACTAGGTACTCGTAATGCTTTGCTAGAAGCCACTTATGATCAATGAGTTTAGAACTCATTGCTAGTGTTATATGATCCTACAGGGTCACACACCTAAGCAAACTGGACATTGAATGTGAGGTTGATCATTAATGTAATGATCGGATGAATGCATATTTGATATGCATTCGATGTCATCTTTTCTGGGCAGTGTCGATCGACGCACTATGTGTATCGGTCGACACGGATCGACTGTGTCGATCGACTGTGTCGATCGACACAAAGAGTGTGTCGGTCGACACAAAACTCGCGGATTAGCAGATTAAATCGGTTTAATCATTAGTTAATCCCGTTGCGGTTTAAGTCGACATATATAAGATATATGGTCGACCTAAACTCAATTCCAACCTAATTGATAGCCACCAGAAACAGAAAAGAAACCTCTCTGGAGATCAGATCTCTGATAGGCACTAGCATCCCTGCTGTCCAGTTCTGTGTGCGTGTGGATACCAGTAGAGGCGCAGCACTTGAGGCGCTCTAGATCTCGATTACTTGCTAAGACTTCCGCTGCTAATCACCAGGTAATCTTCAGATCTGATAGATTCAATTACATGAACCCCTAGATCCTAGGCTCGGAATTCATACTAGGATTGCCTAATTGGATTAAGAATCTGCTAGAAATTCCTTCAGTGGTATCAGAGCTTTAGGGTTCCATTGAATCTGTAGCATGTTGATTAGATTAGTTGAATCTGAATCTCTGTATAGTTGATACAAGCATGCTGAAATTCGTTTTTATGAAAATCTAGTTTTTAGGTTTTTTGATTGAAAAACGATTAGGGCTTATCGCACTGTGTCGATCGACACCAAACGGGTATCGGTCGACACAGAAGGATAACCCGAATAGAACTTATTCACCTGGTGTCGATCGACACAAGAGTTGTGTCGGTCGACACAGACCTCGCTAGAATGATGAATCGGTTCAATTGGATTGGACCGGTTATCGAGCTTGGTTAATGATGGTTTAACTGCGATTGGTTTGATTAGGTTGGTGTCGACCGATGCTAGTGTAGCATCGATCGACACTGACCGGTATTCAAAACCGGATCAATTGGATTGATCGGTTATCGCGGATTGCTTTTGGTTACTCTGTATCGATCGACACTATAGTAGTGTCGGTCGACATCAGATTCGATGATTGGGTTTTGGAACCTGCAATCACAGAACCAAAGCATGATAAATCAATTAATTATAAGAATTAAAACATAATAAAACTGAACGTTTTAAAGGTTCCGTTCCTCAACCAAAATATCAAGTGATACTTGATGTCCTTCCAATCTTGTCAACTGTCAAGACTCATTTAGTTGTGTGATAGACTTGCGGTGCAAGATGTCCACGATTTCATGAGTAAGACAGGAAGTAATCGTGTTGGTAGGCTTGCAGAGCAAGGCGTCAACAATTACATGACTGAAGAGATTGGTTTACTTGACTGGGCCATCAAAATCGTTTTGGGCTCAGAGACATCAGGTGGATTGGACATAAGATGTCGATCCACAACCAAGAGTTATATTGGATATAACTAGCAAGGTCGTTGCTTACCTAGATAGCTAAAGTTGGGTGATAGCCAGTGGCTCACCCAAGTTTAGTGAAGTATGGGTCTTGGATCATTATATTCATCTGAGGAAACATTGTTTGAATATAATGCGAGTTTTCTTAATTGTTAAGACTTCTCATTTCTTGAACATCATAACTAAACCTCCCTTGTTTTTCAGCTATGTCTAGCACAAACCATCGTAACAATTTCTCCCTACGATCCGTCCTTGAGAAGGACAAGTTAAATGGATCCAACTTTCTTGAATGGTATCGGAACCTGAGAATTGTTCTCAAACAAGAGAAAAAGGACTATGTCCTTGAGAAAGTTCTCCCCAAGAAGTACCGAGCCAATGCCTGGCAGTCAGATAAGGATGCTTGGGATAAGCATTCTAATGATGCGGTGGATGTGAGTTGTCTCATGTTGGCTACCATGAACTCGGAATTGCAGAAGCAATATGAGTACGTGGAGTCGCCAAAAGAGATGATCACTGGCCTGAAAAGTATGTTTCAGGAGCAGGCACGAACTCAGAGATACCAGACGGTTAGGTCTCTGATTGAGTGCAAGCTACCAATGGGCAAACCAGTCAGTCCTCATGTCATTAAGATGATGGGTTATATTGATAACCTGGGGAAACTGGATTGTCCCATTAGCCAAGAGTTGGCTACTGACATCATTCTACAGTCACTGCCGTCAAGCTATGATCAATTTGTTATGAACTATAACATGAACAACTTGACGAAGACGTTGCCTGAATTGCATGGGATGCTTAAGACTGCTGAACCTAACATCAAGAAGAACACCCCGGATGTCCTTATGGTACAAAAGGGTAAAAAGTTTAAGAAACTTGGTAAGAACAAAGGTGATGGAAAGACGAGCTCGATTGTGAATCTAAGCGAGTCTCCCCAAGCTCCTAAGGTTATAACCAGTCCTTCTGAAGATGTTAAGTGCCGTTATTGTAATGGTTATGGGCATTTGAAAAGAAACTGCAATAAATTCTTGGAAGATTATGAGAAGCTGAAGAAGACGTACGAGACTTCTTCTTCAGGTATTATGTTATGGAAGTAAATGTTACTTCTTACAGTCCTACTTATTGGGTATTTGATACCAGCTGTGGTACTCATATTTTGTGAAAATGTGCAGGGCCTGAGCAAAAGTAGGATTATGGAGAAAGGACAAGTGGATCTACGCGTGGAAATGAAGCAAGAGTTGCTGCATTAACCGTAGGAGTATTTCATTTGTTTTTCCTTTTATGGCATGTTTTGAACTTAAAACTACTACTATGTATCTGCTATGAGCAGAAAGATTATTTCTAATCCTTGTTTGGATATGAAAGGATATCAGTTTTCAAATTAAGAATAAGTGTTATTCAAATGATTACAGTGATATATTTTATAGTAGCAATCCATTAGAGAATGGACTTTATGTTCTAAACCAGAATGTGCATAAATATAACATTAATACCAAGAGATTCAAGTCAAATGATACGAATCAAACTTCTCTCTAGCATTGTCGTTTTGGGCCACATAAATAAGAAACAGATTCAGAAGCTCCATAGTGATGGACTTTTGGGCTCATCTGATTGTGAATCATAATGAGTAAAGTGAATCTGGTTTATTGGGTAAAACGACAGAGGCCGCTTTCGAAATGGTAGTGTCGATCGACACAAACGGTGTGTCGGTCGACACAAGTTGCGAACGGATAAAATGAAAGGGCCAAAGGCTTATTGGGATTTATACATACGGATGAATATAGGCCGATGAGCATTAGTGCTAGAGGAAAAGTTCAGTACTTCATTACCTTTACTGATATTTTCAGTAGTTTTGGTTATGTCTTATTTATAAGACATAAGTCAGAATCTTTGAAAGGTTCAAAGAGTTCCAAAATGAAGTACAGAATCAATTTGGCACAAGTATTAAACCTCTACGATGAGATCATGGAGGTGAATACTTAGGTCAAGAATTTAGTGATCATCTGAGAGATTGTGAAAGTGTTTCACAATTCACTCCTCCTGAATCGGACGCTATTAGATATGGTTCGATCAATGATGAGTCACTTAGATCTTCCAATATCCTTCTAAGAATACACTCTAAAATTGTCTGAGTTTACATTAAATAGTGTTACATTAAAATCAGTTACATAGATACCACATGAGATGTGGAATGTAAATGTTTCTGATTTATCCATCATGGAGATTTGGAGTTGTGAGGCTTATGTAAAACGTTTAATCTCTGATAAGCTCACATCCAAATCTGATAACTGCTACTTCATTGGTTGTCCTAACAAAACCCAAGGCATGTTACTTTTACAACCAGTTCGAGAACAAATGGTTTGTTGCTCGGAACTATGTTTTCTTGAGAAAGACTTTCTTTCCAAGAAGAACAGTGGGAGTAAAGTACAACTCGAAGAAATTCGAGAATCACAGGAGACTGTTCAACCCGATGAGGAAGAGCAGCAGTTGGATCTACAAAGAGTTGTAGAACCTGCAACTGTGGTGCCTGAGGTTTGCAAGGATCTGATGAATGAATATTAGATATACATTCAAAAGCGAGCTTTAAAGATGTGTCGATCGACGCAAAAGTTGCATCGATCGACACAGGTCGCGAACCAAAATATTTTGGTTTATGAATTAATTAACTACGATTTAAATCTTGGTTAATTAGATCGTGGTAAAAGTCTACATATGAGATATGTGCGTGACTTTTAACACAAGACTGAAGCTCGTAGATCCAATAGGATCCGTCACGAACCCGAGAAATAGGGATTTCTCGTAACCAATTGCCGTGATCTACTGATCATTGAAAGTGACGGGCCTGCGAAATTTGAAGAAGCAATGATGGGCCTTGACTCTGAAAGTGGCTGAAGGCCGCTGGATCCGAAAATGGTTATATTCAGATGTCCAAAGCTGGATTGGTGGAAAAGGTTTCAAGTAAATTCATGGTATTAACTGTGAAGAAACCTAATCCCAGACACCATGCTTATGTCCATTCGGATTCTCCTAGCAACCGCCACTCATAATGGTTATGAGATCTGACAGATGGATGTGAAAACAGTTTTCCTTAATGGAATTCTGAAAAGGGATGTGTACATGACACAACCTGAAGTTTTCATTGATCCTAATGAAGCTAGGAAGATATGCAAGCTTCATCGATCCATTTATGGATTAAAGCAAGCATCTCGGAGTTGGAATCTTCATTTTGATGAAGAAGTCAAAAGGTTTGATTTCGTCATGAATGAAGTGGAAACATGTGTTTACAAGAAGACTAGTGGGAGCGCAGTTGCATTTCTAGTATTGCATGCTGATAACATACTACTTCTCGGAAATGAAGTTCCATTGTATAAGTCTGTTAAGACTTGATTCGAAAGTTGTTTTTCGATGAGAAATATGGGAGAAACCATATACATTCTTGGAATAAGAATCTATGGAGATAGATTAGACAAGCCAATTGGATTGTGTCAAGATACTTATGTGATAAGTTCTTACACAGATCCAGTATGCATGATTCCAAGAAGGACTTTGTGCAAATGACTCTTGGTATTACTCTTAGCAAGACGCAGTGTCCTTCGACACACGCTGAGCTAGGGCGAATGAGGGTCAGGCTACTGCTAAATGCATTAGATGTCTTAAGATGTGATCTTAATTTTAGTGGGAGTCAATGTTATTAATTTTAGTTATGATATGATGTTCGTATAAACATAATATGATTATGTTATTGAAATCTGACATCTGTATTATTTAATAATGGTTATTAAATAATGGTCCCAAAGTAATTTATGACATTTTATAGGTCATCAAGTATGTGACTTGATCATGAAACCCTATAAATAATAAATGACATAAATTATGTTTGTCCCTGGTCAAGGTTGTTAAAGTGGGACATTAACAACCGCGTGAGACTAGTATGTGAGGTGACTGATGACTAAGTTTCATGGAGTCATTAATAAGAGTATTAAAGTCAATCACATAGGTATGTGTTAGAGAACACATGATCGGACATGACCCACTGATGAGAACTCTACGGGATAGTTATATAAGTGTCATGAGAGTTTTCATTACGACTATAGAGTATAGTCCTTAGACCTGAGTTCATCATGATTTCTTACATGTGAATTGGTCCGCTTTGACCTTGTCAAACGTCAGCCGTAACTGGTGATCATAAAGACATTGATTGGGCGTATCATGAAGCGTGTGAAGGAACAGGGATGGAACAAGATGGGAATTGTCCCTCCTATACAACAGGAGATAAATATCTCAGGGCCCATCGAAGATTTGATACTGAGAAATGTGTGGCCACACTCAAACGAGGTGATTGTCAGTCGTTTGTCTTGTCAGTATAAATCGGAATTCGATGAACATGATTTTGGCTTAATAAGGATGACACGGATCTTGCCTTATGCCGGATCGAGATATAGTGACGAAGGGATTATAGGAATAAATGATTCCAGTACAAGTGGGAGATTGTTGGGAATGTCCTGAAATCTATTTGTACTTACTATGAGAGAAAGTCGTGTTGTCGAGATGAGACAATCATATGACACTAGGTACTCGTAATGCTTTGCTAGAAGCCACTTATGATCAATGAGTTTAGAACTCATTGCTAGTGTTATATGATCCTACAGCACACACCTAAGCAAACTGGACATTGAATGTGAGGTTGATCATTAATGTAATGATCGGATGAATGCATATTTGATATGCATTCGATGTCATCTTTTCTGGGCAGTGTCGATCGACGCACTATGTGTATCGGTCGACACGGATCGACTGTGTCGATCGACACAAAGAGTGTGTCGGTCGACACAAAACTCGCGGATTAGCAGATTAAATCGGTTTAATCATTAGTTAATCCCGTTGCGGTTTAAGTCGACATATATAAGATATATGGTCGACCTAAACTCAATTCCAACCTAATTGATAGCCACCAGAAACAGAAAAGAAACCTCTCTGGAGATCAGATCTCTGATAGGCACTAGCATCCCTGCTGTCCAGTTCTGTGTGCGTGTGGATACCAGTAGAGGCGCAGCACTTGAGGCGCTCTAGATCTCGATTACTTGCTAAGACTTCCGCTGCTAATCACCAGGTAATCTTCAGATCTGATAGATTCAATTACATGAACCCCTAGATCCTAGGCTCGGAATTCATACTAGGATTGCCTAATTGGATTAGGAATCTGCTAGAAATTCCTTCAACCACTTCACCCAAAAACACACAGAAATTCTCGCATTCTACCCTTTCGTTTATTTTTGGGGGGAGTACAGGGTTATCACCCAATACATCAATGTAAACTCTGGAACATACATTAATGAAATTCTTTTCGTTACACATGTTATTACGAACTCACCAAGTCTTAAAACCTTGGCAATTACAAGCATGAAAGATCACTAAGTAAATAAAGTCTAAACTCTACGCAAGTTTTACTTAGTACAAATTCAACGCTACGCGTCGCTCTGAGTCCACACCAAACCTCTTCACAGCAGACGCGGGCTGCAAACACAAATCGCAAAAATGCTAAGTCTTAAAACCTTAAGTGTTTCGCGAACCGCAAACTCCAAGGGATTCTTCCAGAGTAATCCTCCAAAGCCCAGAACCCGCAAACAAACTTGGAAATAAACCCTAAACGACTTTGCACGGGTCAAACAGGTATCCGAACCACGGCGAACCAAAAAGGGCTCAAAGTCGCGAAACGAACTCCAAAACACAAGGAACGTCTGGCCAGACTAAGTACAAAAATTAAGAGTTCTACTCAGCGACTCGAATGTTCAACTTGCAAACTTACTACGCATAACCGAACCTCAATATTTTGCTAAACTAAAGAATCCAAACTCAAACAAAAACATGGACATAAAAGCGTGCATTAAAAAGGCTCACCCGAGCCAAACAGAGTTATGGATAAAAGCCCTCCCGGGCAACACCGAAAGCAAAATTAAAAAGAGTTCGACTTTAGCCCAAAAGGGGGCTTTAGGGGATTCCAAAAACAGAAATTAAAATTTTCAAAGGAGCAGACATCAGCCTTGCTCCTCACCACCAGCCTTCTCACCTTCGCCGCCTTGCTTCTCCTGGACTCCGATCTCCGCCGCCTGATTCGCTCCGGTACTCGCAGTTCCCGCCATCATCTCGGCATTCGACCCAAACTCATTAAACCCCGCGGATCCACGCGCATCACCGAGTCTTCAGAGATCTGAGGAATGGCACGCAACTCAGCGCTCAGAGAGAAGTCAGAGACCTGTGCAGCTGCGAACTCCTTCACGAAAGTCTCCCTCTGCTCCAGCAGCTTGGTAAGCTCCTCCTCGATGGTAGTTACCCCACTCTGCAGGAGATTGATCAATTCGATATTGGCCTCCACTTCCTGAACCTTCATCTCGCAGTCCGTCTCTTTCTTCTTCCTCTCGAACTTGTCCTTGTGAGCTTCAAACATGTCATAATAAAGACCGTCCCTGATCCTCATACCGTCATGCCTAGCCGAGCGAATTGCACCCTCCGCCTTCTCAAAGAGTTCCTTAACCTTCTGCTCCAGAGCAACCGTCCTTTCCACGGCAATCGAGCGCTCGGACTTAACAACGTTAAGCTGAGCCTCGAGAAGCCTCACCTCCTCCTAACAATTCTTGAGGCTCGCGGTCAACTGGTGCACAACACTCTGGGCTTGCTCGAGCTCCTCCCGACAAGGAACACACCTGAGGTGCTGCTCGTAGAAGGCCACAAGCTGATTGTCCGCCTCCAAAGACTGAAACAGAAAAGGGCATTAAAAACCAGAAAAGGAAAGAAGAAGCGAAGACTCGAAGCTACCTTTCCCTTGGCAGTCATTGCCTTGATGTACAGCTCCCGGCCTATCAGGTTTTTCACCGAGGGGAGCGAGCATCCAGCAGCTTTGCAATGACGGAGCAGATGAGCAAGTCCCTCAGGGTCATCTGTGATCGGGAAATCCTTCGTGTGGTCAAACTTCCAGTGAAACGGTTTGGACCCAGGAGCATGCGACGAGCCCGACCCAACAGCTGTCTCCTTTTCATATCGAGGCTTCTTGTTCAAATGTTGCACCGAGGAATCACTTCCGGTGGCCCTGGAACTCAGGTTAATCACTTGGTCGGGGCGTACAGCTTCCGCCCCCTTCCCAGACTCCGCGTCCCGACGCGGAGGCGGAGGCGGAGCGCCTCCAGACCTCCCATCGTTAATTGCGCTAATTAGAGCATCGTTTAACTGGCCAGCACGGATGGGCGCATATCCGCCAGACGTTGCCTTTTCGGAAGGCCTCTTGGACGATTCTCGAACAGTGGGACGTCTCCTCATCTTCTTCTTTTTCTGGGTTGTGCTCGACGAAGCAGCGTCGGAAAGCGAGTGTTCTCGGGAAGCTACGAAACGAAACGGTCAAAAATTAGCACCCGGGGCGCGTAAACAAAATATTAGTGTAAAAAGAATTTTTTCGCAAAAATGCATACACTCACCAAGAAGAATCGGGGCAGGACGAACCTCCAGCGGCATAATCACCTCCGGGAGCTCGAGTGCACGCCTAACTCTGTCAACAGTGAACGACGACCAGAGTACGTCTCTGGAGCTTAGAGTAGCCGCTAGCCTTCTAATCGCAGGGGTTATTCCGTACCTCTCCGGGATCTCTGAAAACAAACAAAAAGTTCAGATACTCCCAAACAAAACCGACATGCAAAAACTAGCTAAAAACGCTATCCCTAACCAATAGACTCCGACCACGAGGTCGCGACTCTAGAGGGGTCATAATCCCCGATCGAATGGTGGTCGAGTTTGAAACAAAAGGGACGCTCTCTCCAACGATCCTCCCGGTTCGGCACAACCACCAGGATCGCCAAACTCCGCCGAGGAGAAAGATAGAAAAGCCCCGTCGCCGAGTTATGTTTGATCGAACACAAATCTTGAAGAACAGACAGGTCGAACGGAATCCCCTCTTCTCGAGACCTAACCAACAGGCCGATGAGGTAGCGGACGAAATTTGGTGTTAGCTGCGGAAGCGCTATCCCGAGCTCGCCTATCACGTCCAACACGAACCGAGGAATCGGAAAGACCAGGTTACACTTCTCGAAATAAGCCCTGTAGGCACAACAATAGCCCGGTCTAACCGACTCCAGCGTCTCTCCGGGATCGAGAAGTCTCAACTCCACCGATCTTGGCACACCGTGCGACGAATACAAACTCTCGATGTCCTCCGCTTTCGTAGTCGGAATGGGATGCTCGAACTCCTCCTCTTCGGCTACCTGTTTCTCTTTTTTAACCCTAACCAAGCTCGATTTCGACATCACTTAAAGAAAATCGAAAGAAAACAGTTCTTTTTCGCAAACAGGTAAAAGGAAACTACAGAAGAGAGAGAGAGAAATAGAAGCGTAAAAGTAAAGAGAGAGGAGTAATCGTTATAAAAGAGAAGTGGAGAAGTTACCTTGCGAACGGCGGTTGTGTATTGGAGAGTGGGTTCACGAGGAGGTGGATTATAAAGACGTCATAATTACGCCACCTCAGGACTCCGTAAATCTTTCCAAATCTCGTATATCGCAACCGTCAAATCACGCGAGCATCTTCCCACGCGCCACAGACGCGCATAGCTAACGTCACGCGCTCATCTCGTCCATTCATCTTGGCAGGATTTCTTTTTGCGCGCCATCCGACGGTGCATGCGTGAAGTCGAATCGTCCAGAATCTTCGACGCGATCTGATATATCATGGTTTTTACTAGTTTTAGGCCATGATATAAGTGTGTTTTAGTGTCTTTTGTGTCCTTTTAGAGTCTTTTACAGGTATAATCAGGTTTGGAGCTGAATTGGAGATAATGGAGCATTTTGGAGATTTTTGGAGTGATTGGCCGAGAGATAGAGTTCACTGTCCGAAACAGAGGAATGCGTCGATCGTTGCACACCTGCAACGGTCGTTGCACCAGCGAGATGGGCTGAAACTCGACGGTTTATGAAGAGTCAAGATATTGCACTTTGATCCAGAAGTTCCTGATATTTACAAAGAAGCCCCTGGCCGAGATTAGACCTATATTATTGAGTTTTTAGATACGTTTTACATTACGCTTTGATAATTAAGAGCAGAGGATTTCTAGAGCTTTTGGGGCTGATCTGAACCTTTACTTCATCTGTATTTGGAGAAGATTTCGAACCCCTTTTACTCTTATTCTTTTATGCAATTTATTCATCATATGATTATGTTTTCATTATCTATGTCTGAGTAGATTCCTAGTTAGGTTTAGGGTTTCTCACATAGGATTTCATGGCTTGCTAGACTTGTTTAAATTCAGTTAAGGATTCATAACTATATCTGTTCTTCAATCTAATTGTGCTTAAAGCTAGTTCTAACCTGATCAATTAGAATCTAGATCTTAGGTTGCTAAATACGTCACGGAAGTGGGGTTTAGGAATCTGAACTAATTAGGTTGAGCAATTAAACTACTCGCAAACGAAAGTTTGGTTTAGGATAATTGTGAACACATCAAACCTGGAATTAATGCTAGTTTAATCTGTTAGTTCTCGCAAACGAAAGTTTGGTTTGCTGCACTTAGACTTAGAGAATTATCGCAAAGGAATTTGGTTAGTTCTACATCTGTGTTTTGAGTTCTAGAACTGTGCTTAATTAGATCCTTACTGAATGAACTGTATGCTTGTCTGATTTCCTGAGAACGCCCTAAACTTAGCGCTTTTAATTACTTGCTTTCACAACCGTTAATCTCTGCTACTGATTTACTTTCTCGCACTGCTTTCAATTCAATCACATTGTTTTCCTACTAGTATTGATCCTTTTCGTTCTATTGAATACCAGAGTCCCTGTGGATTCGATAACCCTATATACTACCACTACTGAACTGTGCACTTGCAGTTAGAGAATAGGGATTAAAACTTACAACCTATCAAGTTTTTGGCGCCGTTGCCGGGGACTCTTAGAGTCTTCGATAGGACCGAACTTAGGGTTTTACTAGGATTTTTCGTTTTCTTTTCGTTTTTGCTTTTGTTTTTTTTAGTTTCTGATTTTCTCTGATTTCTCTCTGTCGCAGGTACCAATATCGCACTGCGTCGATCGTTGCATTCTTATCATCGATCGTCACTAGGCGATTCAGAGATCGAAACGATCGTTGCACTGATAGCATCGATCGTTGCCCGACGATTACAAACGGTTTATGCAGACGCAGAAAACTAGAAGTAATCCGAACTTGGACTTAGTTAATCTCGATCTTGAAGAACTTGGACGTCTAGAAAGAACTATCAGAAGAGAAAAGAGAGAAAGAATGGTACGAGAACGTCTGATCTTGATACCAGATGCTGAAGGTACCCTGAGGGACCAAGATAACAACCCGTACAATGCTGCTGGGCAAAGGGTTGATGCTGAAGGGAATGTCATCCCTGATCCTCCTGAGCAACAAAAACAGGAGCAGAACCAGGGTCAAGGACAAGCCCAAGGTAGACAGATGGTTGTCCATGGGAGGACTTTAGCTGACTACAACAGACCGGATGAGTTTCATAGAAACCGGCCAGCTTTAGTGCTTCCTGCTTTTGAGAGGAATGATTTTGAGATCAAAACCATCTACTACTCGCTGATGAGACAGAATGCGTTTCATGGTTACCCAACAGAGCAGCCTATGGAACACATTGATGGGTTTGAGGACGTAGTCACTGGCATGAAGTATGATGGAGTCTGCCCGGACTATCTGTTCCTCAAACTCTTTCCCTACAGTCTCGCTGGAGACGCTGCTGCATGGCTAAAGCAACTGCCACCTGGACAGTTTACTACTTGGGCAGACCTGAAGAGTGAGTTCCTACGTCATTTCTATGATGATGCGCGTTCAGATCAGTCCAGACAGGACATACTCACATTTTCCCAAGGAGCTGTGGAGCCTTTGAAAGCTGCCTGGATGAGATTTAAGAAGTACCAGCGTGACTGCCCACACCATGGATTCACTGAAGTGCAGTTACTTGGTATTTTCTTCAGAGGAATAGATCTGCCATATCAGTCTGCACTGGATAACTCCAGTAATGCGAACTTCAACACCAGGACTCCTACACAGGCTAAGCAGTTGATTGAGAACCTAGTTGGCAGCAACATATGCAAGACTATGGATGAGAGGAGGAAGAAATCTGGTGGAAGTGTAGAGAATACAGAGATGACTGAATTGAGATCTAGGATGGACACAATCTACAACCTCCTGACTAATAAGAAGGCTGTCCATTTTGCTCAAGATGTTGAGGTAATTCAGACTGAGGAGGACACTCAGGAAGAAGATGTGAATTACATTGGAGGATCTGGTTTCCAAGGTAACAGATTTGGTAATCAGCAGGGTAACAGATTCTTCAACCAAGGACAGAAGAGTGCCTTCACAGGCAATCAAAGTTCTTTTGGACAGACTAGTGGTTTTCAGAAGCCCTTTGGACAAGGTGCTCAGAGAACCTATGGATCTACATCTTATCAGACTCCTCCTGCACCTACAGCTCATGAGAGTAGGGTGGAAGCAATGTTTGAACAACTAATGGAGAGTCAGGCCAAGAGTACTGTGGAAAGCAACAAGAAGATAAATGCTGTCTATGAGAACCTCAATGGAAATTTTGAGACGCTGAACACTCACATGAAGCAGTTAGATACTCAGGTGAGTCAGATTTCCAGCTCTATGAAGGGAAAAGGAGTAGCAGACACTCATATTAAAGCCTGGTCTGTGTGCATTAATGATGGATCTCACCTAGGTGAAAAATTTGAGCTAAGTACAGCTGAATTGGTGAAGGAAGAAGAAATCTCGGATTTTTGTGAAAAAGTCTCGGGTGGAAACTGCAGCATTGCAACGATCGACACACACCTAGCATCGATCGTTGCAGGTCGTGAACAGACAGAACTGTCGGATGATAATGGCATAGATGCTGACTTGGAGCTTGATCGCCTATTCCCTGGAGTTTCTGAGATCTCTCAACAGGAGATTTATGCGCAGATTGTTAGACAACACTCCTCAGTATCTGAGGTGATTAAGCAGGAAATTGAAGAGCTTAAGAAGCTAGAGGAAATTGGTGAAGAATTGGAAGAAATTCCATCTTCTGATGATCCACCTTATCATCCATGTGTGCAGAGGTATTTGAACAAGATGCTGCCTCTAGATGAAGAGCTGAGAGACTGGGTGATTGTAGTTCCTCAACATATAAGTGATGTTCTGCTGACAAAGATCCCGAAGAAGCTGCCAGACCCTGGAGTCTTTGTGCTTGATTGTTCTATCTTTGAGGATAGTTTTAGACGCTCTCTTTGTGATCTAGGAGCTGCTGGAAGTATGATGCCTTATTCTGTGGCAGAGAAGCTGGGGATGCTGGATTTTTCTCCCACTAGGACCTCTCTTGTCCTAGTTGATCAGTCTATACGAGTTCCGGAAGGACTCTTAAAAGACATTCCAGTAAGAGTTGGAAACTACTTAGTTCCGACAGACTTCCTTGTGCTGAAATATGACTGCGATCCTGATGAAGCATTGCTGCTTGGAAGACCATTCTTGGCTACAGCAGGAGCTGTGATTGATGTTAGACAGAGTCTAATAGACCTCCACCTGGGATATGAGCCGCTGCGATATGAGATGGAGAAGCTGCGAAAGCCACTGATAGATGGGCAGACATTCACAATCATGGATGCAGATGATGAGCAGCCGGATAACACTGTGATTCTAGATCCTGGAGCACATTTTACTCCATCTTTTCTTGGACATGAGCATTCTGAAACAGCCTATTCTCCACCTTGGATGAGGAGACTTGAACAGAGACAGAAAAGGTCTCTGTCAGGTTCTCTTAGTGCCTGAAAATTCTTGTCCGTCCGGTCAAGCTATTGACCTTAAACAAGCGCTGGGTGGGAGGCAACCCACCATTAGGTACTGGTGTTTTTCTACTTAATTTTTGGTGTTTTTGTTAGGATTTTACGTTTGTTTTTGTTTCTGGTGAGTTTTTGATTGCAGGTCTCGGATGAATTCGCAGTGCGTCGATCGACGCACTTCTGTGTCGATCGTCACAACACGATCGGAATCGCATTGCAGCGATCGTTGCGCTTGATAGGCTCAGAGTTTTAATCCCTATACTAAACTGCAAGTGCACAGCAATATCAATGTAGTATATAGGGTATCGAAATCCACAAAGACTCCGGTATTCAATAGCTCAAGAACAGGAATTTAACTAGGAAGAAAGCAATGTAATTGAATTAAAAAGTAGTGCGAGAAAGTAAATCAGTAGCAGAGATTGTTGGTTGTGAAAGCAAGTTATTAAGAGCGCTAAGTCTAGGGCGTTCTCAGGAAATCAGACAAGCAGACGGTTCATTCAGCAAGGATCTAATTAAGCACAGTTCTAGAACTCAAAACACAGATATAGAATTAACCAAATTCCTTTGCGATAATTCTCTAAGTCTAAGTGCAGCAAACCAAACTTTCGTTTGCGAGAACTAACAGATTAAACTAGCATTAATCCCAAGTTTGATATGTTCACAATTATCCTAAACCAAACTTCCGTTTGCGCAAAGTTTAATTGCCCAATTTAATTAGTTCAGATTCCTAAACCCCACTTCCGTGACGTATTTAGCAACCTAAGATCTAGATTCTAATTGATCAGGTTAGAACTAGCTTTAAGCACAATTAAATTGAAGAACAGATATAGTTTGAATCCTTAACTGAATTTAAACAAGTCTAGCAGGTCATGAAATCCTATGTGAGAAACCCTAAACCTAACAAGGAATCTACTCAGACATGATTGATGAAAACATAATCATAGAAACAATAGATTGCATAAAAGATAAAAGATTAAAGGGGTTCGAAATCTTCTCCAAATACAGATGATGTAACAGGTTCAGATCAGCCCCAAAAGCTCTAAAAATCCTCTGCTCTTAATTATGAATGCGTAATGTAAAGCGTATAAAGCGTATCTAATTAAAACACTAAAAACTCTATTATATAGGTATAATCTCGGCCAGGGGCTTCTTTGTAAATATCAGGAACTTCTGGATCAAAGTGCAATATCTTGATTCTTCTAAACCGCCGAGTTTTGGCCCATCTCGCTGGTGCATCGACCGTTGCAGGTGTGCAACGATCGACACCTTTCTCTGTTTCGGACAGTGAACTCTATCTCTCGGCCAAACACTCCAAAAATCTCCAAAATGCTCCATTATCTCCAATTCAGCTCCAAACCTGATTATACCTGTAAAAGACTCTAAAAGAACACAAAAGACACTAAAAACACAACTATATCATGGCATAAAACCGGTAAAAACCATGATATATCAACTCCCCCACACTTAGCCTTTGCTTGCCCTCAAGCAAAACAGAGAACTAAAACATGGTGAAGAGGTTTGAAAACTCTTCAGAAACTCATTTCATCCTAGAAGCTACAATACTCAGATTCCCCTTAGTAAACCACTGAAAGAATCAATTACAGGATATCAAGACCAACATGTACTTCCCCCACACTTAGCAACTGTCCTAGGTAAACTCCACAATCACATTCAAGCATTCAAATTCTCCCTACTGACTTCTGCAAGTATTTAAGTGCGGTCTCACCTAAGGAGTATCGATCAAAGGGCACATGGATTCTTACCTTATCAGCTCTAGACCACCATACTATCTTTCTCTAGTCCCTTTCTTCTCTTTCCCTTCTTTAACAACTGATTTTTCCCCATTGGGTATCATTTTATTTTTTTTATCAGTGTTCTTCCCGTTATGGGGTGTATTTTGGAAACATTCCATGGATAGCACAGGAGATAACAGGGGTCTCTACCACTCCTGTGACCACTTCGGAGTTACTAACTCATCCTCAGTTTATTATATATTTTTTTTTTACTTTATAGAAGGGGAGAAGGGAACTAAATAGGATAGGTTGACAGGCTGTGTCAGAACTAACAAGGGAATCCGACACAAAGTATACCAAGCCCTTAGGTGAGAAATCTAAGTCAGTATTAGGGTGAAGTCAGTAAAAGGATCCTCTGATACCTGAAGTGATGTGGGTGTTCCCAGTAGATTGATCTGTGATGGGGTTTTCTAATAGTCATAGATAGATCCTGCAACTTCATCCCAATGGTTACTTAAGTTCCTGCAAGTCTTGTAAATCTTCTCAGAAAATCATAGTTTCTTACTTAAACAATTTTGACTCAATAAAACAAATTTTTTTTTTTTGAAAAACGGACTGACTCTTAAGAAAACAGAAAACAAAAGTCAGTAGCACCTCCCCCACACTTAAGACACATTGTCCCCAGTAGTGTCCAGCGAAGGATTGGTAAAAAAAAAATAAAAAAAATTGAAAAGATGAAATTATGTCTGTCGGGTTACCTCTGTCGCTCAGGCATCGACCGTTGCACTAAGTGCATCGACCGTTACTTGGCGATTTTCGTGTATGGTCGATCGTTGCTCAAGAGCGCAACGATCGCTGCAATGCGATTCCTTTCGTGTTGTGACGATCGACACAGAAGTGCGTCGATCGTTGCACTGCGATTTATCCGAGACCTGCAAACATAAACTCACCAGAAACAAAAACAAACGTAAAATCCTAACAAAAACACCAAAAATTAAGTAGAAAAACACCAGTACCTAATGGTGGGTTGCCTCCCACCCAGCGCTTGTTTAAGGTCAATAGCTTGACCGGACGGTTGGGAATTTTCAGGTAGAGGGAGCATGATCCAGGGGCAAAATCTGACCTCTGGGAATCTCGGCCTTAGCCCAATAGTGTTTTACCCTCTGCCCATTTACAGCAAACTCATTACCTTCCTTGCCTATTAAAATGACAGCTCCATATGGACGCACTTCTTTGATCGTGTAGGGTCCAGACCATCTTGATTTCAGCTTGCCTGGAAACAAATGCAAGCGAGAATTGTATAACAGTACCTGATCGTTAGGCTTAAACCGTCTGGAGACAATCTTTTTGTCATGATAAGCCTTAGTCCTTTCCTTGTACAACTTTGAGTTCTCATAGGCAAAATGTCTAATCTCATCCAACTCATTGAGCTGTATCAATCTCCTCTCTGCAGCTGGTTTGAGGTCAAAGTTCATCTGTTTTACAGCCCATGCTACCTTGTGCTCAAGTTCTACTGGCAGATGACATGCTTTCCCATACAGCAAATGGAATGGAGTAGTCCCCAATGGCGTTTTAAACGCAGTCCTGTAGGCCCATAAAGCATCATCAAGCTTAGCTGCCCAATCTTTCCTTGTCTTCCCAACTGTCTTCTCCAAGATCTCCTTGATTTGTCTGTTAGAAACCTCTACCTGTCCACTAGTCTGTGGGTGATAAGGAGTAGCAACTCGGTGATGCACTCCATGCTTCTTCAGGAGCTTCTCAAAAACCTTATTAATAAAGTGAGATCCTCCATCACTAATTACTATCCGAGGTACTCCAAATCTAGAGAATATGATGGATTTAAACAACTTAATGACTACTGAAGAGTCATTGGTTGGACTAGCTATTGCTTCTACCCACTTAGATACATAATCCACAGCAACTAATATGAATTTATTCCCATAAGATGAGGGAAAGGGACCCATAAAGTCTATGCCCCAGCAATCAAAAACCTCAACCTCAAGAATGAAATTCTGAGGCATCTCATGCTTCCTGCTGATTTTCCCTCTCCTCTGACAGGCATCACAATGAGAAATAAAGGAGTGAGCATCAGCGAACATTGTAGGCCACCAGAAACCTGCTTGCAAAACCTTAGACACAGTTTTGAAAGTAGCAAAATGTCCTGCATAATCTAATCCGTGGCAGTGGAATAGGATATCTGGAACCTCCGAATCAGCAACACATCTTCTATAAAGGCCATCCGAACAATGCTTATAGAGGTAAGGTTCATCCCAATAGTACCTCCTAAGTTCTCTGAAGAACCTCTTCTTTTCATACCCTTTCAGATTATCTGGTTCAGTCTCTGCAGCCAGATAATTGGCTATGTCTGCATACCATGGTCGATCATTTGTTGCGACAGCGTTAATCTCAAACTCATGCTTTCCAATCTGTATTGTAAAAGTTTCTGGGTCTGTATCCGCTCTGCAACGATCGTCACAGTCGGGTGTATCGATCGTCGCTGTCCCGATAGATGCATCGATCGACGCTGATGTCGCATCGATCGACGCAACACGATTAATCCGACAGTTTTGCAGGTTTCTGCCCAAATCTGTCTCATAGATTGTTCCAACCATATTGACGTTTTCTTCAGGCAAATAGTCATTAATCGGCGCGTCCTCCTCAACTAGCATCCTCGAAAGATGGTCAGCAACTCCATTCTCAACCCCTTTCTTATCTCTCACTTCAATATCAAATTCCTGAAGCAACAGGATCCATCTCAACAGTCTTGGCTTAGCATCCTTCTTTTGCATCAGATACTTCAGGGCTGAATGATCAGTGTGTACAATCACCTTGGAGCCAACAAGATAAGAGCGAAACTTCTCAAATGCAAAGACAACTGCCAGCAACTCCTTCTCCGTAGTGGCATAGTTTCTTTGTGCATCATCCATTGTCCTACTGGCATAATAGATATCATGAAGCTTTCTATCTTTCTTTTGTCCAAGGACAGCTCCTACAACATAATCACTTGCATCACACATTACTTCGAAAGGCAAATCCCAATCCGGTGGCTGAACTATGGGAGCACTCACTAATGCCTGCTTGATCTGTTCAAATGCAGTTTGACAATCTGCAGTGAACTCAAATTTGGTGTCTTTACACAGCAAAGCAGTTAGTGGCCTAGCAATTCTACTAAAATCCTTGATGAACCGTATATAGAAGCCAGCATGTCCAAGAAAGCTTCTAATAGACTTAACAGAACCAGGTGCCTGCAGGTTGGTCATCACCTCGATTTTGGCACGGTCCACCTCTATTCCTGCTTCGGACACTTTATGTCCAAGTACAATGCCATCTCTGACCATGAAATGACACTTCTCCCAGTTAAGAACTAAGTGCTTCTCTTCACATCTTTTCAGGACCTTACACAGATTATCTAAGCATTCATTATAGGAGGGTCCATATACTGAGAAATCATCCATGAATACCTCCATAAAGTCCTCAATCATATCTGTGAATATGGACATCATGCATCTCTGGAAAGTGGCTGGTGCGTTGCAGAGTCCAAAAGGCATCCTACGGTAGGCGAATGTCCCATATGGACAAGTGAAAGTGGTCTTCCCCTGATCCTCTGGATGGATGGGAATCTGAAAGAAACCTGAGTAGCCATCTAAGAAGCAGTAGTAAGGATGATTTGCTAACCTTTCGAGCATCTGATCAATAAAAGGCAAAGGAAAATGATCTTTCCTGGTGGCAGCATTAAGCTTCCTGTAATCTATGCACATCCTGTGTCCTGTCACAGTCCTAGTAGGTATCAACTCGTTCTTCTCATTCTTCACGACTGTAACACCGCCCTTCTTTGGCACTACATGGACTGGACTCACCCAATCACTGTCAGAGATAGGATATATAATTCCAGCGTCAAGGAGTTTCATAATCTCCTTTTTGACTACTTCCTGCAGATTAGGATTAAGTCTCCTCTGATGTTCGATTGATGTCTTGGACTCATCCTCAAGATGTATCCGGTGCATGCACAGCTCCGGTGAGATACCTGAAATATCATTAAGGGAATAGCCAAGAGCCTTGCGATGCTTGCGCAGCTTGCTTAGCAGTAAGGTGAGCTCTGCGTTGTTCAGGCTAGCATTAACAATCACTGGGTATGTTGAATTAGGTCCAAGAAAGGCGTACCTTAGCCTGGATGGAAGTTGTTTCAGATCTATTTTCGGAGCCTTTTCTTCTGCCCAGTCTCTGTCGTCTTGCAACGATCGTTGCTTAGATGGTGTCGATCGTTGCAGTCCCGCGTCAGACACTTCTACCTGCATTGCAACCTCGACAGAATCCATCAATCTTGTATAGCACATCGCAGGCTCGTCCTGTAGGTATTCCAACTCCAAGATAGAGCTCAGTAAAGCCCTTTCTAGTGGGTCCACAGCATGTGATTGGTGGAAGTACTCTGCAGCCAAATCACCCAATGTGTCCACATAGAAGGTTTGCCCGTCGATGGTTGGTCTCTTTACCAGTTTGTTCATGTCAAAACTCATCATCAGATCTCCCACATTTAGAACTATTTTGCCTCCCTGACAGTCAATCATCGCACCAGCTGTTGCTAAGAAGGATCTGCCTAGAATCAATGGGTCTTTTGGCTCCTGTCCATATTGTAGAACCACAAAATCAGTTGGGATCACACACTTGCCAACCGTTATAGACACATCCTCTATTACTCCTTCGGGAATCCTGACTGATCTATCTGCCAAAACCAGTGATATCCTAGTTGGTATAAAATCTGTCATCCCTAGTCTTTTAGCAACTGAAAGGGGCATCAAATTTACACTGGAGCCAAGATCACATAGGGACCTTTCGAACCTCTCCTTGTAGATAGCACAATCTAATACGAAGCTGCCTGGATCTTTTAATTTCTCTGGAATTCTGCCTTGAACCACTGCACTACATACTTCATTGAGCATCATTATACTTTCTTCATCAGACCATTTTCCAGAAATTGCATCCTTAAGGCATCTCTTCATCATGGGGGAAGTTTCAATGGAATCCAACAAAGGTACTTCAACCTTTACCTTTTTTATGAACTCCTTCCATTTTGCATACTGCCTATCATTCTTAGCTTTTCTGGGGTTCTTGGGATAAGGTATCTTAGGCTTGTATACCCTTTCAGCCGACTGTTTTGGTTTTTCAGCACTCGAACTTTCTGCAGTCACCTTGTGTCGATCGTTGCTCGTATCGCATCGATCGATGCTAGGCGACTTTGTTACGACCTCCGGTTCCTTGATTTCGCTTGGCAACGATCGTTGCTTAGTTGCATCGATCGACTAGCGGCGAATATCGCGTATCTCATCTTCCAACTCTTCAATTTCCACGAGTTCCTCAACGCTTAACTGCTTTTTCTGGCCAGATGACAGCTCCTTACCACTTCTCAATGTCACGGCATTGCATTGGTACTTAGGATTGGCATCAGTCCTTCCTGGGATATATCCCTCTTCCCTTTGAGCATGTACAGCAGTTCTTGCAACCTTATCATCAAGCTCTTTCATGTGTGTGTTCAAACTCTCAAACTTCCCATTCAGCTCCCTGTAGATTGTATCCATCTTCGCGTCAGCATCTGCTGCGTACTTAGTCTGACTCTCCATTAGCTGTCTTAGCATCATTTCTACTTTACTCTCAGACTCATTGGCTTTCTTAAAACCACCTTGCTGAACTCCATTTGAGAATCTGTTTCCCTGTTGATTTCTAAATCTACTACCTTGGAAACCAGAACCTCCCATGTAATTCACTTCTTCTTCCTGAGTGTTCTCCTCAGTCTGAATTACCTCTACATCTTGGGTAGAGTGGACAGCTTTCTTACTTGTTAGGAGATCGTACACTGTGTCTAGCCTCGATCTAATCTCAGTCATGTTAGAATCCTCTAAACTTCCACCGGATTTCTTCCTCTTTTCATCTATAGTCTTGCAACTGTAGCTGCTAATCAGGTTCCCAATCAACTGCTTAGCTTGTGTAGGAGTCCTGGTGTTGAAATTAGCATTACTGGAATTATCCAGCGCAGTCTGATAAGGGAGATCGATGCCTCTGAAGAAGATACCAATCAGCTGTACTTCTGTGAATCCATGGTGTGGACAGTCACGCTGATACTGCTTAAATCTCATCCAGGCAGTCTTCAAGGCCTCCACAGCTCCTTGGGAAAAAGTGAGTATGTCCTGTCTGGACTGATCTGAGTGCGCATCATCATAAAAGTGACATAGGAACTCACTCTTTGAGGCTGCCCAAGTAGTATACTGACCAGGTGCCAGTTGTCTCAGCCATGCACTAGCGTCTCCAGCAAGACTGTGCGGAAATAGCTTAAGGAACAGATAGTCCGGGCATACTCCTTCATACTTCATGCCAGTGACTATGTCCTCAAACTTGTCAATGTGATCCATAGGCTGCTCTGCTTGATGACCATGAAAAGCAATCTGCCTCATCAGCTGGTAGTAGATGGTTTTTACCTAAAAATCATTCCTCTCAAAAGCAGGAAGCACTAAAGCTGCTCGGTTTGCATGAAACTCATCAGGTCTGTTGTAGTCAGCTAGTGTCCTCTCATGAACCACCATCTCTCTACCTTGGGCCCGTTCCTGACCCTGGTTTTGGTTCTGCTCCTGTTGCTCAGGAGGGTCAGGGATCACTCGTCCATCAGCATCAATCCTCTGCCCAGCAGCATTGTAAGGATTGTTTTCCGGATCCCTCAGGACACCTTCAGCATCTCGTATCAAGATCAGACGTTCTCGTACCATTCTCTCTCTCTTTTCTCTCCTGATAGTCCTTTCTAGACGTCCAAGCTCCTCAAGATCGAGATTAACCAAGCTCGAGTTCGGATTACTTCTAGTTTTCTGCGTTGGCATAAACTGTCTGTAATCGTCCAGCAACGATCGATGCTATCAGTGCAACGATCGGTTCAATCTCAAATCGCCTAGTGTCGAACGATGCAAGGGTGCAACGATCGACGCAGTGCGAAATTGGTACCTGCGACAGAGAGAAAAACCGAGAAAGTCAGTAACTAAAAAAAACAAAAAATAAAAACGAAAATAAAACGAAAAATCCTAGTAAAACCCTAGGCTCGAAGCTATCGAAGACTCAAAGAGTCCCCGGCAACGGCGCCAAAAACTTGATAGGCTCAGAGTTTTAATCCCTAAACTAAACTGCAAGTGCACAACAATATCAATGTAGTATATAGGGTATCGAAATCCACAGAGACTCCGGTATTCAATAGCTCAAGAACAGGAATTTAACTAGGAAGAAAGCAATGTAATTGAATTAAAAAGTAGTGCGAGAAAGTAAATCAGTAGCAGAGATTGTTGGTTGTGAAAGCAAGTTATTAAGAGCGCTAAGTCTAGGGCGTTCTCAGGAAATCAGACAAGCAGACAGTTCATTCAGCAAGGATCTAATTAAGCACAGTTCTAGAACTCAAAACACAGATATAGAATTAACCAAATTCCTTTGCGATAATTCTCTAAGTCTAAGTGCAGCAAACCAAACTTTCGTTTGCGAGAACTAACAGATTAAACTAGCATTAATCCCAAGTTTGATATGTTCACAATTATCCTAAACCAAACTTCCGTTTGCGCAAAGTTTAATTGCCCAATTTAATTAGTTCAGATTCCTAAACCCCACTTCCGTGACGTATTTAGCAACCTAAGATCTAGATTCTAATTGATCAGGTTAGAACTAGCTTTAAGCACAATTAAATTGAAGAACAGATATAGTTTGAATCCTTAACTGAATTTGAACAAGTCTAGCAGGTCATGAAATCCTATGTGAGAAACCCTAAACCTAACAAGGAATCTACTCAGACATGATTGATGAAAACATAATCATAGAAACAATAGATTGCATAAAAGATAAAAGATTAAAGGGGTTCGAAATCTTCTCCAAATACAGATGATGTAACAGGTTCAGATCAGCCCCAAAAGCTCTAAAAATTCCCTGCTCTTAATTATGAATGCGTAATGTAAAGCGTATAAAGCGTATCTAATTAAAACACTAAAAACTCTATTATATAGGTATAATCTCGGCCAGGGGCTTCTTTGTAAATATCAGGAACTTCTGGATCAAAGTGCAATATCTTGATTCTTCTAAACCGCCGAGTTTTGGCCCATCTCGCTGGTGCATCGACCGTTGCAGGTGTGCAACGATCGACACCTTTCTCTGTTTCGGACAGTGAACTCTATCTCTCGGCCAAACACTCCAAAAATCTCCAAAATGATCCATTATCTCCAATTCAGCTTCAAACCTGATTATACCTGTAAAAGACTCTAAAAGAACACAAAAGACACTAAAAACACAACTATATCATGGCATAAAACCGGTAAAAACCATGATATATCAGCGCTCCTGAGCAACGATCGACCATACACGAAAATCGCCAAGTAACGGTCGGTGCACTTAGTGCAACGATTGATGCATGAGCGACAGAGGTAAACCCGACAGAACTCAACGAAACCTTATCAATTTTTCTTTCTTTTTACCAATCCTTCGCTTGACACTACTGGGGACAGTGTGTCTTAAGTGTGGGGGAGGTGCTACTGACTTTTGTTTTCTGTTTTCTTAAGAGTCAGTCCGTTTTTCAAAAATTTTTGTTTCAAAATTATTTAAGTAAGAAACTATGATTTTCTGAGAAGATTTACAAGACTTGCAGGAACTTAAGTAACCATTGGGATGAAGTTGCTGGATCTACCTCTGACTATTAGAAAACCCCATCACAGATCAACCTACTGGGAACACCCACATCACTTCAGGTATCAGAGGATCCTTTTACTGACTTCAATTTAATACTGACTTAGATTTCTCACCTAAGGGCTTGGTATACTTTGTGTCGGATTCCCTTGTTAGTTCTGACACAGCCTGTCAACCTATCCTATTTAGTTCCCTTCTCCCCTTCTATAAAGTAAAAAAAAATAATAATAAACTGAGGATGAGTTAGTAACTCCGAAGTGGTCATGGGAATGGTAGCAAACACTATTTTCTCTCATGTGATCCATGGAATGTGTCCAAAGTACACCCCATAACGGGAAGAACACTGATAAAAAAAAAAATGATACCCAATGGGGAAAAATCAGTTGTTAAAGAAGGGAAAGAGAAGAAAGGGACTAGAGAAAGATAGTATGGTGGTCTAGAGCTGATAAGGTAAGAATCCATGTGCCCTTTGATCGATACTCCTTAGGTGAGACCGCACTTAAATACTTGCAGAAGTCAGTACAGAGAATTTGAATGCTTGAATGTGATTGTGGAGTTTACTTAGGACAGTTGCTAAGTGTGGGGGAAGTACATGTTGGTCTTGATATCCTGTGATTGATTCTTTCAGTGGTTTACTAAGGGGAATCTGAGTATTGTAGCTTCTAAGATGAAATGAGTTTCTGAAGAGTTTTCAAACCTCTTCACCATGCTTTAGTTCTCTGTTTTGCTTGAGGGCAAGCAAAGGCTAAGTGTGGGGGAGTTGATATATCATGGTTTTTACTAGTTTTAGGCCATGATATAAGTGTGTTTTAGTGTCTTTTGTGTCCTTTTAGAGTCTTTTACAGGTATAATCAGGTTTGGAGCTGAATTGGAGATAATGGAGCATTTTGGAGATTTTTGGAGTGATTGGCCGAGAGATAGAGTTCACTGTCCGAAACAGAGGAATGCGTCGATCGTTGCACACCTGCAACGGTCGTTGCACCAGCGAGATGGGCCGAAACTCGACGGTTCATGAAGAGTCAAGATATTGCACTTTGATCCAGAAGTTCCTGATATTTACAAAGAAGCCCCTGGCCGAGATTAGACCTATATTATTGAGTTTTTAGATACGTTTTACATTACGCTTTGATAATTAAGAGCAGAGGATTTCTAGAGCTTTTGGGGCTGATCTGAACCTTTACTTCATCTGTATTTGGAGAAGATTTCGAACCCCTTTTACTCTTATTCTTTTATGCAATTTATTCATCATATGATTATGTTTTCATTATCTATGTCTGAGTAGATTCCTAGTTAGGTTTAGGGTTTCTCACATAGGATTTCATGGCTTGCTAGACTTGTTTAAATTCAGTTAAGGATTCATAACTATATCTGTTCTTCAATCTAATTGTGCTTAAAGCTAGTTCTAACCTGATCAATTAGAATCTAGATCTTAGTTTGCTAAATACGTCACGGAAGTGGGGTTTAGGAATCTGAACTAATTAGGTTGAGCAATTAAACTACTCGCAAACGAAAGTTTGGTTTAGGATAATTGTGAACACATCAAACCTGGAATTAATGCTAGTTTAATCTGTTAGTTCTCGCAAACGAAAGTTTGGTTTGCTGCACTTAGACTTAGAGAATTATCACAAAGGAATTTGGTTAGTTCTACATCTGTGTTTTGAGTTCTAGAACTGTGCTTAATTAGATCCTTACTGAATCAACTGTCTGCTTGTCTGATTTCCTGAGAACGCCCTAAACTTAGCGCTTTTAATTACTTGCTTTCACAACCGTTAATCTCTGCTACTGATTTACTTTCTCGCACTGCTTTCAATTCAATCACATTGTTTTCCTACTAGTATTGATCCTTTTCGTTCTATTGAATACCAGAGTCCCTGTGGATTCGATAACCCTATATACTACAACTACTGAATTGTGCACTTGCAGTTAGAGAATAGGGATTAAAACTTACAACCTATCACGATCCTAACTGCTAGATCCGGCCTTATCCAAGAAGACTATGGGCCTTACCCGAGAAGATTTCGCCTTTCAAGCTCGGGAATCCGCTTAAAAGGCTGGGGGGGGGGCAAATGTTTGGGCCAGATTTCACTCCCAAGCCAAATCAGCTGAATAAGGCCTGAATCAACCTTAGCAGCTAGGCCCGATTGCGTCCACACTGAGGCCCAGTCCAGCAGAAAGCTCCGACTCCATAGAGTACCTCGGTTGATGCCATCCGAACCGTTAAGCAACCAACCGGCTACAAAGGAGGAGATGGACTGAGCACGTAATCCCGACGATCCCGCAAGTTGTTGAAGTCGGCTCCGAAGATCAGGGAAGATGGTTGCGAAGCTAAGGACTATAAAGGAGGGGCTCGACAACTGGAAAAGGGATCGGATGATTCATTCAAGTTCTAACCTAGCATTAAGACTTTGTAATCGCTCTGTAGCTTGAGTTCTTATTGTTCTTACACCTAAATCAATATAAATCCATTCTTCCATTATTGTTAAGCTTCTTGATCACGTTTAACCAAGAATCTAGCCCACCTACTTTACAAATCAGCTCATCTAAACACTCTAAATCTGAGTGTGGGTTTTAGGATCCACAGACGTCTTGCTCGACACTTCTAATGTCCCTCTATGAATCTGTCATTAGAGAATACACTGCCTCTTGTGACATTTGTCAGCGTTTAAAGTATTCTTCTCTCTCACCGGTCGTGTTACTTAAGCCGCTGTCCATTCCTAACAATGTTTGGAAGATATATCTATGGATTTGTCGATGGTCTTCCCAAATAATAGAGATTCACTTCTATTGTGGTTGTTGTTGATTGCCTAACTAAATATGCTCACTTGGTTCCTCTCTCCCATCCTTACATTGCACGGACAATAGCTACCAAATTTGTGAAATCAATCGTTCGCCTACACGGAGTTTCCAAATCAATTCTAAGTGATTGTGACCCTCTTTTTATCAGCTTGTTTAGGAATAAATTTTGGAAACTAGCAGAGACGTAGCTCCAAATATATAATGCCTATCGCCCACACTTTGGTGGCCAAACCGAAGTGGTTAATCGATAAATTGAGCAGTTTCTTCGATGTTTCGTTCATAACAAACCTAAACATTGAATGATTTCATACTTTGGGCTGAATTCTGATACAATACAACGTTCAACATCATTCCAAAATTGTGTTTCAAAAAAAAAAAACATCATTCCAAAATATATTGACCCTTTAAATAAATAAAAACATCATATATATTTTCCTCAAACTTTGTTGTCATTTTAAAACTTTTAATTTATCTTATTGCACTTATTGTTTAAATGTATTGGTGATTTACTTTGAAAGAATAAAATATGATATATTATTTTAGATATATTCAATTTCATAATTTAAATTAAGTTATTTAAATATTAAATTTTTATTGCTTTGTTAATTTTTTTTGTTATATGTGATTTTTATATTTATTATGGTAATTACTATTTTACTCCTATAATGCTACCAATTAGAGTCTAAAGAGATAAAAAAAAATTTTAATAAAAGTTTTGTTATTTATATATATCATCATTTGTACTACTATAATTTGTACTACGTTTTCGTACCATCGTACAATTATCTTTTAAAGTTATAATTTTGTTGACTACCATCTAAATCTTTACTATATCACATTACCAATAGTAGGGACATATATACCAAAAACGGATGGCAATGGACATTATATTCAATACTTTGTTTATTTATACTACACCCAGATCTGTAATAAGTTAGAGGAGAACAAGAAACACACAAAAGTGTTGAAAATAATAAACACAACAAAATCCTAAGGTTTTAAATTCTGTTCTCTGGTCTCTAGAGAGTATAGACAATATGCGACCATTGTTGACCCATCAAACACCACCGCCATCTCCTGCCATGAAGTCACATTCACCGTCTTCAACCACCGTCGCCCGTAAAAGGTTTGTTACTCTTGTGCAGTTTTTAACAAAATCATATAATATTCAGTTGTATTGGATTTAGAAAGTGTGATTGAGTTTTTAAATCTTTTTGGGATTGAATTTGGAATGAAACTGAATTGAGTTTTAACATATTTTGTATAATCATACATATATTGCCTCCCTGGAAAGAGATTATATTTGTGTTCTCGCAGGGTCGGCCTTGAGATTTATAGATTATAAACATTTTGGTGTAAATCTTAATAATTTTTTTTTTAATACAATTTGGGGATTATAAATATATGTATATTAATTCTTTAAATTTTGGGAGCCAGAACTAATGTTTCAGTTATGCTCAAGGCCGGCCTTGCGTTCTCGTTGGATTTGTTGACCTTGAAATATATTACAGATTTCATTTGTTGTTTTGTAGATTGCAAACTCCGAGCAAAGAGGCATTGAATCCAAGTTTTGCTGACCTTCCATCAAGCCTCTTGGAAGTAATAATGTCTTGTCTTGTGTTAAAAGATAACATCCGTGCATCTGTTGCTTGCAAGTCATGGCGTGAAGCTGCAGTATATGTTCGGGTAGTGGAAAAACATCCTTGGCTTTTGTGTTTTCCCAAAAGTGGCTTCTTGTTTAAACTTTGCGATCCATTGCAATGGAAGTCATACACTCTGAATCTACCAGAGCTAGCTGACTCCACTGTGTGTTACTCAAGAGACGGCTGGTTACTTGTGCGTAAATCCATCGCAAATGACAACACCATCTTCTTCTTCAACCCGTTTTCTCGGGATATCATAAGATTGCCTAAGTTTGAGCTGCCTTTTAAGGAGATTGCATTCTCTTGTCCTCCTACGTCTGATCATTGTGTTGTGATAGCGCTAGACTTCGATGAGAGAATTCCACAGAGAGGGATAACTACCAGCACTTGCCATCCTCTAGCGACTGAGTGGATTACCGAGGTCTTCCCTAGTCGCTTACCATTTTTTTTCCAGACATTACTTGTCTATCATAATGATCGATTCTATTGCTTTAGTAGTGGAAGAGGGGGTTTGTATTCCTTTCACCCATCCTCCCGCATATGGAAGTATCATGGTCTTGCATCTAGATATTTGTCTATGTCTGTATATCCGAAAGCAACGTTTTTGGCAGAGAAGAAAGGAGAGCTCTTTCTCATGGTGACATGCGAAAACGAAAAGCCAGTGGTGTATAAACTTGTCTCTTTCAAATGGGAAGAGATGGGTCCTACTGATCTTGATGGCTTGACATTCTTTGTCAGTTTTTACATCTCTGTGTTGAGAACTGACCTCCCATGGATGAGGAACAATGTCTATTTCTCAAGGTATGGTTACAATCGTAAGAGTTGTGTCTCCTACTCGTTTGATGAAAGCAAGTACAATCCCCCTAAGGGATGGCACAACTGGCACGAACTTTGTTCTCGTCAAAGCCTATGGATCGATCCGCCAGAGAATGATTTAAACTTTGTGAGAGCTATGCATGAAGAATGATAAGTTTCTGTCTTCAAATTAGAAAAGGACTGATGTAATCTTAATTGGAAGATATGGGGGGGGGGGGTCCCCACTGCTGTTTTTTTTGTTTAGGTTTCTATCTTATTCTTATTCATCTTCTTCAGTTAAGATGCAAGTATGCAACTGTTTCTGATTCACATAATATATATCCATTTCATCGTCTTGACTTGAGGGACATTCACTGGTGCTCCACGTGTTAGAATTTCATGAACATTATGCATGTAAGATTTATTTACATGTATCCTAAGATCTTTAAACATCTTAATTAATCACATAATAAAAACATAAAAATAGTTATTAGGGGTACTTTCATTCATGATAGTGGAGAGAAGTGGAGTGATTCTTACTTCAATGATTCCTTGAGTTGAAGAAGAAAGTGTGATATTTTCTTTAAGAACTTAAGGTTTCTCTCTCCTTGCACACAAACTTTCCTTTAGGTGTTGAACTACTTAATATTCTTGATATATATCTTTATGATAGATCATTTACATCTATTTATAGGTGGAGAGAGGACCTTATTCCTCATTAGATTTGATTCAATCTCAACCATCACTACAAAAAGGGACATTGATAGCATTCCACTATAGCACGGTTTCACGAAGTGCTATCGAAGATAATTTTTTTTAATTTTGGTAACACTATAATAGCATTAAATCAACGCTAAGCCGTATTTTCATCGAGCGGGAAACGAAAAAATGTGATTTGGAAACTAATTTATGGGCGGTAACACTTTAGAGCGAAAATTTGGTTTTGGCGGAAGCAAAAAAGTTTTCTAAGTATCTTCATCATTTAAGAAAAAAAAAAATCTAATATTTCATTATACTAAGAAGAAAAAAAATTCAGCATCTTGCTCTCCTCTCTCGAGACTTTTTCTCCTCTGATCTCTGATCTACTCTACCATCTCCGACTAACCGAATCTCCATACCCTCCCTCCCCTCAGCCTCCTCCTCCACCGGTGTTTCCCGATCCAGCTCACCCAGAAGCCATCGAAAGGGGTTAGGGTTTTTGACTCGACCTCTGCTCCTTCTCACCAGAGAACTCCACCGCCTTCGTCCTCTCTACTTCTTATACTCTGTAATCCCTAAATTCCCCAAATCTCGACAGCTAATCGATACCCACGGCGATCCTCCATCGATTACCTCTCCTCCTCCTCCAATTCTACACCCACCCAGATCGGCAAGGCTAGGGCTTCATCTCCTCCTTTGCGGTGGCTCAACACGACGGAGGAACAGGTAACGTCGCAGCCTCAAACTCTTTTGTTTGTGTATCTCTCGTTTAGAAATAATATATGGAGGATTATTAGTTTACTAACTGTATCCTGATTCTGATGTATTCACTGATGGAGGATTATTAGGATTATTAGTTTACTAACTGATACACTAGAGAAGATGCACAAGAGTTTCATTAATACACTTTTCCTGTTTATTTCTTGTGTAACAGATGGGTTTCATGCTTCTATGTGTCTTATGGGAATTTGATTTCCCTCCGTTCATGGTTCTTGTAATCGCAATCCTTAACGATGGTTAGTCGCCGTTAACCTTTTCATGAATCAGTGTTAGGATGTTGTTGCTGCATACTCTAACCATTGCTCAAATACATTCTCTGTTTTGAAAGGGACTATAATGACAATATCCAAGGACAGAGTCAAGCCTTCTCCAACTCGGATTGTTGGAAACTCAAGGAAATTTTCGCTACGGGTGTCATCCTTGGAACTTACTTGGCGCTGATGACAGTCATTTTTTCTGGGCAGCCTATGAAACCAACTTCTTCACTGTAATATTTCATTTACTATCTCTCTTTGTTCAGACTCCAAGCATGGCTCTCTTATAAAATAATCTTTCTCTTATGGTAGAAAATATTCCCTGTCAGGGATTTCAACCAGCACCATTTCAACATGACAGGCAAGAAAGTGGCTGCAAAGCTGAATGAAGAGATGGCCTCAGCGATTTACCTTCAAGTCAGCACGATTAGCCAAGCGTTGATCTTTGTGACCCGTTCTAGAAGCTAGTCATTCGTAGAGCGGCCTGGTTATCTTCTTGTATTTGCTTTCCTAGTTGCTCAGCTGGTAAGTACTTCATCTCCCTCAACCTTCATCTTTCATCTGTATTAGTTCAACTCCACCTAACCGGGTCCCAATATAGATTGCATCAGTATAAAATAAGATGTTCTGCGTCATGCTCGTGACTCTTATCTACACTATCATTGCCGATGGCCTTCCCTTACCTGACCGTCGAGGTGTCTTCACACCGTACAAGGATTTCTACATCAATATTGTTCCTATTGCGGTTTGTTTTGAATTTCCAATACTCCGCTAACCCATATGTTCTTGCAGAATCTGATGAACTGTTTATGTTCGAATCTCAGGTCTGGATTGTGTACAAGGAGTCAACATGGTTTGGTTCTATACTCTGGGCCATTTTGCTCATCATATTTGGAAGGTATATAAGTACCAATCAATTAGGTTCATGAATGAATTTTCTCTTTTGCTATAAAACTTTTGTTGTTCATAACAATTGCAGCCTCACGACCTGTGTGTATCTGTTTATGCAACTTCTCAAGCTTACAACTCAAGAGGCTTCAGAAGATCCTATGTACTATTTTTTACTGCGAGATTCAATCAAGTATGTGGTTTCCCATTTCACTTAACGTTTGGTGGCTTCTCTCTTGTATATTGATGCAAATAAATATGTTCTTGTTAGGGACGGAGTGGGTCTCAAAGACAAGAAATCTCTTGTCGTCACAGCAAGATTTGTGTTTGGTGCCTTAGGATGTGTGATGCTAGGAGCTTTGATTTACACTTGCTTGACTGATGGTTCCCCTTTCCGCATGGAGCTTCTATACCCGTGAGTTTTTTTTGTTTTTTTTTCTTTCTTCAAAGTCGTCTTGACACTGTCTTGTGATTCTGTCCTTCAATTATTCTCTAGGTGGATGGTGGTTTTACTTGTTAACTTCTACATTAATGTCGCGGTTTTATCAGTAAGTATCTCTTGCTCCTTTTGGTTTGGATGTTATATAAGCTAGAATCATATTTATGGTCATGACTAAGATCATATAATACTCTGCATTAACTGGATTTATAATATACGTTTGCTCGTCCATACTCTATTTTATATTTCAGGTTTGGGTTGTCTATAAAGAATCTAGCTGGATCATTGGAATTCTCTGGGTTGCTCTATTAATTAGACTTTTTTGGTATGATATATGTTGATGTAAAACATGTTTTGGATTATTAATAAATCATATTGTAAATCAAGTTTCAAATATAATTTTTTTATATAAATCCAATTGATACAAAAATATATATAATAACAAAATATATAATAATACTAATAATATAATACGGCTCGGCTCGGCTAGGCTCGGTTACAAAATATAGCATTACATCGATGCTATAACAGATTGCACCAAACATAGCAATAAAAAAATTAACGCTATCTATTTTCACTACTAACATAGCACAGACAAAATGCTATGGTAGGGGGGGGTCTATTATAGCTGCCGCTGTCAGAGCGTTTGTGGAAACGCTATCTATTACGTACCATAGCTTGTATCGTGTGCTATGAATGTTGATTTTTCTTGTAGTGCATCCATCAAAGTAGAGATTAATTCATAAGTGACAAGTGTGAGGACAAGTGTCAAGCATTAGTTCTTTAATATGTCACGTGTCATACATGAAGCATTATGTGCCATCACTAAACCATTAAGTGACACATGAAGCACTTCATAACTTTAAACATGACATGTGTCTTTAGTATTTGTCTCCTTAAAATCATTCCACTTGTCATGGCGGTCAAACATCATTTCGCGACATGATTCCTTCCATGCACTACTACATTGACCACCTTCATAACAAGACCATAAATATAAGTAGGAGTTATCGTAATGGTTCCTTTTATGACTCTAAATAAATAAAGACTCAATTTGTTATCATAATTCCAATAAACAATAATTTGTACACACATTGGAAACAAAATGTACAAAAGATGCAAAAGTCATAAAGAGCTCATATTATTGTCAAAATAGGCTAATACATAAAGCAGACAACATGCTTAAATGCTATCTTCAAGACCCATACTTTCATTATGCTTCATGAAAGTCTTTGGAGGTAAAGCTTTCGTAAATATGTCTATGACCATAAGTTCACTGCCTATGTGTTCAGTGACAAACTTTTCTCTTTTAACATCTTGCTTTATTGATAGATATTTAAGTTCCATATGCTTGGTACCTTTAGATATTCTATCATGCTTAGAGAAAAAGATTGCAGGTTGATCGTCACAATAAAGAGTTAAAGGTTTATTAACAAAGCTTAAGGCCCCAAACTCATTGACGAAATTCCGCAACCAATGTCCTTGAATAGAAGCCTCATAACATGCAACATACTCAGCCTGCATGGTGGATGTATAAATTAATTGCGACTTTTGGCTTTTCCAGGAAATGGCCCCTCCACACAGGAGATACACATAACCAAGAGTGCAATGCCTAAAATCAGGACATCCATCAAAATCTGAGTCCGAAAATCCAACCATATGTGGATGTGTTACTTTTCTGTATGTTAGCATATAGTTTCTTGTTCCCTTTAAGTATCTCAAAACTTTCTTTGCAGCTTTCCAATGAGCGAGTCCTGGGTTACTCTGAAATTTACCCAGCATTTAGACTGCATATCTTAAATCAGGTCTTGTACAGACCTGAGCATACATAAAACTTCCCACAAGAGATGCATACGAGTATTTTTCATTTCATTACGTTCCATCTCGTTCCGTGGACATTGCTTAAGGTCAAGCTTATCACCCTTTTGCATGGAAACATCATTAGAAGAACACGTCATTATGCCAAATCTCTCAAGAACTTTATCAATATATGCTTTCTGAAACAATCCTAATATTCCAAGTGATCTATCACGGAATATTTCAATTCCCAACACATAGGATGCCTCACCCATATCATTCATATCAAAGTTCTTGAAGAGATAACTCTTATTCTTATTTAATAGACCAAGATCGCTACTGGCCAATAAGATGTCATCAACATACAACACCAAAAATATGAACTTACTGACAATTATCTTGAGGTATACATGGATCTACATCATTTTCTTTGAAATCAAATTTCGTAATGATTTCATCAAACTTTAGATACCATTGTCTCGAAACTTGTTTCAGTCCATAAATTGATTTCTTTAGTTTGCAGACCATGTCTTCATCGCCTTCGATTATAAAGCCCTCAGGTTGTTGCATATAGACTTCTTTTTGCAAGTCTCCAATAATAAATGTGGTTTTTACATCCATTTGATGTAACTCAAGATCATAATGAGCTACTAACGCCATAATAATTCTGAGAGAGTCTTTTCTAGATACTGGTGAAAAGGTCTCACTATAATCGATGCCTTCTTTTAATTAAACCTTTTAGCTACAAGTCTGGCTTTATATCGTTCAACAGTGCCATTACAGTCGAGCTTGGTCTTAAAGACCCACTTATACCCAACTGCTTTATGTCCTTCATGCATTGGAACAATGTCCCAAACTTCATTCTTAGCCATCGAGTCTATCTCATCTTTAGTGGCATCAATCCATTTATCAGAATTAATATCTTTAATGGCTTGTGAATAAGAAACCGGATCAATAATATCTCATTCTCCAGATTCTACTTGATAAAGCACATAATCATCGGAAATAGCAGATCTTCTCATACAAGTTGATCTTATTAATGCTGGTCTTTCTTGTGCTTCAAGTACATCTTCATTATTGGAGATAGTTTCATTATGGAGTGTATGATCATTTATAGGGTTTTTCTCATTGTTTAACGGTTCAACAATGGGAGGATTCCCAACATTCAGAACTAAGGTTAATGGGACATTAACTCTAATTTCCTGAATGTATACATCATGAACTTTATCACTCCCACTAATCTCACCATTCTCATAAAATCTGGCATTATTGGTTTCTACTATTCTCGTACTATGGGTTGGACAATAAAACTTATATCCTTTAGATTTCTCAGGGTAACCAATAAAGAAATCATTGATCGTTCTGAAATCTAATTTCTTTTCATGTGGATTATATATCCTTACTTTAGCTGGACTCCCCAAACTTGGAGATGTGACATACTAGGTTTCCACCCTTTCCACAGTTCAAAACGAGTCTTTGGAACTGATTTGCTTGGAACCCTATTCAAGATATATACTGCAGTACATAATGCATCCATCCACAAGGATATAGGTAAGTTTGAAGGACTCATCATGGTTTCAATCATACCCATATGAGTACGATTGCGCCTTTCAGCTACACCATTCTGCCATGGAGAACCAGGCGTTGTGTATTGAGCAACAATTCCTATTTTTTGGAGAAGTTTGGCAAAAGGTCCAGGATGTTGTCATGTTTCATCATACATGCCATAAAATTCACCACTTCTATCTGACCTTATGATTTTCACTTTTCTATCTAGTTGTTTTTCCACTTCAGTAATGAACGCTTGTACAACATCCACAGACTGAGACTTTTCATGCAACAGAAAGAGATAACAATAACGTGAATAATCATCAATAAAGGTAATAAAATACTTTTTACCTCCAAAAGTTGGAACGTCAAAGGTCCACAAATATTTGTATGTATGACTTCAAGAAGCTGTGTACTTCTTGTGGCTCCTTTCTTAGTGTGTTTGGTTTGCTTACGTACCCTTAATGCAATCCACACACTCTTTACTATTGGTAAAATCTAGATGCAGAATAATTCCATCTTTAATCAATTTTTTAATTCTTTCATAGAAATGTGTCCTAATCTTTTATGCCACAAAAAATATGAGTCATCAGTACATGTTTTACGCTTGATTTCACCTTTAGTGTACAAGGTGAGATGTGTTTCAAAATGTTGATCATCCTATTTTAACATATAAAGACTATAAACTAATATTCCTGAACCAATTTTATTTGAGTTCAGAAATAGATTAAAACAACCATCTCTTTGAGTAGATTTAAAACCAGCCAAGTCAAGTTTGCTTACAGAAACTAAGTTACGGGAAACAGAGGGTACATACAGAGTTTTAAATAAATCCAAACAAACCCCACTATCCAAAATAAGACGATAAATGATAATAGCTTCAACTGGCGCTTTGTCTCTGTTTCCCATCAGTAAGTAGTTTTCACTTGACTTTATGGTCTGGATCGTAAGGAATCCCTGCACGTAATTCACTACATGTACATTAGCACCGCTATCAATCTACCAAGTTTTAGAAGAAACTTTAGCAAGATTAGATTCGAAAAAGCTTACATAACCCATATGATTACCTTTCTTTTCGAACCAATCTCTTCTTTTAGGGAAATCTTTCTGAAAGTGACCAGCCTTTTTACAAAAGTGGCATTTGTCATATTTCTTTGCCTTTTTCTTCTCATTATCTTGATCATTCCTTTTGGGTGGTGCTCTTTTATGGCTATCTTTATGCCTTTTTCCAACTTTAGATCCAGCTCCTTGGACATAATGGACAACTTTAATTCCTTCTCGGCAAAGTCTAGACTCCTCTTGGACCAACTTAATAGCCAATTCATTAGTTGTCCACCTTTCATCAATGTCATTATAATTGATCTGAAAGGGTCCATACTGAGGAGGTAAAGAATTAAGGATAAATTGAACGAGAAATGAGTCGTCCACTTTCATTCCTAAATTCTTTAGCTTAGCCGCAAGATTGGTCATTTCAATGCAATATTCATGCATAGACCTTGTCCCATCATACTTCATGGTTGTAAGATCTGCCATAAGTTTCCCCGCAAGGGATTTATTTGCAGTCTTAAACCGTTCTTATATGGCTGTAAGATAAGCGTTAGCTTTAGTTTCATCAAGAAGGGAAGTTTTGATGTTACTTGCTTTTGTCATTCTTAAAAACATCATGCTTAATATGTTCGCTTTCTCCCAAGCCTTATGGAGAGCCTTTTCATCCTCAGTACTATTTCCAGTAAGCGGATTTGGCTCTTCTTCTATTAATGAAAAATCAAAATCTAGTACTCCTAATGTGAACTCAATAATCTCTTTCCATTCTGAGAAGTTAGTTCCTTTAAGGATCGGAACAGATGAGGCCATAGATGACAAATTAGAAGAAAAACTTGCTGCTGCAATTTTAGAGATATGACAAGCCTTAATTTGGCTTCAAAACAACACCATCATTACTATTATTTGAATGCATATGACAAGAATCTATGATGCTCATGTGGGTAGTCACCATAATTCTACATTATGTCATAGATTCATAAAATATTATTGAGTGATGTATCGAATTACTCAAACTAAGTTATATGTGGATATCCTTAGTCTACACGATAACAAACACTCGATAAGTTATTGATCATATTTTATGTAGATAGCTAACCAGTGGGTAGCTAGTTATTACATAAATATATCAAACTTATATAAAACATGGTTTTCTTTTTGCAAATCATTATAGGATAAAGTCACTATGGTGATATCAATATCCTTTATTCGCACATTATAAAAAGCCATTTCCATTCATATCCATACTTTTATGTATGAACAAAATTAAATCTACAAACATCTTAATTTGTAGTATTTAATTTTCAGCTTAATCATCATCATAGCATCATAAATCTATTATTCTTCATGGATTAAAAAGATGTTTTATAACCGAGCTCTGATACCACATGTTAGAATTTCATGAACATTATGCATGCAAGATTTATTTACATGCGCCCTAATATCTTTAAACATCTTAATTAATCACATAATAGAAACATAAGAATAGTTATTAGGGGTACCTTCATTAATGATAGTGGAGAGAAGTGGAGCGATTCTTACTTCAATGATTCCTTGAGTTGAAGAAGAAAGTGTGACATTTTCTTTAGGAACTTAAGGTTTCTCTCCCCTTGCCCACAAACTTTCCTTTAGGTGTTGAACTACTTAATATTCTTGGTATATCTTTATGATGGAGCAAAGACATCTATTTATAGGTGGAGAGAGAACCTTATTCCTCATTAGATTTGATTCAATCTCAACCATCCATCAAAGTAGAGATTAATTCATAAGTGACAAGTGTGAGGGCAAGTTTCAAGCATGAAGCCATTATGTTCGATCACTAAACAATTAAGTGACACATGAAGCACTTCATAACTATAAACATGACATGTGTCTTTAGTACTTGTCTCCTTAAAATCATTCCACTTGTCGTCTCAAATACATTAGGAATGTAACTCTTTAACATCCATTTAATTGGATGATCAAATATTACTAGAATATAGTAATCCCATTAATAAAGAAATTAACTATAAGACCACATTTATAGATAAGAAATTAAATAGTTTTTTACATCTCATACTCTGCACAAAGATCATAAGAAGACAAAAAAAGAATGATAAATTTTCAGATGAAAAGACGATAAATAGGTGACATGGATGTCATACGCATTTCGATCTCCCTCGCTGAAATATGCATTTACATCTTGATTATTTTCGTACAATTATCTTTTTAAGTTTATATTTTGTTAAATACCATCTAAACATCTATACTACATCACATTACCAATATGAGGCAAATATTTACAAAAAAGATGGCAATGTACATTATACTTAATGCTTTGATTATTTATACTACACCCGGATCCAGTGACGGAGCCACACAAAAATTTCACTGGGGGCAAAAATACCAAATATAAAATAAAATACTAAATAAAAATTGTTCTCTTAAATAAAAAAACCTTACAAACATACTCTACGTTCAGCCATAGTTTAAAACCTTTTCACCACTGTTTCATTTGTAACTGATGCAAATATGTCTTTCTCTATGAAAGAAACCAGACAATCACTTAAAAACTGATCTTCAATTCGGTTGCGCGAAGCTGTTTTCACAAACTTCATTGCAGAAAAACATCTCTCGACAGTTGCCGTAGCAACGGGCAAAGTCAATGATAACTTCAAAAGCTTGTAAACAAGAGGATGTGCAAGTTGTTTTTTTGTTTCCACCATCAAACGAGAAAGATCTCCAAGACTCTCCAAATTATTAAATCTTTCATCTTCTCGTACATTGTCAATGTAGATATCAAGTTGCTGCTCAAGAGAAGAACGCTCAAAAGAGCTAAAATCGTCTGAATATAACTCAACCAACTTTACCAACTTGTCTTTGTCAAATAGCTAGAACGAAATTGTGGGACTCAAAGAAGCCATACATATAAGGAGTTGAGTGTTACCTCAGTAAAACGATCATTGAACTCTTAAATCCATAACAACATTGAAGCAACTGATCTTGTAACGATGTAAATTGGTTATGTTGGTTTTCCTTCTTGACCTCTTTGGATCAACAAACTCGTCTTCCATCATGATCGTTTTAATATCATGTTTTTTTACAAAAAGAAGAAACTCTAACCACAAGAGAGTCCCATCTATCATCTCTAAGCTTTTGCAGTTCTCGCTTAGTAGATCCAACCAATGAAACAACGTTCAAAATGTCTTGATCTTTTTGTTGCAAAGCCATGGATAAAGTTTCAGTAATTCCCAAAATAAGCAGCATCAACTGCATATAGAAGACACAATCAAATGTGCAAAAGTACCTCACAAGACCATATGTTTGCCGTTTCTTCGAGTCATCAGTGCCTTCATTTTGGATATACTCAAGCACCTTAATAACTATTGAGAATAACTCGACCAAATGCAACAATGTCTTATGATGGGAACCCCAACGAGTATTTGCTGGCCTGGGAAGAGAATGCTTCTGATCCTTTTCCAGTGCTAATCTCACCATCACTAACTCCTTTTTCAATATCTCTTCGGTATTTTTTCCCGAAGCACATCTTGTCGTTTGCAAGAAGCTCCAAGCACATTCAGCAATGTAGAAATCATATCAAAAAAATCACCAACTTCAAAAAATTTCTTCGCAACTGCCACTACAAAAAATTTCTTCGCAATCACCAACTTCTTCGCAATGGACATAATAGCTTGAACTGTTTTCCCTTAGAATCAGAGACCGGAGACCATTAGATTCACCCTTCATATTACCTTCTCCATCATAACCTTGACCTCTTACACTTTTCAAGCTCAATCCATACTTAGCAAACAAATCATCAATAGCTAGCTTGAGTGTTAACGAAGAAGTTTCTTTAACGTGAACAATACCAATAAATATTTCTTTGATTATTCCTCTTTTATCGACAAACCGGAGAACAACTGCCATTTGTTCCTTGTGAGAAACATCAACAGATTTATCCACCAGTAGACCAAAAACAACATGATCAACTTCTTCAATAATATATTTCACAACTTCTTCTGCAAAACACTGCACAATATCTTTCTGAATTGGTGGAGAAGTCATCTGGTTATTTTTTTGGAGCATTCTCTAAAACAACCTTGCTTACCGCATCGTTCTGATCTGCCGTGTATCTTACGAGTTCTAAGAAATTTCCTTTATTACCAGACTCTTTTGACTCATCACGAGCATGAAAAGATATTCCTTGTCGCAACAAATATCTAGAAGCATCAATTGAAGCATTTAACCGAAGACGATATTCATTTTTCACCACATCATCATGCTTATAAAAGGCTTGCGCAATAGAATGGTCTTGCTTCATCAAGGAATCACACTTCTTAACAGCAATATTGTGAAAACTATTAGTAGCACCCACATGAAAAACTAACCGCTCAGATTTATTCCAACTACAAAAACCCTCTGTCACAAACGCATCATTCCCCCTTGTTTCTGTATATAATCTCTAAACAAGTAGCAACACAAGCAGAAAGCTTTATCTTTCGATACGCTATACTCAAGCCAATTACCATACTGATCAAACCAAGCTGGATTAAATCGTCTCAATGATTTTCCAATCATTTTTTTTGGAAAATTATGACCATACGGTTTACAAGAGCCTCTAGCTAGATACTTGCGTCTTACCTCATCTCTTTGATTTGGATGATATGTTAAAAATCTTTTTTCTTTCAGCTGGATCCCATGGCAAATCATCCAAATTTTTTTTCGGGTGTTGGAAATGACTTTTTAGAAAAAATTCCAGCGATTAACCTGACAAAAATAATAGTTATATTATTATTTTTTTATCAAAATAAAAAATCGTAACAATTATATAAAATCAAAGAGAGATCATTAGTACCAGCTGAAGAGACGAGCTTTCTGAATTTCTATACTTTCGCATAGAAACGAGTCGTCGACGATGTCAAACAAGAGAAGGGATTGACTTTTGTTTTGTTTATGTTTTTTAATTAAATGGGCCAAAATACATAATTGCACCTAGTATATTTGGGCTTTAATTAATATAATATAATTAATGTTCTTAATTCAATTAGTTAGCTGGGCCAAAATAATTTTGGTTTAGATAAAAAAGAATTGGTAAAAAAAAAGTAATGGAGGCAAAAAAAATATCAAATGGGTGGGGGCATTTAAATTGGGCCATTGGAACTTATACCAAATCAGAAAATTTTATTGGGTTCATTAGACCCCCTCCCCCTTAATGAAAGTGGCTCCGCCACTGCCTGGATCTGTAATAAGCTAGAGGAGAACAAGAAACAAAAAGTGTTGAAACTAATAAAACATAATCCTAAGATTTTAGATTCTCATATCTGGTCTCTACAGAGTATAGACAATATGCGACCACTGTTGACCCATCAAACACCACCGCAATCTCTTGGCATGAGTCACATTCACTGTCTTCAACCATCCTCGCACGTAAAAGGTTCGTTACTCACATGCAGTATAAATATATAATATTCAGTTGTATTGGATATGGAAAGTGTGATTGAGTTTTAAATTTTTTCCGGGGTTGAATTTGGATTGAAACTATATTGAGTTCAACAGATTATGCATAATCTGGAACATGTTCTCCTTGTAAAGAGTTATTATTTTTCGTTCTCGCAGAGTCGGCCTTCATATTTATGGACTATAAAAAATTTAGTGTAAATTTTAATATATATATATATATATGCTTTGTAAAAATTGGGGGCCAAAACTTATGTTTTATCTTGTTATTGTCGGAGCCGCGCATGCGTTCTGTTCTCGTTGGATTTGTTGACCTTATATATATTATAACTTTCATTTGTTGTTTTGTAGATTGCAAACTCCGAGCAAAGAAGCATTGAATCCATATTTTGCTGACCTTCCATCAAGCCTCTTGGAAGTAATAATGTCTTGTCTTGTGTTAAAAGATAACATCCGTGCATCTTCTGCTTGCAAGTCATGGCGTGAAGCTGCAACCACTACAGAAAATTGTGGTATTGATTGCACATTAACATAACGTTTTTAAGTTTTCTGCAATAATTGTGTTTGATCCAACTTTTTCATAGCGTTTATAATTTTCATGTGCTATGAAAAATATTGGCGCGTTAAGAATGTGATTTTTATCTAAATTCGCCATTGTTTATATTGCATTTTAAAAAATAAACGCTATTTTAGGTTAGAGCGGGATGTTTTTGCGGGCTTATTTTGTTTTGCCCGCGTGTTGAAATTTTAGGCGGAATAAAATATTTTCTAAGTCCCAGCCCCCAAAACAACACTTAGTTCTGATTTCTTTATTTCACAACCAGACACTCTTGTTCTCTTTGTTTGGTGTGCGATTTGTAGATCTGATTCTACAAAAATCTTCGCCATCATCGTCTTCTTTCGCTTCTCAATTCCAATTACCCAGGTACAGTTAGATGTTTGTAGGTGAATTCGTTTTTCTAGGTTTTAAGGATTTGTAATTTATAATTTTTATAGTGTCAGCTACTAACCTTTGCGAGTATTTTTTTTTGCATGCAGCTTTGGTTCTGGCTTCGCAGTCGAAGGTATGTCAAGTTCTTAGGTTTTAGGCTTAAATTGGGGTTTCACATGTTCTCGATTTTTGATTTCTTTCTTGATTTTTGCAGGAAGCTCTTTGGATTAAGTTTCACAGTAGACAAAGGTAAAGTTTATGGGCTTATTGTCTTATTTAAGTTGTCGATTATACGATTTTACAATTGTTTCCTTCAATAATCGAGTTTTTTTGTCTTCCTGTCTTTGAGTGATTTTCCTTTGCAGATTCGTCAGAGCCATCCTCGCATAATCTGTATTCCTTTATTTCGTAAGTATATTTTACATACTAATATTGTTTCAAGAGAATAGCGGTTCCGTTTTACTCATATTCTTTATCAAAAATCGTTTTTTAACCAGATCTACAAGTCCTGCTTTGTTCCTTTCTCTAGCTAACTGGTAAGCTTGTGATTAATTTCTCTCATTGTTATTCATCAATTTATCTTAAGATACTCAACATATTAGTTACTTGATTGTCTGATAATTTTGTTTTATTGTAAAATATGTATGAATAATTGGTCGAGGAGCTGTGTTTTGTTTCGTGTAATATGGAGAAGTCATGGGTTTGGTTACCTAGGTATGAGACTCTCTGCCAAATTACATTACTCATCATTTCAGATAAGTAATGCATGGCGTTTATGGTTTTATTTGCAGGAATAGTCTTGAGTATGCTGAAGGAGCAAAGAGTTTTGTCAATGCAGCAGCGAGGTCTTTGGGTTATCCTACAGAGATTTTCTGTCCATGCGTCGATTGCCGTAATGTCAGTCATCAACCAGTAGAAACTGTGTTGGATCATTTGGTGATTAGAGGGATGGACCATAAGTACAAGAGGAAAACAAGTTGGACTATGCATGGAGACACAGATGAAGCTAGGGATGATGATGGTCAGCCTTCTGGTTTGGATGCTTATGACCAGTTTAGGACAGTGTACTCCGATGGCGAAGATAGTCAACAACCACCACAGCCTGATGGTACTCGGTTTGAGAATGGTGAAACTGTAGATGAAACTGAGTTTTCCAAGAACTTGAATGAAGCTGAGATACCATTGTATTCGACGTGTACCAACTACACTAAGATCTCCGCACTCATTGGTCTCTACCGGATTAAGGTTAAAAGTGGAATGTCAGAGAATTACTTTGACCAACTACTGACGATGGTCCATGACATGTTGCCTACTGACAATGTGCTTCCAAAGTCAACAGCTGAGATGAAGAGGTTCTTAAAGGTATTTGGATTTGGTTATGAAAGCATTCATGCATGCAAGAACGATTGCATTTTGTATAGGAAGCAGTATGATAAGCTGGAAACATGCCCGAGATGTAATGCTTCAAGATGGGAAGTTGATAAGCACAATGGTAGTGTGAAGAAGGGAATACCTGCTAAGGTGCTTAGATAATTTCCCATCAAAGAAAGATTCCAGAGAATGTTTAGATCAAGAAGGATTGATGAGGAATTGCGCTGGCATTACAGCAATGCAACAGAAGATGGGTATATGCAACACCCTGTGGATTCCATTACTTGGGCTGATGTGAATAACAAGTGGCCAGAGTTTGCTGCGGAGCCTAGAAACCTTCGGCTTGGTATTTCTACAGACGGAATGAACCCTTTCTCTATTCAGAATACCAACTATAGTACTTGGCCAGTTCTGTTGGTGAATTACAATTTGTCGCCACTGCTGTGTATGAAGTCTGAGAATATCATGTTGACCTTGCTAATCCCTGGGCCAACGGCACAGGGAAACAGTATAGATGTTTATCTTCAACCATTGGTGGAAGACTTGAAGGAGTTATGGAATGAAGGTATAGAGGTGTATGACTCATTTATGAAGGAGAGATTCACGCTTAAAGCTTTGTTGCTATGGAGTATCAGTGACTATCCAGCTTTAGGGACTTTGTCTGGAGCTAAAGTGAAGGGGAAACAAGCTTGTATTGTATGTGGGAAGGATACTCCACATAGATGGCTAAAGTTTAGTAGAAAGTATGTATACTTAGGCAATAGGAAACGCCTTAGACCAGGTCATCCTTATAGGTGCAGAAAATTGTGGTTTGATAACACTGTTGAGCATGGTGTTATAAGAAGAGTTCAAACCGGATCAGAAATATTTGAGGCTGTCAAGGATTTTAGGAATGAATTTGGGAAGCCATTAAGAAAAGGTGGTAAAAGAAAACTAGCTGAGTTATCTGAAGTTGATGTGGAGCCTGCTGAAGAGTGTCAAGAAGACACTGATCAATGGCGTTGGAAGAAGAGATCAATTTTCTTCGACTTACCATATTGGAAGGTTAGTATATTTTAATACTTGCTTTTTATAAGTTCTTTATGAAACCTTTTGCTAACACAACTTCTGATTTATTGTCCTAGGATCTGCCGGTGCGTCATAACATTGATGTTATGCATGTGGGAAAAAACGTGTTAGACGCTATATTGTCTGTTATGATGAATAGTGCTAAATCAAAAGATGGAGTTAAAGCAAGGAGAGACATGGAAGATATGGGGATCAGAAGAAACTTGCATACTTAGATGAGGGGAAAGAGAACTTACCTACCACCAGCAGCTTATTGGTTTTCAAAAGAGGAGAAGATGCGTTTTTGTAAGAGGTTATCAAAGTTTGAGGGCCTGATGGATACTGTGGGAATATTGCTAACTGTGTGTCACTCGAGCCTCCTGTTATTAGTGGTCTGAAGTCGCATGATCACCACATTCTTATGCAGAATCTAATGCCGGTTGACTTGAGAGGTTTGTTGCCAAAAGGACCAAGAGATGCTATAACTCGATTGTGCAACTACTTTAACAGGTTATGTCAGAGGGTGATTGATCCAGAGAAGCTGCTTTCTTTGGAGTCTGAATTTGTTGAAACAATGTGCCAAATGGAGCGGTTCTTGCCACCTTCACTCTTCGATATCATGTTCCATTTACCTTTACATCTAGGAAGAGAGGCACGACTAGGTGGACCGGTACATTTTCGCTGGATGTATCCATTTGAAAGCTACTCATTCGTTTAATTGAAGCTCCTTCTCTATTAGACTGTATTAACAATATTGTAGTTAAGTTTAACTATTTTATTTGTTGACATTGTGTTATGTGATTGAGTTGTAGGTATATGAAAACGCTGAAGGCATACGTTAAAAATTTAGCTAGGCCAGAAGCGTGTATGGCAGAGGGATACTTGGCTGAAGAGTGTCTTGCATTCTGTCTAGAGTTTCTCAGGAATATTATACCAATCCAAGAAGTGATGAACCGTAATGAAGATGTCATGTGTGACGAGCACATCCTCGAAGGCCGACCACTTCAGAAACCTACAGAAGTTTATCTTTCAGACAAAGAACTAGACATAGCTCATCGATATGTGTTGATAAATACAGCAGTCATGGATCCATATATTGAGTAAGTATAACTTTATTTGATAAGTTTGTGACTTTATATTCTGTTGTATGCATTGGGAGAATTAATTTAAACCTTTTGAATCTTGTGAAACAGTATGCATTTGGAAGAACTGCAGGTTACTGATGTTAGAAGTGCTAGAAACGAGACTCATTGTTGGAAACTTCATACTGAAAGGTTTCCAGGTTGGATAAAAGCCAAGGTAAGGTCAACTTAACAAAAATATTTACATTCGGTTACTTAAAAAAAGTTACTCTATATTTACTGACTTATATTGAAACTTTTTCTTTAGATACCAACAAATTCAGAGTGCCATTCAACCAAGCTAAGATGGTTGTCATTTGGCCCGAGACACGTTGCTCTAAGCTACAAGGGATACGTTATTAATGGCCATCGATTTCACAGAGATGATGTGAAGAGACAGACTCAAAATAGTGGGGTGACATATGAAGCTTTCAGTATGTGTAGATCTAGTGCACGGGATAGTAGACAGTTGGCTGGCATGGTGGTGTACTATGGACAGATAAAGGAGATCATTATGCTTGACTATCACATGTTCCATTTTCCCTTATTCAAGTGTGTTTGGGCAAACAAAGGGTGTGGTGTAAAGGAAGAAGACGGATTTACACTCGTGAACCTCCATATGAACCAATCTTCCTTTCAGCAAGATCCATACATTCTGCCATCTCAAGCTAAGCAGGTTTTTTACTCCAAAGAAGATGACACTTCTTCATGGTATGTAGTTATGCGGGCCCCACCTAGAGGTTACCATGAATTGGAGACAAAAGAGGAGTTTGTTAGTGGAACAGTCCTGCAGAATGAAGACATGAGCAATCAAGAGTCTGATGATGAAAATTTTGTGTCAGGGATGATTGTGAAGGGGTTTTATTATGATGATGTTTTGATGAGTCTGTTTATGTTGATATTTTTATGAGTCTGGATCATTTTAAGTTACAAGCTATCTACTAATGTGAAGGAATTTCTAGCAGTTCTAATCAGGATTAGCAACCCTAGTCTGAATTCCGAGCCTAGGATCTAAGGTTCATGTAATTGAATCTAACAGATCTTGAGATTACCTGATGAATATGCAGCGGAAGTGTTTGCAGATAATCGAGATCACGAAGCGCCTCAAATGCTGCGCCTCTACTGGTATCCACACGCACACAAACTGGACCGCAGGGATGCTAGTGCCTTACTGAGATCTAATCTCCAGAGAGGTTTATTTCTGTGTTCTGGTGGCTGTGAATTAGGTTAGGGACGAGTTTAGGTCGACCATATATCTCATATATGTCGGCTTAAACCACAACGGAGTTAACCAACGATTAAACCGAATTAATCTGATTAATCCGCGAGTGCATCGATCGATGCACTAACTGCAACGATCGACACTCCCCAGAACATTGATATCGAATGCATATCACATATGCATTCACTGGATCATTACATTAATGATCAACCTCGTCTTTAACGCCCAGTTTGCTTAGGTGTGTGACCCTGTAGGATCAATAACACTAGCAATGAGTTCTCAACTCATTGATCATAAGTGGCTTCTAGCAAAGCGTTATGACTACCTAGTGTTATGTGATTGTCTCATCTCGACTATACGACTTTCACTTAGAGCAAGTACAGTAGATTTCAGGACATTCCCAACAATCTCCCACTTGTACTGGAATCATCTATTCCTTTAATCCCTTTGTAGCTATATCTCAATCTAGCATAAGGCAAGCACTGTGTCATCCTTATTCAACCAGATTACGTTTATCGAATCCCGATTTGTACTGATGAAAAACAAACGACTGACAATCACCTCGTTTGAGCGCGGCCACGCATTTCCAGTATCAAATCTTCGATAGGCCCAGAGATATTTAACTCCTGTTATATAGGAGGTACAAATCCCATCTTGTTTCATCCATGTCTCTTTTATATTTCATGATACGCCTAATCAGTGTCTTTATGATCACCAGTTACGGCTGACGTTTGACAAAGTCAAGACGAACCAATCCATATAAGAGAGGACATGATGAACTCAGGTCTAAGGACTACTCTCTTTAGTCGTAATGAGAAACTCTTATGACACTCATATAACATCTTGTAGAGTTCTCATTAACGGGTCAAGTCCGATCATGTGTTCTCTAACACATATCTACGTGAATGACTTTAATACACTTATTAATGACTCCATGAAACATGGTCATCAGTCACCTCACATACTAGTCTCACGTGGTTGTTAATGTCCCACGTTAACAACCTCGACCATGGACCATTATAATTTATGTCATTTATTGCTTATAGGGTTTCATGATCAAGTCACATACTTGATGGCCTATAAAATGTCATAAATTACTTTGGGACAATATATATATATATATTTAATTAACACAATTAAATAATGCTGAAACAATTTCATTAAAATAACATAACTATTATGTCTTTGTGAACATCATGTCATAACTAAAACAAATACAACTCCCACTGAAATCAAGATCATATCTTAAGAAATCTAATGCCTACAGCAGTTGTATGAAACTCATGCTTAGGCCTTGGGAGGGGCTTGGTCAGTGGATCAGCAACATTCTCATCCGTAGGGACTCTGCTGATCTTCACATCTCCTCTATTCACAATATCACGGATAAGGTGATATCGCCTTTCTATGTGTTTGGACTTCTGGTGTGATCTAGGTTCCTTTGCTTGCGCAATAGCTCCATTGTTGTCACAATACAAAGCCACTGGCTCAGAAATGCTAGGAATCACACCAAGTTCAGTGATGAACTTCTTGATCCAAACAGCCTCCTTTGCCGCTTCAGAAGCAGCGAGGTACTCAGCTTCAGTTGTGGAATCTGCTACAGTGTCCTGCTTGGAACTCTTCCAGCTTACTGCACCGCCATTCAGGCAGAAGATGTAACCAGATTGCGATCGGAAATCATCTTGGTCTGTCTGAAAACTTGCGTCTGTGTAACCACTTACTACCAGCTCATCACTTCCTCCATACACCAAGAATTTATCTTTAGCATTTCTCAAATACTTCAGAATATTCTTGACTGTTGTCCAGTGACTTTCACCTGGATCCGATTGGTATCTACTCGTCATGCTTAAAGCACAAGCAACATCTGGACGAGTACAGAGCATAGCATACATGATGGATCCCAACGCCGAGGCATAGGGAATCCGACTCATGCGATCTCGCTCAGAAGGTGTCTCAGGACACTGCTTCTTGCTGAGACTTATGCCATAAGACATTGGTATGAAGCCCTTCTTGGAATCTTGCATTCTGAACCTGTGTAAGACCTTATCGATATAAGTGTCTTGACATAGTCCAATTAACTTGTTTAATCTATCTCTATAGATTCTTATTCCAAGAATATACGCGGCTTCACCCATGTCTTTCATTGAAAAACAACTTCCGAGCCAAGTCTTAACAGACTGTAACAACGGAACGTCATTTCCGAGAAGAAGTATGTCATCTACATACAACACGAGAAATGCAACTGCGCTCCCACTAGTCTTCTTGTAAACACATGGTTCTTCTTCGCTTCTGATGAAATCAAACTTTTTGACTGCTTCATCAAAACGAAGATTCCAACTCCGAGATGCTTGCTTCAATCCATAAATGGATCGATGAAGTTTGCATACTTTCCTAGCTGCATTTGGATCGATGAAACCTTCGGGTTGTGTCATGTACACATCCTCTTCCAGAATTCCATTAAGGAAAGCTGTTTTCACGTCCATCTGCCAGATCTCGTAATCATAATGAGCAGCTGTTGCTAGGAGAATCCGAATGGATTTAAGCATGTCGACAGGTGAATAGGTTTCTTCATAGTCAATACCATGAATTTGTTTGAAACCTTTTGCCACTAGCCTTGCTTTATATATCTGAATATTTCCATCCACATCAATTTTCTTCTTGAAAATTCATTTACACTCAATGGGTCTTGCACCATCGGGTAAATCAACCAAAGTCCATACTTGGTTCTGTGACATGGATCCCATTTCGGATTCAGCGGCTTTCAGCCACTTTGCGGAGTCAGGGCTCATCATTGCTTCTTCGAAATTCGCTGGCTCGTCACAGTCAATGATTAACAAATCATGACAATTGGTTACGAGAAATCCATATCTCTCGGGTTCGTGACGGATCCTTTCGGATCGGCGAATTTCAGGCTCCACAGGCGCGGGTTCTACAACTCTTTGTAGATCCAAATATTGCTCTTCCTCTACAGGTTGAGCATTTTCCTGCGGTTCTCGAACTTCTTCGAGTTGTACTTTACTCCCACAGTTTCTCTTGGAAAGAAACTCTCTCTCAGGAAAAACGCAGTTCCGAGCAACAAACACTTTGTTCTCGGATTGGTTGTAAAAGTAGTATGCCTTGGTTTCCTTAGGATAACCAACGAAGTAGCACTTGTCTGATTTGGGTTCGAGCTTATCTGTAATTAATCGCTTAACATAAGCTTCACAACCCCAAATCTTCAGGAAAGACACACTCGGAACATTTCCAGTCCACATCTCATGTGGTGTCTTTGCAACTGATTTTGACGGAACCCTATTAAGTGTAAACGCAGACGTTTCTAGAGCGTATCCCCAAAAGGATAATGGAAGAGTTGAGAGACTCATCATCGACCGAACCATATCTAATAAAGTCCGATTTCTCCTCTCAGACACGCCATTCCATTGTGGTGTTCCAGGAGGAGTGAGTTGTGAAACAATTCCACAATCTCTCAAATGATCACTGAATTCTTGGCTTAAGTATTCTCCTCCACGATCTGATCGAAGAGCCTTAATACTTTTGCCAAGTTGATTATGTACTTCATTTTGGAACTCTTTGAACTTTTCAAAAGATTCCGACTTATGTCTCATTAAATAGACATAGCCATACCTGCTGAAATCATCAGTGAAGGTAATGAAGTATCGAAAATTTCCTCTAGCACTTGTGCTCATTGGGCCGCATACATCTGTATGTATAAGGCCCAATAGGTCACTGGCCCTTTCATTTTGTTTGTTGAAAGGCGCCTTTGCCATTTTGCCTAGTAAACAAGACTCACATTTCTCACATGATTCATAATCAAATGAGCCCAAAAGCCCATCACTATGGAGCTTTTGAATCCGTTTCTCGTTTATGTGGCCCAAACGACAATGCCAAAGAAAAGTCTGATTCGTGTCATTTGATTTGAATCTCTTGGTGTTAATGTTATAGATTGGTGCGGTTTGGTTTAAAACATAAAGCCCATTCTCTAATGGGCTGCTACCATAAAATATATCATTGTAATCAAAAGAACAACATTTATTCTTAATTGAAAACTGATATCCTTCCACATCCAAAATAGGAATGGAAATAATATTTCTGCTTATAGCAGGTACATAGTAGCAATTATTAAGCTTTAAAACCAAACCAGAAGGTAAAGACAAGTTATATGTTCCTACGGGTAATGCAGCAACTCTTGCTCCATTCCCCACGCGCAGGTCCACTTGTCCCCTTTCCAACTTCCTACAGTTGCTTAGGCCCTGCATATTTGTACAAATATGAGCACCACAGCCGGTATCCAATACCCAAGAAGTAGAACCAGAAGTAGTAACATTTACTTCTATAACATAAATACCTGAAGATGAAGTCTCGAAAGTCTTCTTCTTCTTCTTCTTCTCTTCCAAGAATTTATTGCAATTTCTCTTCCAATGCCCAGGCTCTTTACAGTAATGGCACTTATCAGTCTCAGATGGGCCCAGCTTGGGCTTAGGGGTTGGCGCCGGCGTGTCCTGGTTCTCAACCGGGACTGCCTTGCCCTTTCCCTTGCCTTTGCCAAGTTTCTTAAACTTCTTGTCCCCTTGTACCATAAGTACATTAGGAGTGCCCTTCCTGATATTAGGCTCAGCTGTCTTGAGCATGCCATGCAGTTCAGTCAACGTCTTCGTCAAGTTGTTCATGTTATAGTTCATAACAAACTGATCATAACTTGACGGCAGTGACTGCAGAATGATGTCAGTAGCTGATATATCATGGTTTTTACTAGTTTTAGACCATGATATAAGTGTGTTTTTAGTGTCTTTTGTCTTTGTTTAGAGTCTTTTACAAGTATAATCAGGTTGGGAGCTGAATTGGAGATAATGGAGCATTTTGGAGATTTTTGGAGTGTTTGGCCGAGAGATAGAGTTCACTGTCCGAAACAGAGGAAGGTGTCGATCGTTGCACTCTAGCATCGATCGATGCACCAGCGAGATGTAGAAGAGTGAAGAATTTGCACTTTGATCCAGAAGTTCCTGATATTTACAAAGAAGCCCTTGGCCGAGATTATGCCTATATAATAGAGTTTTTAGTGTTTTTATTAGACACGCTTTATACTTTTTACCATACACTTTGATAATTAAGAGCAGAGGATTTTAGAGCTTTTTGGGGCTGATCTGAACCTGTTACATCATCTGTATTTGGAGAAGATTTCGAACCCCTTTTACTCTTATTCTTTTATGCAATTTATTCATTCTATGATTATGTTTTCATTATCTATGTCTGAGTAGATCCATAGTTAGGTTTAGGGTTTCTCACATAGGATTTCATGACTTGCTAGACTTGTTCAAATTCAGTTAAGGATTCATAACTATATCTGTTCTTCAATTTAATTGTGCTTAAAGCTAGTTCTAACCTGATCAATTAGAATCTAGATCTTAGGTTGCTAAATACGTCACGGAAGTGGGGTTTAGGAATCTGAACTAATTAAATTGGGCAATTAAACTCTGCGCAAACGGAAGTTTGGTTTAGGATAATTGTGAACATATCAAACTTGGACTTATTGCTAGTTTAATCTGTTAGTTCTCACAAACGAAAGTTTGGTTTGCTGCACTTAGACTTAGAGAATTATCGCAAAGGAATTTGGTTAATTCTATATCTGTGTTTTGAGTTCTAGAACCGTTCTTAATTAGATCCTTGCTGAATGAACTGTCTGCTTGTCTGATTTCCTGAGAATACCCTAAGCTTGACGCTTTTAATTACTTGCTTCACAACCGTTAATCTCTGCTACTGATTTACTTTCTCGCACCGCAATTTATTTCATTCACTACTTGCTTATTTCTAGTATTTATTCCTACAGTTTGATTCTCTTGAGACCGAGTGTCCCTGTGGATTCGATAACCCTATATACTACTTTGACATTGCTGTTCACTTGCAGTTTAGTATAGGGAAAACTTAGAACCTATCAAGTTTTTGGCGCCGTTTCCGGGGACTCTTTGAGTCTTCGATAGGACCGAACTTAGGGTTTTTGCTAGAAATTTTTCTTTTTGTTTTTGTTCTTTTTCGTTTTTATTTTTGATTTTGCTGATTTTCTTTTTTCTCGGTTTCTTTCTGTCGCAGGTACGAATTTCGCCTTGCGTCGATCGTTGCATACCTTGCGTCGATCGTCACTAGGCGATTCTGAGAATTGAATCGATCGTTGCACTGATAGCATCGATCGTTGCTGGACGATTACAGACAGTTTATGCCAACGCAGAAAACTCGAAGTAATCCGAACTCGAGCTTGCTTAATCTCGGACTAGAGGAACTTGGACGTCTAGAAAGGACTAACAGAAGAGAAAAGAGAGAGAGAATGGTACGAGAACGTTTGATCTTGATACCAGATGCTGAAGGTACCCTGAGGGACCAAGATGACAACCCGTACAATGCTGCTGGGCATCGGGTTGATGCTGAAGGGAATGTCATCCCTGATCCTCCTGAGCAACAGGAGCTGAACCAAAACCAGGGTCAAGGACAGGCCCAAGGTAGAGAGATGGTGGTTCATGAGAGGACACTAGCTGATTACAACAGACCTGATGAGTTTCATGCAAACCGAGCAGCTCTAGTGCTTCCTGCTTTTGAGAGGAATGATTTTGAGGTAAAAACCATCTACTACCAGCTGATGAGACAGATTGCTTTTCATGGTCTTCAAACAGAGCAGCCTATGGATCACATTGACAAGTTTGAGGACATAGTCACTGGCATGAAGTATGAAGGAGTATGCCCGGACTATCTGTTCCTTAAGCTATTTCCGCACAGTCTTGCTGGAGACGCTAGTGCATGACTGAGACAACTGGCACCTGGTCAGTATACTACTTGGACAGCCTTAAAGAGTGAGTTCCTGCGTCACTTTTATGATGATGCACGCTCGGATCAGTCCAGACAGGACATACTCACATTTTCCCAAGGAGCTGTGGAGCCCTTGAAGACTGCCTGGATGAGATTTAAGCAGTATCAGCGTGACTGTCCACACCATGGATTCACAGAAGTACAACTGATTGGTATTTTCTTCAGAGGCATAGATCTTCCTTATCAGACTGCGCTGGATAATTCCAGTAATGCTAATTTTAACACCAGGACTCCTACGCAAGCTAAGCAGTTGATAGAGAATCTGATTGGCAGCAACAGTTGCAAAACAATGGATGAAAGGAGGAAGAGATCTGGTGGAACTGTAGAGAATTCTGATATAGCTAATATAAGATCCAGATTGGACACAGTCTACAATCTCCTGACAAGTAAGAAGTCTGTCCACTTTGCACAAGATGTAGAGGTGATTCAGGCTGAAGAGGAAACTCAGGAAGAAGATGTGAATTTCATAGGAGGTTCTGGTTTCCAAGGTAATAGATTTGGTAATCAACAGGGGAACAGATTCTCCAATGGTGGACAGACTGGTGGTTTTCAAAAGACCTATGGACAAGGTAATCAGAGAACCTATGGGTCTACATCCTATCAGACTCCTCTTGCACCTACAGCCCATGAGAGCAAAATGGAGGCTATGATGGAACAACTGATGGAAAGTCAAACCAAGCTTTCTGTGGACAACAATAAGAAGCTGGACGCTGTCTATCAAGACCTCAATGGGAAGTTTGAGTCACTGAGCACTCACATGAAGCAGTTGGACACTCAGGTGAACCAGATGTCCAGCTCACTGAAGGGAAAAGGAGTTGCAGAGACTCATATTAAGGCCTGGTCTGTACTCATTAATGATGGATCTTATCTAGGGGAGAAATTTGAGCTAAGTACAGCTGAGTTGGTGACTGAGGCAGAATTTTCGGATTTCTGTGAAAAACTCTCGGGTAGAAACTGCAATGATGCAACGATCGACACACAGCTGGCATCGATCGATGCAGGTCGTGAACGAGCAGAAGACCCGTGGGATGAAAGTGAGATTGATGCAGAACTAGCCCGCCTATTCCCTGATGTATCTGAGATCACTCAAGAGGATGTTTATGCACAAGCCATTAGGCAATATCCCAAGGTGTCTGAAGTGATTAAACAAGAGATTGAAGAGCTGAAAAAGCTAGAAGAGAGTGGTGAAGACTTGGAAGAAATTCCACCTTCTGATGATCCACCTTATCACCCATGTGTTCAGAGATATTTGAACAAGATGTTGCCTTTAGATGAGGAGCTGAGAGAATGGGTGGTAATAGTTCCTCAGCATATTAGTGATGTTCTGCTAACCAAGGTCCCGAAGAAGTTATCTGATCCTGGAGTTTTTGTGCTAGATTGTTATATCTTTGAAGATAGCTTTAGACGTTCTCTATGTGATTTAGGAGCTGCTGGAAGCATAATGCCTTACTCTGTGGCAGAGAAGCTGGGAATGTTGGATTTTACTCCTACTAGGACTTCTCTTATCCTAGCTGATCAGTCCATACGAGTTCCTGAAGGACTTCTTATGGACATTCCGGTGAGAGTTGGGAACTACTTAGTTCCAACGGACTTCCTTGTGCTGAAATATGATTGTGATCCGGATGAAGCTTTATTGCTTGGGAGACCATTCTTGGCTACAGCAGGAGCTGTGATTGATGTTAGACAGAGTCTAATAGACCTCCACCTGGGAGATGAACCACTGCACTATGAGATGGATAAGCTGCGAAGGCCACTGATAGATGGGCAGACATTCACCATAAGGGACGCAGATTTTGAGCAGCCAGATGAGACTGCAATTATAGATCCTGGAGCGCATTTTACTCCATCTTTTCTTGGCCATGAGCATTCCGCAACAGCCTACTCACCACCTTGGATGAGGAGACTTGAACAGAGACAGAAAAAGTCTTTGTCAAGACCTCCTGGTACTTGAAAGATCTCATCCGTCCGGTCAAGCTATTGACCTTAAACAAGCGCTGGGTGGGAGGCAACCCACCATTAGGTACTAGTGTTTTTCTTTTTCATTTTTGGTGTTTTTGTTAGGATTTTACGTTTGTTTCTGTTTCTGGTGAGTTTATGTTTGCAGGTCTCGGTTAAATCGCAGTGCAGCGATCGATGCATTTCTGCATCGATCGTCACAACACGAAAGTAATCGCATTGCAGCGATCGTTGCGGTCCTGAGCAACGATCGACTATACACGAAAATCGCCAAGTAACGGTCGATGCACTTAGTGCAACGGTCGATGCTGAGCGACAGAGGTAACCCGACAGACATAATTTCACCTTTTCAATTTTTATTTTCTTTTTACCGATCCTTCGCTGGACACTACTGGGGACAGTGTGTCTTAAGTGTGGGGGAGGTGCTACTGACTTTTGTTTTCTGTTTTCTTAAGAGTCAGTCCGTTTTTCAAAATTTTTGTTTTATTGAGTCAAAATTGTTTAAGTAAGAAACTATGATTTCTGAGAAGATTTACAAGACTTGCAGGAACTTAAGTAACCATTGGGATGAAGTTGCAGGATCTATCTATGACTATTAGAAAACCCCATCACAGATCAACCTACTGGGAACACCCACATCACTTCAGGTATCAGAGGATCCTTTACTGACTTCAACCTTAATACTGACTTAGATTTCTCACCTAAGGGCTTGGTATGCTTTATGTCGGATTCCCTGTTAGTTCTCACACAGCCTGTAAACCTGTCCTATTTAGTCCCCTTCTCCCCTTCTATAAAGTAAAAAAAAATAATAATAATAAACTGAGGATGAGTTAGTAACTCCGAAGTGGTCATGAGAATAGTAGCAAACACTATTATCTCTCATGTGATCCATGGAATGTGTCCAAAGTATACCCCATAACGGGAAGAACACTGATAAAAAAAATAAAATGATACCCAGTGGGGAAAAATCAGTTGTTAAAGAAGGGAAAGAGAAGAAAGGGACTAGAGAAAGATAGTATGGTGGTCTAGAGCTGATAAGGTAAGAATCCATGTGCCTTTAGATCGATACTCCTTAGGTGAGACCGCACTTAAATACTTGCAGAAGTCAGTAGGGAGAATTTGAATGCTTGAATGTGATTGTGGAGTTTACCTAGGACAGTTGCTAAGTGTGGGGGAAGTACATTGTGGTCTTGATATCCTGTGATTGATTCTTTCAGTGGTTTACTAAGGAGAATCTGAGTATTGTAGCTTCTAGGATGAAATGAGTTTCTGAAGAGTTTTCAAACCTCTTCACCATGTTTTAGTTCTCTGTTTTGCTTGAGGGCAAGCAAAGGCTAAGTGTGGGGGAGTTGATATATCATGGTTTTTACTAGTTTTAGACCATGATATAAGTGTGTTTTTAGTGTCTTTTGTCTTTGTTTAGAGTCTTTTACAGGTATAATCAGGTTGGGAGCTGAATTGGAGATAATGGAGCATTTTGGAGATTTTTGGAGTGTTTGGCCGAGAGATAGAGTTCACTGTCCGAAACAGAGGAAGGTGTCGATCGTTGCACTCTAGCATCGATCGATGCACCAGCGAGATGTAGAAGAGTGAAGAATTTGCACTTTGATCCAGAAGTTCCTGATATTTACAAAGAAGCCCTTGGTCGAGATTATGCCTATATAATAGAGTTTTTAGTGTTTTTATTAGACACGCTTTATACTTTTTACCATACACTTTGATAATTAAGAGCAGAGGATTTTAGAGCTTTTTGGGGCTGATCTGAACCTGTTACATCATCTGTATTTGGAGAAGATTTCGAACCCCTTTTACTCTTATTCTTTTATGCAATTTATTCATTCTATGATTATGTTTTCATTATCTATGTCTGAGTAGATCCATAGTTAGGTTTAGGGTTTCTCACATAGGATTTCATGACTTGCTAGACTTGTTCAAATTCAGTTAAGGATTCATAACTATATCTGTTCTTCAATTTAATTGTGCTTAAAGCTAGTTCTAACCTGATCAATTAGAATCTAGATCTTAGGTTGCTAAATACGTCACGGAAGTGGGGTTTAGGAATCTGAACTAATTAAATTGGGCAATTAAACTTTGCGCAAACGGAAGTTTGGTTTAGGATAATTGTGAACATATCAAACTTGGACTTATTGCTAGTTTAATCTGTTAGTTCTCGCAAACGAAAGTTTGGTTTGCTGCACTTAGACTTAGAGAATTATCGCAAAGGAATTTGGTTAATTCTATATATGTGTTTTGAGTTCTAGAACCGTTCTTAATTAGATCCTTGCTGAATGAACTGTCTGCTTGTCTGATTTCCTGAGAATACCCTAAGCTTGACGCTTTTAATTACTTGCTTCACAACCGTTAATCTCTGCTACTGATTTACTTTCTCGCACCGCAATTTATTTCATTCACTACTTGCTTATTTCTAGTATTTATTCCTACAGTTTGATTCTCTTGAGACCGAGTGTCCCTGTGGATTCGATAACCCTATATACTACTTTGACATTGCTGTTCACTTGCAGTTTAGTATAGGGAAAACTTAGAACCTATCAGTAGCCAACTCTTGGCTAATGGGACAATCCAGTCTCCCCAGGTTATCAATATAACCCATCATCTTAATGACATGAGGACTGACCGGACTGTCCTTTGGTAGCTTGCATTCAATGAGAGATTTAACCGTCTTGTATCTCTCAGTTCGTGCTTGCTCCTGAAACATACTTTTCAGGCTAGTGATCATCTCCACGGGCGACTCCACGTTCTCGTATTGCTTTTGCAAATCCGAGTTCATGGTAGCCAACATGAGACAATTCACATCGACCACATCATTAGAATGCTTATCCCAAGCATTCCTTTCTGCATGTGGAGCATTGGCTCTCGGTTTTTCAGGGAGAACATTTTCAAGGACATAGTCCCGCTTCTCCTGCTTGAGAACAATTCTCAAGTTCCGATACCATTCGAGAAAATTCGATCCATTTAACTTGTCCTTCTCAAGGACGGATCGCAGGGAGAAAGAATTATTATGAGTAGTAGTCATAGCTGAGAACATAGAAAAGAAAAAGGTTTAGTTATGATGTTCAAGAAATGAGAAATCTTAACTTTTAAGAAAACTCGCATTATATTCAATCAATGCTTCCTCAGATGAATATAATGATCCAAGACCCATATTTTACTAAATTCAAGTGAGCCACTGGCTATCACTCAACTTTAGCTATTTAGGTAAGCAACAACCTTGCTAGTTATATCCAATATAACTCTTGGTTGTGGATCGACATCTTATGTCCAATCCACCTGATGTCTCTGAGCCCAAAACGATTTTGATGGCCCAGTCAAGTAAACCAATCTCTTCAGTCACGTAATTGTCGATGTCTTGCACTGCAAGTCCATCAACACGATTACCTCTGTCTTACTCATGAAATTGTGGACATCTTGCACTGCAAGTCTATCACACAACTAAATGGGTCTTGACAGTTGACAAGATTGGAAAGACATCAAGTATCACTTGATATTTGGTTGAGGAACGGAACCATTTAAAACGTTCAGTTTTACTATGTTTTAATTCTTATAATTAATCCGCGATAACCGATCAATCCAATTGATCCGGTTTTGAATACCGGTCAGCTTCGATCGATGCTACATTAGCATCGGTCGATGCCAAACTAATCAAACCTATCGCATTTAAACCATTCACAGTGTTCGACCATTATTAGCCAAGCTCGATAACCGGTCCAATCCAATTGAACCGATCCAACAATCTCGCGAGGCTGTGTCGATCGGTGCAACAATTGCATCGATCTTCACTAGGCGAAAACTTGGTTTATTCGGGTTTTCGCCCTGCATCGATCGATGCCGGATTGGCATCGATTGACACCATGCGAAAAACCCTAAGTTTTATTCGGGTTTTCGCCCTGCATCGATCGATGCCGGATTGGCATCGATCGACACCATGCGAGAAAACCCTTAAACGTTTTCGATCAGAACCCTAAACTAGGTTTTCAGGAAAACGAATTTTAGCATGCTTGTATCAATTATACAAAGATCTAGATTCAACTAATCTAATCATCATGCTACAGATTCAATGGAACCCTAAAGCTCTGATACCACTGAATGAATTTCTAGCAGTTCTAATCAGGATTAGCAACCCTAGTCTGAATTCCGAGCCTAGGATCTAAGGTTCATGTAATTGAATCTAACAGATCTTGAGATTACCTGATGAATATGCAGCGGAAGTGTTTGCAGATAATCGAGATCACGAAGAGCCTCAAATGCTGCGCCTCTACTGGTATCCACACGCACACAAACTGGACCGCAGGGATGCTAGTGCCTTACTGAGATCTAATCTCCAGAGAGGTTTATTTCTGTGTTCTGGTGGCTGTGAATTAGGTTAGGGACGAGTTTAGGTCGACCATATATCTCATATATGTCGGCTTAAACCACAACGGAGTTAACCAACGATTAAACCGAATTAATCTGATTAATCCGTGAGTGCATCGATCGATGCACTAACTGCAACGATCGACACTCCCCAGAACATTGATATCGAATGCATATCACATATGCATTCACTGGATCATTACATTAATGATCAACCTCGTCTTTAACGCCCAGTTTGCTTAGGTGTGTGACCCTGTAGGATCATATAACACTAGCAATGAGTTCTCAACTCATTGATCATAAGTGGCTTCTAGCAAAGCGTTATGACTACCTAGTGTTATGTGATTGTCTCATCTCGACTATACGACTTTCACTTAGAGCAAGTACAGTAGATTTCAGGACATTCTCAACATAATGGTTTTGTCTATTGTTGATGTATAAGGGTGAAACATGAACAACAAGAAAGCTGTGGAGCCTGCAGTCCGACGTAGCAAGCGTCAACTTGGTGCGGAAGCTAGTCCTGCCGTGTTGCCACCATTACGAAAGCATCAGAAGAAGAATGTTACTAAGATGTTCAACGAGGAAGCTATAGTTGAAGATCATTTGGATGACAGCCAAATTCAGAAGGAGGCTGGTTACAACAATAATAAACAAGAAGATGGTCCACAAGAAGAAAAAGTGGATTCCGAGAATGAAGAAGATGGTCCCCATGAAGAGGAAGTGGCTGTAGAAGAAGGTGTAGAAAACCACGCAGATGAAGAAGTCGAAGCTGAGGAACATGCCAGTAGAGGTGAAACTTGTGAGTTGAACGTGGACCAAGAAGAACCCCAGCAACCTGTGAAAAAGGTCAAGAGAAAACGTGGGCCGACTAAGATGCGTAAACTGGCAAAAGAAGCTATGGAGAAGGTTAATGTGGAATTTTCAGTGATTGGTGAGCATTCAGGACCAGGATCAGTAACCCTTTCCTCGTTTCTTGGTCCTCTTGTGAGAGAGCATGTACCGGTACTGGTAGATGATTGGAGAGCAGTAGACGCTGCAACTAAGGATACAATGTAATTTATTTAGTCTTTTGTTGATGGCATTTAGTTGATTGTTTTTAAGATGTTTAAAATGTAATTTATTTGTTCTTTGCAGGCAAGATTTAATTTGGAAGAAGGTTTGCATAGAGATGTTATTTTCAAACAGATGGGTACTATCTGGAGGGCTTCAAAATCCAGACTTGTCAATAAGCTTTGAACAACAAAGAGTGCGACTGAGAGACTTAAGTTAAAACCAAGCAACATTCAGTCACTAGCATCTTGGAACAATTGGGTGAAGAATAGGACTTCCACAACCTTCAAGGTTTTCTAGTATTATTTTATTTTTTACTAGTTTCATTTGTTGATGATTGTGGATTATGTCATTGTTTAATTTCCATATTGTAGGCAAAAAGTGAGAAGTACAGGGTTCTAAGGAGCTCTCAGATCCCGCACACCACTAGCAGGAAAGGAATGTATCGTCTTTCAATGGAGATGGTACGTGTCTTTTTTCCTGCTTCTCATTTTAGAATTATGTATCGGTATTACAATTTAATCATGTCACACACGTAGAAAAAGAAGAGCGCTGACCCGAAGTTGGTGAGTAGAAGCAAGGTCTGGTTGGCAGCACACACACACTCTGATGGGAGACCAGTGAAGAAGGAATTTACAGCTACAATTGTAAGAATATATCAATTAATGACCAAGTAATTGCTTCAAAACCTTAGGCGATGTCGTTCAACATGTTTTTTATATTGTGATAGGAGAGGATACAATCGCTAGATAGTCAAATGGACTCCACATCAAATGAGAATATAAGAGAAGATGCTGTCAGCCAAGTTTTAGGGAAAGAAAGATATGGAAGAGTTAGAGGAAATGGCAAGGGGATTAGTCTGGCCAAGTTAGAGTTTCTCAATGCTAGAGACTCTCATGTTAAGAAGCTTGAAGCTTCACAAGCAGAAATGAAGAACCAAATAGAAGAATTGAAGAATCAAGTCCGTGCATTAAATGAAAAGAAAGTAAGTTTCACTACTGTATTTTTTGATGGCCAATGAATAAAGATTTGGAGCTTAATCTTTCTCTATTCTTGTCAGCCATCAGGTGCATATGTGGATGCTCAATCTAATGTCTCGAACAAAAGTAGTGGACGGATTAAGTGTCAGATACTAGATTGGTTTTCGTCTACATATGTTATTGTTGGGGAAGGAGAATACTGCTCGGCGGAACCAACCTATAAGATTGGTCAGCTTCCAATCGGTCCTAATGCGGCGGCTGTTTTTGCGAAATCTGCTACTACCCCAGATGCATATCTCTGGAGGCCTACCATGTCAGTTTGTTCACTTGGTGAAGCTATTGGGACGAAAATTCCTTGGCCAGTTGACAGGGTTGTTTTGGACTCTCCTGATTGCAGCTCGGCTGCAGTAAAGCCTGCAGGATCGATAATAAGTTTTAAGTTGTTTCAAATTACTTAACTAGTAGTACTTGCAACAACAATAGATAACTGATTTGTATGCATCACTACTTATGCCTATTATGATCAAACGAGATGCAACATATATGCTTGGAGTGGTAGTGGAATTGTTGCTGAGGGTATCATTTGTTCAGTAGACCCAAATGAGAAGGTCAACCAAATTCCTCTAGGTCCTAATGCTGCGATTATGAAGGTTGAGAAGGTAATTGATCGTAAAGCTTTTCTGTGGAGACCAAGTTCAGAAATGGCAGTAATGGGTGAAGCTCTAAATTTGACCCTCGCATGACCACTAGATAAGATTGCTTTTATCAGTACAACATATGATTCACCTAAAACATCACCTGGGGTACATTCTAATCATACCTTATATATTTTTTTTCTTTTCATTTTCACATGTTTTTATCACACACTTTTTAATTAATTTGTGTTGTGAAATTGTGAATGCAGAGTACAAGTAAAAGCACATGTAGTAGCAAAAGTGCCAACAAGAAGTGCATTTTATATGATTGATGTGGTATAGGGAAAATTGTTGCAGAGGGGCGTGTCCTGTCTACTGATCCGTCTGACCGAATTCACTTCGTCCCTCTAGGACCTGATGCTTCGAAGGTAATGGTAGAGAAGTCAAAGATTGGAGATGCTCAGGTGTGGAGACCAAATTCAGAAATCCAATGTATTGATGATGCTAGAGGTAGTGTGGTTGCATGGCCTAATGACAAAATGGAATTGATGTGATGCAGAAGATTGTTAAGTACACATCTTGTTATTTGGAACCTATTTACATTTCCTAGTCTTGTGTTTCATATTGTAGTATGAAATTGTAATACTATTTAAGTGTTACGGTTTTAATGACATTGTGTGTTTATCAGATTATATATTGATTTTCAGGTTTCAAATTAAAATGAAATAAATAATTAGCAAAATTTTAAAAATTCCAAATTATAACAGTAAATTTAATAACAAAAAAAAATGCTATATCATTTCTAAGAATAACAATAAAATAGTGCTATGAATAAACAATCTATAACGAAAAATATATGCAATTAAAATAAATATATTGCACTCGCTAAATTGCAATATTAGATAAGAGTTATTATTGCATTTATAAAAAGCGCTATGTAAAATACGAAACTTTTTATGACGGGAGCATATACATCATTCGTTAAAGCGCTATAGATTATCTAATATAGCGGATATCGAGCGCTACGGATACCCATTTTTCTTGTAGTGAACATATGTTCGGGTAGTGGAAAAACATCCGTGGCTTTTATGTTTTCCTAAAAGTGGCTTCTTGTTTAAACTTTGCGATCCATTGCAATGGAAGTCGTACACTCTGAATCTGCCAGAGCTAGTTGACTCCACTGTGTGTTACTCAAGAGACGGCTGGTTACTTGTGCGTAAATCCATCGCAAACGACGACATCATCTTCTTCTTCAACCCGTTTTCTCGGGATATCATAAGATTGCCGAAGTTTGAGCTGCCATTTAAGAAAATTGCATTCTCTTGTCCTCATACGTCTGATCATTGTGTTGTGATAGCGCTAGACTTCTATGAGAGAATTCCACAGAGAGGGATAACTACCAGCACTTGCCATCCCCGAGCGACTGAGTGGATTACCGAGGTCTTCCCTAGTTGCTTACCATTTTTTTCTTCAGACCTTACTTGTCTATCATAATGATCGATTCTATTGCTTTAGTAGTGGAAGAGGAGATTTGTATTACTTTTCAGGCATATGGAAGTATCATGGATTCATGGTTTTGCATCTAGATATTTGTCTCTGTCTGTATATCCAAAAGCAACGTTTTTGGTAGAGAAGAAAGGAGAGCTCTTTCTCATGTTGACACGCGAAAACGAGAAGCCAGTGAGGTATAAACTAGTCTCTATTAAATGGGAAGAAATGGGTGCTACTGATCTTGATGGCTTGACATTCTTTGTCAGTTTTTATAACACTGAGTTGAGAACTGACCTCCCATGGATGAGAAACAATGTCTATTTCTCAAGGTATGGTTACAATCGTACGAGTTGTGTCTCTTACTCGTTTGATGAAAGCAGGTACAATCCGCCTAAGGGATGGCACAACTGGCAAGAACTTTGTTCTCGTCAAAGCCTATGGATCGATCCGCCAGATAATGTTTTTAACTTTATGAGAGATTTGCATGAAGACTGATAAGTTTTTGTCTTCAAATTAGACAAGGACTGATGTAATCTTAATTGGAAGATATGGGGGTCCCCCACTGGTGTTGTTTTTGTTTAGGTTTCTATCTTCTTTTTATTCATCTTCTTCAGTTGACATGCAAGTATGCAACTGTTTCTTAATCTCATAATCTATATCCATTGCATCGTCTTGACTTTAGGGACATTCATTGGTGCTTCACGTACTCTGCACAAAGATCATAAGAAGACAGAAAATAATGATAAATTTTCATATGAAAAGATGATAAATAGGTGAGATGGATGTCATATAGATTTCGATCTCCCTCGCTGAAATATACATTTACATCTTGATTATTTTCGTACAATTATATTTGTAAGTTTATATTTTGTTGACTACCATCTAAACATCTATACTACATTGAGGCAAATATATACCCAAAAAAAGATGGCAATGTATATTATACTCAGTGCTTTGTTTATTTATACCACACCCGGATCTGTAATAAGCAAGAGGTGAACAAGAAACACACAAAAGTATTGAAAATAACAAAAAATTCAAAATCCTAAGATTTTAGATTCTAATATCTGGTCTCTACAGAGTATAGACAATATGCGACCACTGTTGACCCATCAAACACCACCGCAATCTCCTGCCATGAAGTCACATTCACTGTCTTCAACCATCGTCGCACATAAAAGGTTGGTTACTCATATGCAGTACAAAATTATATAATATTCAGTTGTACTGGATTTGGAAAGTGTGATTGAGTTTTAAAATTTTTCGGGGGTTGAAATGGGATTGAAACTAAATTGAGTTTCAACAGATTATGTATAATCTGGAACATGTTGTCTCCTTGAAAAGAGGTATTATTTAGGCCTTCAAATTTATGGACTATAAACATTTTTGTGTAAATTTTAATTTTTTTTTTCAATTTAAGGATTATAAAATCTATATATATTAGCTTTTTAAAATTTTGGGGCCAAAACTTATGTTTTATCTTGTTAAGCTCGGAGCCGCGTCTGCGTTCTCGTTTGATTTGTTGACCTTAAATATACTAGAAAATTATCCGCGCTACGCCGCGAGATTGTTTATATATTTGTTTTCTTAATTTGATTTGTAAACTAAAATAATAAGTAAATTGGATGGTTTGTAGAAGAGATATTTCTTCATCATCTCTACTTTTACTTATGATTTGATGGGGTAATGTTGTGTTTGTGGAGATTATGGGTTTGAGGATGATGATGATGATTTGGATTTGTAGTGTTTTGGACTTTGTTTTAGAGTTTGAAAGTCTGTGTGATTGACTTTTTCTTTGTTTTCAGATTCATTTCTCAGTTTTGGACTAAGGTTTTAGCACTGTATTTGAACACAGTTTGTAAAATAATTTGGCTTATAATATTTTTATTTTATAGTTAAAGTGTCATGATTATAATTTATACAAAATAGAGATACTCGGGTCTATAATGAATACAAGAAAACCAAATATATGTTTTGAGGAGTGTGGGGGTTAATCTATTTTCCTTTCATTGAAAATAACTACACATAGGGAGAGCTATTAAAGAAGAAAAACAATAATTTGAGCGAGCATACCCATTTGAATCCTTCTCTGTCTTGCAAAGATGCACCTATTATGCTCTCTCCAAGGTTTGCAATCTGGGACGCTAGTACACATACAATTGCTTCTGGAGGAGTTATTTGTTCTCCAGAGACCAAAATGAACAAAAAAAACTTGCAATTAATACAATGGTTATGAGTAAATTTTCAATGAATATCAGATAATGACATGCATATTCAGTTGAAAATCTGCAGTGAGACAAATAAATATATGTATCCAGCTTTCATTTCATGAGCAAGTTTATGGTTTCTCTACTTTCATCTAGCACTCTTTCCTTGGTACTAAGATTAAGCAGTCATTGCATGAGGAATGTGTATACGAACCAGTCCCATTAACAACAAATCAAGTTTGAAACATGTAAGAAGATGTGGAAAGGGAATTTTTGAAGCAAAATAACATAGATACTTTCACATTCCTCAACAACAATATTAAAGAACGTCTAGTGCCTGACCCAAGAAACAGCCAACAGAGGCAAGAAAAAATGATGCTGAAAGCCCAATCAATGTTCCTTCAACACTCATAGCTCCCTCGGTTCCTCTTGGTACAATCTTAAATGTTGTGGCTAAATACCTGCAAATTTGCACCTGTTAGTAATCAGACGTAATGCAAGTTCATTGACACTGACATACATTTGACAGAAAACTGACAATATTCTTAGCTACTTGTTCCAAGTAACACAAACCGTTACAGAAGAGGCCATAGCTGAATAACAATAGCATACTCACATTGTTTTTTATAAGCTTTCCCTATCTCGCTCGAGACGGTGTCGGATACTTTAGTGCAGAAACTGGAAACGAAACCGAGCCGGAAAAGCTGAGAAAAAGCTCCTCCTCCTACTTGATATATTGAAAGAAAAGCACATACACAATCAGCAGCACTTGAACCAATCACACTGCGTGGTCCTCTTCTACCTTTTTTCTTCTCGGCCACGCCTTGTGCTTCTTTTTTGGACATCTTAACCTTTGTGCCTCTGTTCCCTGTGATATTGTAAATCATCTAAACTAACTTCAACTCCAGAATAATGAAATGCAAATTAGTGTTACTCTTTCCAGCTCTCGGTCCTCTTAATGTTGACCATGATCAGAAGACCTAGCTCCTTAATGTCAAGTTTCAATCTACAGAGACAATGCACTGCCTATTACAAAATCTAGTATTAAGCCTGATTCACAGTCCCAACACCAACCGATAACGTAGCTAAGAAATTCGTCTACAATTTAAGGACATTTTTCATTCATCAGCTCGGAAATCAAAAAGTCAAATAAGCGAATTTCTATCTATTTCAATCTTTATAATCAAATGGATTTGAAAGTTGAAGTTTTTAAAACCAAATTAGATCCGCCTTCAAGCCTTCACCAAACTCGACCGCCAAAACCTAAACACTATCAATCCAGAGACCACACCGTCGCCGACTAAAAGGAGCACCGGCGCAAAGAACCGCCATTCTCACAGGGTTAAAGAAGACGAGCAGACGGAGCCACTCTAGACACCACGGCAAACCCACCGAATCGACGCCAAAAGAGGAACTTCTAGAAACCCATCAATGACTGCCTCGAGATCTGTGCACTAACAACTCTGCCGTCCTCTAGCAGACATGACTTGGCACAACCCCGAAGACCCCATCTCCGAGAAATCCGAGCTTCCGCAGTGCCGCTTCTACCGATTAACCACACCACCGCCAGAGAAAGAGCCAGATTCTTCCGATTTACCTTCGCCGTGACCACAGTCATGAAGATCAAAGCATAAGAAACGAAAAAGAACAAAGGAGGTCCTCCCCCACGACACCGGCAAAGAGCCGGACGGCGAAGATGACCTCCGATCGAAAGGTGAGAGACCAAAGCTTTTGCTATTTCTAGAGAGAAAGAATCTCGATGCTTTTAAGTGCTATACATTCGTACAGCTAGACTTGATATGTGTAAATGTGTACATACAGAATGTTTTGATTGGCTTCTAACAATATTTCATTAAGTGACGGGGCGTTCTCACAAAGCTCTAAAAAGCTGATGTGTCTGTCCCTGGAAAGACACTCCTTCCATTATATATATAATTACAACTTTCATTTGTTGTTTTTGTGGATTGCAAACTCCGAGCAAAGAAGCACTGAATCCAAGTTTTTCTTACCTTCCATCAAGCCTCTTGGAAGTACTAATGTCTTGGAGGCCCGGCCCAATTTTTTTTTTAAATTGTGTTAAGTCCTATGCCCATCTAAATTTTTGAGTGTAAAAAATATTTTCTCATAATTTTTTTCGAAAATTGTCTTGTCTTGTGTTAAAAGATAACATCCGTGCATTTTCTGCTTGCAAGTCATGGCGTGAAGCTGCAATATATGTTCGGGTAGTGGAAAGCATTCATGACTTTTATGGTTTCCTAAACGTGGATTCTTGTTTAAACTCTGTGATCCATTGCAATGTTACTCAAAAGACGGTTGGTTACTTGTGCGTAAATCAATCGCCAACGACGACATCATCTTTGTCTTCAACCCATTTTCTCGGTAGCTCATAAGCTTGCCTTTTTAGCTGCCTTTAAAGGAGATTATATTCTTTTTTTCCTCCTACGTCTGATCATTGTGTTGTGATAGCTTTAGATTTCGATGGAAGAATTCCAGAGAGAAGGATAACTATCAACACTTGCTATCCTTGAGCGAATGAGTGGATTACTGAGGTCTTCCCTAATCGCTTACCATTTTATTTTAAAACCAAGCTTGTCTATCACAATGATCGATTATATTGCTTTAGCAGTGAAAGAGGGGTTTTAATTCATTTCACCCATCATCCCGCATATGGAAGTATCATGGTTTTGTATCTAGATAAATGTTTTTGGCAGAGAAGAAACGAGAGTTGTTTCTCATGTTGACAAGTGGAAACGAGAAGCCAGTGTTGTATAAACTAGTCTCTTTGAAATGGGAAGTGATAGGTCATACTGATCTTGATGGCTTGACATTCTTTGTTAGCTTTTATAACTCTGAGTTGAGAACTGACCTCCCATGGATGAGGAACAATGTCTGTTTCTCAAGGTTTGGTTACAATCATAAGTTGTGTCTCCTACTCGTTTGACGAAAGCATGTACAATCTGCCTAACGGATGGCACAACTGGCAAGAACCTTTCCTCGTCATAACCTCTAGATCGGTCCGTCAGAGAATGTTTTAAACTTTTGATAGGCCCGAGAGTAAAGGTAAGAGAGGTAGAGTTGCTTGTGCTGACGTGGATGAAGACTTATCAAAGGATGGAGAGACTCTGACTTCTCTAGAAGGTTTACTGTTACAGAAGTATAAATGGAATGGTTGTATTGTCCTCTTCCTTTATGCAATTACAGAGATTGTATCACGAGATTGAGAGAGTAAAACGTTGTAAAGAAGGGCGATTGGCTCGTGAGAGGATCTTCGGTTACATTGTTTGTGATTGATAAGAACGAATTGTAGTTTGGTTCTTATCAAATTGGTGCGGTGAGCTTATGGATCGATCACTCATCGCGATGGAGGATAAGATCGGAGGTGACGAACAAGTGGTGAAGAATCTTGTTCCGATTCTAGTGGTGGTGATCCTAGGTTTTGGGTGCTTTATATGGAGGTTCGATTTCTTCAGTTTGATTCCTTGGAGTCGCAGAAGCTAAAATTTGCAGAAGGCTACATCGAAGGAGAAGCTCGCGTTTGGTTTCAATGGCGACAATCACTGTGTCTTTTTTTTTTTTGCAGTTTGGAGGATTTGAAGACAGAATTATTACGGCGTTTTGGCAACAAAAATGATCATGAGCAAACGAGAATAGTGTTGGAGAACCAAAGATTTCTGGACGAGATGATCGACAAACAGAAAGAGGAACAAGAGGTGAACGCGATCGATGCAAGAAATTCATTTCAGGTAAAAATATCTGTCTCGGAATCTTGCCGTAAAGATAGGTTGAACAAAAATGATGGATTGTCATCAAAAATGGTGCATCGGAAAAGTCTGCTACAAAATATTGATTTGCCTATCCTCAAAGTAGCGAATCCACATGGTTGGACTGCTCAGGCAGAAAGATACCTTCGTATCAGCCAATATCCAGACGATGAGTGATATATCATGGTTTTTAGTGGATTTAGACCATGATATAAGTGTGTTTTAGAGTCTATTTGTGTTTCTTTAGAGTCTTTTACAGGTTTTATTAGGTACACGCACGTTTGGAGCAGAAGTGGTGATTATGGAGCTATTTGGTGCGTTTTGGAGATTTTGTCCGAGAGATAGAGTTCACTGTCCAGATTTGAGGACTGCATCGATCGATGCACATCATGCAACGGTCAATGCATAGCGCGAATGGGCCAGATCTCGGCGAGTTATGAAGTTATTGAATATTGCAGAAAATCCCAAGAGTTCCAGATAATTACACAGAAGCCCCAAGACGTGATTAGCTATATTAATTAGGTTTTAGACTTTATTTTTGCGACGGCATTCATAATTTAGAGCAGAGAGTTTTTAGAGCTTTTGGGGGCTGATCTGATCCTGTACTACATCATATTTTTGGAGAAGATTTGGAACCCCTTTACTTATTTAATCTCTTTTATGATTTCTATTATTTCATTGATTATGTCTTCATATTCTATGTCTGAGTAGATTCATAGTTAGGTTTAGGGTTTCTCATTAGGGATTTCATGACTTGCTAGACTTGTTTAATTCAGTTAAGGATTCATATCATATCTGTTCTTCGATCTAAATTGTGTTTAATGCTAGTTCTAACCTGATCACTTAGAATCTAGATCTTAGGTTACTAAATACGACACGAAAGTGTGGTTTAGAATCTGAACTATTTAGGTTGAGCAAATAAAATTCTCGCAAAGGAATTTGGTTTAGTTTAATTGTGAACATATCGAACTTGGAATTAATGCTGGTTTAATCTGTTAGTAATTGCAAGGGAATTTGGATTGCTGCACTTAGACTTAGAGAATTCTCGCAACGACAGTTGGTTAATTCTATATCCGTGTTTTGAGTTCTAGAACTGAGCTTAATTAGATCCTTACTGAATGAATTGTCTGCTTGTCTGATTTCCTGAGAACGCCCTAGACTTAGCGCCCTTAATTAACTGCTTTCACAACCGATAATCTTGCTACTTATTTACTTTCTCGCATTGCTTTTAGTTACATCACATTGCTTTCTTCCTAGTTTAAGCTTGACTGTTCTTGATCTATCGAAACCGGAGTCTCTGTGGATTCGATACCCTATATACTACAATCACATAACTGTGCACTTGCAGTAGAATAGGATTAAAACTGAACGCATATCAATGAGAAGCTGCATTTTGTTTCTTTACGCTTAGAAGGTGATGCCCTTAGTTGGTTTAATGAAGAAATGTCAAGCAAGTCATTAACAGATTGGAGGGAGTTTAAGACATGACTGCTAGCTCGGTTTAGCCCAATTAAGAAACAATCTCCACGAGAAGTGATTCTTGAATCAAAATCATTTTCAGAAGATGAAGTTTTACATGATTCAGAATTGGTTCAGTTGCAGGAAATGTCCGGGAAGAGAGATTCAATGACTTTGTCTCAATTTCAAAAAACAATTTCAATGAGTGAATTGAGTAAGAAAGAGATTGATGTGATCCAAGACCCATCAGTGAATTTAAACTCAGATACTGTGCTGCTAACGGCTGGTTTCTCAGAAAAGGAAGTTTTTGATGTCACAGAATTGGTTCAGGATAAGAAGATCATCGAGGAGAGGAATTCTGCTACTGTGTTTCAATTTCAAGAAACGACTCTAGTGAGTGATTCAGAGGTGCGCCATGAGCTTGTGCCACTTCCAAGCAAGAAACATCAAGAATTAAATATATGATGAGACCACGGATGAGTGTTCTGAATTTCAAGTTTGTTGATGTTAGCAGCGAGGTTAAGATGTTTAAGGATGTTCTCGATATCCAACAATCCACTTTGGCATACCTGTTGGGTTATAGACTGCTTCATCCAAGACAAATGATACAACACCATTTTAAAAAACAAAAATGCTCCAAATCTTGGCAATTATGCTCCAAAAATGCTAACGGCTGGTTTCTCAGAAAAGGAAGTTTTTGATGTCACAGAATTGGTTCAGGATAAGAAGATCATCGAAGAGAGGAAGTATGCTACTGTGTCTCAATTTCAAGAAACGACTCTAGTGAGTGATTCAGAGGTGTGCCATGAGCTTGTACCACTTCCAAGCGAAAGAGAAACATCAAGAATTAAATATATGATGAGACCACAGATGAGTGTTTTGAAATTCAAGTTTGTTGATGTTAGCAGCGAGGTTAAGATGTTTAAGGATGTTCTCGATATCCAACAATCCACTTTTGCATACTTGTTGGGTGATAGACTGCTTCATTCAAGACAAATGATACAACACCATTTTAAAATACAAAAACAGATTTCAGACAAGAAACTTGGTACAAGAACAAACAATTCTTGAGATTTTGAGACAGCAAGCGTATCCCATTGACAGAAGAAATCTCTCATACAATTTTCTTTATCCAGTGATTTATGAGGCATTGATGAAGATAAGTAGACCATTTCACAGCTTTAGAATGATCAGCTTTAGAATGATGAGCCAGTACAACATATCTCAGATTGTGTGGAAAATGACGATATTTACAAACAGAAAAGGAGTAGCTTTGGCAGATAGAGAGAATTGACGCAGAGACGTTTGAAGTTTGAGCACCTACAAACAATCTCAAGTCATTCTGTTGTGTTTTTACAGAAAGATTTCAGCCCAGAACTTGAAAATATTTTGGAATTGCATTGTGTTCAAAATGATTGCTTGAAAACTCTGGTTTTGTGGAACATATCACCAACTTATGAGACAACTTGGCTACTCATGGACATGTTTACACAGAAATTTCCGTCTTTGCAGCTTGAGAAAATGATGGAATCACGTCTGATCAAAGAAGCACAGAGGTGATTCTGTAAATGAGATCATAAAGGTTTTGCGGGTTTAGCTACAAATTGTGGACAAGCTACAACATATGCTCACTACTGTACAATACGTTTCAGTTCATATGGAATTGGCCACTCCACATTACGAAGAGGGCGTATCAGATAATGTTGAGTGGGCAATAGTTTGGAAAGATAAAGAGCTAGAAGTGTAGACTGGAGTTGACAAGGATGTTCATGGGATATCTAGAGAGAATGTTGGGGTTTCTCTGATTCAACATGAAATCAGTGAAAGAGGAAACAACACGTCTAGAAGTTCTTGTTCCAATGCTCAAGTTGGATTGCTAACGATAGTGAAATCGATTAAAATCTTGGGCATAATAAATCAATCTCAAAGGTTATGGCTGATGTTTCAAACATGGATAAGTCAGGCTTCACAAGTCCTCAAACAGTTTACACTCAAGAATTTATGCTATTACTGAGATACAATATGTGTTCAAAGGAGTGTGGCGAGTTCTTGTTGTTGGTATGTATGTGTGTCTTGGTTGCTCACAGTCTATGGAGATTCAGTCTAAGGAACAAACACGAAGTCACTACAACGCCACTGATGCTAAACGGCAACAACAAGTTTATTGTAAAACCAAATGCTATCTTCAAAACACATGTTGCTGGCCATTTAGAAGTGCAGATATCTTGGCGAGGAAGGAACTTTAAGATAATTTGCTCCTTGTGCATGATGTGCAACATCATTTCATAATTTCCAGCTTGAGGACAAGCTGTGTTTTTGGAAGGGGGGTAATGATAGGCCTGAGAGTAAAGGTAAGAGAGGCAGAGTTGCTTGTGCTGACGTGGATGAAGACTTGTCAAAGGATGGAGAGACTCTGACTTCTCTAGAGGGTTTACTGTTACAGAAGTATAAATGGAATGGTTGTATTGTCCTCTTCCATTATGCAATTACAGAGATTGCATCACGAGATTGAGAGAGTAAAACGTTGTAAAGAAGGACAATTGGCTCGTGAGAGGATCGTCAGTTACATCATTTGTGATTGATAAGAATGAATTGTAGTTTGGTTCTTATCAACTTTGTGAGAGCTTTTCATGAAAATTGATAAGTTTATGTCTTCAAATTAGACAAGTACTGATGTAATCTTAATTGGAAGATATGGGGGTCCCCCACTGCTGTTGTTTTGGTTTTTATCCTCTTCCTATTCTTCTTCTTCTTCAATTGATATGCAAGTATACAAATGTTTCTGATTCACATCATCTATATCATTTCATCGTCTTGACTTGAGTGACACTCACTGGTGCTTCACTTATTATGCACAAAGATAATAAGAAGACACAAAATAGTGATAAATTTTCAGATGAAAAATGATAAATAGGTGGGAAATCATCAGTTAGATGGATGTCATACGATTTTCAAAAGATAAAAATCATAATTATGCTTCACGTACTCTGCACAAAGATCACTCAAATATGCATACCACGATGTTCTTAAAATATACACACTCAGTTAGCTGTACCAAGACAATATATCAATTTAATTTTACTAGCATGAACCAGTTTACAATCAGCTCTCAAATCCGAAGAGATTGTAACACACGTTCCCTAAGATCTTTTAACAACATTCTTTCAGCTTCCAACAACTCTTATTAAACTCCCAATCTAAAATCCTACAAAATTCGTCTTAAAAACCAAAAGAAAACCGAACATAAACAACTTAAATTCTTAAACAAAAAAATAAAAGAACACTTATTCCCCAATGGCACCACACCAAGACTACTCATGTGCTTTGCAATGATTATCAAAGATCTTATTGCAGTATTCTAGCCCATTATCAATTCTTAAGGTTTTAATCTTTAACCCTTTTTTATTCTCCACAAACGCCTTCCATTCTATGAGTTTGCTGAAAGTCTCATCCTTAGTTCGTAGAAAGTAAACTCACACCTATCTAGAGAAGTTTTCCACAAATGAGACATAGCACTGGCATTTTGACAAGCTAGGGGTAATATTCGGTGATCCCCAAAGGTCTGAATGAACATAATCAAGAGCTTATTTTGATGTATGTTTCCCAGCCTTGTAAGACAACTTGTGAAACTTTTCGAATACACATAATTCACACTGGCTAAACTCCTTAATCTCTTCAGCGGTAATCAACTCCTTCTTCGCTAGAACTTGCAATCCTTTAGAACTCATATGTCCCAGTCTGCTATGCCAAAGCATAGTCTTATCTGTTGCCTTTATTCCTGCATTTGCATGAAGAACCATTGGCTATCCGTCAAGTATATAGAGAGTGTCCGATATTCGCCTGCAATAACCTCATGATCCTTAAGATAAACCTGAAATATGAAATTATTTGACTGAAACTAACAACCTTGAGATTACAACTGCCCCAGAGAAATCAGATTCCTTGTAATAGTTGCAGTGTATCTATCCTTAGCCAGCACCACTGTCTTGTTATGGTTGTTGACTATGTTGATACTTTCTATAGCCGTGACCAAGCAGTGTGTATCATTTCCCATAAGAATCTTTCCACCATCATTTTCCTGAAGATCAAATAAAAGATCCTTTCTATAGGTTAAGTGATATGAGCAACCAGAATCTAATATCCATCCATCTCTGAAACTTGATTCAGAAGCAGTCAACACTAAGGGTTCATCATCCAAAACCTGTCCAACATTTTCTCTTGCATTATTGGATTGTCCTTTCTTTGGACAGTCCTTCTTAAAATGGCCTCAAGCTCCACAAACCCAGCAAACCCTTTTGGTCTTAGCCTTTGCTTTTCCTTTATCAGTCTTCTTGCCCTTGCCATTTAACTTTTTATATGTTGAAGGCTTTAACTGAATGAATAAACCCTCATTTGAAGTCTTAGACGCATAGCTCCCCTTATGCTTCAACTCAGTCTCCAAGGAATAGGCTGAGGTAGTTATTTCCTTCAGTGTTATAGTTTCTTTCCCACCCCGATACTTCAGAGTGTGAACGAGTTGAGAAAAATGTGATGGTAAGCTGTTAAGAAATATCACAGCTTGATCCTTGCCGCTTATTTCAACATCTAGACTTCCAAATCTGATATGAGTTTGTTGAAAACATCCAGATTTTTATCCAGATTTTTACCTTCTTCCATCTTAAAGCTGTAAAATATTTGCTTAAGATCAAATCTGTTGGGTAGAGACTTATCCTGATACTGAGACTCTAAGGCATCCCACATACTCTGTGGTGTTTTATGCTTGAGCTTGATAGGCTCTAAGTTTTACCCTATTCTAAACTGCAAGTGAACAGCAATGTCAAAGTAGTATATAGGGCTATCGAATCCACAGGGACACTTGGTCTCAATAGAAACAGAAACGTAGAGATTAATACTAGAAATAAGCAGATGGTGAAGTAAATAAATTGCGAAGCAAGAAAGTAAACAGTAGCAGAGATTAACGGTTGAGAAGCAATAAACTAAAAGCGTCAAGCCTAGGGTATTCTCAGGAAATCAGACAAGCAGACAGTTCATTCAGCAAGGATCTAATTAAGCACAGTTCTAGAACTCAAAACACAGATATAGAATTAACCAAATTCCTTTGCGATAATTCTCTAAGCCTAAGTGCAGCAAACCAAACTTTCGTTTGCGAGAACTAACAGATTAAACTAGCATTAATCCCAAGTTTGATATGTTCACAATTATCCTAAACCAAACTTCCGTTTGCGCAAAGTTTAATTGCCCAACTTAATTAGTTCAGATTCCTAAACCCCACTTCCGTGACGTATTTAGCAACCTAGGATCTAGATTCTAATTGATCAGGTTAGAACTAGCTTTAAGCACAATTAAATTGAAGAACAGATATAGTTTGAATCCTTAACTGAATTTGAACAAGTCTAGCAAGTCATGAAATCCTATGTGAGAAACCCTAAACTCAACTATGGATCTACTCAGACATGATTAATGAAAACATAATCAAAGAAATAATAGATTGCATATAAGAAATTAAATAGATAAAGGGGTTCGAAATCTTCTCCAAAATAAATGAATACAGGAAATAGATCAGCCCCAAAAGCTCTAGAAATCTCTTAGCTAATAGTATCAAAGCGTAATGTAAAGCGTAGGTAAAATAAACACCAAAAACTAGTATATATAGGCATAATCTCGGATGGGGCTTCTGTGTAAATACTGGAACTATTCTGGGCCTCTTTGCAAATCTTCATAACTTGTTAAACCGACGCGTACGGCCCATCTCGCTAGTGTGTCGACCGATGCACAAGGTGTGTCGGTCGATGCATGATCAATAAATCGGACAGTGACTTAATCTCTCGGCCAAAACGTCCCAAAAGTCCCAAAATGCTCCAAATATCTCCAATTAGCTCCAAACTTGATTAAACCTGTAAAAGACTCTAAACAAAGACAAAAGACACTAAAAACACAACTATATCATGGTCTAAACTGGGTAAAAACCATGATATATCAACTCCCCCACACTTAGCCTTTGCTTGCCCTCAAGCAAAACATAGAACTAAAACATGGTGAAGAGGTTTGAAAACTCTTCAGAAACTCATTTCATCCTAGAAGCTACAATACTCAGATTCCCCTTAGTAAACCACTGCAAGAATCAATCACAGGATATCAAGACCACAATGTACTTCCCCCACACTTAGCAACTGTCCTAGGTAAACTCCACAATCACATTCAAGCATTCAAATTCTCCCTACTGACTTCTGCAAGTATTTAAGTGCGGTCTCACCTAAGGATTATCGATCAAAGGGCACATGGATTCTTACCTTATCAGCTCTAGACCACCATACTATCTTTCTCTCGTCCCTTTCTTCTCTTTCCCTTCTTTAACAACTGATTTTTCCCCACTGGGTATCATTTTATTTTTTTTATCAGTGTTCTTCCCGTTATGGGGTGTACTTTGGACACATTCCATGGATCACATGAGAGATAATAGTGTTTGCTACTATTCCCATGACCACTTCGTGTTGGAATTGTGTCCAGCAATCTCTGTACTGTCTCTATAACGTAAGAGTATGTCAGTGATCAGACATAAGTCATACAATGCTGGGGGTCATGATGGCTTGCTAGAGTCCGCTCATGATCTATAAGTCTTGGACTTATTGCCTTTATTGTATGATCCCATATGGGTCACACGCTTAAGCTAGCAGGAAATAATGTTGAAAGGCATAGCAGAAGTACGACAAAAGTGCTAGGCATTTGTCGTACTAAGAGAGAATGAATAATGGGTCTGATTAAATGTGATTTAATCAGATTGGGCCCAAAAGCCCAAAAGGGAAGGAGAAGGCTTTTAATGACTAAAAAAGCCAAAGTCTCCTTCTCCCTAACCCTAACCCAGCCGCGATTCTCCTCTCTCTCTGCGCCCCATCTCAGCTCGGTCTAGCAACCAGTTTCCTGTGATTGCGTGTGTGAGCCTTTGGAGGATCCATCTCTCGGTGTATCTCCCTGATCATTGACCTGTTCATCAATTCCGCTGCAAACAAACAGGTAAAAGGTGAGATCATATGTTTCTAAATAAGAACACCTAGATCTAATGCATGTTTAGGTTGATATCAATATGAGAATTGAATCAGGATCAACCAAAACTTCCAACAGTGGTATCAGAGCCATTGGTTCTTAGGTTTCTTGTTTTAGATTCATTGTTTAGGTTGTTAAATCTGATTAGAATTGTTTTTGAATCAATTACTGATAAGATAAAACGATTAAGAATCAGAATTGAACTCTAAACACACAAGAAAAATCGCAAAACATGAGCTATATGACTCAGATTTGCGATTGGCCGGGTATTGGATCAACCGGCTTGGCCGGTTGGTGTGTATGGCCGAGAGGTATGGCCGGTTGGTCGGATCGGACGGATGGATCGAGTCGATCGCGTCGTCCCGATCGCTTCCCGGCTGTCCCGCGTGATCGAGGCCGAGTACCGTCCCGACCGTCCCACCCGAACGTCCCGAGCTCGTCCCGTCCAGCTGCATCCCGATCACGTGAGGCTCGGCCGTCCGTGGATCGTGGATTGAACGCGGCTGGTCGGCTGTGATCGTGTGGATTAGGTCACGGCCATGGATGGTTCGTGACCGGTTCAATCTCGGTTAGGTGATTCGGTTTAAGATTTAATTAAAATCTTCGTTCTGGTTTAATAAACAGATTAATAATTTTATTAAATCTGGTTAAACCGGAATAAGAAATCCAATGTCGAAAGAATTATTGGATTTAGTGCCTAAACCAGGATTTCTAATTTGATTTGGTTGGACCAAATAAATTGAGAAAATCCGGTTTAGTAAATAACCGGTTGACAATTGTGGTCATCGTAGTAATTGAAACTTGGTTAGACCAGTTTTAATGAACCAGACCGGTTATGTCAATTAATTGGACAATTGGGTCATGTCTTGGACATGGACCAATTCTTGGGCCTCGGGCCAAGAAGTTAAAACAATTGGGCCATTAATTGAGTCATTCTTCAGATTTAAATTTAAAACTTATTTTATAAAATAAAATTATGAAATTCGATTTTAAATTTTATAAAGTTCCGAAATTTCGAAATTAGAAAGTTTCCAAAATTAGAAGTTTCTGAATTTGCGGGTTTTGGATTTTAAAGAAGTTTCTAAAGTTAGAAAGTTTCCGGTTTTAGAAAGTTTCCAATTTTAGAAAGTTTCCAAAAATAGTAGGTTTCCATAAATAGAAAGTTTCCCGAAATAGTAATCTTCTATTTTGGGAATGATTTTAATAAACCTACGGACCTCAAACAATATCAAGCGTTGGATGTCTTGTCCAGGCTATGTCAGCTGTCAAAGCCCATTCAATTGCATTCATGGCCTTACAGTGTGAGGGTGTCTACTTTTGCGTGGATAAGACGGTTTGTGATTCATAAATGTCATTGGGAGTCCCAGACATTAATGATTACATGACTGTATAGTCCGGTTTTCTTGACTAGGCCATCGGGAGTCCCGGGCCTTGAGACATCAGGGTGGATTGGGCCTCGGGCCCAGATTCACAACCAAGAGTTATATCACGGATATAATTAGCCGATATAGGGCTTACCGATATAAGCTAAGATTGGGTGACGGCCAGTGGCCCACTTTGATCTTAGTTATATGTGGATCTTGGAATCATTATATTCTATTGAGGGTAACTTAGGTTATTGAATATAATGCATGATTAATCATATTATACTTTAATACGAGATTAATCATTTTGAACATATAACTAATAACCTTTTTATTTATATATTTCAGATATGACTACTACAAGCACACAAAACACGTTCTCGATCCGGTCTGTTCTCGAGAAGGAGAAGCTGACTGGAACGAACTTCCTGACATGGTCAAGGAACTTGAGGCTGGTCCTCAAGCAGGAGAAGAAGGATTACGTCCTTCGAGATCCCCTCCCCGAGAGGCCTCTTGCCAATGCTGCCAGGACTCTGCACAATGCTTGGGAAAAGCATTCGTCAGATGAAAATGATGTTTATTGCCTGATGTTGGTGACAATGACTCCAGAGCTGCAAAAGCAGTTCGAAAGTGTGTTGTCTCCAATCGAAATCATGGCAAGCCTGAAATCGCTTTTTCAGGAGCAGGCTAGGACCGAGAGGTTCCAGACAGTTAAGAACCTCTTGGACTGTAAGTTGGCTGCGAATGCGGCAGTGAGTCCTCATGTGTTGAAGATGATGGGTTATCTCGATCATCTTCACAAACTCGACTGCCCAATCAGCCAGGAACTTGCCTGCGACATCATTCTGCAGTCTTTACCTGCAAGCTATGATCAGTTCATTCTGAACTTTAACATGCATGGCTTGAGTAAGACACTGCCTGAGCTTCACGGAATGCTCAAGACTGCAGAGCCCAACTTGAAGAAAACCGCCAAGGACCCCAATGTACTTATGGTACAAAAGGGCAAGGGGTTTAAGAAGTCTTCTGCTAAGGATAAGGGAAAGGCCAAGGGTGTCCAAGTCGTGGACTCAGACACGCCAAAGCCCAAGCCCAAGTCCAAGGCTGGGCCTACTGACATGTGCAGGTTCTGCAAAGAACTGGGGCATTGGAGAAGAGATTGCAAGAAATTCCAGGAAGGTCTAAAGGAATTAAAGAAGAAGACTTTCGAGACTTCTTCATCAGGTATTTTTGTTATAGAAGTTAATACAACTACTTCTGATAATACCTCATGGGTCATGGATACTGGTTGTGGGGCTCATATTTGTACTAATATGCAGGCACTCAGCAACAGTAGAAGGCTGAAGCAAGGACAAGTGGAACTACGAGTTGGGAATGGAGCGAAAGTTTCAGCACTAGCTGTAGGAACTTACTTGTTGTCTTTACCTTCGGGATTGATTTTAGAACTTAATAATTGTTATTTTGTACCTGCTATAAGCAGAAATATTATTTCAATTTCTTTGTTGGATTTGGAAGGTTATGATTTTTCAGTTAAGAATAAATTATGTTCCTTCAATCGCAACAATTTGTTCTATGGTTCTGCCCCCCTTACGAATGGGCTTTACATACTCGATCAATCTGCGCCAATTTATAACATTAATACAAAACGGTTTAAACCTAATGAGGAAAACCGAACGTTTCTATGGCATTGTCGTTTAGGGCACATCAGCGAGAAACGCATCAAGAGGCTCCATTCGAATGGACTTCTTGGCTCATTTGACTTTGAGTCATGTGAGAAATGCGAATCCTGCATGATGGGCAAAATGACACGGGCCCCCTTTAATAAACCTAACGAGAGGGCCAGTGACTTATTGGGCCTGATACACACTGATGTGTGTGGCCCAATGTCCACTAATGCAAGAGGAAACTATCAGTACTTCATTACCTTCACTGATGATTTCAGTAGGTATGGATATGTTTACTTAATGAAACATAAGTCTGAATCTTTTGAGAAGTTCAGAGAATTCCAAAATGAAGTACAGAACCAACTTGGCAAAAGCATTAAGGCTCTTCGGTCCGACCGAGGAGGAGAATACTTAAGCCAGGAATTCAGTGATCATCTGAGAGAGTGTGGGATCGTATCCCAACTCACTCCTCCTGGAACACCTCAATGGAATGGTGTTTCTGAGAGGAGAAATCGGACCTTATTGGATATGGTTCGATCTATGATGAGTCACACAGACCTTCCAATATCCCTTTGGGGATATGCTCTGCTAACAGCAGTGTTCACATTAAACAGAGCGCCATCAAAAGCAGTAGCAAAGACACCATATGAATTATGGACTGGAGTGGCTCCAGTGCTGTCTTATCTCAGAATTTGGGGTTGTGAAGCCTATGTCAAGAGATTAATCTCAGACAAGCTTACACCAAAATCTGACAAATGTTACTTCATTGGTTATCCACGGGAAACCAAGGCTTATTACTTCTATCTACGTTCCGAGAACAAGATCTTTGTTGCCCGGGATTGTAACTTTCTTGAGAGAGAGTTTCTCTCTAAGAAAGGCAGTGGGAGTAAGGTACTGCTTGAAGAAATTCAAGATGAACAGGATACTGCTCAACCTAATGAGGAAGAGCAGCAGGAGGATCTACAAGAAATTGTAGAGCCTGAACCTGTAGTACCTGAAGTTCGAAGATCCGGGAGGATCCGTCACGAACCCGAGAGATATCAGGGATTCCTCGTGACTGACTGTCATGATCTTTTGATCATTGATGGTGATGAACCATCGAACTTCAATCAAGCCATGATGGGCCCAGATTCCTCTAAGTGGCGCAAGGCCACTGATTCCGAAATGGACTCCATGTCGGTCAACCAAGTATTTTCGTTGGTTGACTTACCCGTTGGTGTAAAAGCCATCGAGTGCAAATGGATCTTCAAGAAGAAGATTGACGTGGATGGAAATGTCCAGATTTATAAAGCCAGGTTGGTGGCAAAAGGTTTCAGACAAGTTCACGGTGTGGACTACGATGAAACCTATTCACCGGTGGCTATGATGAAATCTATTCGGATTCTACTAGCAACTGCAGCTTTTCATGATTATGAAATTTGGCAGATGGACGTGAAAACCGCCTTCCTGAATGGTATTCTGGAAGAGGATGTGTATATGACACAACCTGACGGTTACATAGATCCAAAGAATGCTGGGAAAGTATGCAAGCTTCATAAATCCATTTATGGATTGAAGCAAGCATCGAGGAGCTGGAATCTTCGTTTTGATGAAGCGATCAAGCAATTTGACTTTATCAGAAACGAAGAAGAACAATGCGTGTATAAGAAAACTAGTGGGAGCAAAATCGTTTTTCTTATTCTGTATGTTGATGACATACTGCTTCTCGGAAACGACATTCCAATGCTGAAGTCTGTAAAAGACTGGCTTGGAAGTTGTTTTTCCATGAAAGACATGGGTGAAGCCGCATACGTTCTTGGAATTAGGATCTATCGGGATAGACCTAAGAGGCTGATAGGCTTGTGTCAAGACTCATACATTGACAAAGTCCTACAAAGATTCAGCATGAAAGATTCCAAGAAGGGCTTCACGCCAATGGTACATGGCACGACGCTAAGCAAGAAGCAGAGCCCTACGTCGGCTGCTGAGCTTGAGCGCATGAAGAATATTCCTTATGCATCTGCAATAGGATCTGTCATGTATGCCATGATCTGTACTCGTCCTGATGTTGCTTACGCATTGAGCATGACGAGTAGATACCAGTCAAATCCAGGTGAAAACCATTGGATTGCCGTAAAGAACATCTTGAAGTATCTAAGACATACTAAGGATAAGTTCTTAGTGTACGGTGGAAGTGATGTGCTTAAAGTCAGTGGATTCACGGACGCAAGTTTCCAGACAGACACAGATGATTTCCGGTCACAGTCCGGTTATGTCTTTTGTCTGAATGGCGGTGCAGTAAGTTGGAGAAGCTCCAAGCAGGACACCGTTGCTGATTCCACTACAGAAGCTGAATATATCGCCGCCTCGGAAGCAGCGAAGGAAGCTGTTTGGATTCGAAAGTTCATTATGGAACTAGGTGTGATACCAGATGCGGCTGAGCCTCTGGCACTATTTTGTGACAACAATGGTGCTATAGCTCAGGCAAAGGAACCAAGATCACACCAGAAATCCAAGCATGTTCAAAGAAGATATCACTTGATACGTGACATCATTAATAGAAAGGAAGTCAAGATCAGCCGAGTTCCGACAGATGATAACGTCGCTGATCCGTTGACAAAGCCACTCCCAAGGCCTAAGCTCGAGTTCCTGACTGAAGCTGTAGGCATTAGAAACATTGAAATGTAATCTAAATTTGAGTGGGAGTTTTGTGAGCTTTATTTTAGTTATTTGATACGTTCTTGTAAAACATTATTATTTATGTTTTAATGAAATTATTATTTCAAGATTATTTTAACTGTGATGAAATAATCGTTCCAAAATGATATGAACCATTTTATAGGTCATCGAAGTAAATGATTTGATCTTGAGTCATCGAAGTCATTTAGCTTGATCATGAGATCCTATATTTGATAAATGTTTTATATCATCCTGTCCCTAGTCGAAGGTTGTTGAAATTGGAACACCAACAACCGTGTAAGACTGGATTGGTACGTGACTTATGACAAAGTCTCAGTGTGTCATAGATGCTCGGCATCAAAGTCAGTACGTAGGTGTATGTTGGGAACATACGACCGGACAAGACCCGCTAATAAGAACTCTTCAGGATATTTATATCTGTGTCATAAGAGATTCTTACTACGACTATAGAGTATAGTCCTTAGACCTGAGTTCGCATGCATGTGACTGCATATGGACTGATGCACTTTGATCATTGTCTAACGCTATCGTTCTGCGATAGCTATAAGGACCTTGTTTGGGTACATCATGAGATGAGTAGTTCACAGTGATGGAACAAGATGGGATTTGTCCCTCCAATATAAATGGAGTGAATATCTCTAGGCCAATCGGAGATTTGAATACTGGAAAACGCATGGCCATGCTCAAACGGACTTTCCCGAGTCGTTTGTATTGTCAGTATCAAATCAGAGTCCGATGAACAAGATTAGGCTTTATAAGGATGACACTAATCTTGCCTTATGACTAATCGAGATATTGAGACGAAAGGGATTATGAATACAGAGATTCCAGTTCAAGTGGGAGATTGTTGGAATTGTGTCCAGCAATCTCTGTACTGTCTCTATAACGTAAGAGTATGTCAGTGATCAGACATAAGTCATACAATGCTGGGGGTCATGATGGCTTGCTAGAGTCCGCTCATGATCTATAAGTCTTGGACTTATTGCCTTTATTGTATGATCCCATATGGGTCACACGCTTAAGCTAGCAGGAAATAATGTTGAAAGGCATAGCAGAAGTACGACAAAAGTGCTAGGCATTTGTCGTACTAAGAGAGAATGAATAATGGGTCTGATTAAATGTGATTTAATCAGATTGGGCCCAAAAGCCCAAAAGGGAAGGAGAAGGCTTTTAATGACTAAAAAAGCCAAAGTCTCCTTCTCCCTAACCCTAACCCAGCCGCGATTCTCCTCTCTCTCTGCGCCCCATCTCAGCTCGGTCTAGCAACCAGTTTCCTGTGATTGCGTGTGTGAGCCTTTGGAGGATCCATCTCTCGGTGTATCTCCCTGATCATTGACCTGTTCATCAATTCCGCTGCAAACAAACAGGTAAAAGGTGAGATCATATGTTTCTAAATAAGAACACCTAGATCTAATGCATGTTTAGGTTGATATCAATATGAGAATTGAATCAGGATCAACCAAAACTTCCAACACTTCGGAGTTACTAACTCATCCTCAGTTTATTATATATTTTTTTTTTTACTTTACAGAAGGGGAGAAGGGAACTAAATAGGACAGGTTTACAGGCTGTGTCAGAACTAACAAAGGAACCCGACACAAAGTATACCAAGCCCTTAGGTGAGAAAATCTAAGTCAGTATTAGGGTTGAAGTCAGTAAAGGATCCTCTGATACCTGAAGTGATGTGGGTGTTCCCAGTAGGTTGATCTGTGATGGGGTTTTCTAACAGTCAGAGATAGATCCTGCAACTTCATCCCAATGGTTACTTAAGTTCCTGCAAATGCTGCTAATCTTCTCAAAAAATCATTGTTTCTTACTTAAACAAAGTTTGACTCAATAAAACCAAATTTGTTTTTTGAAAAACGGACTGACTCTTAAGAAAATAGAAAACGAAAGTCAGTAGCACCTCCCCCACACTTAAGACACACTGTCCCCAGTAGTGTCCAGCGAAGGATCGGTAAAAAGAAAATAAAAATTGAAAAGGTGAAATTATGTCTGTCGGGTTACCTCTGTCGCTGAGCATCGATCGTTGCACTGAGTGCATCAACCGTTACTTGGCGATTTTCGTGTATAGTCGATCGTTGCTCAGGACCGCAACGATCGCTGCAATGCGATTCCTTTCGTGTTGTAACGATCGACACAGAAGTGCGTCGATCGTTGCACTGCGATTTAACCGAGACCTGCAAACATAAACTCACCAGAAACAAAAACAAACGTATAATCCTAACAAAAACACCAAAAATTAAGTAGAAAAACACCAGTACCTAATGGTGGGTTGCCTCCCACCCAGCGCTTGTTTAAGGTCAATAGCTTGACCGGACGGATGGGAATTTTCAAGTACCAGGAGGTCTTGACAGAGACTTTTTCTGTCTCTGTTCAAGTCTCCTCATCCAAGGTGGTGAGTAGGCTGTTGCGGAATGCTCATGGCCAAGAAAAGATGGAGTGAAATGTGCTCCAGGATCTATAACCATGGTATGATCAGGCTGCTCAAAATCTGCGTCCCTTATGGTGAATGTCTGCCCATCTATCAGTGGCTTTCGCAGCTTATCCATCTCATAGTGCAGTGGTTCATCTCCCAGATGGAGGTCTATCAGGCTGTTCCTAACATCAATCAGCGCTCCTGCTGTAGCCAAAAAGGGTCTCCCAAGTAATAATGCTTCATCCGGATCACAGTCATATTTCAGAACAAGGAAGTCCGTTGGAACTAAGTAGTTTCCAACTCTCACCGGAATGTCCATAAGGAGTCTTTCAGGAACTCGTATGGACTGATCAGCTAGGACAAGAGAAGTCCTAGTAGGAGTAAAATCCAGCATACCCAGCTTCTCTGCCACAGAGTAAGGCATCAAACTTCCAGCAGCTCCTAAATCACACAGAGAACGTCTAAAACTATCCTCAAAGATAGAACAATCCAGCACAAAGACTCCAGGATCAGATAGCTTCTTCGGGACCTTAGTTAGCAGAACATCACTAATATGATGAGGAACTATTATCACCCAGTCTTTCAGATCATCATCCAGGGGCAACATCTTATTCAGGTACCTTTGCACACATGGATGATAAGGTGGATCATCAGAAGTTGGAATTTCTTCCAATTCTTCACCAATCCCTTCTAATTTCTTCAGCTCTTCAATCTCTTGCCTAATCACTTCAGACACTGAGGAGTGTTGTCTAAAGATCTGCTCGTAGATCTCCTGTTGAGAAATCTCAGAGGCTCCATTGAATAGGCGATCAAGCTCCAAGTCAGCATCTATGCCATTATCATCCGACAGTTATGTCTGTTCACGCCCTGCAACGACCGACACTAAGGGTGTGTCGATCGTTGCCATCCCGACGGGTGTATCGATCGGCACACATGTTGCATCGATCGACGCACTGCAGCAGATTTCACCCGAGAGTTTTTCACAAATATCCGAAAATTCCTGTTCTGTCACCAACTCAGCTGTACTTAGCTCAAATCTTTCACCTAGGTGAGATCCATCATTAATGCACACAGACCAGGCCTTAACATGAGTGTCTGCCACTCCTTTTCCCTTCAGTGAGCTGGACATCTGGTTTACCTGAGTATCCAACTGCTTCATGTGAGTGCTCAGAGACTCAAATTTCCCATTGAGGTCTTCATAGACAGCGTCCAACTTCTTGTTGCAGTCCACGGAAATCTTGGTCCGACTCTCAATCAGTTGTTCCATCATAGCCTCCATTTTGCTCTCATGGGCTGTAGGCGCAGGAGGAGTCTGATAGGATGTAGATCCATAGGTTCTCTGAGTACCTTGTCCATAGGTCTTCTGAAAACCACCAGTCTGTCCACCATTGGAGAATTTGTTCCCCTGTTGATTACCAAATCTATTACCTTGGAAACCAGAACCTCCTATGAAATTCACATCTTCTCCCTGAGTTTCCTCCTCAGCCTGAATCACCTCTACATCCTGGGCAAAGTGGACAGTTTTCTTACTAGTCAGGAGATTGTAGACTGTGTCCAATCTGGATCTTATATTAGCTATATCAGAATTCTCTACAGTTCCACCAGATTTCTTCCTCCTTTCATCCATTGTCTTGCAACTGTTGCTGCCAATCAGGTTCTCAATCAACTGCTTAGCTTGTGTAGGAGTCCTGGTGTTGAAATTAGCATTACTGGAATTATCCAGCGCAGTCTGATAAGGGAGATCTATGCCTCTGAAGAAAATACCAATCAGTTGTACTTCTGTGAATCCATGGTGTGGACAGTCACGCTGATACTGCTTAAATCTCATCCAGGCAGTCTTCAAGGGCTCCACAGCTCCTTGGGAAAAGGTGAGTATGTCCTGTCTGGACTGATCCGAGCGCGCATCATCATAAAAGTGACGCAAGAACTCACTCTTTAAGGCTGCCCAAGTAGTATACTGACCAGGTGCCAGTTGTCTCAGCCATGCACTAGCGTCTCCAGCAAGACTGTGCGGAAATAGCTTAAGGAACAGATAGTCCGGGCATACTCCTTCATACTTCATGCCAGTGACTATGTCCTCAAACTTGTCAATGTGATCCATAGGCTGCTCTTCTTGAAGACCATGAAAAGCAATCTGTCTCATCAGCTGGTAGTAGATGGTCTTTACCTCAAAATCATTCCTCTCAAAGGCAGGAAGCACTAGAGCTGCTCGGTTTGCATGAAACTCATCAGGTCTATTGTAATCAGCTAGTGTCCTCTCATGAACCACCATCTCTCTACCTTGGGCCTGTCCTTGACCCTGGTTTCGGTTCAGCTCCTGTTGCTGTTGCTCAGGAGGATCAGGGATGACATTCCCTTCAGCATCAACCCGATGCCCAGCAGCATTGTACGGGTTGTCATCTTGGTCCCTCAGGGTACCTTCAGCATCTGGTATCAAGATCAGACGTTCTCGAACCATTCTCTCTCTCTTTTCTCTTCTGATAGTCCTTTCTAGACGTCCAAGTTCCTCTAGTCCGAGATTAAGCAAGCTCGAGTTCGGTTACTTCGAGTTTTCTGCGTTGGCATAAACTGTATGTAATCGTCCAGCAACGATCGATGCTATCAGTGCAACGATCGATTCAATCTTAGAATCGCCTAGTGACGATCGACGCAAGGGATGCAACGATCAACGCAAGGCGAAATTCGTACCTGCGACAGAGAGAAATCAGAGAAAAAGTTAGCAAAATCAAAAATAAAAACGAAAAAGAACAAAAACAAAAAGAAAAATTTCTAGTAGAAACCCTAAGTTCGGTCCTATCGAAGACTCTAAGAGTCCCCGGCAACGGCGCCAAAAACTTGATAGGCTCTAAGTTTTACCCTATTCTAAACTGCAAGTGAACAGCAATGTCAAAGTAGTATATAGGGCTATCGAATCCACAGGGACACTTGGTCTCAATAGAAACAGAAACGTAGAGATTAATACTAGAAATAAGCAGATGGTGAAGTAAATAAATTGCGAAGCAAGAAAGTAAACAGTAGCAGAGATTAACGGTTGAGAAGCAATAAACTAAAAGCGTCAAGCCTAGGGTATTCTCAGGAAATCAGACAAGCAGACAGTTCATTCAGCAAGGATCTAATTAAGCACAGTTCTAGAACTCAAAACACAGATATAGAATTAACCAAATTCCTTTGCGATAATTCTCTAAGCCTAAGTGCAGCAAACCAAACTTTCGTTTGCGAGAACTAACAGATTAAACTAGCATTAATCCCAAGTTTGATATGTTCACAAATATCCTAAACCAAACTTCCGTTTGCGCAAAGTTTAATTGCCCAACTTAATTAGTTCAGATTCCTAAACCCCACTTCTGTGACGTATTTAGCAACCTAGGATCTAGATTCTAATTGATCAGGTTAGAACTAGCTTTAAGCACAATTAAATTGAAGAACAGATATAGTTTGAATCCTTAACTGAATTTGAACAAGTCTAGCAAGTCATGAAATCCTATGTGAGAAACCCTAAACTCAACTATGGATCTACTCAGACATGATTAATGAAAACATAATCAAAGAAATAATAGATTGCATATAAGAAATTAAATAGATAAAGGGGTTCGAAATCTTCTCCAAAATAAATGAATACAGGAAATAGATCAGCCCCAAAAGCTCTAGAAATCTATTAGCTAATAGTATCAAAGCGTAATGTAAAGCGTAGGTAAAATAAACACCAAAAACTAGTATATATAGGCACAATCTCGGATGGGGCTTCTGTGTAAATACTGGAACTATTCTGGGCCTCTTTGCAAATCTTCATAACTTGTTAAACCGACGCGTACGGCCCATCTCGCTAGTGTGTCGACCGATGCACAAGGTGTGTCGGTCGATGCATGATCAATAAATCGGACAGTGGCTTAATCTCTCGGCCAAAACGTCCCAAAAGTCCCAAAATGCTCCAAATATCTCCAATTAGCTCCAAACTTGATTAAACCTGTAAAAGACTCTAAACAAAGACAAAAGACACTAAAAACACAACTATATCATGGTCTAAACTGGGTAAAAACCATGATATATCAGAGCTTAATCTTTCTCATAACCATATCAGTAACACTCATACTCAATAGATTTCTTACCCTCATGTCCTTCTCTAGCTTCTTAGTATTTGGCTTTTCATCGCCTTCTTCCTTTGAACCTGATGAATCTTCATCGCATATGTTCAAAACCGAATCTAGACCAAGGATCTCAAGCTGAGCCAAGACCTTATGCTTCCATACAGAGAAATCTCCTTCACCATCAAACTTATCCACCTCCCATTTTCCTTTTGTAGGTTCCATCCAGACTGCTGAACCAGATCTCCAGAAAACCAACGGCTTGTTCCTTGAACTTACGAGATCTCAAAGCACACCAAGGTAACCCCAAAAGCTCTACCAGAAAACCAGATCAGAAAACCTAGAATAAATAAGATACCAGAAAATCAATCTACTTGTGATAAGAAAATCTATGTGTATCATGTACTCAGAGACCAGGTAGGATCCAGTACCTGCTGAGACAACGCCTTTCTTAGCACAAATAGATATCCTGAAGAGAAATCTGAAACCAGAAGCAATACCTTTCAGAATGCCTCTAACCTGGTTCTGATACCACTTGTAGGATATTTAACTTGTCAGATTACTATCCAGTTCATATGTTTCATGGTTATTTGTTTATGTTTTGCAGAGCATGAGAGAAAGAGAAGAGACGACACACGATATACAAGTTTCCAAAGTCAATATGACCAAGGTACGTTTTGGAGAGCTTAGACCAGCTCTCAAGGCTTTCACTAAGGATAAATCAAGAGTACAAGGTGCACAGCTATAGTTGAAAGTTTACAGAGAATATACACGGTGAAAATAGAGACGAAGGTAGAAGATGACTTCGCTCAAACCAAATCTCTCTCCAGCTATTTCCTCCTGTACATCACACCATTCTTGTTACAGTCTCTCCTCTCCTTTAACGTCCTTCTTGACCGTGCATGTACAGTTCAGCACCAGCTCACGTGCTCTGTTACAATCCTAGTAACAAACCTTAACGAGAAGATTCTCATGCACATATGACATTGCTGTAAAACGATTTCGAGCTGCTCGTTTTACTGCGAAAGCTTTTATTTGACTGTAAAACATAACCTTTGCTTCAGCCCAGTCTAAAACCTTTTAGTGTCTGACCCGAAATTGACTCACGATTAAGTTATGTATTTATTTCTTTTTTTTTCGTTTATGAAATTTCTTTTTCTTGTTGTAAAAAAAAATAGATTTCCTTTTCTCATCTAGTTCTTTTTTTGTAGTCAAAATTTAATAACTCAACTGTCGTCACTAATTTTACAAACACAAACCTACCACATATGCGTGATCAGCATATTTTCCTAATTAATAATATATGGAATAATGGTTAGTAAGTTTTTTTGACAAGGGAATGAGTTTGATTAAAAGCAAACTTGGATAAGAAACTTATCTACCTAAGCACGAAAGCAAAGGAAAGAAAGTTCGTCCTAATCTATTTATAGTTGGATAAGAAACTTGGGTGAATTGCACTGAATGTATCTTTTTATATTTTTGTTGCAATTTTGTATCTTTCAAAAAGAGTTTGCTAATTGGAATCTTTTTTTGTAGGGTCCACCAGCAAAAAGACAATTTTATCCTCAGACTTTCTTTTCCTCCAATTTTTCTTTTTCTTTTCTACGAAAATCAAGTCATTCTTTTTTCTTTTTCTTTTCTTTTTTCTTTTCTTTTTCTTTCCATTCTCTTTCTTACTTTTGCATTTATTTTTACCCCTTGTTTTTTGAACGGTGGATAGAATCCGATATAAGATATTTTTGGCCATTTAGATCAGCGGAATAGAGAAAGAATTTAACGATCTACCGGAATTCCAAAAAAAAAAAAATTTGGACATAAAAAAAAATTTGCGAGTGGATAGTTATGAGTAGATATCTACAATATCTATCCACGTGGATACTACCACATACAAAAATTGTCCATCATAAGTATCCACGTGGATACTACTACAATATAATATCTATCCACGTGGATACTACTACAATATCATCTTGTTAGCTTCTTGTCCATCATAAGTATCCACGTGGATGGATAAACTATCCATTCGTAATTTTTTTTTAAGTCCAAAATTTTTTTTTTTTGGATTTCCGATAGATCGATCGATTCTCTCTCCATTCCGATGATCTATAAGTCCGAAAACCTCATCCAATTCATTCTATCCACAGTCAAAAAAATGTGGGGTAAAAATTAATGCATAAAGTAAGAAAGAGAGTGTAAGAGAAAAGAAAAGAATTAAAAAAAAAAAATCGGATGGATAGAAGATGAATTATGGATAGCTTTGTCTAATTAACTATCTATAACTTTTTTTTTTTGGTCAAACATTAACTATCTATAACTAAAAGACAAAAAATAAGGTTAAATGGTCATTAACCACCGCTAGAAGACAAAAAAAGATACAAAAATGCAATTGGATTTTGAAAGATACAACTTTGCTATTATTTTTCAAAAAAGATACACTGGGTGTAATTAATCCTAAGAAACTTAAATAGAAATAGCTATCAAGGACATAACTGTTTGTCTAAATCGCAAAGATTCTTGATTCCTTGTTCTTCATGGATAGCTGATTATGGCTGGGTTGAAGGCGGCGAGTAGGCCACCTTTTTTAGGGTTTTTTTTAACAATACTCCTCCTAATCTTTGCCATTCGGTTCAGCTATCACTTAGATGACTAGAGATGATCTCTGTATTGCTCTTCTTTTACACGTCGAGAGTTTGTTTTTCCTGACGTATGATCCTTTTAGGAAGCACATGTGGTCAGTTAGCGTTTTGGCTTGATTATGATTCCTCTTGTGTGGAGATGTATTCACTTGATTTTGATAGATTTATGATCTATAAACTCTGTAACAATGATGAATACAAATGTAATTGATAGAATGGATGAATCACCTTGAATGTATTTCACTTTACAATCTCATGTCGAAGGTAAAGAGATACCGATCTCATAGCGATCATGTTAAAGACTCATAACGCCTCTTTACAACAATTTAAGCATGAACTCTACAAATAAGACTCTCTTCCTTATTTATACTTGGGCAACTATTAACTCGGTCGTTCACTCATTCTAACGACTTATTGACCCGAGTCACTTTATTCTTCACTCGGTTGTTGACTCGTAACAACCAATTAAATCGACTCTTCCTCCACGTCAACTTCTTCAGTCTCCACGTCATCTCCCGCGCCTTGGTTAACTTCGAAATCCTTCTTCTTCTTTCTGAAGTAATTCTTATGGTATCTATCAATACCCCCCCCCCTCCCCCCTGGAAACCAAGCTTGCCCTCAAGCTTATAATATGAAAAGCTTTCCACAAACTCCTTTGACTTCATCCATGAATTCTCTTCTTCTGTTCTTCCTAGCCACTTGACCAAAACTTCCAACTCTCTTGTTTTCGAATACCTCTTATCCAACACATCTTCCGGTTCATGGAGTAATGTCGTATCCGGAAGTGAATGTGGTGGTAAATGATAACAACTGTCATGCTTCCCTAAAGCTTGTTTCAACTATGAAACATGAAATACTGGATGAAACTTTGATCCCTTCGGAAGCAGAAGTTTATACGCTGCTTTGCCAATGCGCTCAATCACCTTATAGGGTCCATAATATTTGGCAGCCAACTTTGGACAGAAATGGCAAACCAATGATTGCTGGCGGTATGGGCGTAGTTTCAAGTAAACCATATCTCCCACTTGAAACTCAATATCTCGTCGATGTTTATCAGCATGTGCCTTCATCATTTTCTGAGCACGTTCCATGTTTACTTTCAAGTATCCAACATTCTATCATGCTCTTTCAAGGACTGCTCGAGCTCGAAGTTAGACGTTGAACCTTGTTCAAAGCGGATAATAGCAGGAGGATCTCTTCCGTAGACTACTTTGAATGGGGTAGTCTTGATCGTCTTGTGATATGATGTGTTATACCATAATTCCGCCCATGATAAGTATTTAGACCAAGTTCTCGGATGGACCGATGCAAAACACCTGAGATAAGTTTCCAAGGATCGGTTAAGTATCTCATTTGACCATCTGTTTGAGGATGATAAGTCGTACTGTACTTGAGCTTCGTCCCTGCCTGTTTGAAAGCTTCAGTCCAGAACGTACTCATAAATACACTGCCCCTATCAGATAAAATGCTCTTCGGAAACCCATGTAGTCTAGCAACTTCCTTCACAAACTTCTTTGCCACATCTAAGGCTGAGTACGAATGTTTTAGTGACACAAAATGGGCATATTTGCTCAGTCTATCAACTATTACCCAAATGGTATTCACACCTTCAGAAGTGGGTAACCCTCGATAAAGTCCATGCTGATTTCTTCTCAGATCATATTGGGAATGGGCAACAGTTGCAATAGTCCAGCAGGAGCTAATGTCGAATGTTTATGAGTTTGATATATTAAACACTCAGACACATACTTCTGCACCGCCTTATATATGCCCTCCCAGTAAAAAGCTCTCTGAACTCCCTTCAATGTCTTTAATACTCCTGAATGACCGCCCATAGGACTGTCATGGGATTCAGATAGTATCAGAGGGATAAACTTTGAACCCTTTGGTTTGACCAACCTCTGCTTTGACCATAACTTGCCTTCGATATTCTTGTATTTTGAAGAGATCAGAGGTTTATCTGCTAACTTCTTGAGAATCTCTTGTATATCCTTATCCTCTGCTATCTCCTTAAACAGATCTTCCCATTGTAATACTGATGGCACAGTAAGAGCTCACAATAAGGTCGATACCGAAATGCTTCTCGACAAGCCATATGCAGCTCGATTTTCACAACCTGGCTTGTAAAAGATATCAAAGTCAAATCCCAATATCTTTATTAGCCACTTTTGATACTCCAGGTTTACTTCCTTCTGCTCAAGATGATACTTTAGACTTCGTTGATCTGTATGCACCACAAGTTTCTTTCACATATGGTAATGCTTCCATTTACGAATCGCCATAACAATAGCCATGAGCTCACGCTCATATGCCGGTTTAAGTTGTTCTCTAACAGTGAGAGCATAACTAAAGAATGCTATTGGCGACTTACCTTGCATCAAAACTTCTCCCAAGCCGAATCCTGATGCATCAGATTCAATCAAAAAGACTTGACCAAAATCAGGTAAGGCTAGTACAGGCGCTTGCATCATCGCCTTCTTCAACATCTCAAAATCAGCTTGTGAATCAAATGTCCATAAAAACTGATCTTTCTTCAAAAGCGTTGTCAAGGGTCTAGCTATGATACCATAATGCCTCACAAATCTCCTATAGTACCCTGTAAGACCGAGAAAACCTCGTAGTTGCTTGACGTTTTTTTTAGTAGGCCATATTCTCATAGCTTCTGTCTTTTTTGCATCTGTCGTTACACCATTTTCAGAGATGATATGCCCCAAGTACTCTACCTGAGCTACTCCAAACAGACATTTCTTCTGATTAGCATATAGTTTCTGCTCTCTGAGAACTCCTAATACTTCTTTCAAGTGTTCCAGATGTTCAGATATCCCACTGCTGTATACTAGTATATCATCAAAGAATACTAGGACAAATCTTCTGATAAAATTCTTAAACACCTTATTGAGCCAAATGGCATAACTAAAAACTCATAATGACCTTACACAATGCGAAATGCTGTCTTCTTTACATCCTTTTCAGTCATTCAGATTTGGTGATAGCCTGATCGCAAATCCAACTTTGAAAATATCCGAGCACCATGAAGTTCATCGAGGAGCTGATCTATGACTGGAATAGGGTAATTGGCAGCAATGGTTGCCCTGTTCAAGGCCATATAGTCCACACAAAAGCGAAAGGAACCATCCTTTTTCTTGACCAGAAGTACCAGACTAGAAAAAGGACTGGAGCTTGGTCTAATAATTCCTGAAGTCAGCATATCAGACACCATTTGCTCCATTACCACTTTTGTTGAGTGAGGATAACGATAGGGTCTCACTAATATTGTCTCTATTCCTGGTTTCAGTATGATCTTGTGTTCCTGTCCACGTATGGGTGGTAAACTCTGTGGTATAGCAAAAACATCCGAGTAAGTTTGCAACAAGGCAGACAGATCATGTTTAATCTCTGGTAGTGTTGATGATTCCACATTGGCAGTTGACAGCGCTACCTATCCTGTTTGGCTATCCAAGTAGATCGGAGTCAGCGACTTGTAAGAGAGTTTAGGACTATGTAAATCTGATTCTCCAAACAAGGTCACTCTGCTCCCTTTATAGGTAAAAGAGAGGTATTGTTCCTTCCAATCTACCTCACATTTACCTAATGTTACAAGCCACTGAATGCCGAGTATGACATCAACACTTCCCAGTTCTAGAGAGATGAAGTCAGATGTGAAGTCAGTTTGACTTAGCTGGAAAATGACAGAAGGACAAACCCCTAAATACTTGACCATAATCCCATTTCCCAGCAACACATCCAGGTTACTTTCTGCACAAACTTTCAATTATAACCTCTTCACAACTGTAGGAGAAATAAAGTTGTGGGATGCTCCCGAATCAAGCATGACAATCACCTCTCTGTTATGAATCTTCCCTCTCATCTTTGTAGTTTTTGGAGAGTTGATTCCCAAAAAAGAATTCAAAGAAAGAGTACACAACTCCTGGATCCGATCCTGAATGTGCTCCTCTTCTGTTGTTTCAGTTTCAGCAATGCTTCCATCTCTACACCATTCACTACTGTTAACACTCGTAAGGCTTTGTTAGGACATTGATGCTCTCTTGACCACGGAGCTTTACATTTAAAACAAAGCTTATCTCTTCTTAAAGCATCCAGCTCTGCATCAAAGTAATTATTCCTTGGTCTTATTGTCTGTTGAGTGTTAGTTGTTACCACCACATTCTCTCCTTTAGGCTTCTCCCATTGATTCTTGTTCTGACTGTATACTGTTACTGACTTAGATTGATTATGTGACTTCAGTGATTGCGTACGGTTACATGAGTGTTGTGATTCACTGACAACCTTGCAGAATATACTAGTTTCCATTTTCAATATTGATGTTATGAAATTGGCTAACCCCTGTGGATCCTTCATCCTTATAACCTCTTTCATCTCATGATTCAAGCCATTATAGAAGATACGTTCCAGGTGATTATCTTTTAAACCATTCACCTGAGATGATAAATCTTCAAATTCAGAAATGTAATCAAACACTGAACCAGTTTGCTTGATGGCAAATAACCTTGTACTCGGCTCCTCATCTATAGATTCTGCAAATCTCATCACCAGCTTCTGTTTAAAATCCAGCCAATTCCTGAAACCACCGCGCTTGATTACCCCTGCAAACCCCTTCTTCAGTTTGCCATTAACGCATAACGCAACCATATCCATTTTCTCTTCCTCTCTGAATCGACCAACTGTGAAAAAATGTTCTATATCCACAATCCAATCATGCGTATGAACTCCATCAAACACAGGCATCTCAATCTCTTTTAGCATGCTATCACGACTAGCAAAATTCGAGTGAGACTGTCGATAACCTAACGAATGATCATTCCGGTCAAATTCCCAGCCACGAGGAGGTACCTGATGACGGAAATCATTTGTTTCTAGCTTTGGAGAAGACGAGTTGTCGTCTCTGTTGTTGTTAACCGGCTGTTTCCTCAACGCTTTCAAAACCGATTTGAGTTGCTCCGCCATCTCCGCGCAGCTCCGTTTTGTCTCCGAACAATCAATTTTAGTCTCCGCCAATTGTTGTATCAAGAAATTGTAACCTCGATCGAGCTTATCGAGCTCCGATTGAAGAGAGAATTCCTCGTTTTCCTCCTCTTCTTGTTTCCAGTTAACCGATGGTGACAGAATCATCTCCATATCATCAATCGAGCAAGGATATCACTGTCGCGCTTGAATCGAACTAGAATCGCAGCACCAATGATAGATTTATGATCTATAAACTTTATAACAATGATGAATACGAATGTAATTGACAGAATGGATGAATCAGCTTGAATGTATTTCACTTTACAATCTCATGCCGAAGGTAAAGAGAGATACCGATCTCATAGCGATCGTGTTAAAGACTTATAACGCCTCTCTGCAACAATTAAAACATGAACTCTACAAATAAGTCTTTCTTCCTTATTTATACTTCAGAAACTATTAACTTGGTCGTTCACTTAGTCTAACGACTTGTTGACCCGAGTCATTTTATTCTTCACTCGGTTGTTGACTCGTAACAACCAATTAAACCGACTCTTCCTCCACGTCAGCTTCTTCAGTCTCCACGTCATCTCCCGCGCCTTGGTTAACTGATAGGTCAAGAATTAATCCCTATACTAAACTGCAAGTGCACAGTAATATCAATGTAGTATATAGGGTATCGAAATCCACAGAGACTCCGGTGTTCAATAGCTCAAGAACAGGAATTTAACTAGAAAGAAAACAATGTAATTGAATTAAAAGCAATGCAAGAAAGTAAATCAGTAGCAGAGATTGTTGGTTGTGAAAGCAAGTTATTAAGAGCGCTAGGTCTAGGGCGTTCTCAGGAAATCAGACAAGCAGACAGTTCATTCAGTAAGGATCTAATTAAGCACAGTTCTAGAACTCAAAACACAGATATAGAATTAACCAAATTCCTTTGCGATAATTCTTTAAGTCTAAGTGCAGCAAACCAAACTTTCGTTTGCGAGAACTAACAGATTAAACCAGCTTTAATTCCAAGTTTGATATGTTCACAATTATCCTAAACCAAACTTCCGTTTGCGAATAGTTTAATTGCCCAACTTAATTAGTTCAGACTCCTAAACCCCACTTCCGTGACGTATTTAGCAACCTAAGATCTAGATTCTAATTGATCAGGTTAGAACTAGCTTTAAGCACAATTAAATTGAAGAACAAATATAGTTTGAATCCTTAACTGAAATTGAACAAGTCTAGCAGGTCATGAAATCCTATGTGAGAAACCCTAAACCTAACAAGGAATCTACTCAGACATAGATAATGAAAACATAATCATATGATGAATAAATTGCATAAAAGAATAAGAGTAAAAGGGGTTCGAAATCTTCTCCAAATACAGATGATGTAACAGGTTCAGATCAGCCCCAAAAGCTCTAAAAATCCTCTGCTCTTAATTATGAAAGCGTATTGTAAAGCGTATCTAAAAACTTAATTATATAGGTCTAATCTCGGCCAGGGGCTTCTTTGTAAATATCAGGAACTTCTGGATCAAATTGCAATATCTTGATTCTTCTAAACCGCTGAGTTTTGGCCCATCTCGCTGGTGCATCGACCGATGCTAGGTATGCAACGATCGACACCTTTCTCTGTTTCGGACAGTGAACTCTATCTCTCGGCCAATCACTCCAAAAATCTCCAAAATGCTCCATTATTTCCAATTCAGCTCCAAACCTGATTATACCTGTAAAAGACTCTAAAAGAACACAAAAGACACTAAAACACAACTATATCATGGCCTAAAACTAGTAAAAACCTTGATATATCAACTCCCCCACACTTAGCCTTTGCTTGCCCTCAAGCAAAACATAGAACTAAAGCTTGGTGAAGAGGTTTGAAAACTCTTCAGAAACTCATTTCATCCTAGAAGCTAAAATACTCAGATTCCCCTTAGTAAACCACTGAAAGAATCAATCACAGGATATCAAGACCAACATGTACTTCCCCCACACTTAGCAACTATCCTAAGTAAACTCCACAATCACATTCAAGCATTCAAATTCTCCCTACTGACTTCTGCAAGTATTTAAGTGCAGTCTCACCTAAGGAGTATCGATCAAAGGGCACATGGATTCTTACATTATCAGCTCTAGACCACCATACTATCTTTCTCTAGTCCCTTTCTTCTCTTTCCCTTCTTTAACAACTGATTTTTCCCCATTGGGTATCATTTTATTTTATTTTATCAGTGTTCTTCCCGTTATGGGGTGTACTTTGGACACATTCCATGGATCACATGAGAGAAAATAGTGTTTGCTACCACTCCCATGACCACTTCGGAGTTACTAACTCATCCTCAGTTTATTATCTTTTTTTTTTTACTTTATAGAAGGGGAGAAGGGAACTAAATAGGATAGGTTGACAGGCTGTATCAGAACTAACAAGGGAATCCGACACAAAGTATACCAAGCCCTTAGGTGAGAAATCTAAGTCAGTATTAAATTGAAGTCAGTAAAAGGATCCTCTGATACCTGAAGTGATGTGGGTGTTCCCAGTAGGTTGATCTGTGATGGGGTTTTCTAATAGTCAGAGATAGATCCTGCAACTTCATCCCAATGGTTACTTAAGTTCCTGCAAGTCTTGTAAATCTTCTCAGAAAATCATAGTTTCTTACTTAAACAATTTTGACTCAATAAAACAAAATTTTTTTGAAAAACGGACTGACTCTTAAGAAAACAGAAAACAAAAGTCAGTAGCACCTCCCCCACACTTAAGACACAATGTCCCCAGTAGTGTCCAGCGAAGGATCGGTAAAAAGAAAATAAAAATTGAAAAGATGAAATTATGTCTGTCGGGTTACCTCTGTCGCTCAGGCATCGATCGTTGCACTAAGTGCATCGACCGTTACTTGGCGATTTAAGTGTATGGTTGATCGTTGCTCAAGAGCGCAACGATCGCTGTAATGCGATTCCTTTCGTGTTGTGACGATCGACACAGAAGTGAGTCGATCGTTGCACTGCGATTTTGTCCGAGACCTGCAAACATAACTGTACCAAAAACAAAAACAAACGTAAAATCCTAACAAAAACACCAAAAATTAAGTAGAAAAACACCAGTACCTAATGGTGGGTTGCCTCCCACCCAGCGCTTGTTTAAGGTCAATAGCTTGACCGGACGGATGGGAATTTTCAAGTACCAGGAGGTCCTGACAGAGACTTTTTCTGTCTCTGTTCAAGTCTCCTCATCCAAGGTGGTGAGTAGGCTGTTGCGGAATGCTCATGTCCAAGAAAGGATGGAGTGAAATGTGCTCCAGGATCTATAACCATAGTATTATCCGGCTGCTCAAAATCTGCGTCCCTTATGGTGAATGTCTGACCATCTATCAGTGGCTTTCGCAGCTTATCCATCTCATAGTGCAGTGGTTCATCTCCCAGATGGAGGTCTATCAAGCTGTTCCTAACATCAATCAACGCTCCTGCTGTAGCCAAAAAGGGTCTCCCAAGCAATAATGCTTCATCCGGATCACAGTCATATCTCAGCACAAGGAAGTCCGTTGGAACTAAGTAGTTTCCAACTCTCACCGGAATGTCCATAAGGAGTCCTTCAGGAACTCGTATGGACTGATCAGCTAGGACAAGAGAAGTCCTAGTAGGAGTAAAATCCAACATACCCAGCTTCTCTGCCACAGAGTAAGGCATTAAACTTCCAGCAGCTCCTAAATCATACAGAGAACGCCTAAAGCTATCCTCAAAGATGGAACAATCCAGCACAAAGACTCCAGGATCAGGCAGCTTCTTCGGGATCTTAGTTAGCAGAACATCACTAATATGCTGAGGAACTATTATCACCCAGTCTTTCAGATCATCATCCAGGGGCAACATCTTGTTTAAGTACCTCTGCACACATGGATGATAAGGTGGATCATCTTGGAATTTCTTCCAATTCTTCACCAATCTCCTCTAGCTTCTTAAGCTCTTCAATCTCTTGCCTAATCACTTCAGACACTGAGGAGTGTTGTCTAACAATCTGTTCGTAGATCTCCTGTTGAGTAATCTCAGAGGCTCCATTGAATAGGCGATCAAGCTCCAAGTCAGCATCTATGCCATTACCATCCGACAGATCTGTCTGTTCACGCCCTGCAACGACCGACACTAAGGGTGTGTCGATCGTTGCCATCCCGACTGGTGTATCGATCGGCACAGATGTTGCATCGATCGACGCACTGCAGCAGATTTCACCCGAGAGTTTTTCACAAATATCCGAAAATTCTTGTTCTGTCACCAACTCAGCTGTACTTAGCTCAAATCTTTCACCTAGGTGAGATCCATCATTAATGTACACAGACCAGGCCTTAACATGAGTGTCTGCCACTCCTTTTCCCTTCAGTGAGCTGGACATCTGGTTCACCTGAGTGTCCAACTGCTTCATGTGAGTGCTCAGAGACTCAAACTTCCCGTTGAGGTCTTCATAGACAGCGTCCAACTTCTTGTTGCAGTCCACAGAAATCTTGGTCTGACTCTCAATCAATTGTTCCATCATAGCCTCCATTTTGCTCTCATGGGCTGTAGGTGCAGGAGGAGTCTGATAGGATGTAGATCCATAGGTTCTCTGAGTTCCTTGTCCATAGGTCTTCTGAAAACCACCAGTCTGTCCTCCATTTGAGAATATGTTCCCCTGTTGATTACTAAATCTATTACCTTGGAAACCAGAACCTCCTATGAAATTCACATCTTCTTCCTGAGTGTCCTCCTCAGTCTGAATCACCTCTACATCTTGGGCAAAGTGGACAGCTTTCTTACTTGTTAGGAGATTGTAAACTGTGTCCAATCTGGATCTTATATTAGCTATATCAGAATTCTCTACAGTTCCACCAGATTTCTTCCTCCTTTCATCCATTGTCTTGCAACTGTTGCTGCCAATCAGGTTCTCAATCAACTGCTTAGCTTGTGTAGGAGTCCTGGTGTTGAAATTAGCATTATTGGAATTATCCAGCGCAGTCTGATAAGGGAGATCTATGCCTCTGAAGAAGATACCAATCAGCTGTACTTCTGTGAATCCATGGTGTGGACAGTCACGCTGATACTGCTTAAATCTCATCCAGGCAGTCTTCAAGGTCTCCACAGCTCCTTGGGAAAAAGTGAGTATGTCCTGTCTGGACTGATCCGAGCGCGCATCATCATAAAAGTGACGCAGGAACTCACTCTTTAAGGCTGCCCAAGTAGTATACTGACCAGGTGCCAGTTGTCTCAGCCATGCACTAGCGTCTCCAGCAAGACTGTGCGGAAATAGCTTAAGGAACAGATAGTCCGGGCATACTCCTTCATACTTCATGCCAGTGACTATGTCCTCAAACTTGTCAATGTGATCCATAGGCTGCTCTGCTTGAAGACCATGAAAAGCAATCTGCCTCATCAGCTGGTAGTAGATGGTCTTGACTTCAAAATCATTCCTCTCAAAAGCAGGAAGCACTAGAGCTGCTCGGTTTGCATGAAACTCATCAGGTTTGTTGTAGTCAGCTAGTGTCCTCTCATGAACCACCATCTCTCTACCTTGGGCCCGTTCCTGACCCTGGTTTTGGTTCTGCTCTTGTTGCTCAGGAGGGTCAGGGATCACTCGTCCATCAGCATCAATCCTCTGCCCAGCAGCATTGTAAGGATTGTTTTCCGGATCCCTCAGGACACCTTCAGCATCTCGTATCAAGATCATACGCTCTCGTACCATTCTCTCTCTCTTTTCTCTTCTGTTAGTCCTTTCTAGACGTCCAAGTTCCTCTAGTCCGAGATTAACTAAGCTCGAGTTCGGATTACTTCTAGTTTTCTGCGTTGGCATAAACTGTCTGTAATCGTCCAGCAACGATCGATGCTATCAGTGCAACGATCGATTCAATCTCAGAATCGCCTAGTGACGATCGACGCAAGGGATGCAACGATCGACGCAAGGCGAAATCGGTACCTGCGACAGAGAGAAAAACGAAAATTAATAAAACTGAAAATAAAAACAAAAACGGAAACAAAAAGAAAAATCCTAGTAAAACCCTAGGCTCGAAGCTATCGAAGACTCAAAGAGTCCCCGGCAACGGCGCCAAAAACTTGATAGGTCAAGAATTAATCCCTATACTAAACTGCAAGTGCACAGCAATATCAATGTAGTATATAGGGTATCGAAATCCACAGAGACTCCGGTGTTCAATAGCTCAAGAACAGGAATTTAACTAGAAAGAAAACAATGTAATTGAATTAAAAGCAATGCAAGGAAGTAAATCAGTAGCAGAGATTGTTGGTTGTGAAAGCAAGTTATTAAGAGCGCTAGGTCTAGGGCGTTCTCAGGAAATCAGACAAGCAGACAGTTCATTCAGTAAGGATCTAATTAAGCACAGTTCTAGAACTCAAAACACAGATATAGAATTAACCAAATTCCTTTGCGATAATTCTCTAAGTCTAAGTGCAGCAAACCAAACTTTCGTTTGCGAGAACTAACAGATTAAACCAGCTTTAATTCCAAGTTTGATATGTTCACAATTATCCTAAACCAAACTTCCGTTTGCGAATAGTTTAATTTCCCAACTTAATTAGTTCAGATTCCTAAACCCCACTTCCGTGACGTATTTAGCAACCTAAGATCTAGATTCTAATTGATCAGGTTAGAATTAGCTTTAAGCACAATTAAATTGAAGAACAGATATAGTTTGAATCCTTAACTGAAATTGAACAAGTCTAGCAGGTCATGAAATCCTATGTGAGAAACCCTAAACCTAACAAAGAATCTACTCAGACATAGATAATGAAAACATAATCATATGATGAATAAATTGCATAAAAGAATAAGAGTAAAAGGGGTTCGAAATCTTCTCCAAATACAGATGATGTAACAGGTTCAGATCAGCCCCAAAAGCTCTAAAAATCCTCTGCTCTTAATTATGAAAGTGTATTGTAAAGCGTATCTAAAAACTTAATTATATAGGTCTAATCTCGGCCAGGGGCTTCTTTGTAAATATCAGGAACTTCTGGATCAAAGTGCAATATCTTGATTCTTTTAAACCGCCGAGTTTTGGCCCATCTCGCTGGTGCATCGACCGATGCTAGGTATGCAACGATCGACACCTTTCTCTGTTTCGGACAGTGAACTCTATCTCTCGGCCAATCACTCCAAAAATCTCCAAAATGCTCCATTATTTCCAATTCAGCTCCAAACCTGATTATACCTGTAAAAGACTCTAAAAGAACACAAAAGACACTAAAACACAACTATATCATGGCCTAAAACTAGTAAAAACCATGATATATCATTAACTTCGAAATATTTCTTCTTCTTTCTGAAGTAACTCTTATGGTATCTATCAGATTTTCAGCTTGGTAATTTTGGTGGATCTTTTTATAGATTTTAAGCATCTCTATCAGATGAGAGTTTGGCTTTATAGTCGGTTTGAGGAATGATCGGTGGATGGAGATTGGATCATGAGTAGCCTTGTTTTGCCCTTGATTTGCGATAGCATCTCCCTCGAGATTTAATATGTTCTGCTCCACGACGTTGAATTTCGATGTGTTTGGGATAAGCACTAGTCCGTCTTCTAGAATTAGTGATTAGATGCTATTAGGGTGCTGTTCGTTTGGTGAGTTGGATGCTGCATCTGGACGCATATACGAATTGTTGTTCGTTTATGCACTGTTAAGAAGGTGAACCAGTTATTGTAACCAGATGCACTTCATAAACTCATCCAAAAAAATCAGAAATTCTGGATGAGTTTAAATAGAGAGTTCAGATACAATAAACTCATCCAAAAACTGTAAAGTCTAAAATAGCCCCATCTAAGTTTAATAATTACGAAAAAAACCTACCCTTCCTAAAACTAATAGAAACCCTAGCCCCAAGATTAGAATTGGAAGCGACAATGGAGACGACGATGGAGACGACGATGAAGAGCTTGTCCTTTGGATTATGAGCCTTGCTATTCTCCTTCTTCAGCTCGTCCGCCAATTTATACTCTCCTCTCCCAACTTACCTGCTTTCTTCAGCTCTTAGCTCCAGCTTCAAGTGGTGAGTCTCGTTTTTTCTAAAATTCTCTTATTTATTTGCTAATTTCTATTTTCCAATTGGTTGTGTTTGTGGGTTTTGCTTGCCAATGGGTTTTGTCTGTGAATGGGTTTCTGATTTGGGGGAAAATAGCTTCTAGATTGGATTAAAGATCTCAAAATGGAAGAGAACCTAAAACAAAATCTCGAAGATACAAAGTCTTACGCTTTGGAAGACCTAAGTTGCCATACAAGTACAGTGTTATCTTATTGTTCTTAATTGAGTGGAAGAGAAACTAAACAGATTCTCTGTTGTTCTCAAGCTGTTTCACTTCTTGTAATGCTGCATTTTGTGAATGGTGTGAATGAACAACATTCTCTGTTTCCATCTCACAAAGAAAGTCAGTGATGAACCTAACTGATGAGAAACCAAACGATTGGGTTAGTGTTCTTGATCCAAAACTATAGAAACATGTGGAAAGGGTGGGCCATTATGGCCATTTAGATTAACAGAAAATGTTAAATAAAGTCAAATCAATATAGAAACAGTGTTCACATGTCTCTCTTTGGTTATAAGATATGTGTATATGAGTAGTGTTGGGATAATGGGTTTGTGTGATTAATAGAGAAGAACCAACAGTGAGTATTTAACACTGTACTAGTTTTTGTTTCATCTGTTTTAAGTGTTTTAAGTGTGTTCTTAATCATCTTGGTCAATAATTTTAGTTTATTTACATCCATGAATCATCAATACAGGAACTATTTGAGGGATTTCTGTCAAGCACAAAGAGAGCCAAGTCTTACAAGGACCATCCTACCATTGCAAGGTGACTTTTGTTCCATGATATATCTTGATCATCTTGATGGCCTTTTGATTTTTAAGTAGTGGGTTTTGTACTTTCTTTAACGCTGTAAGGTGTCATTTTGTTTGAAATAGTTTAGAGCAATGACAGAGGCACTGAGACTTATTGATGTTAGCAAGTGCCTGTGTGAAACCGTAGCTTAGTTGACTCGCTTTTCACAATGGTTTTGGAGAAGATCATATTTTTTATATTTGTATATTTAGTCAATCCTTTGTCTCTTTAGGCAATCGGGTCAGTATGATTAAAATCATAAGCTTTTCTATATTTGTGTTAGACTTGTTTCTTTAAAAGGTTTGTTCTATAATAGTTCTTCTGTATTGGTGTTTTGATTGTTTACATGATCATCATCGGTACTTGACCATCTTATTGTTTATATAGCTTTGCTCTTTGGATTTTGACTTTTGTTTGGTTTTTTTCTGTTTGATTTGAAGGTGATGTTTTCTCCGAAAAGAATGAAAATGGAGTCAACTATGCTGGTGTTCTTGAAAACTTTTGTTTTCCTCGTTACAACTCATCATTTTGTTTTTACTCCATTGACAAAGAGACCCAACTTCTTTGTTTTTTGTTTATTTATTTTAATCCAAACTAAATTTGTAATTTTTAATCATGTTTAAAACCTTCACGTTTTATATTATCAAATGACTGTATTGATGAGATGAAAACTATTAAAATATGAAAGTTATATATAATATAGTTTTTAAAAATAAAAATATAGCTTTTAAAGTAAATGTATTAAAATAACATTTTAAATATCAAATGGGTAAATATAATATTTTAAAGATAAAATATGCAATAATATTTTTAAAATTAAAATATAATATTTTTAAAAATTAAAATATAACATTTTTAAAAATAAAATAGCATTTTAAATATCAAATGGTTAATATAATATTTTAAAGATAAAAATATGCAATAATATTCTTAAAATTAAAATATAATATTTAAAAAATTAAAATATAACATTTTTAAAAATAAAATAGCATTTTAAAGATAAAATCCTATTTTGAAGATAAATATAACATTCACACAAATTTGGGGCTTTTTGGTTATTTTACACAAACTGCGTCTAGATACAAATATAGAAACATTAAACGACATAACTGCGTCCAGCTATAGTTTCTAGACGTATGAAACAAAAACACAAACGAACATCATCTGGATACTGCGTCTAGATGCTTCATCCAAACGCTGCGTCCAGACACTGTGTCCAACTCACCAAACGAACAGCACCTAGATCTCTTGGAAACTGATACAAAAAAACAGTTAATCTCCCCTTTACAAACTATGATCATAACAATATATTTTTCTAATTCTCCTCCCTTAGCCTCTCTCTCCTCCGTCTGTCCACGTGCTTGCCTCCTCGCCTACGCTGCTTCTGGACTCGGTGAAGTTGTTGGTAATAGTGAGACTCGTTGTGGTCACGTTCAAGCATCTTCTGCAAAACCTCGTCGTTATTCCCATGATGATGGTGTTTCTGTCTCTGGTTTGCTCTACGATGGTGGTGATTATGCGTTTTGACACCACGGCGATGCTGGTGATGGTGAGCACGATGATGATGATGATGATGATGATGATGGCTGTTTATGGCGTTTTCTCTGGTGTGTAATAATCTATGATGATCTGAATCAAAATGATCTTCGTACCAATCGTATAAGGGATCAAAGAGTCCCTTTTGGTGCAAGAGCCAGAGCAAGACCCAAGCTGTAAGGTTTATATATAAACAAAACCTCAAGTGAGTTCGTGTTATAATTACTATAGCTAGTCGATTTATGTTCGAAGTTCTTACTAGTTGGGAAGAGAGCGAGGAGGAGACCGAACATAACCATCCAGCTCAAGCAAACGTACTGAATGTGGCAGCTGAAGTCGAAGAAACTCGAGCATTTATTTCTGCACAATTTATTGGTTCATTTTCAAGCCATCATCATATTCTCAAAGAAAGCCATGAGAATAAAATTAGTAACCTGCAAGTTTCTCCGGTGATGAAATCGAGTAAACCATTCACGAGTTTAGTCCACATCATCCTGATTGAGTCAAAGAAACCTTTAGGACGAGTCTCTGGAATTTGAAATGGATTAGTAACCTGCATGTTTAAAGATACTTATCACTCAATGATCCAACATCCACATTAATCAAGAATCGAACAAAACTGTCGAGGAACCTGAGTTCCATTGTCGAGTACGGTAGCTGTCGTGCTGAACTGACACTCGGCTCTATCTACTTCGCTGAACTGAGAATCCTTTAGTATAGCTACTCGCACAGAGAGAAAACAGAGCATTTTGTATGCAAGCAATCAAGAAATTGTAAGAGAAGGGAGATTAGTACTTGTAATAGTAAAGTCAAATCACCTGTGCATATGTATTTTGCAGCCTGATCTTTCGTCGGGTACAGCTTAAAGGATCGAGTTGTAACCTCCTTTGGTTTTATGATGAAGAATTGCTCCTGAAACAGTGTATACAAGCCTACCTGTATCATTCCTCCTAGCAAAGCTTTTGTTCTTAAAAGATTAACTGGATAGTTAGTTACCTCAACGAAAGCCACACCTTTGGAGCAATCGAACTGCACAGGAGGAAACGAGATGTGATTAATATATATCAACGAAACTAACTTTCACAGTATCAAACTAGCAGATAAGATGAGTTTACCGTTAAGCTATAAGATGCTTCTACTTCACCCGTATTCTTTGTTGTGACGGCAGCAACTCCAAATTGTGTAAGTGCCTCGAAAGTCGGTATAGCAATGTTTATGATCTTACCAGGGCTCCTACAACCACATAAATGTTACTTGCTTTACTTTATAATCAGATTGTCAAAAAGAAAAGTTGAAGACTTTTTAATTTACTTCTGGAAAACGTATTCAATATCATCAGCTCTTAGCTCGATCATTAGATTTGTGTTGAGTGTTTCCGTGACTCCAATGGAGAACGAGTGAGGCCCTGCGTTCTGTAAGAAAAAAATCTGATAAGCCAACAGCAGATCTTTATGTTCAGCTGATTCAGAAACTATGAAAAACATAACTGGATGTTGGTTAATCCTCTCAAATCTTCCTTCTAGTCCATATAAAGGAAGTTGATGTCTGTTCATCCGGTTCACATCTGCCTGAAAAAAACCTTGTTATCCGTGCAACAATGACAAAGTAAAGTGAGCTATAACTTATAAACTAGTGACCTCGTGGAAGTTCCATAGTTGATTATGTAAGCAACTCCAATAAGGTGCAGAGCAGAAACTTGGTTGGTTGTTGAAAGCTTCATAGCCAACACCGATTTTATCACACTCTATGCCATCCAATGTAAACCTCACTCTCTCAAGAAGCATCCACATTGAATAGTTTCCACCTAAGTTCCCTGGTTGTCCCTCTGCAGCCCCCTTTTTCACCGGAAAAAGTTTCTTTTTAAAATTATAGTACGGCGCAAGTTAAAATATTTCAAATGGATAAGGAGTTACCTCTCTTGGGATAACAAGATAGAAGTCTTCGAAAGAAGGAATGCTTGTGTAACCAGCAAAGTCTCCTATGAGATTAACCTTGAGGAAATTATCATTTGCAGTAGCTGTCCTATTTTCAGGACCAATGATCACTTCCTGTGATTACAAAATAGTCATAAAAGGCCGAAGAATAACTTGGAACAAAACCAGCTTGAACAAATGAAGTAAACATACTGAAACTCTAGTTCCTGTCTTCAACTCAACACGCAAGCGAAACCCTAGAGACCGTTGTCCAATGCTGAAAACGTGGTACCTAAAGGAGAGATATCAATCAAATGACCAAAAATTCAAGAAGCATATGAGGGGAGGAACCGTACCAGTCACCCGGAAAACGAAGGCAATGTGCAGTGTTTGCTTTCCCTTTGATCAACTTGTCAACTAATCAAAAGGTCAAGTGAAGAAAATGAGAGTTGTAATTAATATTCATACAAAGAGAGGAGGGAAAGACGTACATATGTCTCCACAAGATGAAGGCAATCTTCGTTGCGGTCCACATGGACAACATACTGGCTGAGTCTGCACCAGAACGTTACCCTTTTCATCTCGCAACCTGTTCCGATATTACTGTTAAAGCTAAACAAGAAAGAAACATAATAATAGTAAGAAGAAATGTTTTGCCTCTCGCATATTTGTACGATATCTGGTCCAGCATCTGGCTCACACTTTCGGGTCGTAACGTGATACTCTTGAGGTTTATAAGGCACATCCTGAACCAATATTAGACTAATTCATCATGATGATAATCAACTTCAAACCAAACCTATTTCTGTTTTGGCAATGAAAGATACCCGAATATAAGTTAGATCATAGAGAGCATATGCTGCTGATTTGTTCACTGTTATGATCGGTGGAATCCGTACGGTTTGCATGTTGCTACTCGAATTATCTTCTACTTCGACGATCTCCGCTACGATTGAAGCCTCTCCTCCGCTCTTAAAAAGCAAAATTGATGAACACAAAAATATAGTATTTATACATTGGAAATTAATAGGGGGAATAAAGGCTTACGGATCCACTGGGAACAGCGAGATTCAAGACGATTTTAGTTGAGCAATTGAGATTCCCTGAATCGTTTGTCTTTTCACACTTTTCGAGCTTTGATTTCGACAAAATCTGGACTCCCTCGACTTCGTTAAACATTCCGATGAGGGCGATTACACAAACCATTAACACGGCGTGCTCCATTTCTCTTACAAGTTACTATTTCTCTATTGGGTGGTAAAATGGAGGTTTCTTTTGATAACTGCTTCGTCGTCTTCCGACCAAAGTCTTTATGCGAAAATTGAGACCCAACAGCAACGAATCCAAGGGATAAAATAAGCCAATTATCCGACTGATTAAGCCAAAATCAATGTGGTGGAACGAATTTTACAATCAATGATCTCTGATGATTGATGAATCAAGCGTAGAAACAATCACGTGGCTCTCTGGTTTTTATAGTGCATTCGTTTCGTTGGAGAAATGAAAGAGCGGTTACCAAATGATCGCCATTTTCGGTCATCTTTTAAATTAATAAATAGTAATAAAATATATTTGTTCCAAAGTCAGTATGCACAATCTGTAAAACTCAATGACCAATGCTAAAGAGAAGATATTATTATTATTTTTTTTTTTTATAAACATGTTAATATCATTAATAAAAATGAAGTGTTCAGGTTTACATTTGTTTACACAAAATGCTAACCCAATAAAAGAACCCATGCTCAAAAAAAGGATAAAAAAACATGAGAACTAAACAATCGATAATTAATCACTATAGCTTGGGAGCATTAGAGGCAAGGTTATCGATAAACATCTCGGAATCTTAGAAAGGCATAGCCGGACTAGAGAGGGAGCACCGGTAGAAGCCTGAAGAACCGATAAGAAGAACTGAGGAAGCTGTTTCAACGGGCAACCCGTGAAATAAGACCATTCGACAGCAAAGTCTAGAGACATCCGACCTAAGACTGACCACCACATCTCGAAGTCGATCTCATAAACTCCTGGATCCGATCTTACACACGGGATTACACTATCTTACGGAGCTTAATAGCAAAGGATAAACCGAAGCATCACCACAACCGAAGCCTTACTATCTCCTCCTCAATTCAAAAATCAGAACACAGAGCAAGAATAAGGGCAAACAAAACCAGATCCAAACCTTCACTAACCAGATTAACCAAGTCTAACCTTATTCAACAAATCAATTAAAGTCTGTAGATTCACGAGTGAATCTAATCAACCCAATCGATGAGAATACGACACTTTACTGAACTAACAGTCGACCGGAAAGGAGCATGCCGCCGTTGGGGAAAACAACAAACCGACGGGACGTCACCGGACAAGGGCCGCACAGCCGTCGCCGTCAACCACAAGCCGCCTTATCCCACTGAACCGCGAAGCACAACCACCGCGAGCATCGAACCCGGCGAAGACCAGAAGAACGCCTCCGCGAAGAAGACCCTAGACCTAGCTCCGCCTTCTCACCGCCGTCCCCGAGCAGTAGATCCGGACAGAGCAGGCGAGGTCGCGTCTCCAACTCCCACCGGAACCCAGAGACTCGCCGCCGTAGCTAGTAGAAACGCCGCACGTCCAGCCCAATCTGTAAACTCCGACTCACAGGAGACTTCACCGAAACCCGACACGACTGCATCACAGCTAACTAGAACGAAGAAATAGAGGCCCTCCCCGGACGCCGACAAGCTTCCGACACCGAGGAGGCGTGACGTGCCTGTAGCAGTGGATCTCGAGCAGAAGACTTTGTGAGAGAATTAGCCTAGCGCGTTAGGCTCACGCGATGGTTTTTTTTTATTAGTTTTGTTCTTGTTTTTAAGATATTATTTCTCTTATCAAACCAGAGCTCTTTTGACATACTAAAACAGACAGGCATATGAATTTTATGGAGATTATGGAAACAACGCAACCTACTATTCTGAAGGAACTCGGAGCCAATTCTACCAGATTCAGAATTGCTGTCATGTTCCCGAAGCCTAGGATCTAGGGTCTAGTTAATTGAATCATGGATCTAGAGACTACCTAGAGTTTGGCAGCGGAAGATGAATCAGGTAAACGAGATATGGAGCGCCTCAATCGCTGCACCTCTATCGTAGTCCACACGCACACAAGCTGGAATCCGCCGGGATGCTAGCGCCGGGAATCAGATCTCTTGGGATTTCTGTGTTTTCTAGAGAAAGGGGATCAGTTTTTCTGTCAAGAAGAAACTGTCTGCGACGGCTCACACCCTTAGGTCGAAATATAAAACTCATTTATATATTGACCTCGAGGTAAACCGAAACATCAGTTTCGGTTTCGCCCTCGTGTCGACCGACACACCTATTGGTGTCGATCGACACACATCTTGTATCGATCGATGCACCAAGAGCATCGATCGACACATCTCTTAAAACACGGTATCAATGTGTATCCAATACACATTGATCGGATCATATGCCAATGATCAATCCCATACCAAGTGTATCCAACTTGCTTAGGTGTGTGACCCTGTAGGTTCACACGATACCAGAAATGAGTTACAACTCATTTGTCATAAGCGGTTTCTAGCAAAACATTATGACTACCTAGTATCACATGAATTGTCCGATCTCGACAATACAACTATCTCTAGAGTTAGTACAATGTGATTTCAGGACATAATCCCAACAATCTCCCACTTTTATTGGAATCACCTATTCCTATAATCCCTTCGTCTCTATATCTCGATATGGCATAAGGCAAGAGACTGTGTCATCATAATTATAGCCAATATCATGTTCATCGAACTCCTGATCTATACTGATAAAACAAACGACTGACAATCACCTCGTTTGAGCACGGCCATGCATTTTCTCAGTATCAAATCTTCGATGGGCCCTGAGATATTTATCTCCTGTTACAGGAGGGACAAATCCCATCTTGTTCCATCCTTGTTTCTACACATACTTCTTGATACGCCTAAGCAATGTCGTTATGGCCGCCAGTTACGGAACGACGTTAGACAAGGTCAAAATGCACCAATTCATATGCTAGAAAGCATGATGAACTCAGGTCTAAGGACTATACTCTATAGTCGTAATGAGAACCTCCCATGACACTGATATAAATATCCTGTGGAGTTCTCATTAGCGGGTCATGTCTGATCATATGTTCACCACTATATATCTATGTGATTGACTGTGATAATCATATCGTTGACTCCATGAAACTTAGTCCAACAGTCACCTCACATGCTAGTCTCGCGCGGTTATTGGTGTCCCACTTCAACAACCTCGACTAGGGACAATCGTAATTTATGTCATCTTTTACTTATAGGGTTTCATGATCAAGTCCTAAACTTGATGACCTATATGATGACCATAAAATACTTTGGGACCATTACTTAATTATCCAATAATCAAGTAACACCGATGTCAGTTTTAACTTACACAAACTTTGCCATAGCATGTTTATGTAAAGATTATAACATAACTAAAATAACTCCCACTAGAATCAATATCATCTCTTCAGATATCTTATACCTACAACAACAGAAAAAATTTTGTGCTTAGGTTGTGGGAGACTCTGCGGTGTTCTCGCTTGAAACAATTCCAACAAACTACACCGCCATTCAGATAAAAGCTCTATTCTACGGTCCACTGCTTGGAGCCTTTCCAACAGATAGCACCGCTATTCAGACAAAGAGACATGACCAGGTTGAACCGGGAATCGTCTTTGTCCGTCTAACTACTTTCAATTGGTTCGTCACCTCCTCAGTTCACCACGAAACTATCCTTAGAGTTTCCTCAAACACTTGGGATATTTCTGGTAACTGTTCAGTGACCATTACCGGAACTTATTGGTATTTTCTCGTCATGCTCTATGCGTAAGCTGCATCTAGACGAGCGCAAAATATGGTATTCATGATGGATTCTATTGCAGCAGCATTAGCAATCACACTCATTAATACTAGTTCAGCCAGTGTTCAAAAACACTTCATCTTGCTAATATTGTTACCAGCTCAGCCAGTGTCCAAGACACTTCATCTCGCTTAGATTATTGCCATAAGACCTTTGGTATGAAGCCATTCTTGGAATTAAGCACATATGAACTGTCCAATACCTTATCAACATAAGGATTTTGACATGATCCAATTAGCCTTTCTGATCCATTCCAATGGATCCTTATTCCAAGAACTTTCACGGCCTTCTCCCATGTCCATCGTTAAGTTTGACTTCCGACCCAAATCTTAACAAGACTTTAGCGTCGGAACGTCGTTTATGAGATTAAGTACATTACGTACATCCGGTGTGAGAATTGCAATTACGCTCCCACTAGTCTTCTTGTAAACGCATGGTTTCATTTCTATTCTGATCAAGTCAAAACTCTTGACCACATTATCAGAATGTTGATTCCAACTCCAAGATGTTTGCTTCAATCCAGAAATGGATCGGTGAAGCTAACATGCATACCCAGCCAATTTTTCGGATTTGGGCTCACCATCGCTTCTTTGAATTTTGCATGCTCGTCACTTTTCAATGATCAACAGATCACGACAATCGGCTACGAGAAATCACTCTCGAGTTAGTGACGGATCCTTTCGGATCTGCGAATTTCAGGCTCCACAGGTGTGGATCCTACAGCACTTTATAGATCTCACCGCTGCTCTCCCTCAACAGGTTGAGCAGCCTCCTATGTTTATCGAATTTCTTCGATGTGTACTTTTACTCCCACTGTTCCTTTTGAAAGTACGATCTTTCTCAAAGACACAGTTCCGAACAATAAATCTTTGTTCTCAGATTGGTTGTGAAAGTAGTAAGCCTCGGTTTCCTTGGGACAACCAGCGAGGTAGCACTTATCAGATTTGGGTTCAAGCTTATCAGCTATCATCCCCAAATCATCAGAAACAACTTATTTGAAAAACTTCCAGTCCACATCCAATGTGGTGTCTTTCAATTGATTCTGATTGAAACCCTTTTCTGCGCAAAGATAGACATTTTAGAACGTATTCTTAAATGATTATGGAAGATCCCTGTGACTCATCAGTAATCGGAGCATATCTAATAGGATCCGATTCATTCTCTGAGATGATCACCCAATTCTTGGCTCAAGTATTTTCTTTCGCGATCTCATCGAGGATCTTAATACTTCTGTCAAATCGAATCTATACTTCATTCACATACATACTTACTGAAGTCATCAATAAAGGTAATGAAGTACAGAAGATTTCCTCTGGCACTTATGCTCATCGGTCCGCATACATCAGTATGTGTAAGGCCCAATAAGCCTCTGGCCCATTTTTAGCTCTGCTAAAAAGGGCCTCAGTCGTTTGGCCCAGTGGGCAGAATTCATGTCTCAAATGATTTATAATCAAATGAGCCCAAAAGCCCAAAGCTATGGAACTCTTGAATTCGCTTCACTCTATGTGGTCAAAACGACTGTGCTAAGGAAAAATCGAGTTCAAGTCATCAGACTTAAACCGTTTGGTATTTATGTTACATGTACAATCATACATTGGTTTAAAGAAATAAAACTCATTTCAAACGGGGTGCTACCATCGAATATTTCATTAGGATCTAAAGAACAAAACTTGTCTTTTATCAAAATGAAAAACATCCAAATTCTTACAAGAAGATGAAAGACATTTCTGCACAAGGCAGATACATAGTAGCAATTACTTAATTTCTAAAACCAAGTATGAAAGGCTCCTACAAGTGGAGAATCTCTACGGCTCATGTAGCAACCATTGCTTCATACCAGACACGCAGTTTCACTTGTCCTCTCTTCAACGTTCTACTGTCGCTTGTGTCCTGCATATTTCAAAAATATCAGTACCACAACTAGTATCCAATACTAACGTAGAACTTGAAACAATAACACAATACCTGGAAAAGAAGTACCATACATCTTCTCCATCTCTTGTGAATCTTCCAAGAATTTAATGCAATTTCTCTTCCAATGCCCAAACTCTTTACAGTAGCAGCATTTATCAACATCATATGGGCCTGACTTGGGCTTAAAAGATGACACATGCTTATCCCGATTCCAAATCTGAACGGCCTTGCCTTCACCCTTGTCTATACAAGATCTCTCAAATCTTTTACCCTTTTTGATGTTCTGCTCCGCTGTCTTGAGCATGCCATGCAGCTCAGTCAACGTCTTTGTCAAGCCTCTCTTGATATAGTTCTTGATGAACTTATCATAACTTGACGGCAGTGACTGCATAATGATGTCAGTATCCAACTCCAAGCTGACAGGACAATCCAGTCTCCCCAGGTTATCAATATAACCCATCATTTTAATGACATGAGGACTTACTGGAGCATCCTCTGGTAGCTTGCACCCAGTGAGAGACTTCACCATCTGGAATCTCTCAACTCGTGCCAGATCCTGAAACTTCAGTTTCAGGCTGGTGATCATCTCTATTGGCGACTCCATGTTCTCGTATTGACTCTTCAAGTCCGAGTTCATGGTAGCCAACATCAGACCACGCACATCTACCACATCAATATAATGCTTATTCCAAGCATTATATACTGCACGTGAGCGATTGGTCCCAAGCCTTTCTGGAAGAGCTTTCTCAAGGACATAGTCCTTGCTCTCCTGCTTGAGAATTAATCTCAAATTCCGATACCAATCCAAGAAGTTGGATCCATTTAACCTGTCCTTCTCAAGGACGGATCGCAACGAGAAAGTTGTTATAGACATAATCTGTAATCCAAGAAAAACCAAGATTTAGTTATGCATATCATGAGAAATCTTATCTAATAAGAAAACTCGCATTATATTCAAACAATGTTTCCTCTGTGAATATAATGATCCAAGATCCATACTTCACCAAAATCTGAGTGGACGACTCGTCATCACCCAAAATTTAGTTATCTAGGTAAGCAAATCATTGCTAATTGTACCCAGTACAACTCTTGGTTGCAGATAAGACAATCCATGTCTCATCTACTCTGATGTCTCTGGGCCCATAACTTCTGATGACCCAGTCAAGTAAACCAATCTCTTTAGTCTTGTGATCATTGATAGTCGCACTGCAAGTCTATCAATGATCACCTGCCTTACTCATGTAGCAGTGGATACCAAGGACTCCAAGGCTATCCAACAAACGAAACAAGTTTTCACAGCAGACAAAATTGGGCAAGACATCAAGGTCACTTGATATTTAGTTGAGGAAACTAAACTCTGAAAGGTTAGCAAATCAATCTTATTAGGTCATGTAATTGTTGATGTCAAGCACTGCAAGTCCATCAACATAATTACCTGCCTTACTCACCTAATTGTGGACACCAAGCTCTTGGCTAGACCATCACACAACGAAATGAGTCTTGACGGTTGACCATATTGAAGCTAATCTTTGATCAACGTTTAAGTCGAGTTTGGTTTCTGCAAATTCAAGGTTCAATAACCAGAATTGCGAGCACTGTGTCGATCGACGCAGACTATGTCTGTCGATAGACACCACCAAACCAAAACCGGACTTCAATAACCGGTTAATCCAATTAACCCGGTTCATTGAACCGGTCATGTCGATCGATACAACCCATGTGTGACGGTCGACATGGACCTAAACCGAAGACAGTTTTTGATAACCGGTCCAATCCAATTGAACCGACTTATCAGATCAAACTGATCTTAACCATTCAAATCGGTTTATACTAATTGCGATAACTGGTTCAATCCAATTGAATCAATTCATCCAATTTAAACCGTTTTAGCCAGTTTCAACTGATTGCGATAACCGGTCCAATTCAATTGAACCGTTTTATCCAATCAAACTGATTTAACCCATCGGTTCATGCTAATTGAGATAATCAGTTCAATCCATTTGAACCAATTCATCCAATTTAAACCGATCTATTCGGACTTAACCAAGCATAATAACCCGTCCAAATCAATTGAGCCGATTAACCATTCGCGAGGTCTGTGTCGACCGACACTCAACCTGTGTCGATCGACACTCGACCGAATCTGTTCTATGTCGATCGACACTCAATCTGTGTCGATCGACACAGTTGGCTATCTGTTTTTCTTCGCGAAAAACCCTAGCCGCCGATTCTGTCGATTTCGCTATTCTGTGTCGACCGACACACCCAGTGTGTCGATCGACACTGTGCGAAAACACAGAATCGATCTTGATCGAAATCGATCTCACCTGTTCTAACCAAACAACCTAGTTTGCGAATCTAAATCATCAAATTCAATTAAACAGGTTGATTCAATGGAAAACCCTAAGGCTCTGATACCACTGAAGGAACTCGGAGCCAATTCTACCAGATTCAGAATTGCTGTCATGTTCCCGAAGCCTAGGATCTAGGGTCTAGTTAATTGAATTATGGATCTCGAGACTACCTAGAGTTTGGCAGCGGAAGATGAATCAGGTAAACGAGATCTGGAGCGCCTCAATCGCTGCGCCTCTATCGTAGTCCACACGCACACAAGCTGGAATCCGCCGGGATGCTAGCGCCGGGAATCAGATCTCTTGGGATTTCTGTGTTTTCTAGAGAAAGGGGATCAATTTTTCTGTCAAGAAGAAACTGTCTGCGACGGCTCACACCCTTAGGTCGAAATATAAAACTCGTTTATATATTGACCTCGAGGTAAACCGAAACATCAGTTTCGGTTTCGCCCTCGTGTCGACCGACACACCTATTGGTGTCGATCGACACACATCTTGTATCGATCGATGCACCAAGAGCATCGATCGACACATCTCTTAAAACACGGTATCAATGTGTATCCAATACACATTGATCGGATCATATGCCAATGATCAATCCCATACCAAGTGTATCCAACTTGCTTAGGTGTGTGACCCTGTAGGTTCACACGATACCAGAAATGAGTTAGAACTCATATAAGCGGTTTCTAGCAAAACATTATGACTACCTAGTATCACATGAATTGTCTGATCTCGACAATACAATTATCTCTAGAGTTAGTACAATGTGATTTCAGGACATAATCCCAACATATTCTACCAAAGAAAGTAGTTAACTGGGAGAAGACACTACAACAAGCTCTACATGATGCCAAAGAATGGATAGATGCACAGGACTACTTACAAAAACAAGACGAGCACACACAATGCAGTCATCTCAGCAATACAACAACATCCCAACAAACAACGGATCACAAGTGGAAACGGCCAGAACAAAGATGGATGAAATGTAATTACGATGGATACTTTATTAAGGATAGAAACCAAGGAAATTATGGATGGATCATACGCAATGAGAATGGAGAATTTTTCGGTGCAGGACAAGCGCAAGTTTGAAGTACAAGTCAAGCATTAGAAAGTGTGTCAAGCCTTGATCATAGCAATGCAGATATGCTCGAGTAGAGGAATAAGAAGAATAATCTTTTAAGGTGATTGTCAACAATTAACAAGATTATTTCTCCAAAAAGGAAAGAATTTTGAAGTCTAGCATAACATCAACGAAATCAAAAATGGATGGACAAATTTGAAGAAATAAGAATTATTTGGTGCCCATGACAAGCCAATACATCAGCTCATTTACTTGCAAAAACAGATATCCCAAATCACATTACTTATAAATTCTACTCATTAATCCCCTATGTAATTTGTACTCAATTCTCTTGGGATTATTTCCAATCATATATATATAAAGCAACATTCAGCGGATTTTTTTTTTTTGTCAATTTATTTTGGGTCACAACGGGTCTGCCCATTAGTTTATTCCTCACATTAGGAATAACTTCTCACATATGGAAAATGGATGAAGTCATTCTTTGACCACCACAAATGTACACATTCACATCAGAGGTAAAACACCACTAACTCATATATGCTGCTTAATAATAATAAAATAAATCAAAAAAATAAACAAAAAGGATGGGATATCTCTCTCTCTCTCTCTCTCTCTCTCTCTCTCTCTCTCTCTCTCTCTCTCTCTCTCTCTCTCTCTCTCTCTCTCTCTCTCTCTCTCTCTCTCTCTCTCTCTCTCTCTCTCTCTCTCTCTCTCTCTCTCTCTCTCTCTCTCTCTCTCTCTCTCTCTCTCTCGACGTCATATTTCTTCTTCAATGAGAGTGAATTTACTAATTGTCAATGCTTTTTTCAAAGTACTACACTAATATTTATCTTCTCTCTCTTGTGATGGTAAAATCGGTTTGTAAACCATTTTTTTCTTCATCATATATCATACAAATGATGATTTTCATGTATGTTTGTAGTGGTGATGTGTTGAGTTTTATATGAACTAAACGTTCTTTCTCGGTTATCTTCATGTAGGAATCAATAATTTAGCATGATGAACAATTTTTTCTCACGATCGGTTGTCATTTTTTGTACGTATTGTTTCTAGCGATTTATTCAAAACCGCTTCTGTTTGGAAAGAACAACCATGCACTACAAAAATACAGCATTTTTTTCTTTTTCTTTTTTGAATACCAGGAGGTTCGAGGTCCATGGACCCGTACGTTTTCCCAGAGTAGGACCTAAACCGGGTTAAATTCACTCTTTTTAGGAGAGGGGATCCCTCCCAACGCGGATCGAACGCAGGCCTGGCGGAGGTTACTAACACTTCTTTACCAGTTGAGTCAACTCCTCGTTGGTAAAAATACAGTGTTTTTGCTACTGCATCTTGCGACTATTTTTGTAGTCGCCAAATTTTGCAACTATTTAAAGACAAACCTAAAACTATATTCGCCTATTTAGTCGCAAAATTACAACTAATTAACGACTATAATCGAGACCGGAAATATTGGTCGCCAAATAGTCGCTAATTTGGCGACTAATGTGCGACAATATAAAGGGTTGCAAACAAATCGCAAATTAGTCGCTATTGAGCGACTAATGTGCGATGCTAGGCGGGTCGTAAAAACGTCGTAAAAACGTCGCAAATTTGTCGCTAGTTTTTTGACTAATCTGTGATTTTTTAGTCGGGTCGCAAAGTAGTCGGGTATGAGTCGTATCTTATAATATGTTTTTGATTTACTAATAATAATATAAGATATTTTGGTTATATTTATTAATTTCATTTATTTTAAATGAATATCAATTTTTTTTAAACTAATTTAAATTTCTAAAATCTTTAATACAATTAATTAAATTTTACCAAATTTATTTCTAAAAATGTATATATATGATATGCACTATTAATATAATTATAAACGTTTTTATTTACTTGATCGAATATATAGATAGAAGTTACACTAACATACTAAATATAGTTTGCATTGAGATCAGAAAACAAACATACATTAGTTGCTTAAAATTCCGAAAGTAAAAATATCAAAGGACCAACGCATACAAGTTCATATTTAGAAGATCACTTGATCAACAATAAAAAAAAAGATAAAATTTTAATTAACCAACAACTTGATATGGACGAATTAGTTAATAGAACCACAAGATAATATTTCCTTCTTGGTCGTATTCCTGTGGTACATGTTTGGAAAACCTAAAAAAAAAAGCAAAAATAATGTATTAATTATACGCAATATATATATATATATACATATAAACATAATAAACTGATGAATTAATCAAAGAATGTTAACACACCCTATTGACGAATTCAACCCATTCAGAATTCTCATACTGGTCATACATAATCATTGAAAGTTTTTCTTTTCCTTTTAGTTAAGTATAACCTCATATATAAACAATCACAAACAAAATTAATTACTACACAATGTAATCATTCTCATCTACATATGCTAAGACTTTTTACATCTTACCTGACTGCGTTTGACGAAGAAGATCTGAGAATTTCTAAAACATTCTTATATGCATCGTACCTAAACCTTTCGACCAATTATTTCTCATCTCTCCCAACTAACACACAATGGATATTTCGAAGCCTATATATGATATAAATTTATTAAAGAATTTATTAAATTCTAATAACAAAATAAATCTTCCAAATAAAAACAAAGAATAACTCACATTGTATCACAAATGGTAAAATTTAACTTACTTCTTGCCCAACAATACTCGTGCTTTCCAACATGTGTTATTTGCATATCTTGTCTAAATTAAATATTTTCTATATATATATATATATATATATATATAAAATATTTAATTTAGACAAGATATGCAAATAACATGCATATTATTATAATCATAAGCCCCAAAATATATTTAGTGTACACTACCTCTAGGATAAAGATCATAAACTAACCATTCCAATATATCTAGAATTGATGGAAAACCATGAAATGACCTCGTGGGAGATTATCAGAAGTATGACATAACGATATCTTTGATTCGAATATGAGCTTGAATTTGTGAGGAGTCGAAGAAATAAAATCTGGTGCAAGCACGACTTGAGCATCTTCAAAGCGAAACCAACGACTCTCGAGCCAAAGCGAATACTGAAATAGTTCAAAATGATGAGCGTGCACAGTTGCCTCGATCCGAATACTCTGAATCGAAATAGTTATTCTACTAGTTAAAAAAACATGTAAAAATCAAAAACCAAAACCGAGTAAGATTCTGGAAGAGGAACGCGAGATTATCACTTCATCGCACAAGATCATGGAGATATTCAGATCGCAATTTGAGGAAACACACATCCACACACGAATTAGAAACACCCTTAAATCCCAAAGAGATGGAAGGTGGTCATTAATATGAGATAACCATCTGATAACCTGCACATCCACGGTCGTTTGAGAGAATCACACTTTCTTGGTCAAAATATAGAGAAGAAAAACTTAATTACTCGCTAGGACCTAATAAAAACGTACAGTTTAGGACCGGAGACTAAAAGTCGCGACTATATATCAATTAAGGTCGCGTTGTACCTTTCGGAAGCAGATGCTAATTCATCTTCGTGATTGGCGAAGTAAGAAGCTCTATGTAGTGCATCATCCAAAGATGCAGTTGAAGGAATTTCTAGGCGGTTTCTAATCCTATTAGACAACCCTAGATGTTAATTCCAAGCCTAGGATCTAGGATTCATGCTTAGAGTCGAATCTACATTCCCAGATCTCGAATATACCTAGATGATTTGCAGCGGAAGATTAACAGGGATTCGAGATCGATAGCGTCTCAAGTGCTGCGCCTCTACTGGTATCCACACGCGCGCAAACTGGAAAGTCCGGGATGCTAGTACCGGAAGAGATCCAATCTCTCGGGATTTTTCTGCGTTTCTTTTTGAGTTTCTGGGTCAATTTTCGGCTCACCTCTGTTATAACTCGTGCATAACATATCTTATATATGCGCACTCGTAAAACCCTAGTCTTGTGTCGATCGACACAGATATGCAACGATCGACACAGACCGAATAAACTCTTGTGTCGATCGACACAGATACCTGCATCGATCGACACACCCTTCAGAAACGTGTATAACAATTATACATTTATTGGATCATTCCAATAATGATCAACCCTATATAAAGCTTCCAGTTTGTTTAGGTGTGTGACCCTGTAGGATCATGTAATACTAGCAATGAGTTACAAACTCATAGATCATAAGTTGCTTTTAGCAAAACATTATGATCACCTTGTATTACATGACTGTCTACTCTCGACGATACAACTGTTACTAGAGTAAGTGCAAGAATGATTTCAGGACATTCCCAACAATCTTCCACTTGTACTGTAATCATATATTCCTATAATCCCTTGTCGCTATATCTCGATCTAGCATAAGGCAAGAACCGTGTCATCCTTATTAAGCTAGATCTCGTTTATCGAATTCTGATTTATACTGATAAAACAAACGACTGACAATCACCTCGTTTGAGCCCGGCCACGCATTTCTCAGTATCAAATCTTCGATAGCCCTGAGATATTTATCTCCTGTTATATAGGAGGGACAGATCCCATCTTGTTCCATCTCTGTTCCTTCACACACTTCATGATACGCCTAATAAATCCCTTTATAGTCACCAGTTACGACTGACGTTTGACAAGGTTAAAGCGGACCAATTCATATGTAAGAAAACATGATGAACTCAGGTCTAAGGACTATACTCTATAGTCGTAATGAGAAACTCCTATGACACTCATATAACTATCTTGTAGAGTTCTCATTAACTGGTCAAGTCCGATACTATGTTCTCTAACATATATCTATGTGATTGACTTTAATACTCTTATTAAATGACTCCATGAAACTTAGTCATCAGTCAACTCACATACTAGTCTCACGCGGTTATTAATGTCCCATTTTAATAACCTTGACTAGGGACCTTCATAATTTTTGTCATCTTTCACTTATAGGGTTTCATGATCAAGTCACATACTTGATGACCTATATAATGTCATAAATTACTTTGGGACTATTATTTAATAACATAATTAAATAATACTGATGTCAGAATTCATTAACATAATCAAATTATGTTTACATGAACATCATATCATAACTAAAATCAACAACAACAACTCCCACTAAATTTAAGATCACATCTTAAGACATCTAATGCCTATAGCAGTAGTCTGACCCTCATGCGCTCTTGCTTAGCATGCGTCGAAAGACACTGCGTCTTGCTAAGAGTAATGCAAAATCAACAACAACAACTCCCACTAAATTTAAGATCACATCTTAAGACATCTAATGCCTATAGCGGTAGTCTGACCCTCATGCGCTCTCGCTCAGAGTCATTGGCATGAAGCCCTTCTTGAAATCATGCATACTGGGCATGTACAAGACCTTATCCATATAAGTATCTTGACATAATCCAATTAGCTTGTCCAATATATCTTTATAGATTCATATTTCAAGAATGTATACGGCTTCTCCCATGTTTTTCATCGAAAAACAACTTTCGAGTCAAGTCTTAACAGACTGAAACAATGGAATTTCATTTCCAAAAAGCAGTATATTATCAACATACAGTACGAGAAATGCAACTGCGCTCCCACTAGTTATCTTTTAAACACACGGTTCCTCTTCGTTCCTGATGAAGTCAAACCTTTTGACTGCTTCATCAAAACGAAGATTCCAACTCCAAGATGCTTGCTTCAATCCACAAATGGATCGATGAAGCTTGCATACCTTCCTAGCAGCATTAGGATCAATGAAATCTTCAGGTTGTGTCATGTACACATCCTTTTTCCAGAATTCCATCAAGGAAAACTGTTTTCACATCCATCTGCCCGATCTCATAATCATAATGAGCGGCGATTGCTAGGAGAATCCGAATGGACTTAAGCATAGTGACCGGGGAATAAGTTTCTTCATAGTCAATACTAGGAATTTGCTTGAAACCTTTTGCCACCAACCTAGCTTTGTATATCTGAATATCACCATCCACGTCAATTTTCTTCTTGAAAATCCATTTACACTTAATGTTTTTTACACCATGGGGTAAATCAACCCAAGTCCACACTTGGTTCTGTGACATGGATCCCATTTCGGATTCTGCGGCTTTCAGCCACTTTTCGGAGTCAGGGCTCATCATTGCTTCTTCAAAATTCGCAGGCTCGTCACTTTCAATGATCAATAGATCATGGCAAGAAATCCAAATCTCTCGGGTTCGTGACGAATCTTCTCGGATTTGCGAACTTCAGGCACCACAGGTGTAGGTTCTACAATTCTTTGTAGATCCAATTGCCGCTCTTCCTCATCAGGTTAAGCAGTCTCCTGTGATTTTCGAAATTCTTCGAGTTGTACTTTACTCCCACTGTTCTTCCTGGAAAGAAAATCTCTCTCAAGAAAAACACAGTTCCGAGCAACAAACATTTTGTTCTTGGACCGGTTGTAAAAGTAACATGCCTTGGTCTCCTTAGGATAACCAATGAAGTAGCATTCATCGGATTTGGGTGCGAGCTTATCAGAGATTAAAACGTTTTACATAAGCCTCACAACCCCAAATCTTCAGGAAAGACAAGCTTGGAACATTTCCAGTCCACATCTCATGTGGTGTCTTTGCAACTGATTTTGATGGAACCCTATTTAGTGTAAACGCAGACGTTTCTAGAGCGTATTCCCAGAAAGATAATGGAAGATCTAAGTGACTCATCATTGATCGAACCATATACAATACAGTCCGATTCAGGAGGAGTGAGTTGTGAAACAATTCCACAATCTCTCATATGATCACTGAATTCTTAGCTTAAGTATCCACCTCCACGATCTGATCGAAGAGCTTTAATACTTTTGCCAAGTTGATTATGTACTTCATTCTGGAACTCTTTGAACTTTTCAAGAGATTCCGACTTATGTCTCATTAATTAGACATAACCATACCTACTGAAATCATCAGTAAAGGTAATGAAGTACTGAAAGATTCCTCCAGCACTTGTGCTCATCGGGCTACACACTTCCGTATGTATAAGGCCCAATAAGTCACTGGCCCTTTCATTTTTGATCGTTCGCGACCTGTGTCGATCGATACACATTTTGTGTCGATCGACACTACCTTTTGTTGAAAGGAGCCTTTGTCATTTTACCCAATAAACAAGATTCGCATTTCTCACATGATTCATAATCAAATGAGCCCAAAATTTCATCACTATGGAGCTTCTAAATCCGTTCTCATTTATGTGGCCCAAACGACAATGCCAGAGGAAAGTTTGATTCGTATTATTTTACTTGAATCTCTTGGTACTAATGTTATAGTTAGGCACATTTTGGTTTTAGAACATAAAGTCTATTCTCTAACGGACTGCTACCATAAAACATATCATTGTAATAAAATGAATAACACTTATTCTTAATTTGAAAATTGATATCTTTCCATATCCAAACAAGGAATAGAAATAATATTTCTGCTTATAGCAGGTACATAGTAGCAATTTTTAAGTTCTAAAACCATGCCAGAAGGTAAAGACAAATAAATGTTCCTACGGCTAACGCAGCAACTCTTGCTCCATTTCCACGCGCAGGTCCACTTGTCCTTTCTCCATAGTCCTACTGTTGCTTAGGCCCTGCATATTTTCACAAAATATGAGCACCACAGCCGGTATCCAATACCCAATAAGTAGAACCATAAGAAGTAACATTTACTTCTATAACATAAATACCTGAAGAAGAAGTCTCGTACGTCTTCTTCAGCTTCTCATAATCTTCCAGGAATTTATTGCAGTTTCTTTTCAAATGCCCATAACCATTACAATAATGGCACTTATCATCTTTAGAAGGACCGGTTTTAACCTTAGGAACATGGTTAGACTCGCTTGGATTCACAATCGAGCTCGTCTTGCCATCACCTTTGTTCTTACCAAGTTTCTTAAACTTATTACCCTTTTGTACCATAAGGACATTTGGGGTGTCCTTCTTGATGTTAGGTTCAGCAGTTTTGAGCATCCCATGCAACTCAGTCAAAGTCTTTGTCAAGTTGTTCATGTTATAGTTCATAACAAACTGATCATAGCTTGACGGCAGTGACTGCAGAATGATATCAGTAGCCAACTTTTGGCTAATGGGACAATCCAGTTTCCCCAGGTTATCAATATAACCCATCATCTTAATGACATGAGGACTAACTGGTTCGTCCTTTGGTAGCTTGCACTCAATTAGAGACTTAACCGTCTGGTATCTCTGAGTTCGTGCCTGCTCCTGAAACATAATTTTCAGGCCATTGATCATCTCTATTGGCGACTCCACGTACTCATATTGCTTTTGCAAGTCCGAGTTCATGGTAGCCAACATGAGACAACACACATCTACCACATCATTTGAATGCTTATCCCAAGCATCCTTATCTGACTGCCAGGCATTGGCTCGGTACCTTTTGGGGAGAACTTTCTCAAGGACATAGTCCTTCTTCTCCTGTTTGAGAACAATTCTCAAGTTCCAATACCATTCAAGAAAGTTGGATCCATTTAACTTGTCCTTCTCAATGACGGATCGCAGGGAGAAATTGTTATGGTGGTTTGTGCTAGACATAGCTGAAAAAAAGAGTTTTTAGTTATGATGTTCAAGAAATGAGAAATCTTAACTATTAAGAAGACTCGCATTATATTCAAGACAATGTTTCCTTAAATGAATATAATGATCCAAGACCCATACTTCACTAAAACTTGAGTGAGCCACTGGCTATCGCCCAAATTTGAGCTATCTAGGTAAGCAACTCTTTGCTAGTTATATCCAATATAACTCTTGGTTGTGGACTGACATCTCATGTCCAATCCACCTGACGTCTCTGGGCCCAAAACGATTTTGATAGCCCATTCAAGTAAACCAATCTTTTGAGTCATGTGATTGTTGAAGTCTTGCACTGCAAATATGCCTGGGCATTCGGGTCCTCGGGTCGGGTTCGGGTCGGGTCCGTGTCGGGTCCGGGTCCGTCGGGTAGAAGAAATGAAGGACCCACTTAAGGACCTGCTAATTTCGGGTCGGGTTCGGGTCGGTTCCTGCCGGTTCTGGGTCGGGTCGGGTCCTAGGGTAGCTTACCTGCCATTACCCGTTCTTATTCGGATATTAATCGGGTCAGGTTCGGTTTCAGGTTCGAACAGGTTTGAACAGGTTCAGATACAGGTTTGGTTACAGGTTCGAACAGGTTCAAAACAGGTTCGAACAGGTTCGGAACAGGTTCGGAACATGTTAGAAACAGGTTTGAAACATGTTCGAAACAGGTTCGAAATAGGTTATTAAAATATTTAATATATATAAATACATATATATTATTAATATATATATTTATGCAGGTTTATATGGGTACCCGGAAAACCTGCAGGTTAATACCTGGACCCGAACCTGTACCCGCGGGTCCTCAACAGCTGGACCCAACAGGTTAAAATGTCTAAACCATGTTCTAACCTGAACCTGTCTTATTCGGGTCGGTTCCGGGTCGGGTCCTCGAGTCCAGGTAAAAATGCCCAGGCCTAACTGCAAATCCATCAACACGATTACCTCCTGTCTTACTCATGTAATTGTGGACACCTTGCACTGCAAGTCTATAGCACAATGAAACAAGTCTTGACAGTTGACAAGATTGGAAAGACATCTAAACATACTTGATATTTAGTTGAGGAATGGAACTGATAGTCTAACGCATATCATATATGCATCCTAGAAGGTTTAGAACTTCTAAAACATCTAATCTAAACAATCTAAGAAGTGGGTTTAATTCTGGTTTGGTTATGTAATCGCAGGTTCAATAACCGAACAATTCAATTCTGTGTCGATCGACACTACATTAGCATCGATCGATGCATCATACCAGAACCAATGTGATAACCGATCAATCCAATTGAACCGGCTTTGATAATCGGTTAGCATCGATCGATGCTACATTAGCATCGATCGTTACCAACCAAATCAAACCAATCGCAATCAACCGGTCTAACCAGCTCAACCAATCGCAATGACCAATTCAATCCAATTGAACCAGTCGCGTCACCTTGTGTCGATCGACACAATGCGACTTTCACCTTGTGTCGATCGATCCAACACTTGTGTCTATCGACACAATGCGATTTCGAAGCTGATCTACGGTTGTGTCGATCGTTGCATGCTAAAAGCAACGAACGATGCAAGGCGAAAAACTCAGGGTACGATCGACTAGAAAACTTAGGCTCTGATACCACTGAAGGAATTTCTAGGCGGTTTCTAATCCAATTAGGCAACCCTAGATGTTAATTCCAAGCCTAGGATCTAGGATTCATGCTTAGAGTCGAATCTACATTCCCAGATCTCGAATATACTTGGATGATTTGCAGCGGAAGATTAACAGGGATTCGAGATCGATAGCGCCTCAAGTGCCGCGCCTCTACTGGTATCCACACGCGCGCAAAATGGAAAGTCCGGGATGCTAGTGTCGGAAGAGATCCAATCTCTCATGGTTTTTCTGCGTTTCTTTCTGAGTTTCTGGGTCAATTTTCGGCTCACTTCTGTTATATCTCGTGTGTCACATATCTTATATATGTGCACTCGTAAAACCCCAGTCTTGTGTCGATCGACACATATATGCAACGATCGACACAGACCGATTAAACTCTTGTGTCGATCGACACAGATACCTGCATCGATCGACACACCCTTCAGAAACGTGTATAACAATTATACATTTATTGGATCATTCCAATAATGATCAACCCTATATAAAGCTTCCAGTTTGTTTAGGTGTGTGACCCTGTAGGATCATGTAATACTAGCAATGAGTTCCAAACTCATAGATCATAAGTGGCTTCTAGCAAAACATTATGATCACCTTGTATTACATGACTGTCTACTCTCGACGATACAATTGTTACTAGAGTAAGTGCAAGAATGATTTCAAGACATTCCCAACAGCAGCATGTTGGACCGCAAGATCTTCCTTGAACTTGGAAGTGAACCATGATCCTTTTGGAAGAGATGTAAGTGTTACACCTTTGTTTAGGTCTTCAATACATGCTTTGATCTCCTGAAGTATTTTGATGTAGGAGTGGAGATATCCTCAGGCCCTTGAGTCAAGGTCCAAAGATCCTCTTCGGATACATTGGTTTCGATAAAGATTGAATATTTTTTCAGGAAGATCGACAAGAGCTGTGTGAAGTTATCGATCAAATTTTCTTCTAAGCTTGCAAACCATTATATTGCTGGTCTGACGAGGTTTTCAAAAAATCGTTTATATTATCATGTTTCTTGTTCCACGTTTTTCAAGTGAGCTAGTGATACGGCAAGCCGGAAAATTCTAACGTGAGCTTAGGGTATTCAGTCCTTGAAAGGATTTCATCGGGTTTCTTCGATTACATGTTCGATATATGGGGCCGAGCTTATAGCCATATCAACTATGGACTGCATGCGTTGGAGTTTGCATTTTTCTTTTCGATGTATCATTAGAAAGACTCAAAATTTGTCATACTGCGTGGGTTGACAAGGTATGGGTTATCTAAAAACGGAAACTAGACAATTTGAATATGCAAGCTATCGAGTTAACTATCAGGGTAGGTAAGGGAACTTGCGAACTCGAATCAAAGGCTTAAGCTCCCAACCATTGGTGCATGTGCGTTTCGTAGCACGAAGGCAAACCTGGAGGGGATGGCAGTCGTACACCTTCATCGATTGTGACTCCCATGGAGTTTAAGGCTATGCCATTCGATTTGGAAACTGTGGAGCTCGCGATCGGGTGAAAAAATTGGTATTTGTCAGCGTTCATGAGCAAGGAGACCTACATTAGTATCTTGAGTGTAGTATATACTCCTGAATAATCGAGGCGCATTCGAGGTGGCGACATCCTTTTAGATCCATCCTCGTATCGACCTCGTATGTCTACAGTTCCCGCTAGGGAAGTAGGTCGAGTTGCAGCGTTTTGGCGTTCAATTAGACTCATGTCATACTGGTTTGTAAGGCTAAAAGGGTTAGTTGGATTGCTTCCTTATTTTGGGATATGTCTACTAAGACTGTTAGCATTATGCAGAGCTCGACCATGCCGTCAGTGACGGATCTCTTAAGACATGGTGAATCGGGTTGGGTTGGGTTGACTCGAAGAGCTAGAATGTCCCCTAGAGGGTGTTCCTCATGTCGAATCCAGACTCGCGAATTGGTCCTCTTAGTTATCAGTGAGCTAGCGTAACCCTAGAAGGTGGCAGTTGAGGGGTAGATAAAGCGGTATGTATCTCTAGACTCTTTGCTGGATTCGAGGTAAATCTGATACAATAATTTTGGTTTGAACGTTTAAGTTATGTTGATTGAGGTCGGCCGATCTCAACGATCAAGTTGGTGCATGTGACTTAGATCCTATTTCGTGCTTAGGAGCTAAATTATATCAAGTTCCGGTATATACGAAATCTTAAAATCTTCCTCACAAACATCACCAAAATGTGGATCTTAAAATTCACACTCAAACATTTAGAGTATTTAGTATGCTTAAGGAAAGATGAGCTAGAATCTTGAATGAACCAACAATGTATATAAAAACTTGAATCGACGAATTTGAGTATATTCATTGAATAATGAGTTTATAAGAATAAAGTAGCCAGAGCTCGTAGAGTATTGCAAATGTAGCTATAGGTTCAAAACAGATCCTCAAGATGGATAAGATGAAGGTCCTTTTATAGCTTTATCTCCATAGCCTGCTTCAAGCATCTCCCGGTCGTGTCCAACAAAGTCCGAGGGAATCTCCTTGGACTCATTCTGCCCCACATATATCTTGATCACGTGCTAACAAAATCCAGGATGGCCAGATCTCTTACGACTTAGTCTTATCTTCAATGTTCAATGTGGAGATCGATGTCACACGGATCAAGCTACAGAGGTGTAGAGCTCGATGTCACATGGATCGAGCTATAGAAACAGATAGGAAACCGCCCTTTTAGTCAATTATTTATCTTAACATTTGGCTTATGTTGACTTTCGTTGACTGAATTTAAGTGTTAAATCCAATCCAAAAGATTGAAAAATCTCAATTCTGGGAAAACCTTGGTTATTTGTCTTCTACATGTTTCAGCATCTCGAAGAACTATGATCGGTGATGGTAAACCCAATATATGGTCGATTAGTGCTTGGTGATGAATGTAGAAGACTCAAGCTTCTGAAATTTGATTCTCCTTGTGCTAAATTCATCAAAATGGCCAAAGAAAGAGAAAATGTTTCAAGGTCAGTGGCGAGTTCATCCATCGGTGTTGCGATGGAATCTCCACCGTAGCAGAGATAGAGTCATCATATTCATCTCCAAAACTATCGTTTGGCATGCTTCGGCCGTAAAATAATCTTATTATCATTTGGTCATCCGTCGTTGCCACCGCTATCCACTCACCCTTCCACTTCCACATGTGATGTCTATGGGCTCCTCTGCGTCTCAACTCCCACCGTAAACGACGACGAGGAAGGGTTCAATAATTTTGGTCTCCCTCTGATTGCATCCAATGAACTGAATAAAATTGGGAGCAAATTGCGTTTTGATGAGGTTTAATTTTGGAATTTCAGTTTGAGTGGTTTAATTTTTGTTTAGTATCAAGTGTAAATGGTTAACTACTAATTGGTAAACAATAAACAGTAAAAAATTTGGTTTGTATGGTCTGAGTATTTGATAGAGAGAAGGTTTCTTAAGACGCAAGCAGTCGCGAACCCTAGATGAGATCACGACTTAGTAACGATAATTTGATCACGGATTCTCTTAAGAACGAGATCACGATAACGCAATACTCCTTGCAGTGCTCGAAAGCTCTTTGTAACACCGATTGAATTCAATGAATAAAAACGTAACCCTCGAGAGCAAGCTCTACGAGGTTTATAAAGCCAATAACAAATCCTAACTAGAATAGAATCATAACAAATCTATGATTTGTTATTATCTAAACTTAAAAATAAAGTAAAACGATTTGAAAAAGAAATAACACTAAAAAAGGCCCATAATATTGATGTATGCTACATCAGGTCTCTCCAGGTGGGAAAGGCTTCGTCCTTGAAGCAAGATCATCGTTATCACCATGAAACAGAGTCAAGTGCTTGACGTTAAAGACATCAGAAGTGCGCAAGTGAGCTGGAAATTTGACTGATATGCGTTTGGATTGATGCACTTCAACACTTCAACAGGACCAATCTTTCGGGACTTCAACTTATTATACTCATGGAGTGGTAACCTATCCTTGGTAAGATAGACCCAGACGAGATCACCGGGCTTGAAAATGACTTCACGGAGTTTAGTATCAGCAACCGCTTTGTACTTTGCTGCCATTGACTCCAAATGCTGCTTAGCTGTGCGATGAACATCCTGTAACTCGGCAACAAACTCCGTCGAATCACCATGAAAGCGGCTACGGTCTGGGACAGGGGCAAGGTCTAACGGTCCATGCGGGATAAGGCCATATACTACTCGAAAAGGACAAGAGCCGAGGCTACGATTGTTAGCATGATTATGAGCAAATTCCGCTTGGGCAAGCTTCGTATCCCATGACTTTATATTGTCCCCCACTAAGCAATGTAACATATTTCCCAATGCTCTGTTAGTAACTTCAGTCTGACCGTCCGACTGTGGATGATACGAAGTGCTCATATCCAGGCTGGTACCCAACAGTTTCAAAAGAGACCGCCAAAAATGGCTTAAAAACCTCGTGTCTCGGTCCGAAACAATCGATAGAGGGAGGCCGTGCAAACGATAAACTTCCTGAAAGAAAAGAATGGCGACGTTGACAGCGTCCGTTGTTTTCTTACAGGGCACGAAGTGAGCCATCTTAGAGAAACGATCAACGACAATGAAGATGGAATCCTGGCCGCGTTGCGTACGTGGAAGACCCAGGACAAAGTCCATGCTGACATCAGACCACGGTTGAGTCGGAATCGGTAAAGGAAGATACAAGCCTGCGTTAGAGGCTTTACCTTTCGTGCTTTGACATACACGTCAACGCTCGACGTAACGTTCCACATCACGATGAAGTGAAGGCCAAAAGTAAGCCTGCGTGACGAGTTGTAGTGTGCGATCTCGGCCAACATGTCCTTTGTTGTGTAGCTCGCTGACAATCTGCATCCGTAAGCTGCACTCGGGCACACAAAGCCGATTACCTCGAAACAAAAATCCGTCCACAAGTGTGTAATCTGCCGTCTGTCCTCGTGCCGTGTCCTCAAGAACTCGCGAAAAGAAGTGGTCAGACGGGTATAAATCAGCAAACGAGGCAAAACCCGGCACAGTTGCAGACATTGTCGTGATCAATCCATGTTTTCGACTCAATGCATCAGCGACTTTGTTAGTCTTCCCGGATAAGTGTCGGATTGAGAAGGTAAATTGCTGCAGGTAAGCTAACCAGGAAGCGTGTCGCGAAGATACTTTTGCTTGGCTGTCGAGATGACGTAAGGCATCATGATCCGTAAAGAGGATGAATTCACGATGTACCAAATAATGGCGCCAATGTTTAATGGCATATACTATCGCATAAAACTCCATGTCATATGTACTATAGCGTATCCGTGCACCGCTCAGCTTCTCACTGTAATAAGCGATGGGTCGCCCAAGTTGACTTAAAACCGCACCAATACCCTGTTTTGAAGCGTCACAATGGAGCTCGAACGTGAGGGAGAAGTCCGGCAGTACTAATATCGGAGCAGAGGTAAGTTTCTCCTTAATCGTGATGAATGCCTTGTCCGCTGCAGGAGTCCACGAGAACTTCCCCTCCTTCATGCGTTCCGTAATCGGCGCAACAATGGAGCTGAAATGGTGAATGAAACGACGATAAAATGACGCTAAGCCATGGAAGCTACGCACCTCCGTCACCGTCTTTTGAGCTGGCCACGACCGGATTGCTTCGATCTTAGATTGGTCGACAGCCAAACCTTGCGCAGACACAACATAACCCAAGAAAAGAACTTCCGACACTCCAAACTCGCATTTCTTGCGTGCTGCAAAGAACTGATCACGACGCAGGATCAGAAGTACTTGTCGCAGATGTTCCAGATGTTCAGCCTGAGAAGAACTGAAAATCAATATATCGTCGAAGTAGACGACAACAGATTTCCCAATCAGCGGCCGTAAAGCCTGATTCATTATGCGCATGAAGGTGCTCAGTGCATTGGACATACCGAAAGGCATGACAAGCCTTCCCGAGTCTTGAAAGCTGTCTTCCATTCATCACCCGGGCGGATACGAATCTGATGATAACCGCTTTTTAAATCGATCTTAGAGAAAACCCGAGCCGTACCAATCTGATCCAACAAGTCGTCGAGGCGAGGAATCGGAAAGCGATAGTGAACAGTGATCTTGTTTATTGCGCGGATATCGACACACATACGCCATGTCCCGTCTTTCTTTGGAATTAATAACGCTTGTATAGCACAAGGAGATAAACTCTCTCGGATATGATCTTTACGTAAGAGGTCTTCCACTTGTCGTCGCAACTCCTCGTGTTCATGTGGGCTCATGCGATAATGGGGACGATTCGGAAGAGCTGCACCAGGAACTAGATCGATGCAATGCTGGATTTCCCGCAGTGGAGGAAGAGCCGTAGGAAGCTCGCTCGGGAAGACATCATCGAACTCAGACAGTAAAGACGAAAAACACGGTGCAAGCTCTGTAGCACCCGTCTTTGTTGAGGACGCAGGTATGACTGCATACGCGACACCTTCTTCCTTAAGTTCCATCATGAACCGTGCGTAAGAGCAGAGCGATTTCTGCAGCTGCAATGTTGGGGAGCGTGTAGGAGAAGGTGGAGTGGGCAGTGCCATCTCACGAGATGGTAACAACAGAATTTGATGCGTTTCCCATATAAAACTATATGTGTTGCGAGCTCCGTCATGAATGACTTTGCGGTCGAATTCCCATGGGCGACCCAACAATAAGTGGCTAACGTCCATCGGTGCAATGTCGCAATACGTCCGTTCCCGATAGTGTTCCCCAATGGAGAAAGCGACCAACACACGCTCCTTAATCCGAAGACTAGCGGATTCATTTACCCATCCGAGTGTATATGGAGCCGGATGCTTTTCACGAATGAGACCAAGCTTGTCAACAGCGTCCTCGGCAATGATATTGTGATAGCTTCCCGAGTCAATGATGAAACTACAGACACATCCACGAATCGTACACGAGGACCGGAATATGTTAGTACGAAGCCACATCTCATCTTGACGTCTTGGGACATACATGATCTGTGCAAAACCAACATGTGCCCCGTATCACCCACTGTGGGCTGGAAGTCGGTATGTTCCAATGCATCTTCTTCGTTACCCGATTCATCATAATGCTCCTCCTCATTGACATGCTCCTTAATGACAAGGCCACGGTGATTCTGATGTGGGCAAGCCGTCTGCCTATGTCCCGTTTCACCACAACTATAACAGCGAAAAGCATTTGGACGTGTGGATCGGCGTACTTGAGGATCGACTGTAGCGTCAGGCTGTCGAGGCGGCACACCCGACGCATCTCCATCTTTCCCTGGAGGTACTGTTGCGATCGGTTCTTGTCGCTGACGAGAGCTCTGTCCACTCCACGAGCTCGTACGTTGTTGTTGCTCAAATGAAGCAGCTCGGCGATGTGCCTCACTGACAGTAGACGGATCAAACTGAGCCATAGCATTCTGTAATTGTGGTCGTAACCCCCCTATGAATCGCGACACGAGCTGGATTAGACTGTTGTATAGCTCATTACGAGTAAGCAGTAAAGAAAATTCTCCGGCATACTCATCCACACTACTCGAGCCTTGTCGAAGATTCTGAAGCCGATTATACATCATCCGATCATAGTTGTGTGGCAAGAAAGTATTCTTCAAGTGTTTCTTGAGCTTTTCCCAAGATTGAATTGGCTCCTTCCCTGTCTGAGTCCTTGTTGATTTTAACTGTTTCCATCAAGACGCAGCATGGCCTCGGAACCTCATAGCCAACAAGGGTACACGGCGCTGATCAGGGACTTCCTTAAAGTCGAGTATTTCATCGACTGTCACCAACCAATCCAGCAGCTCATCACCACGCACTCCGCCATGAAATTCTGGTATATCCACCTGGAAGGCTCGTTCCCAACAATCGGAGTTATCTGCTACCTGCCGATGTTGTTGATCTTGATTCCTTGGTCGATGACGACCATCATCATCACCAAATTCCTCACCTCTACGGTTTTTATCTCGAGCCCTCTCACGCTCAAGCCGATCATGTTCAAAATCACCGAGACGATTCACCAACATCTCTCCCATCTCCGCGATTGACGCATGAATTGTAGTTTGCATATTTTCTTGCATAGCTAATAGCGCCGAACGAAGCTCCGACCAGTCAGCTACCGCTGGACCCTATGGCTGTCCCATTTCCGATGCTTGCTCCTGGATAACACCACCAGTGGGTTGCTGATTCAACGATCCTACAGTCGATTGCGACTGAGATCCCGTTGTTCCAGAGGTATGCTGTCGATTGTTACTGCCTTTAGCCATAAAAAATCTCAGGAACGAAAAGAGTCTCTGATACCAATTGATAGAGAGAAGGTTTCTTAAGATGCAAGCAGTCGCGAACCCTAGATGAGATCACGACTTAGTAACGATAATTTGATCACGGATTCTCTTAAGAACGAGATCACGATAACGCAAGTACTCCTTGCAGTGCTCGAAAGCTCTTTGTAACACCGATTGAATTCAATGAATAAAAAATGTAACCCTCGAGAACAAGCTCTATGAGGTTTATAAAGCCAATAACAAATCCTAACTAAAATAGAATCATAACAAATCTATGATTTGTTATTATCTAAACTTAAAAATAAAGTAAAACGATTTGAAAAAGAAATAACACTAAAAAAGGCCCATAATATCGATGTATGTTACATCAGTATTCAAACTATGATTTTATGTATTATGAAATTTCAAAGTTTTAGTTCGGGAAGATATAGATTTCGAACTTTTAAGAAAAAATTAATGTGAAATAAATTGTTAAACCATTAAAAATTATTAGAAATTTTCGATGACTTGCTGTCTCGGCTAACTAAGTCAAGACATGTCACATGATGGTGAATGTTGATGCAGCACATATTTACCATGCGTCTTGATTATTTGTATGTTTTACAGTATAATTACCATAATAACTTGGCCTAGCTTTTGATATATAATATTATATTGTCTATTTTTCTGATTTTGGGTTCGTGGAAGATTATGGATCAAAAGCATGAAACTTCTACAATATTTAAAAATGTATATATATTATATTGTCTGTTGAATTGAATATATAACAAATTAAAGAGATCAAATATTAAATGGATATTTTTCTTTAATTATTTTGATTCCCATATTTCTATAACTTTTTGAAAATTCTTGCAACTTGGGTTAGCCTTTGATATAGAATATTACAGTCTCTGTTGAATTGAATATATAACAAATTAAAGAGATCAAATATCAAATGGATATTTTTCTTTATTTATTTTGATTCTCGTAATTTTATAACTTTCCGAAAATTCTTGCAGGGCCACCAAACATTATAGTCCTCCCCCAATATTTTTGAAAGATAAACTTTTTTCTCACATAATCCCAACCAATATCAGATACAAGCTCATGAGGCTTCTCTGCCACACTAAAGCTTGTGTTACTATCAGCATCCACTACCGAGCAATCACGAGCATATGCATAAAGTGACGCATCATCGTACTTAACTTGTAGTCCATTGCCCATAGGACTACTCTTCGTGTTTGGAATCGTGAAAATTTCACCGCCCCAAAAGACATCGTCTGCGTTGTATGCTAAATCAGTAAATATGCTAGACGGCCAAAAACCAATAGCTTTTTTATCTTTTGCTTTTCCCATGAATAACCACCAGTTCCCGTTTTGCGGATCCTTAGGGGAAAAAAAAATACTAGTTTAGAGATATTTTAGAAAAATATTATATGGGTTCATGCATGATGTGGTTTTATGAAAGCATAAAATTACTAGTATACAACTTACTCGGTAAATGTAGAATATGGTTTCCATTATTCGGACACCGATCTGTGAAACTTTAGGAAATGCATAATCAAGAGGAATATCAGTGTTCACAATCACAAAACCGGGACACCTTGTGTTGAAACAGCGTTGTTCACGAGTCTGTCCACAAAAAAAATATAAACGGATATTAATGAAATTAATCAAAAACATATCGCAATAATACTGAGTACGACTATAAAACTGATATCAGTGAAACGATTACATGTTCAAAAATATATGTATGTATAAATAACCATTTAACGTGATGCATGTATATATATATATAGCTTACATGCAAATATGCAAACATCCTGCAACGATTATCTCCATATAGCGTTGGATTCACCTGCAAAAAAAAAGTAATTAATTTAAGCAAAATAATAATTACTTATATTAATTTAAGCAAATAATTTGTTTTAAAAAGATATGAATATTAATGTTATACCGTCCAACCAGCCTTGATAAAATCTGTACCGTTGGAAACTTTAATTAAACCAGAAGAGTACTGAAGTTGATTAACAAGTGGAGTTTGGTATAAACTGAAATGAGCATATCCTCCTCCTATATTCTTCTGTAGGTACTCTGGTCTCACTCTATCTCCTGCATACTATTTAATTTTATAAAATATTACTATTTTCACACGAGAACTGTATCTAATATCTTTGAAACTATGTATTTTATCCCTATTCCACTGAAATCAAAATAAAAACTAAATCTCTTAAAAAAATTCAAAACTTATATCCAATGGTCTATATTGTTATGTAATTTAAAGAAAATATAAATACAATGGTGTATATTAATCAAATAAATTGAGGAAAATAATAAATAGAGAGAAGAATTTACGCACGTGCAAACCCGGTTCGAAATCGGATTGAGGATGAATATTTGAGTCAAACATTTGGCTGAATGTTTTTTGTCTTATTAGGTCTACTTTGGTAGTTCTTCTGATTGGGACTGTGCCACGTGGACATTCAACACCATTTAAGGTAACATATTCTATTTTATTGTCACGACCTCGGTTTTCTTCTTCTTCTTCTTTTTCAACTTTCTCTAGTCTATTCACGTTGTTTGGTTTCATCTACGAAGAAGAAAAAAAGCCTCAAAAGTTTTAAATTATGATAATTTAAAAGCTTGTGAAATATTTTAAGAAATTATTACCTCAGGATGAAAATCATGGTTTTTCAAGAGAGCATGATCGAATGCAGGTTGTTTGTAAAAGTCTATACAATCATAGATCTCACCATATTCGGTCTGGATACAATAAATTAAGCATTTTATCAAAAATATAAGAAAAAAGCATTAGTTTTTATTAGAATAAAATTAAGGATTTAAAAATCATATATGTACAAAAATATATGAAAACGATGAAAAAAGTAAAATGAAATTAAAACTAAGATAAAGCACGAACCTCTACGACCTTAACATGCGGTTTATTTATAAGCTTAAGTTGTCTCTCAAGTTCTAAATCTTCTTGTTCAGACAACTCTCTAGCTGCAGTCTTTGCAACACAACTTGTTAACACTAAAGCCGCTAAAACAAAAAACTTCACCCAAAACATTTTTAGACAATGATTATTTCTTTTTGAGAAACTTATGTTGATTGTTATTTTCTCCAATTCACACAAATATATTTATATATGTTTGATTTGTTATGGGAGTTTATACATTTTTGAGATCACAAATAGTGAAAATTTTGGAAAAGGCAATTAATTTGAGATAATAGGAAGTTTGTCCAAAATAAAGGAAGTTTGTAATTTCTGTATGACCAGATCTTATAGTAGTAAATACTAAGGAATATGCTGTGGACCAAATCTTTTGGTTGTAAATACTGAGGATGGCATATTTTTTTTGTGGATTCCTACTAAGATATTCCTTCCTTTTTCTTCAATCCACGCAACCCAAATATTTTTGGGCATCTTTGGATAGAAGCATATCGACGAGCTCTAGGAAAATTACTAAATACTAAAAACAGAACCAAATTGGAATATCCAAATATAATTTCTTTCAAGAGAAAAAAATATCATAAAATAATAAACTATTATATTTTTGTCAAAACAGAATTCTTTATTAAGATAAAATAAACACAAACTGATTCAGCTGAAAATACAAATTTATGTTAACTCGGCCAATTTAGATACCGCATTAGTCTTGAACCACCAACTTGGATTTGTCGTTCAGATCTTATTAACAAAAAAATGCCACATTAGATAAAGTTAACTTATATTTATAAAACATTAATCCTAGAACATGCATACTTATGTTGACTTGATCAATTTAGATACACATTAATCAACTTTAACTTTCCACTATAAAACGTAATCCCAAAATGTTCATCTAAAACAACTTCAATTGGAGAAGCGAATCTCAGAAAACCCTAGACGTCGCACCACCTCTCTCTCTCTCTCTCTCTCTCTCTCTCTCTCTCTCTCTCTCTCTCTCTCTCTCTCTCTCTCTCTCTCTCTCTCTCTCTCTCTCTCTCTCAACTACCCAGATTCGTCGCGGCGGATGCTGTATATTCGCTGGCGTCCGTGCGTGCTTGCGCACCCCCTTTCTCCTTTCTCCTTTTTTGTTTTTTCTCTTTCGTTCTCAATTTTCAATCTTATTCTACATTCCTCATTCGGTTATGGTCGAGCGTGAGCTTATCATGTCCTCTCTCTCGCCGTGTCGAGGTGCTGTGAGACCTAGGTTGGGCTATGTCCGAGCCTTCGCTTGCTCAGTGTTTTGGTCGTCATTCGATCTCCGGCTTAGTCGTGAATGGGATGTATCCTATCCCTTTTTTTTTTCATTTCAGAACTTTAATTGAGTGTGTCGGTTATGGTCGGATCTCGTTTCTAGATCCGGTGGATCTGCGTTTGGCTCCGCCGTTCTTTCTGGCATTGTGGGCTAGATCTGCGGTGATGAAGTCTTCTGGCAAAGGCGCTTGGTGGTTCAGTGACGTTTTTGGTTTCTTTGGATGATTTTCTCCTCTGTGCTGCTCTTCATCTGACTTAGAATTTCGGCGTTCATCCTCCAGGTCTCATGTCCAACCGTCTAGCGAGTGTTTTGCCGATCATTCAGTTGGATCTAACCATTGGAAAGCTCGGATCTCTTTGATCTTCAGTGCGGTTTATCCACAATCTTTCCTAGTTTTTATGGTTTTAATGTCGATTTAAGTTGGTGTTTAAAGTGCTTGGTCAACCATAATTTGAATTTCTAGGGGTCATTGTATCTGGTTTTTTATGTACTGTTCAAGCTTTTCTAGTGATAAAAGCTAGCCAGAGGAAGCTGATAAAGGCTATTGAAGAAGAAGATCTATCTCATTTGCGAGAATTCTCGTTGATAAAGGTATTGGAAGTAAAGATATTGGAAGGTCGCGTGCTAGTGTAGGATCAGAAACATCTTATTTTTACTTTGTCTCAGAAAATCCTTTATGTATGGTATCACTATTGTGTCTTGGTTTTGTTATCTTTACCCATGTCCTGGTGGGAAAGATCAATAGCTTCTGATGGTATTTCATACATCGAGCTTCTTCAATGTTGTAGTTTGTATCAAATCAGATATAATAAATTAGTGTTATAAATAACAACTTCAATTTTTTTTAGTACATAGTAAGATTGATGAAACCTGAATGGGAGTTGTGCATGAACGAAACAAAGGATCAAACACTTTGATATGTTGGATGTGTTATAGATTTTGATCCGCGTTAAAGAAGAGCGAGTATATTTTTTTATAAAATAATTTTGAATCAATTTTTATAAGTTTTTTATTCAGCATAATTTTCGTAACTGGATATTATGATGATTATGTGTTTAATGCAGGAATGCATTGAATCATTTTTTTTAAAAATAATTTAATAATATAATTTTCTTAAGAAAATAATTATAAATGTTATGTGATATAATTTTAATATGAAATGTGCTGACTTGAAATATATATATTTTATAGAACATCATATGCTCATATATATAATTTATGTGTGTTTCAAATATTTTAATAATTAACTTTGTAATTTTATATAAATATAATTATTGATTTATGGAAGTTAAAACAAGATAATCGGTTCATTCAATATTTTGCATTGGTTTAGTTTCATTTTAGTGTTGTATAATTAAAATTGGTTAATTCATCTTTTTAAGTTGTCTTCTAATAAACACTTTTTGATATATTTCTATACTCGAAACTAATTAATTTATTTTCAACCAATATTGTAGTAGTCTAACTATTTTAAAAATTTAATAAAACAATCAATCAAAAATATTTAATAAAACAACCAATCAAATTAATAATACGTGAATTGAAGTTTGTTAATTCATTCTAATATGTTTTCCGGTAACCAAAGTTTGTAAATGTATATTTTATAATAATATTATCAGTAATGAATACGAGTTTGATAAAATAGTCACTATAAAAATTATATGATAAAATTTTAGTCCATATAATGTTGATAAAAAATATTTTTTTATAATTGAAAACATATAACATATCTTCATATAAAAATTTAGTTAATAATAAGTTGCAGGTTTTTATAGTATTCAGATTGTAAAAACTATAAAATAACCCGTAGAAACTGCAATTGTATGATCATCAATTATAACCCGACCAATTATATATTTGAATAATATAAATATTTACTAATTGTTGATATTTTTTTTTATCAAATTAAAAATGTATATCAAATTGTTAACATTTTAATATAAATTATATTTTAGTTAATAGTTATTTGAATATTTTTATAGTATTCACTTTTTGGAAATGAAGTATGTTAAAAATATATAATTTTTTACTGTTTTTATGTGTGTTTGATTAATTAGTGGGTTGTATTTTTTTATTCTCAAAAGAGAATCCTACAAATTTTTAATTTATTTTATAATATAGAAATATAATTGGTGTAATAATTCATTAAATTATAATTATCATTATATATTACATATAAATTTATAATACAAATTTATTTTATTTATATAACATAATGTAAATTAATTTATAATTTTGAAATTGGTTTATTATCTAAATTAAAATTGATTAAACATATTTTATTAGATTTTGGAATAATAAAAAGGAAATATATATTTACATTTAAAGTAAAGAAATATATTGAAATATATTATAATTAAATTAATTTGACATTATTTTCCTTAATGAATTCAATTATTCTAATGGCAAATTCCATAATATAACACATAAGAGAATAGTAGTTAAAAATCATGTTTTAATAGTATAAAAATCTTCATGTTTTAATTGTATAAAATTTATATTATACATTTAAAAACTATATAATTTGTGCAGATTTTAAATGTAATGTTGTAGATATTTGATATGGGTTTTAATATATTTATTTTGCTTTTGAATTTATTTGTTTTTGATTTTTTGTTTCAATTATTTTTTGCGACATTCAATATCAAAATTTAGTTTTATATTTGATTATATAATTAAGACATTGAATGTTATATTTTAATCACAAAAATCTTACTAAATTATAACACATTGTTTTTATTATAAAATTAATACTAACCTATTTGTGCTAATATTCATTAGGGTTCATATAAGTAAAATTTGAAGTCCGTTTATTTGGGTTTATATTTAAATTTTTTAATATTTATCAATTTTATAATATTAGAAATTCATTATATTTTTTTAATTTTGATTTAAAATTTAAAATATTACAGTTTAAATATTTGGTTTTATTGTTCTTTCTTTGGATTTCATTGTTTTTTATTTGGTTTTCATTGTTTTTTTATTTTGAGTATTTTTAAAAAAATATTCCAAGTTTAAGTTTAAGTCAAGTGAGTTTTATCTGTGTTTTTATAATTAAGATTTAAACATTATCTTTGAATCAAATTATTTGACGAAACTATACTATAGAATTTTATTTATTTTTTTAAAATTATTTTTCTATTTGGTTATTATGTGGGATTATTTCAAGTAGTCTATTTTCTTTGAAAATAAATAATAAAACTTCGTGCAAATATTTTTATATTTAAAATTTATATATTTTCAAATAAAATTTTAGAATTTTATCAATTTTATTTATAAAAAGTTTTGTAATTGATTTATTTTTAGTTTAAATTTTAAATACTATGATTTAGACATTTTGTTAGTTTTTTTATTTTGGATTTTTTGTTTTTTGTTTAAAATATTTTTGAAATATTCTTAATTTAAGTTTCAATCAATTGAGTTTCATCAACTATTTTAAAATTAAGATTTTAAATTTTAAATTTGAATCAGAATTTTAAATAAATTATAATATAGATTTTATTTATTTATTGTATAATGAATTTTCTTAAGGATAAAACTTTATGCGTTAAGTTTTTTTTGAATAATGTGTATTTGTAATTTAAAAGTTTAGGATATGAATCGGTTATAGTTTTAATTTTAGTTTTAATATATTCTGACGATGATATTTTTAATTAGTTTTTGTTTCTATCTTTTTATTTTATATGAAAATTTTATTTATGAAAGTTATAATTTTGATAATCCATTTACTAAACCTATACATATTTTTTGTTTTTAATTTTTATAATCAAAATATATTAATTAGTCATTTGACCCGTTTTGCGATTGGTTAAATATTTTATATATTTGAACAAAACAAAATGTAAGAACTGTAATTGTAAAAACATCATCATATCTCACTACATGACTGAATAATATGTATATTTAATTATTTTTAATATTTTAGTTTTACCAAGTTAAAAATATATCGATTTAATTTTGATATTTTCAATTTTGTAAAATTTTAAAATTTACATCTTAGAAATCAGAAACTTATTAATCTTATATTTGATTTTTTCAGTTTTATTTTTATTTTTCTTAGTTGAAATATATTCAAATTATATTTATTTATGTTAATTTGTGTATATATTTACCAATTTTTTATTATTAATAAAACTAACTGATATATTAAATTATTTAGTTGTATATCATTTGATTTAATATTTTGTATAAAAATATATTTTGATTATCACATGCGATAGTCTAAAATATTTTTTTATATTTTACTATTTAATTTAATAAAATATTTGATTTTTATGTAAAATATATTAATTTAAATAAATTTAATTAAATATTAATGAAAATTTAATACATTAATCCGTCAAATTTGTTTCATATCGAATAATTTTTTGTTAAATTTAAATGAACTACCCTAAAAACTTAGTTATAGATCTAAATTCTAACGTTAGTTTTTCATGTTATAAACTAAAAATTAGTTAATGTTAATTTAATTACTTATTTTTATAATATTCACTTTTGAATTATATCGAAGAATAGTAGTTGTGTTGTTTTTTGTACGATTATTTTAAGTTAATTTTATAGTTCATACAAATAATTTATGTATTAAATTATATAATTATATTTATCATTTGATTTACTTACTTGATTCTGTTTATATATATGATTTTTTATAAAAGTCAAAATTTAGTTAATATTAATTTATAATAATATATTAATAGTAATTACGAATTTATTTATTTATTTTTAGAAAGTTTTGGAAAAAAAATTTATAAGATTTTATTATGCTAGAAAAAGAAAGGAAAATATATTAAAATATATTATTGATAAATTAATTATAAATGGATTTGATATTTTTATCCTTAATGAAATCTTAATCGTTAATAGCATATATTGTAAATAACACGTATGAATAAAGTTTATTCTATAATGGTTTTCTGTTTTAATAGATTAGATGTTTAAAACATTTTAAAACTAATATTCTTCCGCTTCTACATACATGAACTCCTCCTCCAAATGGTGGTCCGCAGGACATGCCGCCACCATCTCCATACTTCACCTCTACAGCCATTATGGCCCTGTTCGTTTCGCAGTCGCTGGCGACAGCGACAGCGACAGCGACTCGAAACATGTTCGTTTGACAGTCGCTGTTACAGCGACAGCGGCAGCGACAGCGACTCAGTCATGTTCGTTTGATAGTCGCTGGCGACAGCGACTGTCGTAGCGACTCCAAATCAGCGATTGGTGACTAAAAATCTGGTCGCTGATTTTAATAGCGATTTAAAAAAAAAAAATTAGCGACAGTCGCAGCGACTGTAAAACGAACAACATAGCGACTGTCGCAGCGACTGTCGCTGTCGCTGTCGCTAATCGCTAGCGACTGCGAAACGAACAGGGCCTATCTATACAGTATGCCCCCACAGCAGTAGTCGTTGACTCCAGCTGTAAATCCGTAACCACACGTTTCAAAATCTTCAGCATTAACTTCTTCTTTTTAAATCTTACACCAATTATACAACACCCCGACTGTCATTTTCTATAGCTCTCCATGACCACTCTCGGGCTGGAGGTTCCACCTTCGATCGAAGTGCGGTGCATTAATCCGAGAAGCTTGAATAATAGTTTACTAATTCTGTAATCACCAATCGATATTTTCTCGTGTTTTATCCTCACTCACACAGTACCGAAAATGATTTTCCAATGGATCACCCATCCTGAGATATTTCCATCTCAAACAAGCTTAACTCTAAAGTTCTCTCAATACAATTTTACGAAAAGATAAGCGAAATTTGATGACATAAGTAGACAAATCAATTATTTTAAGCCTCTCCATATATACCAAAAATCGGGATATTACAAATCCTCATCATGGATAAGTTAAACATACGTAGCTTCCTCGCTTTTTAATGCAGCCCTCGGATACTAAGTAATTATCTCCAACCGTTTCGTATTTTGAATAATTCGTCGCGATATTTGGTTTTATAAAAAAGTTTTCTCTTCTTTGATAATGAAAACTACCGCTGCATGCGAACTGTCGATCAAGAAGGATTTCATGGGCTTTGAGTCTTGTATCCAGTTGTCTGTGGATGGTCGTAGTTGTTTGTTCTTTGGTACTTCTGCTCTCCTCATTTTCTCGAGATCGGTTCTCAACATTTGGCATGGTTTTGTTTGTGGGGTTCGTTTGATGGATGTATTGTGGAGCATCTCCTTGCTTCTTCTCTTTCACTTTGTTATGGAGTTGGGTTCCAAGACGATGCAGTCGTTCGTTCTTCAGCTCTTCTCTTGAGGATGTGACCAATCTTTTATTCGTTTGGGTATACAAGTGTCTGCGTGTAAGATATGGGGTTCCTATCAAGAATTTTCCCCTCATGGAGTTTCAAGGTTCGATTTTGTAATTATGTTGGCCATGTTCGTTTTGCAGTCGCTGGCGATAGCGACAGCGACTCGAAACATGTTCGCTTGACAGTCGCTGTTGCAGCTGTTGGCGACAGCGACAGTCGCTATATTGTTCGTTTTAGAGTTGCTGGCGGCAGCGACTGTCGCAGCGACTCCAAATTAGTGATTGACGACTTAAAATTTGGTCGCTGATTTTAACAGCGATAATATAGCGATTTAAAAAAAAAATTAAGCGACAGCAGCGACTCTAAAACGAACAACATAGCGACTGTTGCTGTCGCTGGTCGCTAGCGACTGTTGCTGTCGCTGGTCGCTAGCGACTGTTGCTGTCGCTGGTCGCTAGCGACTGCGAAACAAACATGACCATTCTTTTTCTTGTTCTTTGGTGGAGGGGTGTTTGTAGCTTTTAGCTTTGTGTTTGCCTCTGTCATGTGTTGTACCTTGAGTTTGAGTAAGACGCATGTGATAGGTCGTGGTCTTCTCATTTCTCCTTTCGATGGGTTCAGCTCTAGTGTCATCAGATTCTCTGGAAATGTCCGTTCGTTTGGGGTGTTTTACAAGTCTGATTTTAGTTCCTTTGGTTTAGTAGCATTTCAAGTTATTCTTTTTTTACTTTTTTCTTCCTTGTAAGACTTTTCTTTTGTTGTAGTTTTTTTGTCGATGTATGTCTCCCTCGTTTAGGCTCTAGCTTATGGGGATATCTCTTAATCCGACAGATTTATATTTGGTATGAAGTTGTTAAATTTAAGGGCAAGTTGCTTTATTATTTAAACAACTTTGGAAATTTTTAGTTACTGAAATAACCTTATGAGACGAATTTACTCTTTTTCAACGTGTAGACAAAAAATGTATTTACAAAACTGCCATTAATGAAATGTTAAGTTTTTTGGAATCCGTGAATAAGTTTACAAGATTTTCATATGAGTCTACATGTGTTTAATAGTAGACTTGTTTTTGGTCTGTAGATTTGTTTTTGAGGTTCTAGATTTATTTTTGGGGTTATAGACTTGTTTTGGGGGTTGTAGACTTGTTGTTAGGATTGTAGATTTTTTTAAGATTGTAGACTTATATTCGGATTGTAGATTTTTCTTTGGTGATTTGTAGATTTATTTAAAGTTTGATAAAAAAAAAATTTAGTTGTCGTAGACTTTTATAACTGATGTAGTAGACTTTTAAGTTTTTGTAGACTTGTCTTACATCTTGCAGAGCTATTCTCTATGGCAGCAAATTTGTTCCCAATTTATAGAATTGTTTTGTAGATTTGTAGATTTTTTTTGTAGATTTGTTTGTTGTTTGGTAGAGTTAAATTATACAGCAGTAGATTTGATTTTCTGTTGCAGACTTACTGTTTGAGTTCGTAGACTTTCGCTAAGTAGTCGTAGATTTTTTAGGGAAATTGAATACATCGACGTGATTGCAGATATATTATATATAGCCGTAGATTTATATTTACTTTATAGACTTATTTTTGACTTTGTAGACTTATTTTTCTCCTTGTAGACTTTCTTGACGTTACAACAAATTTTATATGGAAGACGACAATGTCGTAGGCGTAGTAGATTTTTGAAATGTTATTTGCAGACTTTATGTCTTTTGCTTAGAGTTTATGTCGTTTAGTAGACTTTTATGTTGTTTGGTAGACTTATATAATGCAAAGTAGACTTAAGTTACTAATGAGGTGTAGTTTGTAGACTTGATGAGTGGTTACCTATGTTAATCCTAGTAATTGCACGAAATATTAATATTGCCTTGTTAAACTAATGTAACCACCACTACATAAAGGAGTGCCTTTAAAATGTTGGTGTATGTTTGCCCATGCATGGTGAGACCTCTATAAGTAACCGGAAACAACAAATTTTGTTTGGGAGACATTGATATCAGACATGTGGAGGCTACACGGCAACCTCTTACAAAAAAATCTCGAAAATGCGCTTCGGTATGGATTCGGTGAGTTCATTCGTGCAAAAGCAACATGCACAATGTTGAGAGACTTGTCTGAAACTGAAGAATTCTATAGAAATATTGATTTCTTCTACCATCAAATACATTATTTCCATTGGAGGCGGCAAACGCATTCGTTGACAATTTCATTACGCACAATAATCCTACAGCTCTACTCCTAAAAGTTATGTTTAGTTGCGTGTACCATAATCAACAGACTGAAGGAGAATCTATGATAAAACGATTGTCAGAAGGAAGTTGAGAAACAAGGAAATACATGTACTACATGTTTGTGCAGCTAATCTACGGGCACAACGAATTGGAAAAACGTGGGCTTATGCTATCTCGAGAATTAGCAAGGAGGTTGCAAATGCAAATAATCGCTCGAGATGTACATCCATGGACAGAGAATCCATGTGACCTATGGTTAAAGAAGGAAATAGAAGTAGATGTCAACAACATCATAAACTGCAATTGTGCTATAATAAATCGTTGGCTACACAATTGGGATGAAGGGTGAAAGCAACCAAAAATGTGCAATGGATGCTTCTGGACATTAGAATGCCTTTTATTTTGCAGATTAGCTCAAAGTAAAATTAGCCTGTGGCCAAGATTTTAATAAAAGAAAGTGATTGGGGGACTTCTCTTTTATAACCGGTTTGTGTTAACATTTGTTTTGTAATGCTAACTATATGAAACATTATTGCATACTTATATTTAGTTGGTTGACTTAATGTTGTAAACGTTATTCGTTGATAAAAACGTAGATAAGTCTTACAAAATATAGATAACTCTTACAAAACAAAGACACCAATACTCCAAAGACGAGTCTTACAAATCAAAGATAAGTTAAACATTAATTTGACCAACAACACATGCCACTAACTCCTCCAACTTTTCAATCTCTTCAACATTGTTTTCATCTCCATACGCATTTGTTGTATCTAAAATTCATTGTGTGATAATCTTTGAATCCTCTTGGGCTGCTCTTTAACATCCCTCCTGAACTTAGTTATCTCTTCATTGACAGCGTGAACCCATTTTTTCCGAATGTGGTAGCCATCATTCTGCACATAAATACATATATAAACATATATCCAATATTTCCCTTAAATCTCTAAATGTGATCTCCTCTTCTCACCTCAAACAAATTGCACGTAATTATCTCATTCGTAATTCGGCTTCAATTTCGATTTGAGAGATATCCTCGATGATTCGTCCACCACATGGACATCATTTCGGAATGCCAAAATCACCATCGGCTATGGCATAAAGCCTGTCAATTAGCATCTTGTTCCTCTTTGCATTACTATAGCTCGGGTCCTTAATGAAGATCTAAAAGTATATAGAAAGAAGAAATCAATTAAGCAATCTCCTTCCCAAAAAAGTCTACAATCATTCAAAAAAAATACTAAATGAATTCTACGATAACTAATTCGACACACAAATAAGTCTACAACCATTCAAATGAATACTCTAAACAAGTCTAGAATCACTAAACCGAAAAAAGAAATAACTCTACGATTAATTCCATAAACATGAAACAAAGTCTACAATAATATAACATGAGTCTACTATCAAATACGATTGTTATTTCAAGTAAAAATGAAATTCAATACATAAATCTACCATCAAATATATCCACCGTGAAATTCAAAAATACAAATATCACCAGAAATATATGTCTCTTAGTCAGAGTCACCTACCACCACCACGGTTTAGCTAAAATTGCCTCTGTTCTATTTCATCAGAGTCATTGTCACATTCGACAAGGAATAATTTAGATTAAGATGGAGTAAATGAAGAATATTACGATTGAGAAAGAAAGGGAAGAAGACTTACCAACGTCGCCAGAAAAGTCGCCAAAAGTCGTCGATTTGCGAAGTCACAGTCGCATGCGAAGAGAAGAAGTAAAATTGATGCGGTTAAAAAAGATAAATGGAGAAAGGTAAGCAGATTACGAAGGAAGAGAACAAGGAAACTTACCAGAACTCGCCAATATCTCGCCGGAATCGTCCACGAAAATATGAACCTTCTTGCCTTCTCCGTCGCCATTCGCCAAAGCTTTCACTTTATTCTCGTTTTCTGTAAAAGTGAAAACGAAACTGAAATTAATGAAGGTTATCTTCATTCTTTACTTTTTTATTTAATTTGTTTTAAAGATATGAGTCTACCACATAGTAACCTAATAAGAAAACAAGTCTACAAAATTGAGCTATAAAAATATATGGTGAAATATAAGATAGAAGAGTACATACAAATAACACAATCGTATAGCAAAATAAATCTACCTAGAGAGATAAACAAATCTATCAAATAGATAAAGGCAAAATCTACCATATCAACAAAAACTAATAAAGCAAAAATCTACCATAGAAGCAAAGACAAAAAAAATGAATTTAAAACAAACCAACCTAATAACAAGTCTACCAGAAAATTAAAATAAATCTACTACAAAAAAATATTTATGCATAGCCGTAAAAAATAAATCTACCACTACATTGTCAAAATTCTCTCTGGAATCTTCACTTCGTCGTCGGAATCGGCTGTTCATCGCTATCGCTATCGCTTTCGCCGGAACAACAAAATTTAATAACATTTTTAATATATTTTATTTTCTTTTTATTATTTAAATGTATAAATATGTATTATTAAATTAGTTTTTTGGATTGTATAACCGTAAATAAAAGTTCAAAACATGGTTTACAAGTCATCTCGTCAAAATTTTCAGAAACTTTCCCTTGCCAAGGTTGTTGTAGTAATAAGGCAACTTTACAAGATTGTTTCAGCACAGCTCTCTAAATTTAATCTAATCTATCCAGTGAAAAAACAAAATTTATAACATGCTAAAGTGGTTGAGTTTCATTTGTTGCACAACTCTCATCAGAATTTTGATTCATCTCACGAACAAAACGATATCGTTTTAGGTTAAACTTTTATAGAAGAAAGTTAAAGTTAACTCTATATATATATATATATATATATATTTGTTGATTCAACATAAATTTATGTTTCTGTATTCGAATATATATAAAATTTATTTATTTCATTTTTGGATAAAATGTAAATATATATTACCAAAAGTTAATTACAAAAGCTTGTAAATGAATACTTCTTTAGCCTAAAAAATAAAAACCAGGGAGAAGTTACAGAGATTTTAGAGTCAATTAATACTTAGCTATTAGCCATTAGAGAACCAGGCGCTAAAAACCTAGTGCAGCCTTTACGATATCTCCGAGCTAACAAAGCGTTCCGAATTACCCTGTCTAGCATCTTAAAAAGAGCCGTTGAAGATAGCGGGCCATTATTGTGACGTCTATTGTTCCGTTCTCTCCAAATCGAATAGATCAAAGCTTTGCTGCCCAGTTTCTTGAGCAATGTTGATCTCCTAGTCCAAGGATCCCTTAACACCCAGTAGATAACATTTATTTGTTTTAGCTTAGCAAATAATTTTTTTTTTTGTGCGAGAGCGTGACAATTCATTATTTTTTATAGGAAAGAACTCGTTAACACGCATGTTTGTTTTAATTTATAAATATTCAGTATATTTTTTATTTTTATTTTTTATTCAGTATATTCAGTATAACACGCATGTTTTCATATATTTATTTATAAATTTATTTTGTTCTTTCTTTTTCATGATCATTATGACTTGTAGAAGAGAACATGCACTAACATGCAAATATTAATTTAATTTGTATTATAAATATTTTTACATATTTTATTAGCAATATTTTCATAAGTTTTCGGTTTTATGTTTTTAAAAAATAATTATTTCAACATTTTATCATGTTTTTGATTTTCTTCATTAAATATTTTCACTTGTTATTTTTATTTCATTCATGCAAGTTCTAATACTACAATAATATTTTAAATTTTCAATTTTATTTATTTTTATTTATTTTGAATTGTTTTAATTTATTTATATATTTCATTGGTTTTATTTCATTTTTATTTGTATAATGTCTGTTTGTTTTATCATTTTTATCTACTTTTATCATATTTTTATTCTTGATAATTATCATTTCCATTATATATTGAATAATTGTCTTGTTCTATGATTTTCGTTCTAGTTTTTTTCATTATTTATATCTTTTTATCATGTTATTCTAACTTTTAGTTTTACAATTTGGTATTATTACTTATATTAAAATTTAATTATTTTTGTTAATTTATTGCACTCAAATATAAAAGAAATATTAAAATATTATATACTATATTTATGAAATTTTAAATTTAATTTCAAATTTAAAATTTTATTGATTTTTAACTAATTAGATTAAAATTAAATGATTTTAAATTAAGTAGTTTTTGGTGGATTTTTTTTTTTGCTGAAATGTTAAATTTATATATCAATAAAACTGTTTTTTTTTCCTACAAAAATAAACTCATAGGTTAAAGAAAACATAGCTTATAAACCACATTTGAGGCAGAGCAATCGCAAGAGAGCTATGAAGTCACAGCTGCTGAGTACGGAAACAACACATTGTCCTCCATCTGCGAAGTGTTTATTCATCTGAATCATCCATCCCCTTAGGGCGGAGAGAGGTGAGTCCGTTTTCTATCTGCTCAAAGATCGTATTGGCTAGGTGCATTAGAGAGTGAGGTGGCTGGGAATGCTTCCTTCCATTCCTCTCTCTCTCTCTCCATATCCAGTACAATGCAGCCTGAAATGCAAGATGCATTATAACGGTGTCCGGTTCCTTGGGGCAGAGATGTCGTAAGGCAATCATCGTCATGGACCAATCAGGGTTTGTGTTATTACGGAGTAAACATGAGGAGAGCATTTCCCAAACCGTGTATGAGTAAGGAAAATCGAAGAAAAGGTGATCACGGCTTTCGTTAGGTTCCCCACAGAGAAGACATGGTTGTTGAATGCCCCATGCTCTCATACGAGTTTATGTTCCTGTAGAAATATGCCCTTGATTGCGAGCCAAGTGATGAAAGCATGTCGAGGGATTGCAGTCCTTGTCCATACAACCTAATGCCAACTGAATTTCTGTGATGAGTTTTGATCAAATTCCAAGTATTCTTTGAGATAAATTTTGGTGTGTATAGGCTATCTTTCTGTTTCCAAAGGTAAAAATCAGCGCCAGCAGAAGAGTGAGGCGGGGGATTCTGCGTGACACAATTTATAAATGTCTGGGCAGTGGCATTGCGATGTCTTATTAAAATCCATTCCCCTTCTCTAAGAGCATCCGAGACTTTCACTTGTTTGTCAATACCCAATATTTTGGTGCCGCAGTCTCCGAGAAGTTTATACAGTGATCCCATGTTTGTCCAATCGTCATACCAGAAATCAATGGTATCACCATTGTGCACCTCTCCTTTGATAAATGCAACAACTATATCTCTAAAAGTGAGAAGCTTTTTCCACATCCAGAACCCAATTGTTGTGTTTTCAGATATGCTCCTGAACGATTTTCCATGAACATATACCTTTTTACCCACGCAACCCACAAAGATCCAAAATTTTCAAATAATCTCCCAATCAGATTTATTGAGAAGGCTTTTGAGGAGTCTCACAACCGTCGAATCTCTAGTCCGCCCTCATGCTTTGGGTTACAGATCTCCTCCCAAGCCACATTTTCCTTCGAAGAAAACAGGCGCATATCCTTTTGATTGCTTCCATGCAGCTTGTTGGGAGTTCGAATGATGCACACCAGAAGTTAGTTGTGCTGGAAATCACTGGCTTTATCAGTTTCATGCATACGATAATGATTTGTATGTCCAAGAGAGAAAGTGATTTCTAACCTTATCAACAAGGGGTTCGTAATAAAAATTTGTCATACTTCTTGTTGTTAGAGGTAATCCCAAGTAACGAATATGAAGGTGGTCAAAGGGACTTCCATAATATATTGTTGCCTCATGAATAACCCAATTTTTATCACCTGATATATATATTACGGACTTGTCCATGTTGATAGCGGGGCCCAAATCCTCCTTAAACTGGTTTAGAACATAAACTATTCTTTTGATTGACCTCGACGAATCATCCGTGAATACAAACATGTCGTCTGCAAAAAGTTGGTGGGTTAGGCATAGATCTTTGCATTTGGGGTGATAACCGGTTTTTTCTTCCCTTGCTGCTTATTTTAGTCACTGCGAGGGACATTTATTGCCATGACGAATAATAGGGGAGAAAGCGAGCATCCCTGACGTATCCCACGAGTACTTCTGAAAAACCCTTCTAGTTCTCCATTTATATTTACCACGGACGCAGCTGTGGATATGCAAGTTTTGATCCATGAAATAAATAGTTCAGATAAACCCATAGCTCAAAGTGTATCAACCAAGAAATCCCATCGAACTATGTCAAATGCTTTTGTTATATCCAGTTTCAGAGCACACCTGGGAGATAAAGAAGCTTGTGATAATATTTAACTAGTTCCATTGCAAGGAGAACATTTTCAATAAGCAGCTTGCCGCGACTGAACACACACTGATTTGGAAGCATAGCATCATGTACTATCTGCTTAAGACGAACTTCTAAAAGCTTTGAGATCACCTTATAAAGGATGTTGCATCATGCTATTGGTCAATAATATTTGAATTTTAGCACCTCCATTTTTCAGTGTTAGGGTCAAAACCGTTGCATTTACTCCACTAGGCAAGAATGAATAATGAAAGAAACATTGAATCGCAGTGATGAAATCTTTTAAAATTATACTCCATGCGGAAAGATAAAATCCTTAGTGAAACCATCGGGTCCATGAGTTTTATTTGACGGCATGGAGTTGAGAGTCCTCTTAATCTCATCTTCTGTGATATCGTGAACAAGAATAACTGCTTTAGTCCCAAAGCATTTATAAGAAATAAGTGATTGTAGGTCATTCGAGTGTTGGGGGATCACAGTATACTGATAGGTGTCTAGTTTTACCCTATACTAACTGCAAGTGCACAGTAAATCAATTGTAGTACTTAGGGATCGAATCCACGAGGACTCTAGGCAACGATAAAATCAAGAACTTAAAGTGATTAAAAATAGGAGAAAGCAAAAGCAAATTGTATTCTATTAACTAAAAGCAAGCAGGAAAGTAAATCAGTAGCAGGTTGTTGTTTGAAATCAATAAACAAAAAACGCTAAGTCTAGGGCGTTCTCAGGAAATCAGACAAGCGGATAAATCAATCAGTCAGGATCTAATTAAACTCAGTTCTAGAACTCAAAACACATATATAGAATTAACCAAATTCCTTTGCGAGAATTCTCTAAGTCTAAGTGCAGTAATCCAAATTCCTTTGCAATTACTAACAGGTTAAACCAGCTTTAATTCCAAGTTTGATATGTTCACAATCTAATTAAACCAAATTCCTTTGCGAGTAATTAATCTGCTCAACCTAAATAGTTCAGATTCTAAACCACACTGTCGTGTCGTATTCAGCAACCTAAGATCTAGATTCTAATTGATCAGGTTAGAACTAGCATTAAACACAATTTAGTTTGAAGAACATCTATTGATGTGAATCCTTAACTGAATTAATTATATCTAGCAAGTCATGAAATCCCTATGAGAAACCCTAAACCTAACTATGAAACTACTCAGACATGGATGATGTAAACATAATCAATGAATAAACAGCAATCATAAAAGAGATTAAAATAACAAAGGGGTTCGAAAACTTCTCCAAAAAGAATGTAGTACAGGATCAGATCAGCCCCAAAAGCTCTAAAAACTCTCTGCTCTAAGTTATGATAGCGTATGTAAAACTGAAGTAAAAATCCTAATTAAATAGCTAAAACACGACTTGGGGCTTCTGTGTAAATATCTGGAACTTTTGGGCACTTCTGCAATATTAGCATTCTTCATTAAACCGCCAAGTCTGGCTCATTCGCGTTGTGCACCGACCGATGCAGGTGTGCAACGATCGACGCAATCTTCAAATCTGGACAGTGAGCACAAGCTCTCGGGTCAAATCTCCAAAATGCTCCAATAAGCTCCATAATCACCACATTAGCTCCAAACGTGCGTGTACCTAATAAAACCTGTAAAAGACTCTAAAGAGACACAAATAGACTCTAAAACACACTTATATCATGGTCTAAAACTAGTAAAAACCATGATATATCAACTCCCCCACACTTAGCCTTTGCTTGCCCTCAAGCAAAACAGAGAACTAAAACATGGTGAAGAGGTTTAAAAACTTTCAGAAACTCTTTTTGTCCTAGAAGCAACAACACTCAGATTCTCCTTAGTAAACCACTGAAAGAATCAATCACAAGACATCAAGACCAACATATACTTCCCCCACACTTAGCAACTGTCCTAAGTAAACTCCACAATCACATTCACGCATTCAAATTCTCCCTACTGACTTCTGCAAGTATTTAAGTGCGGTCTCAACTAAGGAGTATCGATCAAAGGCACATGGACTCTTACCTTATCAGCTCTAGACCACCATACTATCTTTCTTTGGTCCCTTTCTTCTCTTTTCCCTTCCTTAGCATTCTGATTTTTCCCCATTGGGTATCATTTTTTTTTTATCAGTGCTCTTCCCGTTAAGGGGTGTACTTTGGACACATTCCATGGATGCACATGATATGATAGTTGTAGCTACCACTCTCAGAGACCACTTCGGAGTTACTAACTCATCCTCAGTTTATTATCTTTCTTTTTTATGGAAGGGGAGAAGGGAACCAAATAGGACAGGTTTACAGGCTGTGTCAGAACTAACAAGGGAATCCGACACAAAGTATACCAAGCCGTAAGGTGAGAAAATTAAGTCAGTATTAAGTTTGAAGTCAGTAAAAGGATCCTCTGATACCTGAAGTAATGTGGGTGTCCTCAGTAGGTTGATCTGTGATGGGGTTTTCTAATAGTCATAGATAGATCATGCGACTTCATCCCGATGGTTACTTAAGTTCCTGCAAGTGCTGTTAATCTTCTCAAAAAATCATTGTTTCTTACTTAAACTGTTTTGACTCAATAAAACAAATTTTGAAAAATAGACTGACTCTAAGAAAACAGAAAGATAGATGTCAGTAGCACCTCCCCCACACTTAAGACACACTTGAAGGAATTTCTAGCAGATTCCTAATCCAATTAGGCAATCCTAGTCTGAATTCCGAGCCTAGGATCTACAGGTTCATGTAATTGAATCTATCAGATCTGAAGATTACCTGGTGATTAGCAGCGGAAGTCTTAGCAAGTAATCGAGATCTAGAGCGCCTCAAGTGCTGCGCCTCTACTGGTATCCACACGCACACAGAACTGGACAGCAGGGATGCTAGTGCCTATCAGAGATCTGATCTCCAGAGAGGTTTCTTTTCTGTTTCTGGTGGCTATCAATTAGGTTTTTGTTCGAGTTTAGGTCGACCATATATCTTATATATGTCGACTTAAACCGCAACGGGATTAACTAATGATTAAACCGATTTAATCTGCTAATCCGCGAGTTGTGTCGACCGACACACTCTTTGTGTCGATCGACACAGTCGATCCGTGTCGACCGATACACATAGTGCGTCGATCGACACTGCCCAGAAAAGATGACATCGAATGCATATCAAATATGCATTCATCCAATCATTACATTAATGATCAACCTCACATTCAATGTCCAGTTTGCTTAGGTGTGTGACCCTGTAGGATCATATAACACTAGCAATGAGTTCTAAACTCAGTGATCATAAGTGGCTTCTAGCAAAGCATTACGAGTACCTAGTGTCATATGATTGTCTCATCTCGACAACACGACTTTCTCTCAGAGTAAGTACAAATAGATTTCAGGACATTCCCAACAATCTCCCACTTGTACTGGAATCATCTATTCCTATAATCCCTTCGTCACTATATCTCGATCCGGCATAAGGCAAGATCCGTGTCATCCTTATTAAGCCAAAATCATGTTCATCGAATTCCGATTCATACTGACAAGCCAAACGACTGACAATCACCTCGTTTGAGTGTGGCCACACATTTTCTCAGTATCAAATCTTCGATGGGCCCTGAGATATTTATCTCCTGTTATATAGGAGGGACAATTCCCATCTTGTTCCATCCCTGTTCCTTCACACGCTTCATGATACGCCCAATCAATGTCTTTATGATCACCAGTTACGGCTGACGTTTGACAAAGTCAAAGCGGACCAATTCACATGTAAGAAAACATGATGAACTCAGGTCTAAGGACTATACTCTATAGTCGTAATGAAAACTCTCATGACACTTATATAACTATCCCGTAGAGTTCTCATCAGTGGGTCATGTCTGATCATGTGTTCTCTAACACATACCTATGTGATTGACTTTAATACTCTTATTAATGACTCCATGAAACTTAGTCATCAGTCACCTCACATACTAGTCTCACGTGGTTGTTAATGTCCCACTTTAACAACCTCGACCAGGGACAAACATAATTTATTTCATTTATTATTTATAGGGTTTCATGATCAAGTCACATACTTGATGACCTATAAAATGTCATAAATTACTTTGGGACTATTATTTAATAACCATTATCAAATAATACAGATGTCAGATTTTAATAACATAATCATATTATGTTTATACGAACATCATATCATAACTAAAATCAATAACAATGACTCCCACTAAAATTAAGATCACATCTTAAGACATCTAATGCCTTTAGCAGTAGCCTGACCCTCATTCGCCCTAGCTCAGCGTGTGTCGAAGGACACTGCGTCTTGCTAAGAGTAATACCAAGAGTCATTTGCACAAAGCCCTTCTTGTAATCATGCATATTGGACCTGTGCAAGACCTTATCGCCATAAGTATCTTGACACAATCCAATCAGCTTGTCTAATCTATCTCCATAGATTCTTATTCCAAGAATGTATATGGTTTCTCCCATATTTCTCATCGGAAAGCAACTTTCGAGTCAAGTCTTAACAGACTGAAACAATGGAACTTTTATTTCCGAGAAGTAGTATGTTATAAACATACAATACTGGAAATGCAACCGCGCTCCCACTAGTCCTCTTGTAAACGTATGGTTCCTCTTCATTCATGACGAAGTCAAACCTTTTTGACTGCTTCATTAAAATGAAAATTCTAACTCCGAGATGCTTGCTTCAATCCATACATGGATCGGCGAAACTTGCATATCTTCCTAGCTACATTAGGATCAAATGAAAACTTCAGGTTGTGTCATGTACACATCATTTTCAGAATTCCATTAAGGAAAACTGTTTTCACATCCATCTGCCAGATCTCATAACTATTATGAGTGGCGGTTGCTAGGAGAATCCGAATGGACATAAGCACGGTGTCTGGGATTAGGTTTCTTCACAGTTAATACCATGAATTTACTTGAAACCTTTTGCCACCAACCTAGCTTTGTACATCTGAATATAACCATCCATGTCAACTTTTCTTCTTGAAAATCCATTTACTCACAATGGTTTCTACACCATTGGGTAAATCAACCCAAGTCATACTTGGTTCTGTGACATGGATCCCATTTCGGATTCAGTGGCTTTCAGCCATTTTCGGAGTCAAGGCCCATCATTGCTTCTTCAAAATTCGCAGGCCCGTCACTTTCAATGATCAGTAGATCACGGCAATTGGTTACGAGAAATCCCCATTTCTCGGGTTCGTGACGGATCCTATTGGATCTACGAGCTTCAGTCTTGTGTTAAAAGTCACGCACATATCTCATATGTAGACTTTTACCACGATCTAATTAACCAAGATTTAAACCGTAGTTAATTAAATCATAAACCAAAAATATTTTGGTTCGCGACCTGTGTCGATCGATGCAACTTTTGCGTCGATCGACACATCTTTAAAACTCGCTTTTGAATGTATATCTAATATTCATTCATCAGATCCTTGCAAACCTCAGGCACCACAGTTGCAGGTTCTACAACTCTTTGTAGATCCAACTGCTGCTCTTCCTCATCGGGTTGAACAGTCTCCTGTGATTCTCGAATTTCTTCGAATTGTACTTTACTCCCACTGTTCTTCTTGGAAAGAAAGTCTTTCTCAAGAAAACATAGTTCCGAGCAACAAACAATTTGTTCTCAAACTGGTTGTAAAAGTAGCACGCCTTGGTTTCGTCAGGACAACCAATGAAGCAGTACTTATCAGATTTGGGTGTGAGCTTATCAGAGATTAAACGTTTTATATAAGTCTCACAACTCCAAATCTTCATGATGGATAAATCAAAAACATTTCCATTCCACATCTCATGTGAAATCTCTGTAACTGATTTTGATGGAACACTATTTAATGTAAACTCAGATCTTTCCTAGAGCTTATTCTTAGAAGGATAATGGAAGATCTAAGTGATTCATCATTGATCAAACTATATCTAATAAAGTTCGATACATGAGGATTGAATTGTGAAACACTTTCACAATCTATTAGATGATCACTTAATTATTGACTTAAGTATTCATCTCCATGATCTCATCATAGAGCTTCAACTCTTTTGCCAAATTGATTCTATACTTCATTCTGGAACTCTTTGAACTTTTCAAAAGATTCTGATTTATGTCTTATTAACAAGACATAACCGTACCTACTGAAAATATCAGTAAAGGTAATGAAGTACTGAAAATTTCCTCTAGCATTACTGCTCATCGGCCCATATACATCCGTATGCATAAAGCCCAACAAGCCTCTGGCCCTTTCATTTTATCCGTTCGCGACTTGTGTCGACCGACACATCGTTTGTGTCGATCGACACTACTATTTCGAAAGGGGTCTATGTCGTTTTCCAACAAACAAGATTCACTTTACCCATTATGATTCATAATCAGATGAGCCCAAAAGTCCATCACTATGGAGCTTCTGAATCTGTTTCTCATTTATTTGGTTCAAAACGATGATGCTAGAGAGAAGTTTGATTCGTATCATTTGACTTAAATCTCTTGGTATTATTGTTATATTCATGCACATTCTGGTTTAGAACATAAAAATCCATTCTCTAATGGATTGCTACTATAAAATGTATCACTGTAATCAAATGAATAACACTTATTCTTGATTTGAGAACTGATATCCTTCCATATCCAAACAAGGATTAGAAATAATCTGTCTGCACATAGCAGTTACATAGTAGCAGTTTTAAGTTCAAAACATGCCATAAAAGGAAAAACAAATGAAATACTCCTACGGTTAATGCAGCAACTCTTGCTCCATTCACACTCATAGGTCCACTTGTCCTTTCTCCATAGTCCTACTTTTGCTCAGGCTCTGCACATTTTCACAAAATATGAGTACCACAGCTGGTATCAAATACCCAATAAGTAGGATTATAAGAAGTAACATTTACTTCTATAACATAATACCTGAAGAAGAAGTCTCGTACGTCTTCTTCAGCTTCTCATAATCTTCCAAGAATTTATTGCAGTTTCTTTTCAAATGCCCATAACCGTTACAATAACGGCACTTAACATCTTCAGAAGGACTGGTTTTAACCTTAGGAGCATGGCCAGACTCGCTTGGATTCACAATCGAGCTCGTCTTGCCATCACCTTTGTTCTTACCAAGTTTCTTAAACTTATTACCCTTTTGTACCATAAGGACATCCGGGGTGTCCTTCTTGATGTTAGGTTCAGCAGTCTTAAGCATCCCATGCAATTCAGTCAACGTCTTCGTCAAGTTGTTCATGTTATAGTTCATAACAAATTGATCATAGCTTGACGGCAGTGACTGTAGAATGATGTCAGTAGCCAACTCTTGGCTAATGGGACAATCCAGTTTCCCCAGGTTATCAATATAACCCATCATCTTAATGACATGAGGACTGACTGGTTCGCCCATTGGTAGCTTGCACTCAATCAGAGACCTAACCGTCTGGTATCTCTGAGTTCGTGCCTGCTCCTGAAACATACCTTTCAGGCCAGTGATCATCTCTTTTGGCGACTCCACGTACTCATATTGCTTCTGCAATTCCGAGTTCATGGTAGCCAACATGAGACAACTCACATCCACCGCATCATTAGAATGCTTATCCCAAGCATCCTTATCTGACTGCCAGGCATTGGTTCGGTACTTCTTAGGGAGAACTTTCTCAAGGACATAGTCCTTCTTCTCCTGCTTGAGAACAATTCTCAAGTTCCGATACCATTCAAGAAAGTTCGATCCATTTAACTTGTCCTTCTCAAGGACGGATCGCAGGGAGAAATTGTTACGATGGTTTGTGCTAGACATAGCTGAAAAACAAGGGAGTTTTAGTTATGATGTTCAAGAATTGAGAAGTCTTAACAATTAAGAAAACTCGTATTATATTCAAACAATGTTTCCTCAGATGAATATAATGATTCAAGACCCATACTTCACTAAACTTGAGTGAGCCACTGGCTATCACCCAACTTTAGCTATCTAGGTAAGCAACGACCTTGCTAGTTATATCCAATATAACTCTTGGTTGTGGATCGACATCTTATGTCCAATCCACCTGATGTCTCTGAGCCCAAAACGATTTTGATGGCCCAGTCAAGTAAACCAATCTCTTCAATCATGTAACTGTCGATGTCTTGCACTGCAAGTCCATCAACATGATTACCTCTGTCTTACTCATGAAATGCGGACATCTTGCACTGCAAGTCTATCACACAACTCAATGAGTCTTGACAGTTGACAAGATTGGAAAGACATCAAGTATCACTTGATATTTTAGTTGAGGAACGGAATCATTAAAACGTTCAGTTTTATTATGTTTTAATTCTTATAATTAATTGATTTATCATGCTTTGGTTCTGTGATTGCAGGTTCCAAAACCCAATCATCGAATCTGATGTCGACCGACACTACTATAGTGTCGATCGATACAGAGTAACCAAAAACAATCCGCGATAACCGATCAATCCAATTGATCCGGTTTTGAATACCGGTCAGTGTCGATCGATGCTACACTAGCATCGGTCGACACCAACCTAATCAAACCAATCGCAGTTAAACCATCATTAACCAAGCTCGATAACCGGTCCAATCCAATTGAACCGATTCATCATTCTAGCGAGGTCTGTGTCGACCGACACAACTCTTGTGTCGATCGACACCAGGTGAATAAGTTCTATTCGGGTTATCCTTCTGTGTCGACCGATACCCGTTTGGTGTCGATCGACACAGTGCGATAAGCCCTAATCGTTTTTCAATCAAAAAACCTAAAAACTAGATTTTCATAAAAACGAATTTCAGCATGCTTGTATCAACTATACAGAGATTCAGATTCAACTAATCTAATCAACATGCTACAGATTCAATGGAACCCTAAAGCTCTGATACCACTGAAGGAATTTCTAGCAGATTCCTAATCCAATTAGGCAATCCTAGTCTGAATTCCGAGCCTAGGATCTACAGGTTCATGTAATTGAATCTATCAGATCTGAAGATTACCTGGTGATTAGCAGCGGAAGTCTTAGCAAGTAATCGAGATCTAGAGCGCCTCAAGTGCTGCGCCTCTACTGGTATCCACACGCACACAGAACTGGACAGCAGGGATGCTAGTGCCTATCAGAGATCTGATCTCCAGAGAGGTTTCTTTTCTGTTTCTGGTGGCTATCAATTAGGTTTTTGTTCGAGTTTAGGTCGACCATATATCTTATATATGTCGACTTAAACCGCAACGGGATTAACTAATGATTAAACCGATTTAATCTGCTAATCCGCGAGTTGTGTCGACCGACACACTCTTTGTGTCGATCGACACAGTCGATCCGTGTCGACCGATACACATAGTGCGTCGATCGACACTGCCCAGAAAAGATGACATCGAATGCATATCAAATATGCATTCATCCAATCATTACATTAATGATCAACCTCACATTCAATTTCCAGTTTGCTTAGGTGTGTGACCCTGTAGGATCATATAACACTAGCAATGAGTTCTAAACTCAGTGATCATAAGTGGCTTCTAGCAAAGCATTACGAGTACCTAGTGTCATATGATTGTCTCATCTCGACAACACGACTTTCTCTCAGAGTAAGTACAAATAGATTTCAGGACATTCCCAACAACACTGTCCCCAGTAGTGTCAAGCAAATGGTTGGTAAAAAGTTAAATGTTAATGGACGTGTTGAGTTCTGTCTGATTTTTACCTCTGTCGCTCAGGCATCGATCGTTGCACTAGGTGCATCGACCGTTGCTAGGCGATTTTCGTGTATGGTCGATCGTTGCTCAGGATCGCAACGATCGCTGCAATGCGATTTCTATCGTGTTGTGACGATCGACACAGTGGTGTGTCGATCGACGCACTGCGATTACTCCGAGACCTGCAGACAAAAACTCACCAAAACAAGAAACAAAACGTAAAATCCTACAAAAAACACCAAAATTAAAATGCAAAAACGAAAACAGTGGGTTGCCTCCCACTCAGCGCTTGTTTAAGGTCATTAGCTTGACCGGACGAACAAGAATCAGGCACCGTGAGATCCTGACAGAGACTTTGATTGTCTCTGTGCAAGTCTCCTCATCCAAGGCGGAGAGTAGGCTCTATCAGTATGAACGCGTCCAAGAAAAGAAGGAGTAAACTTCTCCCCAGGATCCAAAACCGTAGCGTGACTTGACTGCTCTTCATCTCCATCCATAATGGTGAAGGTATGCCCATCTATCAGTGGCTTGCGCAGCTTGTCCATCTCAAAGTGCAGCGGATCATCTCCCAGATGGAGATCTATCAGACTTTGTCTCACATCTATTACTGCTCCAGCTGTAGCCAAGAATGGTTTACCCAGTATCAACGCGTCATCAGGATCACTGTCATATTTCAGCACTAAGAAGTCTGTTGGAACTAAGTAGTTTCCAACTCTGACCGGGATGTCCTCAAGGAGTCCTTCTGGGATCCTTATAGACTGATCAGCTAGGATAATAGAGCTCCTAGTGGGTCTAAAATCCATCATACCCAGCTTCTCTGCCACAGAATATGGCATAAGACTTCCTGCAGCTCCAAGATCACACAGAGAACGCCTAAAACTATCCTCATAGATAGAACAGTTAAGCACAAAGATACCAGGATCAAGTAGCTTCTTGGGAACCTTGGTTAATAGCACATCACTTATCTGTTGATGGACTACAATTACCCAATTTTTCAGCTCTTCATCCAAAGACAACATCTTATTCAAGTACCTCTGCACACATGGGTGATAAGGTGGATCATCAGATTATGGAATTTCTTCCAAATCTTCACCAATCTCTTCCAGCTTCTTAAGCTCTTCAATCTCTTGCTTAATCACTTCAGCCACTGAAGGATATAGTCGAATGGAATGTGCATAAATCTCCTGTTGAGTAATCTCAGACACTCCAGGGAATAAACGATCAAGCTCTAAATCTGCATCAATGCCTTCAGAATCCTGCGAGTCTGTCTGCTCACGACCTGCAACGACCGATGCTAAGGGTGCATCGATCGATGCAATACTGTTTTCACAGTTTCTACCCGAGAGATTTTCCTCAAAATCTGAAAATTCAGCCTCTTCTACCAACTCAGCTGTGCTTAGCTCAAATCCTTCGCCTAGGTGTGATCCGTCATCAATGTATACTGACCGGGCCTTAATATGGGTGTCTGCTACTCCTTTTCCTTTAACAGAACTAGAAATCTGACTCACCTGAGTATCCAACTGCTTCACATGAGTGTTCAAAGACTCAAACTTCCCATTGAGATCCTCATAGACAGCATCCAACTTCTTATTGCAGTCCACAAAAATCTTGGTCTGACTTTCCAGCAACTGTTCCATCATTGCCTCCATCTTACTCTCATGGGCAGTAGCTACAGGAGGCGCTTGGTAAGAAGATGATCCATAGGTTCTCTGAGTACCTTGTCCAAAAGGCTTCTGAAAACCACTAGTTTGTCCATAGCCAAAGGAGTTCTGATTGCCTGTGAAGGCACTCTTCTGTCCTCCATTGAAGAACCTGTTTCCCTGCTGATTACCAAATCTATTACCTTGGAATCCAGATCCTCCTATGTAATTCACATCTTTTTCCTGAGTGTCCTCCTCAGTCTGAATTACCTCAGCATATTGAGCAAAGTGGACAGCTTTCTTACCAGCTAGGAGATTACAAACTGTGTCCAACTTAGATCTAATATCAGCAATCTCCAAATTCTCTACATTCCCACCAGATTTCTTCCTCCTCTCATCAGTAGTCTTGCAACTGTTGCTGCTCACTAAGTTATCAATCAACTGCTTAGCTTGAGCAGGAGTTCTAGTGTTAAAGTTGGCATTGCTAGAGTTGTCCAACGCAGTCTGATATGGAAGATCTATGCCTCCAAAGAAGATGCCTAAAAGTGTTACCTCAGTGAATCCATGGTGCGGGCAGTCACGTTGGTATTTCTTGAATCTCATCCAGGCAGTCTTAAGAGGCTCAGTAGGACCTTGGGAAATGGTGAGTATGTCCTGTCTGGACTGATCAGAATGCGCATCATCGTAGAAGTGACGCAGGAACTCACTCTTCAGGGCTGCCCAAGTAACAAACTGCCCAGGTGGCAGTTGCTTCAGCCATGCAGCAGCGTCTCCAGCGAGACTGTGTGGAAAGAGCTTGAGAAACAGATAATCCTGGCACACTCCATCATACTTCATGCCAGTGATTATGTCCTCAAACTGATCAATGTGATCCATAGGCTGCTCCGATGGGTGACCATGGAAAGCATTCTGCTTCATCAGCGAGTAGTAGATGGTTTTGATTTCAAAATCATTCCGCTCAAAACCGGGATGTACAAGAGCTGACCGGTTGGCATGAAACTCATCCGGTCTGTTGTAGTCAGCCAAAGTCCTCTCATGGACTACCATTTGTCTACCTTGGTTCTGTCCTTGGCCTTGCGCCTGCGGCTGTGGTTCAGGTTCCTCAACATCAAGGATCACACATCCCTCAGCATCAATCCTCTGCCCAGCAGCATTGTAAGGATTGTTTTGCGGATCCCTCAGGATACCTTGAGCATCGGCTATCAGAATCAGTCGTTCACGTACCATCCTTGCTCTTCTTTCTCTTCTGTTAGTCCTCTCTAGTCGTCCAAGTTCTTCAAGTCCGAGATAAACGAGGTTCAAGTTCTGATTACTTCTAGTTTCACGCGTCTGCATAAACTGTCTGTAATCGTCAAGCAACGATCAATGCTATCAGTGTAACGATCGATTCAATCTCAGAATCGTCTAGTGACGATCGACACAAAAGTTGCAACGATCGACGCTATGGGAAATTGGTACCTGCGACAGAGAGAAAACAGAGAAAAAAAATCAGTAAACGAAAATAAAAAATAAAAATCCTAGTAAAAACCCTAAGTTCGAAGCTATCGAAGACTCTAAGAGTCCCCGGCAACGGCGCCAAAAACTTGATAGGTGTCTAGTTTTACCCTATACTAACTACAAGTGCACAGTAAATCAATTGTAGTACTTAGGGATCGAATCCACGAGGACTCTAGGCAACGATAAAATCAAGAACTTAAAGTGATTAAAACTAGGAGAAAGCAAAAGCAAATTGTATTCTATTAACTAAAAGCAAGCAGGAAAGTAAATCAGTAGCAGGTTGTTGTTTGAAATCAATAAACTAAAAACACTAAGTCTAGGGCGTTCTCAGGAAATCAGACAAGCAGATAAATCAATCAGTCATGATCTAATTAAACTCAGTTCTATAACTCAAAACACAGATATAGAATTAACCAAATTCCTTTGCGTGAATTCTCTAAGTCTAAGTGCAGTAATCCAACTTTCTTTGCAATTACTAACAGGTTAAACCAGCTTTAATTCCAAGTTTGATATGTTCACAATCTAATTAAACCAAATTCCTTTGCGAGTAATTAAACTGCTCAACCTAAATAGTTCAGATTCTAAACCACACTGTCGTGTCGTATTTAGCAACCTAAGATTATTTCGTGGAGATCCATTTTAAGGGTAAAATGGTCATTTCGGGGTACTTAGCTTAAGTTGAGTTAGTTCACTCAATGGCGAGTTAATCCAAATGTTTAGTTAGTCAACGACGTTTAAAAATCGGTGTTAAATTAAACTTTTTTGAATATTGTAGTATTTTAAAAACAACCAAAAATACTTTTTATATTTATATGACAACGAAAATTTATGGTGAATTTTTTGGGCAAAAAAAATAAATTTCTGTATTTTTAAGAGTTTTTCTCTTATGACAACATAATAATGTTACGTGATTCTAATTTATTTTAGGAAAAAGATACAGTAGATTTTGTTGATGTCGTGTTATGTGATTTCTAACCTCAATACCCAAACTACTGAAACCCGGAAAAAAATAAAACAAACTGAATTGAAATCAAGAAAATAAAATTATATGTTTTGTGAAGTGATGTATGCAGTGGCGGAGCTATGTGGAGAGGAGGGTGGTCAATTGACCCATATAACTTTTACAAAATTTTCACTTATATATGCATGTTTGATATGTAATTTACTGATGATTTGGCTGAAGTTATATGATGTTGACCCTATTGACCATGTGAAAAATGACTTTCGCTCCACCACTGGATGTATGTAATAGAATTATTCTTTTAAACTGAAATGAAAAAAAAAAGAATTTTTTTCTATATCATGATAAATGTCTTTGGAGGATTATTTTACACGCGATTTCACCGTAAACGTCTCAACTAGGCGGTCAACGCATAAAGATATTCGGCGTCCGCCTAAGAGCATGTACATTGATGAACCCCTATTTGGGGTTCTTAAGAAATTTTTAATGGTTTTTTAAATAGTTTTTAATAGTTAAGAACTCTCTTGTATTTTTCTCATCCATTGATGAACCCTTAAGTGGGGTTCTTAACATAAAAAAATTAATTATCATCATTAAGAATGTAGTCTACTAACAAAAAAGGTTTTAGGGATATGTTAATCTCTTTACCTTGTGGAAGTTGAGATTGTCATCAAATGGGACAACATGACCCAACCTGGTCTTATTCCTATGCCATGTGATGGTGTTTCTGCAAACAAGCAAGAGAATCAAAGACATGTTCAGCTTAACTGTCTCTGCTGCACCTTTGGCCATGCATACACAATCTTCCATTTCCTTTGATGCTTCAAACTTTGTCAAAACCAACAAATAAACAGAGTATTCAGTGTGCAAGTTCAAGCAAAACAATGGAGAGAATGAAGTGGACCCGTAGATTTATATAGTTTACCGGCTTTTTAGAGTTGAGATACCATGGAGCAGATGACATATACTGCGGAATGTGAGGATTGATTTCCTTTCCATCCTCATCTAGCTCAGCTGGTGCAAGCCCGGCTTTACGAGCTTCCTCTAATTCGATTTGCTTCCAATGGTCTTCCCTAGACTTAATAACAACTGCAAAACCCACCAGGAACATGTCAGAAAACATTCGAAAATTGACATAACAACTACTAAATTCACATAGATTAGCCAACATCAAAAACAGTAGCACTATTAGAAACCCTAAATTAGAAAACAGATTGATTGTATCTTACAGGAACAAGAAAGAAATACAAACCATCATCAAAACTAACATAATAAAAGTACCAAAGCAAAACAATATATCAGAGACTTTACATATCCCAGGATGAAGCTCTACGAAAATCGATCACTTAACAGAAAACAAAATTGACCAAGAAGCAAATTAATCAGAAGAACACACTCTAAATCAGACTGTATTTAAGTGTCGCAAATTAAATCTAACAAAAATCAAATGCAAGAGAGAACCCACGATACGAAAACACCAAAGCAGTAAAACCCTAGCTTTTTGACTACAGAATACGAAAGCAGACAATCAGAAACAATTCATGACCATTAAAGGGAAACTTAACAACCGAATTGAGAACTAGCTTCACGTGGATCTACTGGAATCGTAGAAGAAAAAGTTGAATGAAATCGGTATCTGAAGCCGTCGCCATGGTTGTTCAATCCCTAATCTTCGACCGGTAGGAGATTGCCACGTTTTTAAGAAAATGGTTCTTAAGTTTCTAATATAAAGATCGATCCTTATAATTATATTTGTTTTTTATTTTTTTTAATCAAAAACACCTAAGATACCGCGCCTAAAACATGTTAACATCCAACTATGTACATGGTCTAATATTATAGTCAACGCGTTTTTGTTAATAACTCGGGTTAAAAAAAAAAATCGGCTAAAGATTTTGTTCACTTATTGGGCCGAAATTTTTTATAAGCCCAATTTTATGTAATTGTTAACTAAACTACGAATCCCTTCCTAATTCGAAACTGACTTTCCCTAAACATGAACCCTAATTTCCCAATTTTCCCTAATCACAGTCTCGCAGGTTGGAGAGTTGAGCATGTCCTGGTCGGGACTGGAGAAATCGGAGGTCAGAAAATCTTTTTGCTTAATTTTCTCAGATTATCTGAAATCACAAAGAGTCTCGGGTTTTTACCCGCCTCTTTCTTCTTTTGCATTAAGGTTATCAAAGAGAAATCAACAAGTAAGATGGAGATTGGCTTCTGCTGAGGTTATTTTCAGGTTAGTGTTGTTGGTTCTATGTATATGTGGCGATGGTAGAGTTGTTTGATTGTAAACGGTGTGATGAGGAATCGAACATTTGGAATAGATGTGATATGTGTCCATAGTAGAATTGTTTTGTTGTGAACGGTGTGATGGGTTTGAGAAAATGTATGTGTGGAAAATTATTTGAAATGAGAGTTGTTTGGTAGAAATGTTCTATAGCCTGGTTCGGAGGGGCATATTTCGGAGATAAATCTTGTTATTGCTGCTATGATTTTGGTCAGTGATTTTCATGAAGTGTTTGGTAGTGACCGTGCTTGATATTTTCCGTTGATCAACTCTCTTTTGTTTAACATGTGGGTGTAGCTTATTATGACAACTATGGACCTCCTTCTTCAATTTAGTTCTTCATGTGCCACTTGTACTCTCTCTACAACTACACGAATCACCTATTTTTGCTTACTCTTTATATATATCTTTTATCATAACACAAAAAAGCCTTTACAAACTAGAACGTTTTTTTTTTCATTTTCACCCCTTAATTCTTTATTTCATTAACTAGATATAAGCAAAACTGGTAGCAATATGTTTGTTAGATATCTTGATTATCTGATGTTGCTAGTTGTTTGGTTGAAAACATGTAGGTTATTTTGCAATGGATGATCCAATACAAAGAGCATATTTATTACCTAAAGGGGAATGTTTACGGCTATACATTGTAATAGAGGTATATTAGAAGAAAAAATCATGGAGTTAATATTATGATTTTGTTTATTTATGAATGTAAAATAAATATATGCCAACCTAAAACTTTGTTTTATATCTTGCATTACATATTAAAATTCTTTTTTTAAATTCTTTTAAAAAATTCCGCTCCGCATAATTTTCAAGATTCTCCTGATTTTTCGGCAATTCGCTAGATCTGGGTCAACCGCGTGCACGCCTAGCGAATTTCCGAACAAAGCTTGAAACATACAAAATTTTGAAACCTTTTTTGCATGACTCAAATTTCATTTGTCAAAAAGTTATGCAAATTTCTATGTCTTTAAATACTGGAGCTTCCAAAATTCATTAGCTTGACACATAAATTAAACCATCAATAACAAGTTATGGATTTCAATATAAAATGATATTTTTCTAGAGAAATTAGGCTGGATGACCACAAATTAGTCAAAATTAAATTCATGACCATGCTCCTTTTTTTCATTTTCATAATACCCATAGTACCCCTACTCCCCTATCGATACTACTCTCCTAGACCAGATCTCTTGTCTGTGTAATCCAATCAGTATTGTCTTCTCTTTTGTATCCACATTTTCACCGTCTTCCACCACACTTTCTTCCCTCCTCTCATCTTTATCTTCATCTAAAAATTCTTGTTTTTCGTATTATGACATGTAAATCAGTTAAAGTTGTAACTGTAATCTTTACACATACACATATCAAAAATATATCATCATTTTGTATAAAATATCATATGTATCTAAAATGTTAGCAATATGAAATAAAATGTTAACGCCCAAAATGTTATTAGATATGTAAATTTAAAATAGCAGATATATCCAAAATGTTAGCAGCATCAAATAAAAATCTTAGCGCCTCCAAATAAAATGTTAACGATACAAATCCAAAATATCATATATATCAAAATTGTTAGCATCACTAACCACAATGTTAGGAACACCGTCAACCATTGCTATACTTTTTCTTTATCTATATAAATTACTCTATGTTATAGTAAAATCTTATCGTCCTAATAAAATGTTAACGATACAAATTCAAAAAAATCATATGTATCAAAATTGTTATCAGCACCAACTAAAATATTAGCAACAACACCACCCATCAGTTTTTCATCAAAACAAGTCTGGATCTTTAATCAAATCTTTAAAAAAAAAGTGGATTGTTTATCTTCTTTAATAGTTTTTTAGAGAGAGAGGAAGAAAGAGAGAGAGAGGATTAAGTTACAAAAGGAAACAAAGATAGTAGAGAGATGAAGACATACGAGGAATTGTCTAAGCCACAATTTCATATAAAACACCAAAACTTAAGGAAATCAAACACAAAGAAGGATGTAAACCGAGAACCAGTCTAATCGACGAGAAAAAGTAAAAAAAAAATTCAGATCTGATGCAAATACTAACCATGAGTTAAATCCAGGTCTGAGGCAACTTCCATCTAAAAATCGGATGGAACTCTCGATGGAAAACGGCGAGGTAAACCCAATGAAGAAGAAAAGAAAGAGAAAGACATGAGAGAGACAGAGAGAGAGAGAGATGAGGCCAACGAAGAGGAGAAGAAAGAGAAAGACATGAGAGACAAAGAGAAAAAGACAGAAGTTTAAGTGTCCATTTTAGAAGGGCAATTTCGTCTTTTCGCCATGCCCAATTTGGTTTCCAAAAACAAATGTCCATCTAGCTAATTTTGATCTTGTTTTGGTTTTTCAGCTAAATGTCCCTATTTTCTAATTAATTAATTCATAATTAATTAACAATGATTAAAATTTTATGGAATTTATTGCACACAATGTATCTTTTTAGAAAATAATAGCAAAGTTGTATCTTTTGAAATTTTTTTGTATTTTTATATTTTTTGCATTTTAATGCGTTAAAAGACCATTTTGACCTTAAAAACAAGAATAACTCATGGATAGTTAATGTTACACGTCATTTCTCATATCCATTCTTTTTATTACTTTTTATTATTTTTTTCTTTTCCCCTATACTTTTTTTTGTTTTACTTCACATTTCTTTTTCACCCCTCATTTTTTTGACGGTGGATATGATGGCGGAGCTGAGGATTCCGGTCATATAGACCGCCAGAATGGAGATAAAATCGGTCAATGTACCAGAATAAAAAAAAAACAGACTTAATACAGAAGTTTCGAATGGACAATATAGAATAGGTGTCCACAATATCGGCTATTTGTGGACATTACCACGATCACATCACATACAAGACGCTTACCATATATAGGAAGTAGTCAATCAAAAATATTTAAAACTGTGTTTACTATGTATCGACTATTCGTGGACAGAAGATGATCAAAAATTCACATGATTGTGAATCTGTGGATACAAAGATGGTCTCGATGTTGGGCCGAGCGATCCGTGTGGATACTAAATCAGGTCATGGGACCGGTTAAGTCGTAACCGCTGACTCGGTATGGTGCTGAGTCAAGGGGCGGTGTGGTGTGTGTGAGTAGACTTGCAGGAAGCGGTGTTGCTATGGTTGTTGATTATTGATTGAGATTGATTGTTAGAGTCCAAGTGAGTCTGCGTGTTTACATTTCTGCACTAGGACTCTAGGGTGTGTTAGATCCCGCAAGTCTAGGTGTTTGGATACGTTCTGGTACTTCCGACCCGATTGGATGCTCAGGTATTTTCCTAATCGGATCATGGTGATTCCGGTTATGGCGTTAACCTACTAAGTGACGACGGTAGGTGTGTGGTCCGGAGAACACGGGGTCGCGTCCTAGGGCCGGACTGCATGGAAGCTTGGGTTATCTAGGGGTAGCCTGAGTCACCGCGTATCGATGGACAGAGAACGGTGTCCTAGTCGTTGGACCTTGTGTGGACGGCTAGGAGTCGTGGGTTACTTGCCATATCGGTAACAGTGGAAACCCGTGGAAGTTACCAAGATCGTAGGGGCCCAGCGTAGTGTTTTGGTGTAGTTGGTGTTGCGCGGTAGATAGATCGAGTCTCAATCGGGAACATGTGCCGCAGTGCTCCCGATTTCCTCCAATCGCCTTCTTTTTCTTTTGGCAATTGATTGTGTGTGGGCTCGACACGACGTAGTAGTGCGTGATCGGCTATTTGTTATGATTGATTGTTATTTTGGGGTTTCGGGCGGGAATCTATAGATGATAGATAGATTAGAAGCCTTAGTGGGGAGCCGATTCACTGGGTGATCTTAGATCGCTCATTAAACTCTTTTTGTGTTTTCAGGTTCAGCTTGAAACATACAAAATTTTGAAACCATTTTTGCATGACTCAAATTTCATTTGTCAAAAAGTTATGCAAATTTCTATGAAAATACTTAGACATTTTCTTTAAATACTGGAGCTTCCAAAATTCATTAGCTTGACACATAAATTAAACCATCAATAACAAGTTATGGATTTCAATATAAAATGATATTTTCTAATTAATTAATTCATAATTAATTAACAATGATTAAAATTTTGTGGAATTTATTGCACACAATGTATCTTTTTAGAAAATAATAGTAAAGTTGTATCTTTTGAAAATTTCTTGCATTTTTATATTTTTTTTGCATTTTAATGCGTTAAAAGACCATTTTGACCTTAAAAACAAGAATAACTCATGGATAGTTAATGTTACGCGTCATTTTTCATATCCATTCTTTTTATTATTTTTTATTATTTTTTTTCTTTTCCCCTACACTCTTTTTTTTTTTAACTTCACATTTCTTTTTCATCCCTCATTTTTTTGACGGTGGATATGATGGCAGAGCTGAGGATTCCGGTCATATAGACCGCCAGAATGGAGATAAAATCGGTCGATGTACCAGAATAAAAAAAACAGACTTAATACAGAAGTTTCGAATGGACAATATAGACTAGGTGTCCACAATATCGGCTATTTGTGGACATTACCACGATCGCATCACATACAAGACGCTTACCATATATAGGAAGTAGCCAATCAAAAATATTTAAAACTTTGTTTACTATGTATCGACTATTCGTGGACAGAAGATGATCAAAAATTCACATGATTGTGAATCTGTGGATACAAAGATGGTTTTTATGTTCTAGGTAACACTAGATCATCATCTGGTTTATGTCCTGGTACTCTTAACTCATTCCTTGCTATTGATGATAATGTTGTATGGCATGCTAAACTAAGACATCCTCATTCAAGAGCTTTAGGCCTGTTATTGCTTAATGTTTCGTTTACAAATGATGATTGTGGAGCTTGCATATTTGGTAAACATTGCAAGTCTGTTTTTCTTAAGTCTCCAACCATTTATGAAAATTGTTTTGATTTTGTTCATTCTGATGTATGGACAGCTCATTGTGTGTCTAAAGAGAGTCATAAGTAAGGTGGTCAAGAGTTCTATTATGTATCAACTATTCGTGGACACTACCACAATTATATCACATGCTAGACTCTTCTGATGAACAGAAAGTAGTCAAGAGGTTTACTATGTATCGACTATTCGTGGACATTACCACGATTATATCGCATACTAGACGCTTCATGAACAAAAGTTGGTCAAGAGTTCACATAATTGTGAATCTGTGGACACAAAGTACGATCAAAAGTATTTAAAACACATGCTAGACTTTTTTGATGAACATAAAGTGGTCAAGAGTTCTATTACATATGAACTATTCTTGGACACTATCAGGATTATATCATATGCTAGACGCTTCAGATGAATAGAAAGTGGTCAATTTCACATGATTGTGAATTTGTGGACACAAAGTACGATCAAAAGTAATTAAAACACATGCTAGACGCTTTTGATGAATAAAAGGTGGTCAAGAGTTCTATTATGTATCAACTATTCGTGGACACTACCACGATTATATCACATGCTAGACTCTTCTGATGAACAAAAAGTGGTCAAGAGGTCTACTATGTATCGACTATTTGTGGACATTACCACGATTATATCGCATACTAGACGCTTCATGAACAAAAGTTGATCAAGAGTTCACATGATTGTGAATCTGTGGACACAAAGTACGATCAAAAGTATTTAAAACACATGTTAGACTTTTTGATGAACATAAAGTGGTCAAGAGTTCTATTACGTATGAACTATTCTTGGACACTATCACGATTATATCATATGCTAGACGCTTCAGATGAATAGAAAGTGGTCAATTTCACATGATTGTGAATTTGTGGACACAAAGTACGATCAAAAGTATTTAAAACACATGCTAGACCCTTTTGATGAACAAAAGGTGGTCAAGAGCTATATTATGTCTCAACTATTCGTGGACACACCCACGATTATATCACATGCTAGACGCTTCTGATGAATAGAAAGTGGTCAAGAGTTCACATGATCGTGAATCTGGGGACACAAGTACGTGTGGACCACTATCCATCCAAAACGTCTAGCATGTGATATGTTCGTGATAGTGTCCACGAATAACCGATATTGTGGACACCTAATCTAAACTGTCCATTCGAAACTTTCGTATAAAGTCCGATTTTTTTTGAATTCCGGTACATCGACCGATTTTATCTCCATTCTAGCGGTCTATATGGCCGGAATCCTCAGCTCGGCCATCCTATCAACCGTAAAAAAAACGAGGGGTGAAAATAATGCATAATAAGAAAGAGAGTGAAGGGAAAAAAAAAAGAACAAAAAAAAAAATGGATATGAGGATAGCGGGAGATCCTTATCCATACGCTGAGTTACTTGGTCTTTTCCCTCTTTTCCCATGTCTATGAGAGATAAAATGGTCTTTTTAACGGTAGATCCACAAAAAGTACAAAACTATACAAACTTTTCGGAATATACAAAAGTGTAAAGGAAAAAAAAAGATACAAACTGGTGCAATAAATCCAATTTTTATGTCCAATTACCAATTTTAATAGTTATAATATTTAAAAGACTCAAAATAATGTTAGATATTCAATAAGAAAATATATATACGGTAATTTTTTATAAATTAATAACACTAGGACAAGATGTATTATTAGTTTTGTAAAATATTAGTTTATTGAATGATTAAATAAATTAAAAAAAATTTAGTTTAAAATCGAAAAATCTTACTGATTTACCAAAATATTAATTTATGAGTGTTAGTTTATGGATTAGTTGCACCCAGTGTATCTTTTTGAAACATTAATAGCAAACTAGGTATATGCCCGCGCTACGCTGCGGGTTTATTTTAAATAACATTTGCAGAAATGTTTTTCTAAAATATTTTTTGACTTATAATATTTTTGATTTATAAATTATAATTTATGTAAAATAAAAATAAATTATTTTAAAATTTGCTAGTAAAAATTTTCGGTTTAATAAAAATACCAAAAAATTTAAGAAATATCCAATACTATATTTTTACTTAATAGTAAAAAAAAATCACATCCAAACGTATGTATTTTTATTTATTCAGTTTTTCAGCTTTTACTTTTCCCCATTTATATCATTCGTTGAGTTTTATCCGAATTTCTTTTCCTACTTTTGTCGTTTTTGAGACATGTTTTGCAAGGATAAAAATATTGAGAAATGCATGGTTTGTAACTTGGTTGTAGTTACAAATAGGCGTATAGTAAACTGTGCTAACATATTGGGGACATATCTAATAAGAACTATTATGCATCAAATATTATAAACTTTATCAAATAGGCGTATCATAGCGTATGAGTGTATATGGATGTATTGCATATAATAAAAAGCGAAAGACAGTAGAATAAGCAATTATATAAAGCTATTAATATACCCGAGTCAAAGTCGTGGCATGATGAGTCTAAGAATTTGGTGACCAGTTTGTGTCCCACACGATTCTATTTCAAACATTCAGAAACGTACCAAATGAAAACAGTAAGACATAGACAGAGACAAATGATGAATTGACGTGTATAGGGTCTAGACAAATTCTATGTACTTCTGCTAACTCTTCTTCATGCTTGGGGATGAAAGCTGTATCAACTTTTATGTTCTTGAAATCTTGTTACCAGCATGTATATTGCATAAAATCCAATACTTCCATAATAAAAAGTTTCCCTAAGCGTACAGCTTTAGCTCTTTCACACACCTCAACTTCAAGGACAAGTTTGTGGTACTGAGGTACTCAATGGTGGTGGGAACCCTTGATGAAAGAAAAATAAGAAACATAACTGAAAACATTTCATCAGAACTGCAAACAAAAGAAAAATTTGAATCAGACGAAAGACTAACAATGGCAAAACATAAACAAAGAAGAATCAGCAAATAGTTATCCATGGAATAACTGCAACAATAGTGTCATTAAGTGCACATTTCATCCGCTCAATTGCCCTTTCCCTCGTTGGAGCCCCATACAATAAGGTAAAATAAATATAAGATATACCATGAATGTCAAAAGAAACCAATGGAAATGCCCTAATAGCTGCACGTAAGAACATCAATTATAAGTTTTGGAATACAAACACAAAACAGTTTAATGTAATATTTCAAAATAAAGCTCTAATCTAACGTGATTTCATAATTTGTTCTTAAACAACCAACCATATACAATCCAGGAAACACACACAGACAACACACAGTGTAGTATACCTTTTCAAGAAGAGAATCATAGCTTGGAGGAACAACATAGTCAGGATTACATGGTATCCATTCTAACAAAATGACCTCCAGATGGCAGATATGATGTTATTCTTCATGTTATTGTGAGAGACACAATTTTTTAAATCAAAGGTCATTTGCTAACAGTTGGTGTATGTACCATATAAAAGATAAAACATACCAGGTCCATGTCTGAATCCTTTAAATGGTTCCTCTTCATTGATACGACATTCAATCGAGTGTCCTCTAATTAAGTACAATATCCTCCTGTACAGAAAATTAATCCAGAAATTGAAGAGCTTTTCTAGCACCTCTATTTGAAATTTCACAAAGAATACTGATAGACACCATGTATACCTGATTATAATGCAGTTTCTCTCCATTGCAACAGGAAACTGTTCTTTGATCAAAGAATCTGTTCTTCGATCAAATCAGTGGAGTAAATCATCTCCGTCACCAGATGCTCCACCAATGTTAATCACCCAAAAACAGTAACCACTCATTATGCTTCAAATAAAAGAAATCTTCTATAGTTAAATTATAAATAAATACTCGACAGTCATGATTAATATAAACAGTAACCACTCCGTTACTGGACAACAAAACCAAAGCGATTAAGGTCGTAGATGGAGCTGCGGACAGACTCAATTGTTAGCCAAAAACAATTGTACAAAGCTTAGAGCGAAACTTATTCAACCTATAAACCCTTGATAATTGCTCAACTCAATACAAATAATGTAAACTCGCAAAATCATTCAGAGGAAGAGGTATAGGTTATTATTACGGATATCCAATATCAGCACCAGGAGCGACCGGAGGCGAAGGTGGAGATGCGAAGATACAGCCAATCTAGGAGATGATCAAAGAGATTAGGAGATGTTAATTAGGAAGATTCGATTTGGGTTTTACGGATATTACAACAAACCGCTGAGCGATAGAAACAGAGATCCCGAATCGGCACAATCTGCGTAGATGGAATTGGGAAGTTCCATGAGAGAAATTTAATTAAATCGACTCTATGATCTATTGGAGAGAAGACTTACCAAGATCGATTGCAGATTTTAGGAGAATTTGATTCGGCATGCCTCGATCAGGATTTGTTGAAGATGATTCAAGAGGTGTCCACTTAAGGAGATGGATTGCAGAGTTTTGGAGAAGCCGATTATGCATCCGTAATCTGGGTTTTTGGCAGATGATTCAAGAGGAGTTTCATAGAAGCCAATTATGTGTGATCTGGATTTTTTGCAGATGGCTCAAGAGGCTACGGGAAAGAGGAGGGTTAGGGTTATAGAGTTTTTTTTTGTTTTAGTCTGGTGTATGATAACAGTGGATATACTCGACCGAGAAAAAAGAATTACACATAGAGAGTATTACGTGGCTGAATGTTTTCTTTTGAATGGTTCACATGATTTTTCAGTAAATGAGGTGTCAATCTCTGAAGCTTTAAAAATGCTGAGGTGTCATCTCCAGGAGAGACACTTCAACTATTATAGTAATGATTTGCATCTTGTGAAAAGTTTATGCATTTTATATCTTTTTTTTTGTCTTCTAGAGACTGGAAATGACAAATGTAGCATTTCATTTTCATTCAATTTACCTTTCTAGTTAGTTAGGCCACTTAACTATTTCATCTTATTAGTTACAAACTTTTAAGAAAATTCATCTACTTAGTTGGATATGAACTACTTGTATCTAAACTAGATTGATTAATACAAAGTGTAATACATAAATATATATTTTGTATGATATATTTCGTGATGTACAACTAGAACTCTCATGGATACCGAAGTTCATCCAGCCACAAATATGAATTGTGTAGTAGTTTGCGGCTCATGGCTGCTCACCGGCGACGGCTCCTGGAGATTCATCGTAGACATAGTGAGATTATCTCGGATTGTCCCAATGAAGCTGGGCATGAAGATTGAAAACTTGGTCGCCCTTGTTATGACAGAGATTGACTTGGAACGTAATTCAAAACCAAAGCTCAGCTACTCGCCGTTTCTTACCTTGTCCTCTGCCTGCAACGACAGCTCGCCCCCTGTTATTATAACAACAGATTTCCGGCTATCCTGTTTCTTGGATATATTGTCATCTAACAACTCAATGAAGCTATTCCTGTCCTTGGGAAAGATAGTTAGGAAAGAAGGCGATTCTGCAAAGAAAAAGGCGTCTAAGGTAGCTCTCCGAGGGAGGTTTATGACTCCTGTTAGACTATTTGATGACACACCTGCGTCTGGTAGCAAAGCATCTCCGGTCATGCTCGACGAAGACACTGTTGAAATGCTAGACTCGATGTTTCGTTCTTATTCACCTCCAATCGTCAAACAAGAACTTGTTGATGCAGTTGCAGACCAGCGCTCACCGTCATTCACTTATGCCAACTACCCAAAAAACCATTCACCGGTAAACCATGGTATGTTACTCAGTCTCAGTTTTCATTTCTCAAACTTTTTAGATTTCTTTAACTTCGTTCCCAAAAACAAAACGCCAGATAACAATCATTACTGTCTCTTTTCAGACTATCCTTCCAACGCAGATTTGACAGAAAGAACCGACGAACGTTTTCCAAACAACAAGCAACCATTCAATTTCGAATTATTAGACCAAGATAGCCAATATGATAACCATACCAACGATGATATCATAGTGAAAGCTATTCCAAAAAATCCACCAAGCGATGATTTAGTGGATATAGAAGTTAATTACGTCGCAGTTGACATGCCTCAAGCCACCTCCGAGCTACAAGAAAAATCTGGCCATGAAAAGTGCACCAGTAACTCCGGGAGAAAAAAACATACGCTTCCCAAAAGCCCCCCATACTGTATTAGTGGATAGTTCTGTTGAACCCATTCTAGACAAGATGGCTTCATCCAGTTTCGATTTGCTAGATAGCCCTGAAGATGTATCCACGAACACTGCCACTGTTAGTAACGCGTTGCCTAGCCATCCATCTGGCGATGTTGATATGTCAGGAGGAGGAGAAGAATATTGCACACCAGATGATGATGAGAATGGAACGTCAAACGAAGTACCCGTGGCTGTGGACAATGTGGATCGTGAGTTTTGGTCCAACCTCATCGATGATGAATATGGAGGCTCCAACGCACTGGATGTGATGAGTGAAACCACCGTAGGAGCAGGTAATAGATCCAAACGGAAGATGGTGAAGCTTGTCCAGTACAGGAAGACTACGTGTACAGGTGGAGCGCTACTGGCAACCCCTACCCTGCTGACGGCGAACAAGCCGATATTCCGCCAATGGTGGATGACACCAATTATCAACGAGATCATGTCCCTGATTTAGATTTAGACTCAATGGGCGATGATCTGTACAAGGGTAAAATTTTCAAGGACAAAGAAGATTGCTTGGTATGGTTAGCGATCCATGCTATAAAGAACAAGTTTCATTATCTAAACTTGTGTCCACTCTTCACAAAAATTTTATTCATTGCCCGGATAAGACTTGCAACTGGCGTGTTATGGTTCATGAGACGAAGGACACTGGGTATTGGGCGGTACGCAAGGCAGATTTAGACCACTCTTGTTGTACTGATACTAGGAACAAGTAAATGAAACTTGGGACTTCCAAGGTCATTGCCTCGGTTTTCAAAGATAGATATTCAGACCCCGGATCTCGTCCAAAACCATCTGGACTCCAAGCATTATTGATGAAGGAACTACGTATCCATACACCGTATAACAAGTGTTGGCGTGCACGGGCAAATGCACTCACAATGCTACAAGGTACAGATGATAGATCTTATAGGAAGCTACCAGAGTTTTTGTATATTCTTAAAATCGCTAATCCTTGTACGATTGCTGATCTCGAGACTGAGGTATACGCATTAGGCTGCGAGCGATTTCTATATATGTTTCTGGCATTTGGCGCATCCATAAAAGGTTTTGCGAAACTGCGCAGAATAATTATTGTGGATGGTACACATTTGAGTGGTAAATATGGGGGAGTTCTGCTAACTGCAAGTGGACAAGATGTTAATTTCCAAGTCTTTCCACAAGCGTTCTGTGTAGTGGACAAAGAGAATGAGGAGTCCTGGACATATTTCTTTTACAAGCTTGAAAAGATTATTGCTGATAGCCCCACATTGACATTCATATCGGACAGATGTCAGTCAATATACAAAGCAAAGGGAAGGATTTTCCCCCGAGCTCACCATGGAGCATGTCTTGAGAACGTTCAGAGAAATGTTAAAGCCAGGTTCAAATCCGCAGGACTTGCGCAACTATTCAAGTCGGCGGGGAATGCTTACAGGATCGGTGGCTACCGCAAAGTATACAATCGTATACGTAACAACAATGCAGCCTGCGCTAAGTATCTTGACAATATAGGCGTTGGACATTGGACTAGAGCATATTTCAAAGGAGAACGTTACAATCTTATGACAAGCAACGTTTCCGAGGCATTGAATAAAGTGTTACTTGATGGGAGGAGACAACCCATGTTCGATCTTGTCTCTTGTATACGGTCTATGTTGACCAGGTGGTTCAATGATAGACGTAAGAAATCAGCGGCACACCACAATGCTGTTTCTATCGAGGTTGATAAGCTCATGGATGAACATATGAATTCAGTTCACGGATCTAAGATAGCGAGTGTTTCGAACTGAAATTTCGAGATTGTTGGACAATTTGGCGGGGAATCGATTCATGTTCTTCTGGATGACAAGCGATGCACATGCAAGATATTGGACAAGCTTAAATCCCATGCGGGCACGCGTTAATTGCTGCAGACAGTCTTGACCAGCACTACGGGACCCTATGCGATTCTCATTAAAAGACATCTACGTGGAGGGCAACTTACGAAGGAGTGGTAAACCCAGTGGGAAATCCTAACGACTTCGATATACCGGATAATGTTCGCAACCGTTACATGTATCCACAAACTTCAAGAGACCATCTGGTAGACCTAAGGAAGGAAGTATCCATCCATCGGCGAATACCAGGCAATACCCTTCACCTTAGCTGTCTCTTTATATGTACGCCTCTAATTGTTATAAATTTTATCTTGCAATACTGTTTTCAGAAGGAAAAAACTCCTCGATCAACACCAAACATATGTTCCAAATGCGGAGGAGTCAATCACAACCGTACTACTTGCAAAGCCTAATAACAATCAGTTTGAAAATCGTTTTTTTTTGTATAACTATCCATCATTTTTGTTTAATACAAAGTGTATACCTGTTACACTCCTCCTTTTGGATGGCCCTTTATGTTGTTACTAAGCATCATCCTTAATGGATTCTTGTTTAATTACTTCGTTTTAATATCATTTTTATTTTGTTATTGATCTCCCTTAAAAACATTATCTTCTCAACTGTCTTGTCCGTACTTTCTATATAATATGGACATAATTAGTTGTTTATTTCCACCATTTGAATTAACCTCGTTTATTAATTTACTTATGTACTTTCCTACATACTGAACATGTTATAAATTAGTTGTTATCACACGTTCCTACTTCAGAAACCCCAAATCAGCGTTTCACAAAAATGAGTTTCACGTCTGTCTCAACTGTTCCTGATTCTATTCAACCATTACCTTGTAAGTCGATAGGCATCGCAGCCCCAACTATGTGTTGGTGTGGGGAACGCATTGAAGTAGAATATGGTAGGACTTGCGCTAACCTTCACCGGAGGTGGTTCAAGTGTCCCCAAGCTAGCCGGGTTAGATCAAAATAAGATTCCTTGTTTGTTTAATTTTTGTTTTTGTTTCCAACCTTCGTTTTCAAAAGTACCTCCTTCTTCAACAACAGTTCCCAAGTGAAGGTCACGTACGCGAGTGGGTTGACGCGATTATGAAAGAAGTTGATAGGGCTTCAAGAATGTCAAGGAAATGGAACAAAACGTAAAGGTTTTACAAAAGTGGTCGAATTCTGTTGGAGACAAATTAGCTATCAAAATGGTTAGAAAGATATTCATTGAGGTTGCAAGGAACAACAACGCTCTTTGTTCCCAGAGGCATGTGCATGAAAAGATGAACAAGCTGCACATTATCTGGTTTGCAGCCGTGTCTTTTTGTGTAGCCGCTTGGATGTTTGGTCAGCTAAAGGCAAACATATATTCTTCAAGATCGTAGTTTCTAGTATTTTAATTCAGGATTAGACAAGGTCCATGGATACTCCGATTCAATTAATATGGATACTCAAGTAATATTGAACGTTGTCTGTATAAGTCCATGGATACTCAATTACATGTATTACCAACTATAACTTGGTCTTTTCTATCCATCCTTTAATTTAATTTCTCGATTTTTATTTTTCAATCTACTCTAATTGTTACCTTCTTGGGAGTTATATGCGCTCTTACACTGTTAGCTATTTTCCAAATGGTGGAATCAATTATATAAAATATTAATCTTTACAGTCTAAATCAATATATAAATATATTATGTCCCCCTAACCCTCTGTCCACCCTTACCATGCGCATTACCCAAGATGAGTTCAATTAATCCCCACCCCCACCCCATCGTTCCTTCTCTCAATCTACTTGATTTGCCGGCTTCATTAAGGAGGTCAATTCTTGCCAAAAATGCAAGCGAAAACATACTTGAGCACTTCAAAATCAGAGCTGTCTGCAAGACACTTCGTGACGATGCTGATCACATGGATACCTTGTTCCAGGTCGACTTCATAAAGAGTCACCACGATTATCAAGGGATACTCCATCTGGAACGTGCATGTCTAGATGCCCAGAATCCAACTGCTATTTTCTTGAAAGAAATATCGGAGTTCATGTACACAAATGGAAGAGTTGATGACTTTGCCCGCCTCAAACGCTACGCCGTCCTCGGAATCAAACCGGCCTTATATTGCTAAGAAGTTATACACCATTCCATATTTCCTGACCTGGATTCAGGTTCAACGATTCCTATTCTCTCTCGTTTTGCTATCCGTGTGCTTAGAAAGCATGTCCGACAATTTCAGCAAATAACTTGGCCTATGAACATTTTCGCCGCTCTTACCACGATATTGGCCTCATTCAACCTTGAAAGGATTGCATCGTGCCCTTGCTCTGTCCATCGCTATTGGCTTGAATTCCTAAACGTTAAAAGGTCACGGTATGTGCGAGCTCTGTTTTTGGTCTATTGAGACCTCAGTTTTCTTCCGTGTAATCCCGGGGACTTTTTTCAAATGGATTGAACTCATTGACTGGGAAGAACATGTCCGAATACATGAAGAACATTACGAAAATGAGGCTGTAGTTTGGGCCGCCATGGACGATGGGGTCGTTGATCACGAGCAAGGCGCCGCCGTGTGGGTCGGCGGTGATGGGCAAAACGCCATTCATGCGGTTTGAGGCGCTTGAAGATTACGCTTTTAGCCCCTTATAACCATATTAAACAGTATTGTTGTTTTTTGTCGTTCTATTCACTGCTATAATACAATGTGGATATAAAAGTCTTTTCTAATGTATTTTGAACTTCTACTTCATGTCCTATCTAATATCGTATTCATTAACTATCCAGTATACGAAACTCGTTCTTAATTACAACAGACTATCCACAACCTCACCACCTTATCTATTAATATCCACTAGCCAACGTCCTATCTTGTCTAACGTTTATTTATTGTTCACGTTTTCCAAGTTACCCCGGAGGCTTAATCCTATCAAATGTTGTCGCAACTAATTTCGAATTACCAATGCTTTTTCTGTTAATTACTAGAAAATACTTATCATTATACATTTCTTTGTTTTATGTGTCAGAATGCATGCGTAAACACATTTTTCAGGCACTTCACTAGTCAAATCGTAGTTTATGTACTATTTCAAACTGTCTTTATCCTACCTTTTTACCTACTACTAATAATTACAAACCATTTTTTCGTACTCTCCACTTTCTAACGGTGGATTCAAAACCAACTTCTATCCATCATCTGTTACATTCTCTCTCAAATATTTGGTTTACTTAAAAAATAGTCCATCTAGAAATGTGCTTAAACTAAATTCATAACTATACATGCCTTCAATTCTTACTCTTAACTACCAACGAACATGGTGGATACCGTTTATTACTTATTCCCCAGTAACCTCTCTATCAACGCCCAGTGTAACACCGGAACTATCCATACTATCCATTAATAAACCTTGCATATTGACATACTCCACCAACGTCGTCTACTTTTTACTATCAGATCGTTCATTTTTTTGTTCAATAAACTCTTTTCTAAATCCCCGGTGTGGGTCGGTGGTGATGGGCAAAACGCTATTCCTGCGGTTTGGGGCGCTTCAAGATCACGTTTTCAGCTCTCTAATAATCATATTAAACAATACTGTTGTTTTTTGTCGTTCTATCCACTGTTATAATACAAGGTGGATATAAAATTCTTTTCTAATGTATTTTGAACTTCTATTTCATGTCCTATCCAATATCGTATTCATTATGCAACCTATATATGAAACTCGTTCTTAATTACAAAAGACTATCCACAACCTCATCACCTTATCTATTAATATCCACTACTCAACGTCCCATCTTGTTTAACGTTTATTTATTGTTCACGTTTTCAAAGTTACCCCGGAGGCTTAGTCATTTCAAATGTTGCCGCCACTAATTTCGAATTACCATTGCTTTTTCTGTTAATTACTAGAAAATACTTATCATTGTCAGAATGCATGCTTAAACTCCTTTTAGGCACTTCACTTGTCAAATCGCAGTTTCTGTGACTATTGCAAACTGTGTTTATCCTACCATTTTACCTACTACTAATAATTACAAACATTATTCCGTACTCTCCACTTTCTAACGGTGGATTCAAAACCAACTCATATCCATCATTTGTTACCATCTAGAAATGTGCTCTCAAACTCACTTCATAACTATACAAGCCTTCAATTCATACTTTAACTACCAACGAACATGGTGGATACCGTTTATTACTTATTTCCCAGTAACCTCTCTATCATCGCCCCAGTGTAACCCCGAAACTATCCGTACTATCCATTAATAAACCTTGCATATTGACATACTCCACCAACGTCGTCTACTTTTTACTATCAGATCGTTCATTTTTCTTGTTCAATAAACTCTTTTCTAAATCCCCGGTTACCCAATCATCCAACAAATTTTAGATTGGGTTATGTTTGTTAAATTATTATTTGAAATACATAAATTTAAATGCCTACTCCTCTACTCTATATGGAGTACCCTCTATATGTCAATCAGGACATTTCAGTAGTCAAATCACTTTTATCTTTATCAACACGATACCAGTTGCTTGTCCATCTTTCTTGTTACACCCCCACCAATATATCTATATTATTTAATTTTCCTACATTATCTTAATATAAATGACTTGACTATATTGGACCTCGTTTGACGTATCCATTTAACGTAAAATGGACGGAAACACCATCCCATCCACTTTAACTTAAACGTTTCTCTAACTTAAACATTTCATAACTTGAACACAAATCAATTTTCACTGCCCATAAAACATTTTTCACTATATATTATGCCCTTACTTATATTCAAATGCTGGATATATTGAATGTATCCATTAATTGTACTTGAAGGCTTTGTTTGTCATTCGGGTTATAACCACACTTGTACTACATCTTTTATCCAACTAATTCCAACTTTTTTTTAACATTTTCACCGTACTGATTATATCATTGTGGGTGTGATTCCTCCATTAACTAGCCATCACCTTTAAACACACAATGTCATTGGTAGATTTATATTTAAAGTCATGGATACACACCAGCTACATTAAAATATATAACATGGATACTATCTACGACATCTTCCTAATTGCAACGAATAGGAAATAGAAGTATCAGTCCTCGCACCTATCTCCACTATTCTCACCCATCATCCTGTGTAACCACCAATAGTCATATAAATCGCTGCAGCTCCAAGAACCACGCCAACTGTCAACTTGTTTTGGCCTGACCGCACGCACCTGGTACCCCATCATCTCCCCGATAGCCATTGCCTCATCATACGATCGTCTAGATCTGAAAACCTTATACTCGGAGTTGCATTCTCTCCCGTGCACCAGTTAAGAATAATATACATGAGCTCTGCATGCGGATACACACCTCTCACTTCATGTAACATAGCGATAGCTGTATCAGGATCGTCCAAATTAAATGCAATTCGCAGGCTTTCGATGTACATTGCATATGTATTTTTGTTCTCTAAGCACTTTCTGTAGAACTTGTAATACCACGAATATTGTTCGTCTGAAAACCAAGTGAAGTCATGCCGCCTGTCCAGCCGAACTCTCGACTACACCTCTGGTGAACATACGGCAGTGACGCCCTCATGCCCCGCCTTAAGTAGGTTTGCACACGCATCCACCCCGTCTTCAGCGACCCTAGTTGCGATCTCTGCCAGTAGCGAATTTGGTAACCACATTAGCGACTCTTCTCGTTTGCCTCTGATTATGCCCAATTATGGATCAATTGTTTTTCTTACTTCGGCTCTAATTTATGTTCCCCAACCCCCCTCAAATTTGTTTTGGATATTTTGGTTAGGCGCGTGACGCCCAAACAGAAACATAGGACGTCGATTTAAACTTTACACCTTTTCCATTCAGATCACGTTCTTTTCTCTTTAGTCAGACCCTATCTAGGACGCTTTGACTGGTTTTAGTAATAGGTTGGAAACAACTTATTACCTTTACCTTCATAGATGATAATTCACTTACTAACTTTAAGCTTTTACACATAGCAGGTTGATGCCTCATCTTATGTTTTTACTATCCGTATAGTAGACACCTAAACCCCTATCTTTTATTATCTATCCATTACTATATTTATCAATCTAAGGGAATAAAAAAATGCCATTTTCCTCTACGTTTAATACAACTCTTTTTATAAGTAGTCTAGCCGCATAACGACTCAACCAGCTCTCTTTCTTATTCTGTTTTTTTCCCTCCCCACAAAATGAGTGATGCAGGTGACAAAATTTGCTACAGATGAGGACATCTTGTTTCTGGTATAAGGCCACTTGTTCAAACCACTCATGAATTAGGTATTCCTAAGACCTGCCATTGCAAGTCTTCCTTGTTCATAACCGCCTCGACATCATGTCTCAGTAAAGGAAGGCACTTCTATTCTTGCCATTACGAGATTTTTGATGTACATTTCTTAATTTAATCCTATCGTACCCATGAATTCCTATATCTTTATTTTAACCAATTTTTTACGTGTAGGGTCCGGTCATGGATGTGGATTTAAGAAGTGGTGGGACGACACAATTACTGAAGAAATTGAGAAGCTCAAGCTTGAGGTTCGACTTAAAGAAGAAACCAACAAGTCCCAAATTTCAGGATTAATTGCTAGGGTCGACTTTCTGCTTTCGAAGATCAGAGACCTTGAAAAAAATTAGCAGATATGCGCCATTTAATGTATTAAGCTTGTTAAGTTAGTATCCATCTACAAATATAACATATAGGATTATTATCTTTATAAGTGAACTTATCAATTGCTTAAACACTACTGTGATTGCCTAACTAAATTTTTTCTACGCACAATTGTTTTAACAAATTTTCTAAATGAATATAGACAAACTCCTCTTTCACTGGCTTGTACCATATTGCGATATCCATCAGTCGCTATATCCGACAATCAACTATCTAATACGAGTGCGGCTTTCACTATAATACCTATATTTTATATTACCCATATAGTATAATTAATTTAACTTGCTAACGAACACCTGTTATTTTTCGAAAAAATTTAATACTAAAATGGATTTTGCGGCTCACGAATCTTTCAATTAACCCACTTTACTTATAGCTCAAATGCTTGTGGATACTTATTACAGAGTCCAATCAAGTAGTACCATCTACGGATACGTGTTTATGTTGAGGAATTCAACAATTTATTTTTCTGCATTTAATTTCAGTTAGGAAACTGAAACGTTTCGCATCTATAAATAATATATGTCTACTCATTCCATATGTCCACACACACAATACAGATCAACAAGAAATGAGTAGCCTTAACCTTCTAGACCTTCCGTCGGACGTAAGAAGAATCACTACGAGAAATTCGTGTATTGATAGTTACCGGAAAACGCTATGTATCGAAACGATAGTGTTGTATTATCCGCTATGTCATCGACCGCGATAAAAAGTCTGACACTTTAGATAGCGTTTTTGGTAAATGCTATGATATATAATTTAAAGATAACGTTTTCAATAAATGCTATGGTATATATTTTAAAGATAGCGTTTTCAATAAATGTTATGGTATATATTTTTAAGATAGCGTTATGCATTTGTCATCTATATTTAAATATATCAATTTTTATAATATATATTTGGCTATCAATTTTCAAAAAAAAAATTAACTAATTTCTGAAAACATTATATTTAAAAACGACTAAATTGAAGACAAAAATATTACAAAATTGTTAAGATTACAATGCTTGTTTCAAGTCTCAAATAAGCTTAAAAGGTAAAAAAAAAAATTGACCTAATGACTAAAGCACATAATTAGACTATAGAAAAAATGAGCTAAACTAGATCAAAACCTTGAGCTCCCTTCTCTCATTGTTGGTCTAGCTTCTAGTTCCAAAAGCAAACACTCTTTAGCAAGACACGCCATTATCTGCATCTCTTCTTCAGCAAACTTCCCGTTTAGCCTCGGATCAGGCAGCTCCTCAATCACTCGCTGCTATCTTGTAAACGCGGCATAGCCTAACACACCAACCAACAAACATGTTTGAAAAGACTTATACTTTGTTGGTCAAAGTTTCATAAACTACAAGTATTACTATTGTTAATTACCCAAATAACAAGACTTTCTTCGCCTTTGTTGTTGCTAGGTTTCTGTATCGGTTTTCTTCCGGTTCCTTGCAGTCCCATTGTTGGAGAGCTTGAACCACTTTCTAAACCGTCGCTACTCAAACACTTAGCCATACCAAGATCTGTTATCTGTAACAATTTTTATGCCCATTCAAGTTATATTTTGGGCTCATTTGAAGCCAAATATTTGGGGGGGGGGGGAAGGTTTGTGTTTACTTACTTTTGCATGCCAACTCTCATCAAGGAGAATATTTGTGGATTTAACATCTCGGTGTAAGATTCTTGGAGCAGCAGCTTCGTGTAGATACTCAACCCTCTTGCAGCTCCAAGAGCGAAATAGTTCTAATGTTCCATGTCATTTTCTCTCCTAACTCTCCATCTAAGAAATCTCTCTGACTTCCATAAGACATGTACTCAAAATCAAGAAGCCTCTCTGCATGCTTACCAAAAAACTCCGAACAATATCCAATCAATGGAACCACATGGTAATGATGGAGTCTTGATAATAACTCTACCTGTGAAATCATTACAAACAACACCACAGTCACATAACATAGATCAAATATGAATCCTTTTAAATAAGAAGCAGGAGAAAGAGATTAGTACTTCTGTTGAGAATAGAGTATCCGTGTCGTTTTCTTTAGGAGCATTTAGACGTTTGATTGCAGCGGTTTTACCGTATTTGAGCTGTCCACGATAAACGAAGCTGCTTCCTCTGTGTCCTATAACGTCGTTGCTGGCGAACTTATTGGTTGCTTGCTCTAGTTCTGCGTATGAGAACTGAAAAATCATTATGTGGATTGTTTCGGGTTGTCTCACGCAAAAAAAAAAAAGAATTCTGAAAGAAACATCCTGCAGAAACAACAAACAAAGTTATTTACTCCTCTTTTGTAAAGAACTTCAAGGAATTAAGAGGTAGAATCATGGTTAACACACAAATCAACACAGTTTGTATAGGACCAAGATTATCTTCAAAATTTCTATCTTTTCTCATCTAAAGATTGAAACTTTAGGTTCTACAATCATCTCTATAATATCAAGCACAAACCTGATATCGACGCCATTGGAGGAGACATGAGCAGAGACATTCGGAGAGACCCATCTCTTTGCGACTGCAACGCTTCCGGCTATAGGAGCAAGTAAGTCATTAGGGATTCCGACCATAACCTGAATCCCTGCTTTCTTTCACAGAGATAATCAGACGACGCTCCTAAGCATCCGCAATAATACTATACACTAACAGGTACAGAAAGCATCTGACGAAAGCAATCAATCAATCATGTTGAAGGGGAATGAAACCAAAATCAATTTATTCAAATACCTCGCCAATGACGTCTTATTTACGGGAATTGAATTTGGTTCCTTTGTAGATATAATTTCTGCAGGTACTGCATCAGACACACTCATGGGAAGAATCATACGAACCTTGATCTCCTGGTACTGCATCGGTCACCGAATTCGTGGAAGCTTCGACGGATCGAAGTCCGGCGGATAATACTTATTAAGCATCTTCCGCTCTCCCCTGTCGTCTCCTTCCATTTCCTCCCCGAGCTTCGTCGCAAGCTGTTTCCTTGGGGCAGAGATAGGTTGTTTGAAGGGCGTCTAGGGTTTGGTTTCTCCATTGTTTTGCTATCTCGATTTTGATAGTTTTTTCTGTAGAGAGACAATGATGACGATGACGATGACTGAGAGTTTTGCGTGGTCGAGAACAAGAAATTGAGATGCTGCAAAAGGGATTATTCAAGAGATAGAGAGATAGAGGATTTGAGAAGAAGAAGAAGAATTAGTTAGGTCGATCTAGTTTTTTTGTTAATTAATTATTGTTTGAGCAAATCAGAAAAGAAGAGGAGAAATCTGGTCCGTTGATCTAATATATCAACGGTGATGATTAAAGAAAAGTCAATCATCAAACATTTTTACTATTTTTTATGATATATCTTTGTTTAATTAATTTTATTTGCAAAATGATTATATTTTTATTATATGCTATGTTTAGTTTTAGATTTTAGGTTTATAAAATTATTATATTTTAAAATTTATTATAAGTATTTTTATTATATTATTTGATATTTAAAATTTTAGTGTTTATGATTAAGGGTTAGAAGTTTAGGAGATAGGGTTAATATATAAGGTATAAGGTTTCAACTCTTAGGGTTTGTATCATAAACCTAATAGATATAATTATATGCTTATATACTAAACTTGAAATTCTATACCCTAAACTAATTATTGATTTTTAATATTTTGTGTATGCAGGACCCTTTGCGCAGACGCCGATCACGTGGATACACACTCTCAAATAAACCTTATCTAGGAGGGCCCTTCAGAAGGATACCACAGAGGCATTACCCTTCCGTACAATGCCTGCTTGGATGCCAACAACGTATCCGCTCGGTTTCTTAAGGCCATCTCCGACTTCATGTACACATACGATGGAAGACTAGAAGCTTTTCACGAGATCAAAGATTGTGCCATCGCTGGATGCAAACCAGCAGTGTATTGCTACGAAGTAATCCGACAATCCATTTCTCTACACTTTGATTCAGGTTCGACCATCCCATTCCTTTCCCGTTCTGCTATCCGTGCTCTTAGGACCTATGTGAGGAAATTCGAACGCTACTCATGACCTATCGGGATCACTGTGGATCTCGCGCATATAAGGGATACGCTTGATGCTATCGTAAATTTAAGGTCATGCCTTTGCTCCGTTTATATATATATTGGCTTAGCATCACCCACGAGAATGTCAAAGGTATCGGGATGTTCAATTCTTGTCTTTGGACTATCGAGACAAGTGTCACTCCATGTTAGGGAATCTACCAGAAGGATATACACCTATGACAATTCATCCCTAATATCCATATATTCTACGTTCCTGGTACTACCAACTCTTAAATTTTCCACTATAACCGAAATAGTATGTCATAAAATGGAAGTTATCTCTGGATACCAACAACATGTCTATCCACCTCCTAATAAACCTATACACCTATCAAAGTAGTATGTCATATAATGGAAGTTATGTCATGGATACCAAATAGTCATAGTTCATTATTCAAACCATAAAACACACAAATCATACAAAATTGTTAGAGGTTCATTGGAAAATTTCCGGGACTACCCAGTGCTTATAAATGTCCATCGCGTACTCCAGTCGAAACTGGTCCACGAACTCATCTCTCATGGTCTCCATTCCATCATATATAGCTAGGGCACTCAGCTTAAGAAACATCATTGTAACAGGTCTGCAATCGCCCACTTGATCATTCGTGTACGCCGTCTCCAAGCGAGTCCAAGAATAAGGGGGTAAAATCTCCTTCAGCTCCTGTTTACTCCCCTTTCTTTGTTTCCTTGGCTTCATACCTTTTTTCTCAGGGTCCGGCTTGAAGAAGGCTTCCACAATGTAGGGCAACATTTGTAGAATTGGTACAAGGTTTTCCTCAGCTTAGGAGTCACGGTTACGGATTGGTATCGGGTCCAGTAGCTCGACAATTCGAAATTCAATGTTAATAACAACTCCAACCCAGTGATCTCCGTTCCAATTCATGGGAACATAAACTGTTGACACATCTTCAAGCCACTTCGCCTTAACACGGCCATGCGTCCAGTCGCCGTATACATACTTCTTGATTTATTCGTCCTAATGGTACTCTTTCTTATCCTTGGACTTGGCGAAGCTTCTATGTCGCCCTTGCAAATGGTTTGAAAACCAAGGCGGGAGGAAGACCATCCTCTCCTTTTCGAAGTACCTAGCATGTTTCATGTATATGTACTCTGCAAGTACCTGCATATGCTGAAGTACCCAGATACCATATTTATTAACAACATATGTCAATATATACAACAAATTAACAACATACTAACCGTTGTGTTCAAACATTTCCTTGGCTCTGCCATTTTAAGAAATAATTTGTTATCTATGTCCACCTCCCCATATAACAAGTTCTTAAGCTCGTATAGCCTACAAAAGAAGCGAGACTTATACTACATGTCACATATTTTACCTTTCGTATAACCACAGCTCCGTCTTACCTCGTAGGACAGATCGCAACGTTTCCTGCCAGGCGTTCTTATGCTCAATATACATATCTTCGCTTTCCCTTAATCCTGCAAATACGCGAGCAAGCTCAATCTCGTCATTTGATAGAGTAGGCTTAACACCCTTTCGTGGAGGAGAAGAATCGCTTAGATCCACCGGTTCTTAATTGTTATCAACCAATTTTTTCATTGAGCCACACTTCTTTTTACGTTCGTTGTTCCTCTTCTTACCTTTCTTCTTTATTTCCTGCCAAACATATAAATAGGTCATGTGAACTGTCGAACACCTATTTTAAAACATATTATTAAACTACCTTCGATTCTTTCTTAACCGTTCCATCCTCCTGTCCATCACTCTCTTTATCCTGATTTAAGAAGGTATCCAGTTTGCTTGTGAAAATGTGTATGTTATTGGTCTTTTAGTTCAAATGCAATATCGGCATCACTCTCGCCATTATTAATACAAAATATATAACTCGCTCATCACCACAATAATAGATCATACAAATTAAAAATTTATAATCAATTTACCGTGGATTGTTTTTCCTCAGTCAGAGACAACTGTCCAGTTACCAATTCATCCTGCTCACAACTCATATCCAGTTTGCTTTCCATGGATACATCATCCTCATTTCCTTCGGTTGATGTCCCAACCCCCTCTGAGTTTTGTTTTTCAGCAGGCAAATCCATCACTGCATCTTTTGCCTCGTCGCAGTTAGTATCCATTTGGCTTTCAATGGATAAACCGCCAATCTTTGCTTCACACGAAATCTCCGTCTTACCCTGCCCCAATTAGATTCAAATACTTATTACTTATCAACTTAAACCGTCTATATACCAATTATAACTAAGCCGTAAACAACCTGATGCTGAGGATCCACCTCACTGTCTTTGTTAGTATCCACTGGACTATCGGTGGATAGCACAACCTCTTTTGTGCTTTGTTTATCAGCTGGCAAAACCGTCACCTCATCTATTTTTCCAGGATCATCGGAGGCAGTATCCATATGGCTTTCCATGGATACCCGCCTCAATCTTTGCTTCACATGAGATCTTGGTGTTACCCTTGCCCAAATGGATACAAAAAATTTGTCTTATCATCTTAAGACGATAATAGTCTGTTTCCTCAAAAGCATTCAAATGTGACCATAAATAACCTGATTCGGAGTATCCACTTCACTGACTTTGGTAGTACCTACTTGATTCTCTGTGGATTGTTCATCCGATTTTCCCTCGCAAAGGATTGCCGCTTTTACTTTGGCCATGTTACCACCAAGCAGAGAACAAACATTAATGATTCATACAGTCTATCCAACTAAAAAAAAACTACCATATGTATCAGGGGATCACTTGGTTTAATGGATACAAAACCACATTGTTCTCTCATGTCCCCTTTTCAAGTGTTTCTAGGCTTTTTGCTACTTTCAGAACATCCTTCGACTGCTCTTCATCCTCCCCTTCGGTAGTTAAACTCATAGCCTGCTTATCCTTACCGACAATCGACTCATCACCTTTTTTACGAGGATCAGTCGGGTCAGCCAGCTGAGTACAAAAGTTTCCAATGTTAAATTCAGAACCCATATTTTCTTGATCGAAAAAAGATTCATCAACACAATTGTTAACTTGAGAAATAATATAATTCACATTATTCCAAATTGGGTCGTTGTTGCTGGCGGGAGTTTCTAAGGTTTGATCCCCAACTCCACTATTAAGATCTCAGGCCCTCCAGTATTAGATTTTTCCTTCTTTGCCGCCTTAGTTTGACCTAAGACTACTTTCTTCATTCTTGTTAAATTTAGCTTCTGAGTCGGGCTGTTTAGACGTTTATTACCACGCAATCTACAATCTTTGGTCGTCTTTTTTCATTGTAACAACATCACATCCCTTTGCAAAGTTTTAATTGAATCCTCCACCCAACGGTTGAACTGGTCATTACCAACAGAGTCGGCCTCACTGCTGGTCCCATCTTCAATTGCTAGAAACACCTTTCTCTTTTTCTTGTTCTCCCCAAAAGGCTTGGGGACATGTTCAATAAGCGCATGAGAAGAATTACCACCAGACCACTCTTCCTTCTTAAACTTGTGATGACTATCCACGAGACTTTCAAGATTTTCTTATCTTTTATCTCGTCTATCCATTCCCCCCAACCCTCTCCTAATGTCCTCACTTGGGGCTTTAAACAAGGAACCACTTTTACATGTACATAGTAAAATAGCACATCTAAATTGATAAAAAAAATCGTATACAAATAGACGATACTAATATACACATACCTCATGTCCAAACTCGATGTCTAGTACAGTTTCACTGCTAATCCAGTTGTTTTTCTGGATCCTATCGAAAGAACTATCCATGAAATTCATTTTTGATTCATGGTTTGGCATCCTCTTCAAGAATCATGTAATACAACAGAAAACTACGAGCTGAAATGCAAGCAGGAATCCATACACGAGCTTCGTTTGCTGCTGCTGCTGCGTTCTGAATGTTTTAATAGGATCCTCACCAACTTTCCCAGTCCTCGCCCAAGGTTTCATTGAATTTATTGTTTTAAGAAAAGACTCTCTACCCCATGGATAGCTCAGAAAGTAATCCACATCGCTAAGCATCTCAACAAATTCCGGCGTTGCCTTGGCAATCTGCTTGCTACTAATAAGCACTCCATCAACAATACATATCAGAGCAAGTTTCAGCCTTTTATCACATCGATGTATGGATCATCAAGCATTTCAAGTATGTATGTAATCTTAACCCCTTGGTCCCCCTTCTTCCTACCCTGACTCATATTGCCAAATGAATTTTTCCACTCAGAACTGCATCTCGCCACGACCAACTTCTTCGCATCTACCTCTTTTGGTTCAGGGAACTCACAACAATTCAAGCATGTTATCAATCCAAATTTTTTTTAATGAGAATCGCAGAGGTTGCCCAGCAAAAACTGAAGTCAACTCGTATTTATTCTTCGTTATTAGTTGCCTCGCCAGTAGCCCATGAATCATTTCCCCCGAAATTGAACACTGTTTCACTGGAAGCCTAAACAAATCTCCAAAACTAGAATCTCTGATTCTCTCCCACTCTGTCGTATCCTTGATTTTACTCCACACTCTGTTTAGTATCTCCGGTTTGGAGTATATATTCAGTCGACCATCTGGATAATGATCAGTCTTGTACAATCTACGCGCAGGCCCGACCCGGAGCTAAAGCAAGCAAAGCTAGTGCTTTAGGCGCCAAACTTACTCATAAATTTAAAGGGCATCAAAATTATAAAGTAGACAGTGGTGTAGTGGTTTGTTCTATTAGAATTAAACTTCAGGTCGTGTGATCGACTGACAAAGTGTTTTTGTAGGGCAATTTTTTTTTTTTGCTTTAGGCATCATACAGTAACGGGCCGGGCCTGTCTACGCGGTAGGTTTAAGTCTTCCATCGTCTGCAAAATAAACATCATTTTCACAGTTTTCGATTGGAAATCACACCAACATAAATTTAGTTTACTGCAATCTTACATTTTCACGATTTTGCTTCTGCTTGTCGACACTCTTAACAGAGAACAAAGAGACAATCCGGAAAAGAGACGATCGGGAGAGACAATGGGGGTTTATGTCTTTTTTCCTTTCTGACCTAAGATTAATTAATTCTTACCCATAAAAGAAAACCCCCAAATAAACCACCCAACCATTAAATTCTTAGTTAGCCTAATTCGTAATTGGTCAGTTCATTTAGTTTAGGGGCATTATTGACTTTTCATTCTCTCTTTCATCACCAAAACATACAGAATTGCACAAAGATTTCAAAAGATACAAAAATGCAAAGAAAACAGAAAAAGATACCGATTTCAAAAGATACAAAAATGGAAAGAAAACAGAAAAAGATACATGGGTGTAATACACCCGTTAGTTTATAGAGGGTAGACTGTTATATGTCACCATAATGAAAAAATGTTGAAAGGACTCGACCACCTTTATTTTAATTAAAAAAAAATTCCAATAATTCTAAATTCTTGACATCAACTGTGTAATGTTAAGTCGGATTGAAACTGTTGTTATCATTTGTTTGAGCTACAGGTGAATCATTTTTGGCTCTAGAGATCATATTACAGACTGAAGCAGATACCTCTATCCCTGAATCAATCATCTTCTCAACCAAATCCTCAGCTTCTTTCAATTTTCTTTCTTTACAAAGAACTTCAATCAAATAATTATAGCTAGCAACATTTGGAGCCAACTCTTTATCTTCCATCTCTCTGAGCAACCTCAACGCTCTGTAAGAACTACCTTCCTTGCAATACCCAAGAATCATTGTGTTGAATGTAACCTCGTTAGGTTCTAAATTCTTCTCGGCCATCGACCTAAAGAGCCTCGATGCTTCGTTCATTTGACCTTTGATGCAAAACCCGTGAATCAACACACTATAAGTATGAACATCCGGAACTAATCCTGAATTCTCCATCGATGATCGAAGCTGAACTGCTCTCTCCATATTATCAGAACGAGCAAATGTATCGATAAGAATTGTGTATGTTACCTTTGACGCTTTAATCCCTCTCTCTTCCATCTCCTTAACCATCTTAGCTGCTCCTGAAGTATCTCCTTTCTTACAAAACCCAGAAACTAGAATATTATACGTGACGAGAGACAGAGACATACCTCTTGACTTCAAATCTCTGCATAAACTCAACGCCTTTCCTAATTTCCCCACGTTACAAAACCCATCAATCAAAGTGTTGTAAGTGATCAGGTTCGGGTTGATTCCATCGCTCTTCATTTGATCCATCAGCTTATTAGCTTCACTGGCCTTCATTTCTCGACATAACCCACCGATTAGAGTGTTATAAGTAACAATGTTAGACGAAACTCCTCTGTCACGCATTTCGTCGAACACCTTGAATGCGTCTTTAGTTCTTCCATCTTTGCAAAGCTGATTCATCACACAGTTGTAAGTATAGAGATTAGGGACAACGCCATCGTCCTGCATTTGCTTGTACATCTCAAACCCTTTTTCCTTAAGCCCGTTTCTGAACAACCCATGAATCAAAACCGTGTAAGTACGCTCATTAGCGACTAATCCGATTCTCCCCATTTCCGTAAACAAATCTTTCGCCTTTTCGATCTCTCCTTTCTTGCAACACCCATCGATCAATGTGGTGTAGATAACAACGTTTGGAGAAAACCCATTCTCTCTTAATTCAACCAGAAGGTGAAAGCTTTTCTCGATTTCCCCAGATTCGCAACAGCCTTTGATCACGATCCCGAAGCTGTAAACATCTAAATCAACTTTGCTCTTGTTCTCGCTGAAGAAAACCCAGAATTCATCGAAAGAACACGACCTAACAACGAAACTCAAGAGACTATTGAAGCAATTTGATCCGGGAACAAAACCCTTATCGATCATCTCGTTGAAGTAGGAGATCGCGGAGTCCAGGGATTGAGATTGAACATACGTATTGATGATCACTTCATAGAGTCGAAACTTGGTTTTCGAACTTTCTGATTGTGTCAAGTAATGCAACAAAGAGGAAGAAGTGAAGAACTGTGAATGGATTCTCCCAGAGATAACTTGAAGCAGAAGCGACTGAGCGTGAGAGAATAAGTTCCCAGAGAGAAGGAGACGAAGAGGAATTGAGAATGATTCGTGTGTGTGCTGAAATCCATGAAAATATGACGAATTCAAGAGAGAGAAAGCCTTCAATGGAGGAACTTTGATTAAATTCGCTAACAGAACGAGTGTTTTCTGGGCTTTCTCCGCCATAGAAGACCACTTTTAAACTCAGAAACATTCAGGCAAGAAGAAGGAAACCATGTCTGAGCTTAATTAAGCACCATAAACGTTAAGAATTAGTCATCGTTTTAACCGTTGATTTTTCTCTTTTTAAACTAGAAAAGCCCATTATCTTAATGGGCTGGATTTATAAAGTTAAAAAGTGGCTAAAATGTAAATAAGAACAGAGTCTAGGGACTATCAAAACAATCTTGTGAAAACCTTTTTTGTGGCAAATCGTAATATGGCACTAATCGATCGAAATTGATAATCAATAAAGCTAACGAAATGTCAGCGACGACGACGACGGAACCGGATTCGGCGGCGTCTCTGTCCTCTTCTCGCGTCGGTAGGGCGAATTCCGACGGAATCATCGACACAACGCCGTTTCTTCCTTCTGGCGTTTCAAGCGTCAATGAAGAAAATGGCGTTCAACGATCCGCTAGACGACAAGGTCTTAGAGAGGCAGCGAGGTTCATTCGTCACGCTGGTAGCCGGAGGATGATGCGAGAGCCGTCGATGCTGGTTAGAGAAACCGCTGCTGAGCAATTGGAGGAGAGGCAGAGCGATTGGGCGTATTCGAAGCCTGTGGTGTTTCTCGACATTCTGTGGAATCTTGCTTTTGTGGCGATCGGTGTTGCTGTTTTGATTCTGAGCCGCGACGAACGGCCGAATATGCCGTTGAGAGTTTGGGTTATCGGTTACGGTGTTCAGTGCGGGCTACATATGGCGTGCGTGTGCGTTGAGTACAGGAGGAGGAGGTGTCGGCGAAGTAGAGGCACAGGCCACCGATCATCATCTGCCTCTTCTTCTTCGTCGGAATATGGCGGTGCTGGGTTTACGAATTCTTCGCAGCAGTACGTTTCGTTAGCGCAATTGGAGGATAGAGGAAACACTAGGTATTGCATTTTTGCTGGATTATATGTGTGCTTGATTTGATCTGAAAGTAGCCTAGTTTTTCTAGTTTCGAATCGGGAGAAAATGGAAATGAAATTTGCTCACTGTATATACATTGGTCAATGTGGAATCTTAGTTTCTAGGTTAATGTTAGTTGATGCTTATTGTATCTGTGAATCAAAATGTAACTTCTCTTGTCCTGTTTCCACGTTTGGGCCAGAAGATATAAATGATAGTCTTGGGGAGTTGATAAAGGAAACTTAATGTTTACAAGTTCAAGCCTGATCTTTTGTCGAGATAGTTTAGGCCATTTCGATCCTTCTTTATTGTTAGTTTGAGTCTCCTTTCGTTCCCACATGACCCTTGTTGATCGCCCATGTTTATTATCTCAGTCATTCTGCGAAGCATCTTGAATCAGCCAACACAATGTTCTCATTCATCTGGTGGATGATCGGATTCTACTGGGTATCTGCCGGAGGCCAAACACTCTCTAGTGACTCTCCTCAGCTCTATTGGTATGTTTTCTTTTCCGTTGAAAGTTGTATCTTTGGAAGAGGTTTTCTGAATTTCTACTCTGGTGTTTTTTAATTTGCAGGCTGTGTATCATATTTCTCGGTTTCGATGTTTTCTTTGTTGTTTTCTGTGTTGCACTGGCTTGTGTTATCGGCCTTGCTGTTTGTTGCTGTCTACCATGTATAATTGCAATCTTATATGCTGTTGCCGAGGAGGTAAGATCTCTTCTACTTCCAATCCCCCTAACAATCTTTTTCATCTGAAGAGGATTAGTAAATCCAAGTCCAGAATCATGATCTATGTCTTGTGATGCAAAACAGGAGGGAGCATCGAAAAACGATATAGATCAAATGCCAAAATTCAGGTATAGAAAGATTTGCAGCGATGAAAAGCTCCCAGGCCAAGTACAAGGAACTAATCGAGGAATAATGACGGAATGTGGTACTGATTCACCTATCGAACACTCACTTTCTGCAGAAGACGCGGTACTCCAATTACCATTTCTATATTTAAATAAAACATTTTTCAAAAGTGTGTTTAGATTGAGAAGGCCTTGCTTTCTTGTGATTCTGCAGGAATGTTGCATTTGTCTGTGTGAATATGAAGACGGAGTTGAACTAAGAGAACTCCCTTGTAACCATCATTTTCATTGCACTTGCATTGATAAATGGCTTCATATAAACTCTCGTTGCCCGCTTTGCAAGTTTAACATCTTGAAGAATGCAAACGACGAAGTTTAATAATCTTTCGTTGTTCTCCAGGATCAACCGAACCATCCCATTCTCATACCAGAAGTAGAATAGAGGTAAATGTAAACCTCTGGTGCGTGTTTTAGTATTGTGTAGCTAGAATTGTAGATCAATGTATTGTGTCCTGTGAGTTCTATTACAGTGACTATTGAGAAAATGTGAATTTATCCTTGGACCTGTTTTTTTTTTCTTGGTGTGTCCACGTGAAAACATAAGCTTTGTGTTTCTCGTTTTATTAATAAAAATCCAAAATTTATAATGGGGGAAGTGGTCACAAAACAAACGGCTCCGTGACTACTCACAAATCAACGGCTACGTTACGCCGTTACCGAACATCCAATGCGACGCCGTTGCAACTTGGAAGAAGAAAAACGACGCCGTTGGTTAGCAAACTAACGGCGTCGTCCGTGGTAAAAAAAGTGTTCCGTCGTTATATAATTTGAATTCAAAAACATTTCAAGGACTTTCCAATAGAAAAGTGAGATTGGTCATAAATAATAGTATGAAACGAATCTTGGAAAGGTTGTTTTGGTCTTTTGCGATCATCACCCGTGCGTGCTTTTCCGCGCTTCCCCCAAAACCTCCCAAGCCCCTCTTTCTTCTTTCCATGGGAGAGGACAACGGAGTTCGCTGAAGAAGCCTTTCTTCTTCTTCTTCTTCTTCTCCAATTTTCAAGATCTACGCTATAGTTCAGAGGCGATTTCTTTTTCGCTAAGATGAATTCTCTGTGGCAGCGTTACCGGGACGATCGACGCAAGCTCATGGAGTTTCTCATGTCTTCGGGTTTGGTAAAGGAGCTTCGTTCCCCTTCTGGTTCTTCTACTTGTCTTTCTCCGGCTGATTTGGATGCTCTCAGTGCCGATTATGTTTTGGATTGCTTGAAATCAAGTGAGTTTACATGTCCTCAAGAAAATTTTAAAATCTATGTTTTTCGCAACTCATCCTGAGCTGAAAAAATGGTTACATGATACAGGTGGTGTAGTTGATGTACTCAAGGGCACGGAGAAATACAATTTTGAGTCCTCATACCCCATAACGGTGAGGAAATGTTTCTACAGTGCTTCCTCTTATTGGTTTCGTTAAATGCATAACTGGGCTAAGAATATATGTTCTAATGTTTATTGTTTTATGTGGCTTAGTCCATGGGAAATCTAGTTTTCCTGTTAGAATGTATTGCTGGTGTTAGTAGAGCTCTCATGATTGGTAGTCAAAATCTTGCCTTTGTTAATGATTAGTTCTGATGATTCGAATTTGCAGATACACTCCGAGTCTAGGGATTCCTATTTTCTTGTATCGAGTCCAGATGCCGCAGGTTCTCCTCCTCGGCGTATGCCTCCCCAACCAGTTAACATGGAAACTTCCAGTAAAAATGGCCCGGATATGTCATCCCGCATTGATTCTTCTATTACTCCATCTAAAGACAACTACATATTTAAAGAGGAAACACCTGAAATGAAACCCATTAAACCTATCAAAATCGTTCCTCTCGGCTTGCCACCCTTGAGAACAGGTATTTTTAGTTAGGCAATTTCATTTCTGTCCTAGAGTTCGATATGTTTCCTTGTGAATCTTGATTTAAGTTAGTTTCCATCTTCGAGTGAACTGATACATTATGTTAGGAATTTTGAAGGGTTATCGGATGATGATTTGCGAGAAGCTGCTTACGAATTATTGATTGCCTCCATGTTGCTTTCGAGGTACACACTCTCTTTTTTATTCCTTCATACATGTATATTCTGTGTTGCTTATGATTCAGATTTCCAGCTATTTTCCGGATATGTGTGGTTTCTCTTGCTTCTGCACATTCTTACGGGCTTTTCATTAATAGTGTTGACGCATATCCTACTCAGAGAAGAAAGATCGAAAAAGGCTCCAAACTTTTGTTAAGTTTGAAGAAAAAGGACAAACCACATCTACAGCCTCAGACCTCTAATGCTCACTCAGAGGCCATCAACATGATCCGTGTCCAGATGCAGGCAAGCTATAAAATCAATATCTATGAAAACGATACGTCCTAAGGAACCAGTAGTTATCTGACGCAGTAGTACTAGATAAGGTCTTCTGGTTATACAACTGCCAAGCAATATATTAACTAACCGAAATAATTAGCAGTTCCATCTCTCAAATTTACTTAAGTTGGATCATATGTGTTACTGTGCAACATGTTTTTAATTAGTGTTTGTTGCTGCCTTAATAGATTTCATCAAAGATGGATACATGCATACGGAGAAATATGGTACAATTGGCTCAATTGAGGACAGGTGAACAAATTGATCTTCCACAGTTAGCATTGGGGCTTTTGGTTGGGATTTTCAAATCAGATTTTCCTAATGAAAAACTCTACATGAAGTGGAAGACTAGACAGGTGATCATTAACTACATGTCCTTATGAAACTGCTTGAACAATTTCTTGGACTTCCTGGTTTAATATTGATATATGATAAGATCATGTAAGTCTAGATGTCATCTATATATGATTTTTTTTTTCTTGCTATCCTTGGAAAACAAATACTTTATTTATAAGCTTGAAACAAGATGGGTTTGATTGACACATTTGTATCACATTAAAACGTAACATGCTTAAATAGGCATATGCAGCTTTTGTGGCGCTGGTTGCCTTGTATTAATTTACTTCTGCATCTCTCTGCTGCTCTGTGGAAAAGATATGCATATTCAGTATCGTGGAAAGACAATGAAAGTATGCTAGTTTCAGCCATTAAATTAAGTGCCTTTTTCTACCGTCCATATAGGCTAACCTACTAGAAGAAGCACTTTGTTTCTCACGTAGTCTGGAGAAAAATGAACGAGCAACTATGAGAAAATGCCTTGCAACGATTAGAGACGCAAAGGTGCGTACTATATTTATGATCTAGTTAAATGACCTAACAGACGCCTCTTTCTTGAATCTAAAACTATTTTGGCTGGCATAGGAATGGGACGTTGTAATGTCTTCTTCACTGCGGATTGAGGTTATGTCGTCTATAAGGCATGTTGCATCAAAGTTGTCATCACTACCAGGCCGATGTGGCATCGAAGAAGAAACTTATTATTGGACTGCCATATATCATTTAAACATTAGACTCTATGAGAGATTGTTATTTGGCGTATTTGATATTCTTGACGAGGGTCAACTCATAGAGGTAGATTTTCGTAGTCCTTGTTTTTCTTGTTATCATCTGTCACATGCATATTTTTCTCTGACGTTGAATACATATCAGGAGGCCTCATCAATGCTTTTCCATATGAAATCAGTTTGGTCGACGTTGGGCATTACTGAGAATCTACATAATGCAATATATGGATGGGTTCTTTTTCAACAGGTATGTCTTTTCTCAATTGGTTCACTTATTTCAGACATCTGCCTTATCTAGCTGATCACTCTAAAAGTGGCTTGTTATGTAACATTGAGCACATACTCGTATCATGAACAAAGTCGATTCCGTTTCATTTTTAAAATCAAAGATATAAACACTGAAGCACGCATGCATACACACACAAACACATACACATATCTATAATTAATTATTTTGTTGAGGAATGCTGAAATTTAAGACAGTTGAAAACTCTACCTTCTACTACACAATATTTTTATGTACAATGCTAGGTTGAGTTTTCTTATTCGGTGTTTGATCCCCACGGGCACCGATGCATTTATGTTGCATATATATATATTTTATACCAGAGAAGATTTTAAGGTAGCCACCACATGTTCTCCTTTTCTGTGAAGTTTGTGTGCACAGGTGAACCTTCTCTTCTAGGAAGCGCTATTCAGGAATTGCAGAAAGTTACCTCCACTGAAGAGCGCAGCCGGAACGAAGATCTTTATTTCAGTCATCTAGTATGTTTAAGGGAAACCATTGGAGCTGACATACACTTAGGTCTCTCCAAGGCAATTTTCACTTCAGTTAGTGCTTGGTGTGACGATAAACTTCAGGACTACCATCTACACTTTGGTAAGGTCAGTTCTCGATCTGTTATAACATCCGAATATATGTACATAATTTTGCATATACTTAAAATTTCTGGCCAAAAGTCTTATATGTATATCTGGTTAGCGTGCAGTTTCTCGGCCATAAAATTTGTTATTATTTTGATAATCAAGATCATTGGATTTCTGCTACTTCCTATTTGCTCAAACGAAATACATGTTCCCATATCTGTTGTAGATTTATCATGTCGAATTTGTTTTTCGATTCTGTCGTTACATAATAAACATTGTTCTTTAAAATTTTTTTTGCTCGTGTCTCCTCAGAAACCTCGTGATTTTGGAATGCTTGTTGGCTTGGCATCAACGGTTGGGCTTCCTCCAGCTGACTGTACCAGAACTGAGGTTGGCATTTCTGATGTTCGCTAACAATTTCCATTTTTCATCAAATTTTTCTTTTGCCTTATCCATTTTCATTTCTGGATAGTTACATTTGATGAATGTTCAGCTGAGGTTCACATGTTTTGGAAAAGCGCTGCATGCCAGAATTCTCCTTATGGGGCCTTTACTAACTGTTATAACTAGCTTTTTCATTTTGATCTCGACATCTGCGTAACTTTCATGTGCTTTCTGCAGTACAATTAACTAGCCATGGCTGGACATTTTTCTGGCATGACTATATGTTATATGCATTAAGTGTTTGGCTGTAATAAGAAAAAAAAACATTCTTAGTTGGGTATAGAAAGAAGAAATGCATTATCTAGTGAGGGCTTGTGATGTGGAGGAATACTCGAATGATCATCGTTGATAGATATCAATTTCTCTTGCAGCTTATCAAGCTAGACACCTTGAGTGATGATGTTGGTGATAAGATACAATCTTATGTTCAGAACTCTATCAAAGGTGCATGTGCCAGGGTGAGATTTTGTCTTGGTTATCTTATATTGCTATATCGTACAAACCAATTTCCTCGCTCTATCTTATGATGTAAACATGTACTTAAACCGATATGTTTATCCTCTTAGGCTGCACATTTTGCATATGTGAAATCTCATGGTGAACGCACGCATGCTCTAGCTCTGCTTGCAAATGAACTGAGCGTTGTTGCAAAGGCAGAGATCAATGAGTTTGTTCCAGTTTTCTCCAAATGGTTACCCGAATGTATGATGATCTCCGCCATGTTGCTGCATCGGTTTTATGGAGAAAGACTGGTTTGTCTCTAATCATTTCGATACTTAAAAGAGTTTATAGTTTGTATCTGGTATCTATATTTATGATTGATATTTTGTTTTACTGGAACAGACGCCTTTCCTCGAACAGGTTTCATCCCTCTCTGGTGATGTTAGAAAAGTAGTTCCTGCTGCTTATATGTTGGAGGAAGCATTAACTCAACTGTATAATTGTCATAGCAAATCCAAGTTGCACAAACCTTACCGCCACAAGTTGAAGAATTACGAGGTCACTGAATGGATATCTCTTATATTAGTTGAGTTTCAGAAGTCAGTTATATCAGTTCTCAGCTTATGGTTTATGTGCAGATAGAAAAGGTTGTCAAACCGGTAATGCTGGACTGGCTTATATCTCAACATGATCATATTTTGCAATGGACTAGGCGAGCGTTTGAAATTGAGGTTATATTTTCTTGGCAAATTATTCACACGTTGATTGCTGTTGACAGTTAGACTTTAAAGTTTGGCCATAAGGGGAACGTATTTGATGGATCACTTTATAACCTCATCTGGTCACTATTGCGAAACCTTCGAAAAAGTTGCATCATATATAATTTTGAAATCATAATATATACTGTTAAAAGAAGGATCCGTGAAGTCAGAAAGATGTAACAGACATTCCCATAACTTTTCACAACTAAAAAGTCCAAAGCATGATGCAGGAAACTTAATTGTCCAAAAGATGGAAACATGATTTTAATTGTAATGACTTATCTATAAGCAGGAGTGGGAGCCTTTGTCAGCTCAGCAAAGACATGCTGCATCAGTCGTGGAAATATTCAGGATCATAGAAGAGGTACATATATCCATCCTGTCATGACATCATTATGCGGAATAGTGTGCAAACTGTCTGAGGTTGGCAGCAGCCTCAGACATAAAACGAGTTCTATATTCAAAGACACTTGTTTTCGCTTTGGGTTGCCTCTGGAATTACATGTTAGCTCTGTTTAAGTTCTTACTTTACTTCTAGTATGATTTGCTCCACCTTTATTTTTAGTATTTTCCATCTTACTTTCTCATCTGACTTACTTTGCAGACCGTGTCCCAGTTATTTGGTTTACATTTACCTGTTGATATCACACATCTCCAAGCTCTTCTCTCAATAATTTACCATAGCTTGGATACTTATCTTCAGAGAATTTTCGATCAACTAGGTACTGACCAACTCTACATCTTACAGTTGTTACTGAGTCTTGTTCTTGCACTACCATTGAAAATACAATTATAAAATTCTTATAACCTATGTCAGAATCCAGAAACACATGCTTGACCACGCTAATATGATTCTGGTAGTATCCTTGCAACATGTAAAATTTGTATGTGGTGTTTCTTTGTATTGGGCTTGCTTTAGACTAACATTTGAGTATACATATAGAACAAGTTTTAAACTAAGCATTTTTTCTGAAGCATACTGTGATGTATTGACTATTAGCCTGTATCTGCAGTTGACAAGAAGCTTTTGTATCCGTCAGCTCCTCCTTTGACTCGATTCACGGAGGGTGTTATGCCAGCAATGAAGAGGAAGTCGCTTGAGTTTGCTGAGCCAGATAATAAAATGGTTAAGAAATTGGATGAACTGACAATACCAAAACTCTGCATAAGATTGAATACACTCTGCGTAAGTGTCTTTGCAAGCTAAAACCTTTATACATTTTTTTTTTTTGGCGGAAACTAAACAACAAGATATTTTTTGCTTATTCTGTGTTTATGGATCAGTATATCCAGAACCAAATCAGCGCAACAGAAGATGGCATAAGGAAATCTTTGACACTTGTCCGATCCTCTCTTGACAAGAGATCAAGTAAGCTCATCCACGTGGAATTAGACGTTTTTCTCTTCACTTCTGGTTGGTGCCGTGTGTTGAAGTACACTGGCGATCTTCTCGCATGATCTTATTTCAGAAATGGAGACTGACGGAGCTGAAGAGGAGAATTCATTGACGCATAGTGAAGCTGTTGATGAACTCTTCGCTACTACCTATGATAGCCTCAGGGAGACCAATGCCAATTGCATAACTAAAACCCGTGACCTGATTGGTAAGCTAATAGAAAGTCTCATGTTCATCTGCAGCACTTCAAAATTGAGATTTAACTGAAAAATCTGTCAAACCAAACCAACTCTCTGCAACCTTAAGCGTCAGAAATTTAATTGTCGGATTGATGATCTTCTTACCGAAAAATGGGATGCGTTGGTATTTCTATACTGTTTGCAGACGTACATATCCGCTTTTGTTGTTATCACCTCATGAATGAGAATCTTAGATGGATTGTCTTACTTACAGATGTTTGTGTTAAAGAGGACAAAGAACTCGCTTTATCTCTGTTTTCTGTATTTATTGTTAACAGGGGCAAGAGTGATATTCTGGGATCTGAGAGATATGTTCCTAGTACAGTTGTACAATGGCACAGTCGAAGGTGCCCGCTTGGAAAGATTACTCCCTCACATTGATACTGTAAACAAAAATCATCTCTTTCCCTGATCCAACCTTTTATACTAGGCATGAACTTACAGTGAGAAATGCAATGGACAGGTTCTTGATAATGTATGCAGTTTGAGTTATGAGGACTCGCGAGATATGGTGGTTTTAAGCATCTGCCGATCCGCTTTGGTAATACTTCTTGTACCTCTTCACATATCTGTACAAGTAAGAAAACCTCCAACTTGTTTTGTGCTCACCATGTTTCTCTCACACAGGAAGCTTATGTTCGAGTACTACTTGATGGAGGTCCAACCCGTGCATTCTCAGATTCAGACATCCCTTTGATGGAAGAAGATCTCAGTATTTTGAAAGTAAGTAATTTATATTTATTTTGAAGTTATGTACTATTATTCTAGATCGCATTCACTCACTCTAATAGTCAATTGAATTCTAGATAATGAACGATTATAAAAAGCTAGAAATTAGGTTCTGCTACTTTGATGTTGGGTATTGCAGTGAGAAAGTGGTCTCCCTATTCATGAATATGGCAGTTGAGTGACCTTTGTTATGCATTCTGGTAGGAGTTCTTCATCGCTGATGGAGAAGGTCTTCCCCGTTCCCTAGTTGACCAAGAAGCAAAACAGGCGAAAGAGATCCTCGACTTGTACTCTCTGGAGGTGAATGTCTTACTAAGTTAGTTTCCTTTCACATAAAAAAAAGAAGAAGATACTAACGCCTTTGATCTCGGTAGCAGAGTGAAATGCTAATACAGATGCTAATGACTGCGAGTGAGCTGATTAACATGGGAGTGAGTTCAGAGCAACGGCGCTTGGAGGACGCACAGACACTAGTCAGAGTTCTTTGCCACAAGAAAGACAGAAACGCCTCCAAATTCTTAAAGCGCCAGTATGAACTTCCTATGTCATCAGGTAATTAACAAATAAACATCATGAAACAATTACAGAAAAGGACTTGAACTATCTTTAAATTAGAACTAAAAAAAATCCATCATCATCATACAAGTAGACTACAACTGTTCTGAACTAAAAGAACGTAATGATATTGTAACAAACATTGCCTTGTGCTGTTTTCGCAGAGTATGAAGATCCCACTTCGAATCTGCCTGTTTTATCCGAAATCGTGAGAAGCACATCCACCCGCTGGAGCCAAACGAGCCAGAATGGTTTCAGTTCCATCAAAAAGAAGATTCAAGAAGCAACATCAGAAATCAGGAACAATTCAGGATGGTAGTATGATCTGTGTTTTTTTGTACCCCCGAATAAGTCTGTGAAACATGCGCAGCCTTTGTTATGATGATCAAACATTGCTTCAATTTTCTGTTCCGAGTCAGCTCGGTGGCTTGCCTTGCCTATTCAAACATGCGCAGCCTTTCATTTTCCGAGTTCAAGCCATGGCCCACTACGGTTTTCAGAGTTATTATCTTCCTCCATCGGTTCTGACTTAACATCAGAACCTTGTTCTCCCTCTCGGTTACTCGCTTCTCGTCTCTCCTCATCCTCTTCCTCTGCAGCACCCAACTCTTCGTCTCTTCTAGCTCGCTTCATCCCAATCGAAACCCCAAACAACCTTGGTGTCAAATCCTCATCAAGCAGCTTCAGACCCATCCCTGTTTCTATTCCAGAAGCCATTGCCATGTCTTCACTCATCCCTTGTTTCTCCCGTAAAAGATCCAATGGTTTCCCTTCCGGTAACAAGTTGGCACAATCCGATTGACCCGATGTGAAATTCGACATCAGCTTGTAAATATTCGAGTACAATCCCTTAAGCTTTGCCAGCTCTTGATTCAACTGTATATTCTCTTTCCTCAACCTCTCGTTCTCCTCAATCAGCTCCGGCGCAGTGGTGCAGCTCGTTGTCCTCTGCAGAACCACACCAACCGGTCCTCCTCCCGAAGCAGCGGCTGTAGCCGCGGGCGACGAGCTAGACGAAATCACCTGTTCTTCTCCAGAGTTGGACGGTGAAACAGCGTGAGCTACGGCCGGAACTGCTGCAACTGTAACCCCTGTAGCTGCAACTGCCGCCGCCGCAGCCGCTGCGGCTGCTGCTGCGGCCATAGCGGGCTGAGAGATCTTCCGGCGTTGAATATCCCGAAGCAGAATCTTCTCACCTTTCCGGAAACAATCATTAGAGAACTCCCAACGATCCGGAACTACTTTTCGAAATCCCTAAACCGTATTAAGCCAAAATCAGGTCACTACTAAACCGATATTGAGATTCAGATACACTAAATTGTAAGAAAAAAAACTCACGTAAGTGTTGAGCTGACGAACAAAACTGGAGAAGTTGTTGTGTTTGAAGTATTTGGGAAGAAGATCTCTGGCAAATTCAGCTGGTCTCCACACGATGAATGTTGATCCGTCGTCGTTCCACGAAATCAAATCGTCGTAAACCGGATCATCAACAAGCTGATACGTTTTCGTTAAAAACGGAGTCGGAATCGACCTCTGTGAATCTCCACCACCACCGCCGCCGCTACCACCACCACCTCCAACTCCACTGCCGTCGCCACATCCACTGCTTCCGCCACTGTTCCCGGCGCTACTACCACCTCCGCCGCCAACTCCGGCAACGGTTGGAGTTTCTCCGGTTTGTTCCCCCGCCATGAGTTTTATATCACACACACCTTAAAAACCTGAACTTTTTTTTTAATCCCAATACTCAAATTAGATTAGATTGGAGGACAAATCGTGGCTTGCTAGAACAAATAAGAGAGAAAATGATGGATTTACCAGTAGAAATGAACTTTCTTGTTTCGAATTTGATTATTGTTGTTGCTTGAAGAAACATGGAATCATGAGATCCGGATTACAGACGCAAATGATAATACAGACCCATTAAACCAAATCCAAAAACACTCAGAAATATTTCACTGCAATCTTTTCACCAACCAACAAAGAGATTGCCACAACCACGAACGTGTGTGAGAGAGATTGTGTTTGGAAGTTCTAGAACGTTCTGGCCAATATGGATTGATAAGAAAGAGTAAAATGGAGAGAGAGAGATGAGAGACAACAGATCGGAAGTTCCAGAAGGAAAGAAAAATAAAAATTAAAAAAGGAAAATGAGATCGAGGAAGAAAAGGGTAGAATAGGAATAACGAAAGAGAGGGGTCCACAAGAAGGAAAGAGTATAGGAATGTGCGAGAAGAGCGTATGTGGCTCCCTCTCTCTCTCTTCCAGAAGTTTCTTCTTATTCACTTCCCTTTATTACACTGTGCTCTTTTCCTTTCACGAAACGTTTTGGTAGGTGATAACATTTTTTTTTAACAGAATAAGTGATAACATATTCTATGATCAATGTAAGCGGAATAAGTTTCTCAGTTACATTAATAACAACAACTCCAATATCGATCATGTACACTAAAGCTATTCTTAGTTACAAGAAAATAAACTTCTAGTACATAATATCACAATATCAAGTATGCAAAGTATTAAAAAGTTATGCAAAAAAAAGTATGCAAAGTATTAATTAACTTTTTTATCACTTGTGTGTAATAATCATCATCTATAGTACTATATTTTTAAAGTCAAATGTTTGAATTGTATAATTAACATGTATACCTTCACTTTCTTTATACCACTAGACCAAAATTCTCTCTGCGGTTCCCTTTAACTTCTAATTATTATATTATGTATATTATATTTTCTTGGAAGAAAATTGATATAAAGACAAGAAGAAGACCAATGCATGAAACGAAAGTTCTACAATAGGTTGAGAATTTGTTTACGTCTCTTGTAAAAAGGGTGTTTTATATTTTTATCAATATGTAAATCCAAATATTGTGCACTTCTATTTAATAACTGATTTTTAAATTAGAGAAAATCATATGGTATTGGATATTTTGGATATTTAAGATACTAGTATGTTAAGTTATTTTCTATAAAAAAACTCAGTCATATCCAATATTTTTAGATGTAAATATTTCACCGATTCAAATGTTATATATTCTTTTTTTTGTTAACTGCCAATATTATTTATGAGTACATAGAACTAATGTGCATCCCAAATAATTATAAGAGGAACATTGTTTTGTCGAGCATAAATAGCTAATGCATCAGTATAGCTAATGCATCAGTATGGCACCTTTTTCGGAGGGATCCAGAAAAAGGTGGAGAATAGTGTGAGATCAGATATTCACACCAAGGATTTGTAATCGTGGATTTGGACTTTTTATATGAAATGAAATAGATTTCTTATGAATCAAAGATTTTATTGAGGTTGTATGTCGAGATAAAACAAACACAATCGAATAGAGAGTACAAAGTTATGAAAATCGAGCTATCTAGTCGAAGTGTTCTTGATTAGGGTCGGAATTGTCTTGAATGAATCGCCACTTCTTCTTTAAATAGTCATCGGCTTTAACCTTCTTGTTCCGATATTTCAGCCTCGCCATAATAACGATCTCCGAGATTCACGGGGATCGACTTAACTGGAAAAGACCAGGTCGTCCTTCCTCTACATCCTCTTCTATCGAGTTCGAGCTCGACTACTTCTCACTTCGTTATTTGGGCCTTGGTTAAATCATGGTCGAATGGGCCCAAAATCTATGATAGTCGAGCTCAGCTATTTGATTGTGGATTGAGCTCATAATTATGGGCCCTTATTTTGTTTGTTAGTGGGCCGGATTTCCTAGAGGGAAATCCAGCACCAACAATAGCCCCCCAGCCCATTAATTCGATGAGTCGAGGTTAATGGGCGGTAGACGTTATTGGGAAAGTGCACTCGTGCCTCGGGTGTTGAAAAACCTAATGATTATTTTCGCCCCGTCCGTAGATATTGATTTGATCGAGCGGCTGAGACCGAGCGCGTGGATTGAATCGATTCATCCGCGGCGCGTTGGCGGCTATAGACAGTAAATGATCGAGGAGGATTTTTATCTACCGTTGATCCGGTCGATCATCAACGGTTAAGATCTGAGGATCACGATAAGTCTTATCGAACTCGATTTTTGCTGATACGATTTGGATATCGCGCGTTCGTAGCTGTTGATCTCAAATCAATGGTTGAGATCGAGAGAAAACGAGGAGTCTTAACCGTCTCGATCTTCTCGTAATTATTACGAGTTTGGAATAGTACGGTCAAGATCCTGCACGATTCCCATTACAGGTAATTCTACATATCATCGAAGGTAACCCCTTTTCTTTTTTCTTTTTCTTTTTTATTTTTGTCTTGCTTCTTTCTTGCTTCAGTTTTTCCTTCCATATTCCCTCTGTCGTCAGAAACTTCTCTCTAGAGACTCTGTTTCCTTTATTCTGATACACCTTTGTCTATGGCTCTGAGAGACGCGATAGGAGCAAGTACGAGCACGGCGGTGGGATCATTTGGTCCGCATCCACCGTCCGTCTTAACTGTGAACCATATTCAGCGGCTGCGAACGAAGTGCCGGATACCACCGGAAGTAGAGATAGTCATCCCATCACCAGCGGTGTCACCGGACACCGTCGTGGAAGGCTACTGTTGTGCCTCCTATACGTATTTTGAAAAATGTGGGCTCTTCTTCCCCATTCCCCGTCTTATTTCTTTGGTACTGGCCCAACTCCAGTTGGCGTTTCATCAGATGACGCCGAACTTTGTCCGGTACGTCATCGGACTCGGAGTTAGGGCCGCCGAAGAGGGAATAGAGTTCGGGCCAGAAGAGCTTATGCGGGTTTGCTCGGTGAAGCATAATACTCGCTTCCCGGGAACGTATTATCTCTCTCCTCGTTTCGGGAGGATCCTCGACGATTTTCCAGGGAGGGATGTGTGGAAAGATTGGTACTTCTTCTTTAGGATAACCCAACACTCGGTTGAGGAGTTCGACGACTCCGTCATCCCATCTCGATGGGCTTCCAGTGTTGGTTAGATTTAATGTTTGATGATTGATCCCTTTTTTATGTTGGGCCGTTCTTCACTCGTTCTGGTTTGAATTGCAGAGGCTCCCGAGTCGCTCGCTCTAAACCCGATCACGGAGGCTTTGATAGCTCGTCTGAGGAGGGGCACTGTCAATTGGGATAATTTTACAGTAGGGCGCGAGCAAGCTGCTTTAAGGATCGACCTTGAGCGGGCTCTGCGGGGTCAACCCTAGGTTCCTCAAAACTTATCACTTCCCCTTGTACTCCCCCGTGCTCCCTCGGCCCGAGTTATTCAGCCTCCGCTTCGTTTTGTCGAGTGGACATGAGAAAGTGAGTCGTCTGACCGTAAAGTTTTGTTTGTCACCATTATGAGCTGTCTAATTCGTCTTTTATTTTTGCAGGTCGACCTCTTTCAAACGATGGTTCGACCGCTAGCACTCCTCCTCACGAGAAGATGTCTCGAAGAGCAAGAAGCCGCCGAAGTGGGAAGGACCCCATAGATTTGGCGAAGAAGATGGGGGCCGGCGACCTGAGCAACACCATCCTTTTCGCCATGGGTGAAGCTCCTCCTCCTCCAACTCTTCCTCCTCATCCCGTCTGGATTTCTCTTCCTCCGGTTACAGGGTCCGTCGATGCGGCCGTGGAGACGGAGAGCATTCCTCCCTCTTTGATTACCCGGGAGGCAGCTCCGGTCCCGTCCGGGGAGCTCGCTTTACGCGACTCTCACCCGAACGGTTCGATGGGGTCGGACGGCCGGAGTAGGGGTGGCACTCTTTCTCCCATGCTGAAGCGTCGAAGGATCGACGCAGAGGCGAGCTCGAGGAGATCGAGCGAGAATGTCGAGGTGCCAAGCAGTGTGGCCTACCTGCTAAGGCATTTTAAGCCTGCGGGTGTCTAGCTCCCGGCTGTTGGGGACATGGTCCTTGGTGACTCGTACACCGAGATGACGACGACCATTGGGAAGGTAATGGTCATACCGCTTCGTTTTCCTCGTCCATTTGATGTTTAGGTTTCCTTGTTTCTTTTTGGAAAAATTAGCATTCGTATATGTATATTTTTTATGTAGTTCCTGGAGGCTACAAATGGATTCGTGGCCAGGTCTGAGCGAGAGCTGTGCGAGGTGTCGCAGGTAGGCGAGCTTGAGACCGTCAAGAAGACGGTAGTCGTTTTGAATGTGCAGCTGCAGGAATCCTTGACACGAGAGGAGGAGCTTAAGAGGAAGTTGGCTAGGTACGAAGGGATGGAGGCTCGACTACTGACTCTCGAGAATCAAGAGGAAGATCTCTCTCAGAAGCTTCAAGCAGCTGTGACTCAAACTCTGGCTGCCGAAGAGGCAAGCCGGGCTGCATCTATACAAGCCGCTCAAGATCGAGCTGACCTGGAGAGGGTCCTCATGGGGAGGGACTTCGACGTGAAGATCGCAGTTCATGAGGCGAGGAAGAAGCTGAACGAGGAGTACTTGGAGATCCTTAAGGGGATCAAGGAGAAAAGAGAGGGTCGGAAGGCTGAGACCAGTGCTGAGATCCGCCTCCAAGAAACCTTGGCCAATATCGAGCTTATCGCGGAGTTCGCTTCCGGTGAGCTCGACCTGACTCAGGAAGTGCTGAGGCTGGCCGAGAAGAAGAGAGTGGCCATGGAGGAGATGAATGTCACGACGGTCTCTGATTTCAGCATCGGCAAGTTAAACTTGCCGGCGATGTTGAGCGATTCGGTGATTTTGGCGCACACTCCGCCGCCAGCCGATCCCCGCCTCGATCAGTACGGATCGAACCTCCCGACTGGGGTTGGTTCGATGGTGAGGGATGAGGCTGAGGGTCGGCTCGAAGAAGAGGCGGCTACCACCGGCGACCAAGCAGAGGATGGAGATGAAGCTTCTTCGCCCTCGCAACAATTTTAAGTGTTTTGTCGTTGCCCGAAAGGGCTTTAATTTCTTTTTCAAACTTTTGTTGCCCGAGGGTTTTTTGTTTTGTTTTTGGTGTTGCCCTTAGTGGTATTGTTTGCGAACTCGAGGACGTTAAGTCCCCTTTTTTATGAACTGCTTTCAATTCTTTCATGCCTTAGCATATGATTGATTGTTTGATGCCTTAGCATAGAATTAGCTGTCATGACAGCTTGAACCTCTAAAGAGGGGTCGAATAAATAGATTGGCTTGAATTGCCTTAGGAAGTTCTTTTACGAATCTCTAAATTGGTCGTATCTGAGCTCGAGCTAGTGCTCACAAATTTCTCGAGGTATAGCTCTTTTACGATGTATAGTTCGAGCTTGGCGTTGAATGAAAATTTCTATGTATATGATGAATCGAAGTAGACTTACATAGATTCGTTTTGGGTATTTGCAAAGGCTGCTTTGTATGAAACAATTGTCTCGTTTTATCTGGCTCGATGTAGATTTAACCTCATTGCTTCGCTTAAGGGGAGGGAGTAGCCCCCCAATTCTTCTAATCTTTATAATGTTGGAATATCTTTAAATTTTGAGGGACCATTTCAGGTCGTTCTGGTTTGAAGAGACCATTTCTGGTCGCTTGGTTGATCTCGATCATTTCAGATCATTTGATTTTGAAGAGACCATTTTAGGTCGCTTGGATTTGAAGAGATAGTTTCATATCACTTGTATTAGAAGGGACCATTTCAGGTTGCTTAGAAGAGATAATTTCATATCACTTGTATTAGACGGAACCATTTCAGGTCGCTTGGAAGAGATAATTTCATATCACTTGTTTTAAAAGGAACCATTTCAGGTCGCTTGGAAGAGATAATTTCATATCACTTGTTTAAGGTAAAATGTAAAGACGAAGTATTTTACAACAACTTTATCTTTTACAAAGGAAAATGTATCGATTGAGAGACTTATTTTGATTTCACAAAGATAAGCTAGTTCGACTCCGTTCGAGGTTGCCAAACTCGGTGAGAGGTTTGTTTTGGGGGGCGGCTGCGCTCGAGGTCGAGCTGCCTACGTACCCTTTGAAGGGGATCAAGCCATTTCATAGTTCGATTATGGGGTGTACTTCTCAGTGAAAGTATTTTTTGAGATTGATGATATTCCAGGGTCGTAGTTTGGGTTTCTGGGTTTCCACCGACTTGAGTCGGTAGACCCCGTCTTTCACGATATCGGTGACCTGGTAAAGACCTTCCTGTTGGGATAGTGTCCTGAAATCACACTTGTACTCACTCCTGATGATAGTTGTGTGTCGAGATCAGACATTCGTATAATACTGGGCGGTTGCAATGTTTTGCTAGAAGCCTCTTGCAATCTGTAAGTTGTAGACTTACTGCCAGTATTACATGATCCTATAGGGTCACACACCTAAGCAAACTGGAAGCTACGACATGGGAATGATCATTATGGTAATGATCATATTAATGCGTATTGGATACACATTATTATCGACAAAATGGTGTTGTGTCGATCGACACAGTTCGGGTTTCGAAAGGGCTTTTCGAAATTAAGACTTAATCAAGTCTGGCCCGTTAAGTTTGTTTCAGGTCGAATAAAACTTGATAGTTTTCGACCTAAAACGTGAGCCGTCGAGTTTTTCTCAGTGAGAAAAGCAGAAACACCATAAACAGAGGATTCCCATTGATCAGGCACTAGCATCCCGTTTCCAGCTTGTGTGCGTGTGTATCTGGTAGAGGCAAGGCACCTGCGTTGCTCCACTGATCTCGTTCACCATTTCATTCCGCTGCCAGTTCAAGGTAAGAACGAGGTTGGTTGAATTTCAATATATCAAACCCTAGATCCTAGGAGATCCAACAGTGGTATCAGAGCGTTGTTAGGGTTTAGCTATTGAATCAGATGCAATTAATTCGAAAACTGATGTTGTTGAACTGATTATTGCATGCTAAATCATGTTTTCAAAGTGTTAATCTCGGATTATGTGTCTGTTGAAAACGATGAAACTGTTGAAATCGCACTGTGTCGATCGACACAAAGCGTGTGTCCGTCGACACGCCGCGAAATAACGCGTAAAATTTTTAGGGTTTGTCGCAGAGTATCGATCGACACAAAGCGTGTGTCGGTCGACACAGAGCGAAAACTCATAAATAATTTTAGGGTTTCGATCTGAGATCGAGTACCTGTAATCCTGCTGTGTCGATCGATACACTGGGTGTGTCGGTCGACACAGGCAATGCGATTAGATAGATCGGTTCAATTGGATTGAACCGGTTATCTCGCTTGGTTAATTTTAATTAACCAAATAGTTCTGGTTTGGTAATGTCGATCGACACAGAGTTGTGTGACGATCGACATGGACCGTTAAACCGAACCGGTTCAATTAGATTGAATCGGTTAAGGAAATTCGATCCGGTTTGACCGGTTATCGGAGACCGGTTTAAATTATGTTGTGTCGACCGATGCCAATGGTTGGCATCGATCGACACACCATTCGCAGAATTACTGGTTGGACCATAAATTTGCGTATACCAGATCAAATTCAATCCCAAAGTTCTAGTTGAACATAAACTTAATAAAACTGAATGTTTTAATTAAATTAATAACTTCTTGGATGTATATTGGATATGCATCAAGATTAAATAATCTTTTCCTCAACAAAATATCAAGTGATCTTGATGTCTTGCCCGATCTTGTCTACTGTCAAGACTCGTGTCGTTTGTTGGATAGTCTTGGAGTCCTTGGTATCCACTGCAACATGAGTAAGGCAGGTGGTCATTGACAGACTTGCAGTGCGACTGTCAGTGATCACAAGACAGAAGAGATTGGTTTTACTTGACTGGGCTATCAGAAGTTCTGAGCCCAGAGACATCAGAATGGATTAGGCATAGTTTTTCTCATCCACGACCAAGAGTTGTACTGGGTACAATTAGCAATGATTTGCTTACCTAGATAACTAAATTTTGAGTAACGGCGAGTCGCCCACTCGAATTTTAGTGATCTGAGGATCTTGGTTCATTGTAATACATCTGAGGAAACATAGTTTTGAATACAATGCGAGTTTTTCTTATTAGATAAGAATTCTCATTTCTTGAGCATTATAACTAAAACCTCTACCTCTTTTAATTACAGCTATGTCTGTCTCAACTCACATCAACACTTTCTCACTAAGATCCGTCCTTGAGAAGGACAAGTTAAATGGATCTAATTTCTTGGAATGGTATCGGAACCTGAGAATAGTTCTCAGGCAGGAGAACAAGGAATATGTCCTTGAAAGAGTTCTCCCCGAGAGGCCACGTTCCAATGCCCCGCAGACAGAAAAGAATGCTTGGGATAAGCATTCAGCTGATGTCAAAGATGTTAATTGTCTAATGCTGGTGACTATGAACTTTGAGCTGCAGAAGCAATATGAGAACGTGATGTCACCCATTGAGATAATTAACAACCTGAAATCTTTGTTTCAGGAGCAAGCTCGCACAGAGAGATACCAGACGGTTAAATCTCTCATGGATTACAAGCTGGCTAAGGACAGTCCAGTAAGTCCTCATGTCCTTAAAATGATGGGTTACATTGATAACCTGGGGAAACTGGACTGTGCCATTAGCCAGGAGCTAGCCACTGACATGATTCTGCAGTCTTTGCCGTCGTGTTTTGATCAGTTCATCATGAACTACAACATGCAAAACATGACTAAGACATTGACTGAGTTGCACGGCATGCTGAAGACAGCAGAGCCGAATCTCAAGAAGGCAACTCCCAGTGTACTGATGGTACAAGGGGGTAAAAGGTTTGAGAAACCTAAGAAGGATAAGGGAAAGGCCCAAGTTATCCAGACTGAGAGTCAGGACAAGCCCAAGCCGAAGCCCAAATCCGGGCCTTCTCCTGAGGATAAATGCAACTACTGCAAGCAGTTAGGGCATTGGAAGAGAGACTGCAAAAAGTTCATGGAAGATTACAAGAAGCTGAAGAAGACGTATGATGCGTCTGACTCAGGCATTTATGTTATCGAACTTAATGTTATGTCTTCTAGTTCTACTTCATGTTGGATACCGGCTGCGGTGCTTATATTTGTACTGATGTGCAGGCACTAAGAAACAGTAGAACGCTGAAGAAAGGACAAGTGGAGCTACGGGTCGGGAATGGAGCTAAGGTTGCTGCACTGGCCGTAGGCACTTACGATTTGTCCTTACCTTCGGGAATGGTTTTAGCTTTGAATAATTGCTACTTTGTACCTGCGATAAGCAGAAACATAATTTCAGTTTCCGTTTTGGATTTGGAAGGTTTTGATTTTGCTGTTAAGAATAAAGTTTGTTCTTTTAATCGTGATGGTACATATTATGGTAGCGCCCCATTATATAATGGGTTATATGTTTTAAACCAAGAAATGCCTGTCTTTAACATAAATACAAAGCGGTTTAAGTCAAATGACGAAAACCCGACTTTCTTATGGCATTGTCGTTTGGGCCATATCAATGAGAAACGCATCCAAAGGCTCCATCGAAATGGGCTTCTGGGCTCATTTGATTTTGAATCATGTGAGAAATGCGAATCTTGTTTGATGGGCAAAATGGCTAGAGCCCCTTTCAACAAACCAAATGAAAGGGCCAGTGATTTATTGGGCCTTGTTCATACTGATGTATGTGGGCCAATGAGTACTGTTGCCAGAGGAAATTACAAGTATTTCATTACCTTCACTGATGATTTCAGTAGGTATGGCTATGTCTATTTGATGAGACACAAGTCAGAATCCTTTGATAAATTCAAGGAATTCAAGAATGAAGTACAAAACCAACTTGGCAAAAGTATTAAAGTTCTGCGATCGGATCGCGGAGGAGAATACTTGAGTCAAGAGTTCAGCGACTATCTGAGCGAGTGTGGAATTATTTCACAACTCACTCCTCCTGGAACACCCCAATGGAATGGAGTGTCAGAGAGGAGGAATCGAACCTTATTGTATATGGTTCGGTCTATGATGAGTCATTCAAATCTTCCATTATCCTTTTCGGGATACGCTCTAGAAACGTCTGCGTTTACACTAAATAGGGTGCCATCTAAATCAGTGGAAAAGACACCACATGAATTGTGGCCTGGGAACATTCCTAGTCTGTCTTTCCTGAAGATTTGGGGTTGTGAGGCTTATGTCAAACGATTAATCTCTGACAAGCTAGCACCCAAATCAGATAAATGCTATTTTGTTGGCTATCCTAGGGAAACCAAGGCATACTACTTTTACAACCAATCTGAGAACAAAGTATTTGTTGCTCGGGACAGTTCTTTTATTGAGAGGGAGTTTCTTTCTAAGAAAAACAGTGGGAGTAAAGTACATCTTGAAGAAATTCGAGATGCACAGGAGACTGCTCAACCTGCTGAGGAAGGGCAGCAGTTGGATCCACAAAGTTCTGTGGAACCGGCGCTGATAGGTTCTAAGTTTTCCCTATACTAAACTGCAAGTGAACAGCAATGTCAAAGTAGTATATAGGGTTATCGAATCCACAGGGACACTTGGTCTCAAGAGAATCAAACTATAGGAATAAATACTAGAAATAAGCAAGTAGTGAATGAAATAAATTGCGGTGCGAGAAAGTAAATCAGTAGCAGAGATTAACGGTTGTGAAGCAAGTAATTAAAAGCGTCAAGCCTAGGGTATTCTCAGGAAATCAGACAAGCAGACAGTTCATTCAGCAAGGATCTAATTAAGAACGGTTTTAGAACTCAAAACACAGATATAGAATTAACCAAATTCCTTTGCGATAATTCTCTAAGTCTAAGTGCAGCAAACCAAACTTTCGTTTGCGAGAACTAACAGATTAAACTAGCAATAAGTCCAAGTTTGATATGTTCACAATTATCCTAAACCAAACTTCCGTTTGCGCAAAGTTTAATTGCCCAATTTAATTAGTTCAGATTCCTAAACCCCACTTCCGTGACGTATTTAGCAACCTAAGATCTAGATTCTAATTGATCAGGTTAGAACTAGCTTTAAGCACAATTAAATTGAAGAACAGATATAGTTATGAATCCTTAACTGAATTTGAACAAGTCTAGCAAGTCATGAAATCCTATGTGAGAAACCCTAAACCTAACTATGGATCTACTCAGACATAGATAATGAAAACATAATCATAGAATGAATAAATTGCATAAAAGAATAAGAGTAAAAGTGGTTCGAAATCTTCTCCAAATACAGATGATGTAACAGGTTCAGATCAGCCCCAAAAAGCTCTAAAATCCTCTGCTCTTAATTATGAATTGCGTAATGTAAAAAGTATAAAGCGTATCTAATAAAAACACTAAAAACTCTATTATATAGGCATAATCTCGGCCAAGGGCTTCTTTGTAAATATCAGGAACTTCTGGATCAAAGTGCAAATTCTTCACTCTTCTAAACCGCCGAGTTTTTGGCCCATCTCGCTGGTGCATCGATCGATGCTAGAGTGCAACGATCGACACCCTTCTCTGTTTCGGACAGTGAACTCTATCTCTCGGCCAATCACTCCAAAAATCTCCAAAATGCTCCATTATCTCCAATTCAGCTCCCAACCTGATTATACCTGTAAAAGACTCTAAACAAAGACAAAAGACACTAAAAACACACTTATATCATGGTCTAAAACTAGTAAAAACCATGATATATCAACTCCCCCACACTTAGCCTTTGCTTGCCCTCAAGCAAAACAGAGAACTAAAACATGGTGAAGAGGTTTGAAAACTCTTCAGAAACTCATTTCATCCTAGAAGCTACAATACTCAGATTCCCCTTAGTAAACCACTGAAAGAATCAATCACAGGATATCAAGACCACAATGTACTTCCCCCACACTTAGCAACTGTCCTAGGTAAACTCCACAATCACATTCAAGCATTCAAATTCTCCCTACTGACTTCTGCAAGTATTTAAGTGCGGTCTCACCTAAGGAGTATCGATCTAAAGGCACATGGATTCTTACCTTATCAGCTCTAGACCACCATACTATCTTTCTCTAGTCCCTTTCTTCTCTTTCCCTTCTTTAACAACTGATTTTTCCCCACTGGGTATCATTTTATTTTTTTATCAGTGTTCTTCTCGTTATGGGGTGTACTTTGGACACATTCCATGGATCACATGAGAGATAATAGTGTTTGCTACTATTCTCATGACCACTTCGGAGTTACTAACTCATCCTCAGTTTATTATTATTTTTTTTTTTTTTTACTTTACAGAAGGGGAGAAGGGGACTAAATGGGACAGGTTTACAGGCTGTGTCAGAACTAACAGGGAATCCGACATAAAGCATACCAAGCCCTTAGGTGAGAAATCTAAGTCAGTATTAAGGGTGAAGTCAGTAAAGGATCCTCTGATACCTGAAGTGATGTGGGTGTTTCCAGTAGGTTGATCTGTGATGGGGTTTTCTAATAGTCAAAGATAGATCCTGCAACTTCATCCCAATGGTTACTTAAGTTCCTGCAAGTCTTGTAAATCTTCTCAGAAAATCATAGTTTCTTACTTAAACAATTTTGACTCAATAAAACAAAAATTTTTGAAAAACGGACTAACTCTTAAGAAAACAGAAAGATATAAGTCAGTAGCACCTCCCCCACACTTAAGACACACTGTCCCCAGTAGTGTCCAGCGAAGGATCGGTAAAAAGAAAATAAAAATTGAAAAGGTGAAATTATGTCTGTCGGGTTACCTCTGTCGCTAAGCATCGACCGTTGCACTAAGTGCATCGACCGTTACTTGGCGATTTTCGTGTATAGTCGATCGTTGCTCAGGACCGCAACGATCGCTGCAATGCGATTACTTTCGTGTTGTGACGATCGATGCAGGAATGCATCGATCGCTGCACTGCGATTTAACCGAGACCTGCAATCATAAACTCACCAGAAACAAAAACAAACGTAAAATCCTAACAAAAACACCAAAAATGAAAAAGAAAAACACTAGTACCTAATGGTGGGTTGCCTCCCACCCAGCGCTTGTTTAAGGTCAATAGCTTGACCGGACTGATGAGATCTTTCAAGTACCAGGAGGTCCTGACAAAGACTTTTTCTGTCTCTGTTCAAGTCTCCTCATCCAAGGTGGTGAGTAGGCTGTAGCGGAATGCTCATGGCCAAGAAAAGATGGAGTGAAATGTGCTCCAGGATCTATAACCATGGTATGATCAGGCTGCTCAAAATCTGCGTCCCTTATGGTGAATGTCTGCCCATCTATCAGTGGCCTTCGCAGCTTATCCATCTCATAGTGCAGTGGTTCATCTCCCAGGTGGAGGTCTATTAGACTCTGTCTAACATCAATCACAGCTCCTTCTGTAGCCAAGAATGGTCTCCCAAGCAATAAAGCTTCATCCGGATCACAATCATATTTCAGCACAAGGAAGTCCGTTGGAACTAAGTAGTTCCCAACTCTCACCGGAATGTCCATAAGAAGTCCTTCAGGAACTCGTATGGACTGATCAGCTAGGATAAGAGAAGTTCTAGTAGGAGTAAAATCCAACATTCCCAGCTTCTCTGCCACAGAGTAAGGCATTTTGCTTCCAGCAGCTCCTAAATCACACAGAGAACGCCTAAAACTATCCTCAAAGATAGAACAATCTAGCACAAAGACTCCAGGATCAGGTAGCTTCTTCGGGACCTTAGTTAGCAGAACATCACTGATATGCTGAGGAACTATTATCACCCATTCTCTCAGCTCCTCATCTAAAGGCAACATCTTGTTCAAATATCTCTGAACACATGGATGATAAGGTGGATCATCAGAAGGTGGAATTTCTTCCAAGTCTTCACCACTCTCTTCTAGCTTTTTCAGCTCTTCAATCTCTTGTTTAATCACTTCAGACACCTTGGGGTATTGCCTAATGGCTTGTGCATAAACATCTTCTTGAGTGATCTCAGATACATCAGGGAATAGGCGGGCTAGTTCTGCATCAATCTCACTTTCATCCCACGGGTCTTCTGCTCGTTCACGACCTGCATCGATCGATGCCAGCTGTGTGTCGATCGTTGCATCATTGCAGTTTCTACCCGAGAGTTTTTCACAGAAATCCGAAAATTCTGCCTCAGTCACCAACTCAGCTGTACTTAGCTCAAATTTCTCCCCTAGATAAGATCCATCATTAATGAGTACAGAACAGGCCTTAATATGAGTCTCTGCAACTCCTTTTCCCTTCAGTGAGCTGGACATCTGGTTCACCTGAGTGTCCAATTGCTTCATGTGAGTGCTCAGTGACTCAAACTTCCCATTGAGGTCTTGATAGACAGCGTCCAGCTTCTTATTGTTGTCCACAGAAAGCTTGGTTTGACTCTCCATCAGTTGTTCCATCATAGCCTCCATTTTGCTCTCATGGGCTGTAGGTGCAGGAGGAGTCTGATAGGATGTAGACCCATAAGTTCTCTGATTACCTTGTCCATAGGTCTTTTGAAAACCACCAGTCTGTCCACCATTGGAGAATCTGTTCCCCTGTTGATTACCAAATCTATTACCTTGGAAACCAGAACCTCCTATGAAATTCACATCTTCTTCCTGAGTTTCCTCCTCAGCCTGAATCACCTCTACATCTTGGGCAAAGTGGACAGATTTCTTACTTGTTAGGAGATTGTAGACTGTGTCCAATCTGGATCTTATATTAGCTATATCAGAATTCTCTACGGTTCCACCAGATCTCTTTCTCCTTTCATCCATTGTTTTGCAACTGTTGCTGCCAATCAGATTCTCTATCAACTGCTTAGCTTGCGTAGGAGTCCTGGTGTTGAAATTAGCATTACTGGAATTATCCAGCGCAGTCTGATAAGGAAGATCTATGCCTCTGAAGAAGATACCAATCAGCTGTACTTCTGTGAATCCATGGTGTGGACAGTCACGCTGATACTGCTTAAATCTCATCCATGCAGTCTTCAAGGGCTCCACAGCTCTTTGGGAAAAGGTGAGTATGTCCTGTCTGGACTGATCCGAGCGTGCATCATCATAAAAGTGACGCAGGAACTCACTCTTTAAGGCTGTCCAAGTAGTATACTGACCAGGTGCCAGTTGTCTCAGCCATGCACTAGCGTCTCCAGCAAGACTATGCGGAAATAGCTTAAGGAATAGATAGTCCGGGCATACTCCTTCATACTTCATGCCAGTGACTATGTCTTCAAACTTGTCAATGTGATCCATAGGCTGCTCTGCTTGAAGACCATGAAAAGCAATCTGTCTCATCAGCTGGTAGTAGATGGTTTTTACCTCAAAATCATTCCTCTCAAAAGCAGGAAGCACTAGAGCTACTCAGTTTGCATGAAACTCATCAGGTCTGTTGTAATCAGCTAGTGTCCTCTCATGAACCACCATCTCTCTACCTTGGGCCTGTCCTTGACCCTGGTTTCGGTTCAGCTCCTGTTGCTCAGGAGGATCAGGGATTACATTCCCTTCAGCATCAACCCGATGCCCAGCAGCATTGTACGGGTTGTCATCTTGGTCCCTCAGGGTACCTTCAGCATCTGGTATCAAGATCAAACGTTCTCGTACCATTCTCTCTCTCTTTTCTCTTCTGTTAGTCCTTTCTAGACGTCCAAGTTCCTCTAGTCCGAGATTAAGCAAGCTCGAGTTCGGATTACTTCGAGTTTTCTGTGTTGGCATAAACTGTCTGTAATCGTCCAGCAACGATCGATGCTATCAGTGCAACGATCGATTCAATTCTCAGAATCGCCTAGTGACGATCGACGCAAGGTATGAAACGATCGACGCAAGGCGAAATTCGTACCTGCGACAGAAAGAAACAGAGAAAAAAGAATCAGCAAAATCAAAAATAAAAACGAAAAAGAACAAAAACAAAAAGAAAAATTTCTAGCAAAAACCCTAAGTTCGGCCCTATCGAAGACTCAAAGAGTCCCCGGCAACGGCGCCAAAAACTTGATAGGTTCTAAGTTTTCCCTATACTAAACTGCAAGTGAACAGCAATGTCAAAGTAGTATATAGGGTTATCGAATCCACAGGGACACTTGGTCTCAAGAGAATCAAACTATAGGAATAAATACTAGAAATAAGCAAGTAGTGAATGAAATAAATTGCGGTGCGAGAAAGTAAATCAGTAGCAGAGATTAACGGTTGTGAAGCAAGTAATTAAAAGCGTCAAGCCTAGGGTATTCTCAGGAAATCAGACAAGCAGACATTTCATTCAGCAAGGATCTAATTAAGAACGGTTCTAGAACTCAAAACACAGATATAGAATTAACCAAATTCCTTTGCGATAATTCTCTAAGTCTAAGTGCAGCAAACCAAACTTTCGTTTGCGAGAACTAACAGATTAAACTAGCAATAAGTCCAAGTTTGATATGTTCACAATTATCCTAAACCAAACTTCCGTTTGCGCAAAGTTTAATTGCCCAATTTAATTAGTTCAGATTCCTAAACCCCACTTCCGTGACGTATTTAGCAACCTAAGATCTAGATTCTAATTGATCAGGTTAGAACTAGCTTTAAGCACAATTAAATTGAAGAACAGATATAGTTATGAATCCTTAACTGAATTTGAACAAGTCTAGCAAGTCATGAAATCCTATGTGAGAAACCCTAAACCTACTATGGATCTACTCAGACATAATGAAAACATAATCATAGAATGAATAAATTGCATAAAAGAATAAGAGTAAAAGGGGTTCGAAATCTTCTCCAAATACAGATGATGTAACAGGTTCAGATCAGCCCCAAAAAGCTCTAAAATCCTCTGCTCTTAATTATGAATTGCGTAATGTAAAAAGTATAAAGCGTATCTAATAAAAACACTAAAAACTCTATTATATAGGCATAATCTCGGCCAAGGGCTTCTTTGTAAATATCAGGAACTTCTGGATCAAAGTGCAAATTCTTCACTCTTCTAAACCGCCGAGTTTTTGGCCCATCTCGCTGGTGCATCGATCGATGCTAGAGTGCAACGATCGACACCCTTCTCTGTTTCGGACAGTGAACTCTATCTCTCGGCCAATCACTCCAAAAATCTCCAAAATGCTCCATTATCTCCAATTCAGCTCCCAACCTGATTATACCTGTAAAAGACTCTAAACAAAGACAAAAGACACTAAAAACACACTTATATCATGGTCTAAAACTAGTAAAAACCATGATATATCAGGCGCCTGTGGAGCCTGAAGTTCGCAGATCCGGAAGGATCCGTCACGAACCCGAGAGATACTATGGATTTCTCGTGACCAATTCCAATGATCTGATGATCATTGATAGTGACGAACAGGCGAACTTCACGGAAGCAATGATGGGCCCGGACTCCGAAAAGTGGCTTGGAGCCTCTAAATCCGAAATGGGATCCATGTCAGAAAACCAAGTATGGTCCTTGGTCGATTTACCTAATGGTGCAAAATCCATTGAGTGTAAATGGATCTTCAATAAGAAGATTGACGTGGATGGCAATGTACAAATTTACAAAGCGAGGTTGGTGGCTAAAGGTTTCAAGCAAATTCATGGTATTGACTATGATGAAACCTATTCCCCAGTCGCTATGCTTAAATCCATTCTTCTAGCGATTGCAGCTCATTATGACTATGAGATTTGGCAGATGGATGTCAAAACCGCTTTCCTGAATGGTATTCTGGAAGAGGATGTGTATATGACACAGCCTGAAGGTTTTGTTAATCCTAAGAACGCTGGAAAGGTGTGCAAGCTTTATAAATCCATTTATGGATTGAAGCAAGCATCACGAAGTTGGAATCTTCGTTTTGATGAAGCAGTAAAACAATTTGGTTTCATCAAGAACGAAGAGGAACCATGTGTTTACAAGAAGACTAGTGGGAGCAGAATTGCGTTTCTTGTACTATATGTCGATGACATACTCCTCCTCGGTAATGACGTTCCGTTGCTTCAGTCTGTTAAGACTTGGCTCGGAAGTTGTTTTTCCATGAAAGACATGGGAGAAGCCGCGTACATTCTTGGAATCAGAATCTACAGAGATAGAATGAACAGGCTGATTGGATTGTGCCAGGACACTTATATTGATAAGGTGTTGCACAGATTCAAGATGCAAGATTCCAAGAAGGGATTCACACCGATGTCTCACGGCATTAGTCTCAGCAAGAAGCAGTATGCGGTGACACATGCTGAGCGGGAGCGCATGAATATGATTCCTTATGCTTCTGCAATAGGATCTATTATGTATGCCATGCTCTGCACTCGTCCAGATGTAGCTTACGCGTTAAGCATGATGAGTAGATACCAATCTGATCCAGGTGAAGTTCACTGGACAGCTGTCAAGAATATTCTCAAGTATTTGAGACATACTAAGGATAAATTCCTGGGGTATGGAGGAAGTGAAGAGCTTGTAGTGAATGGATTCACTGATGTGAGTTTTCAGACGGACATAGATGATTTCTGATCACAATCTGGATATGTCTACTGTCTGAATGGCGGTGCAGTGAGCTGGAAGAGCTCTAAGCAGAATACCGTAGCTGATTCCACGACGGAAGCTGAATATGTTGCTGCTTCTGAAGCGGCAAAGGAAGCTGTTTGGATCAAGAAGTTCATGACTGAACTTGGTGTGGTTCCTAGTATCTTGGAGCCAGTGGCTTTGTTTTGTGATAACAACGGAGCCGTTGCTCAGGCGAAAGAACCCAGGTCACACCAGAAGTCCAAACACGTAGAGAGGAGGTATCACCTGATTCGTGAAGATCAGCCGAGTTCCGACGGAAGAGAATGTCGCTGATCCTCTGACTAAGTCACTCCCAAGGCCTAAGCATGAGAGTCATACGACTGCTGTAGGCATTAGAGATCTTAAGATGTAATCTTGATTCTAGTGGGAGTTTTAGTTTTATTTTAGTTATAATAAGATGCTCTTGTAAACATTCTTTTAGAAGTGTTTAATGAAATTTGATTTCAGCATTATTTATTGTGATCTAAATAATGGTCCCAAAATAAGTTTATGTCATATTATAGGTCATCAAGTTGAGGACTTGATCATGAAACCCTATGAGTCATAGATGATATAAATTATGTTTTGTCCCTAGTCGAGGTTGTCAAAGTGGGACAATGGCAACCGCGATAGACTAGATTGTGAGGTTACTGTTGGCTAAGTTTCATGGAGCCAATGATATGATTATCGCAGTCAGTCACATAGATATATGTTGGTGAACATATGATCGGACATGACCCGCTAATGAGAAGTCTACAAGATAGTTATATCTGTGTCATAAGAGGTTCTCATTACGACTATAGAGTATAGTCCTTAGACCTGAGTTCATCATGCTTTCTTGCATATGAATTGGTACACTTTGACCTTGTCAAACGTCGACCCGTAACTGGCGACTATAACGGCACTGTTCAAGTATATCATGAAGTGTGCGTTGAAATAGGGATAGAACAAGATGGGATTTGTCCCTCCTGAATAACGGGAGATAAATATCTCAGGGCCTATCGAAGATTTAATACTGAGAAAAATGTGTGGCCGCACTCAAACGAACTGTAGTTCAGTTGTTTGTAATGTTCAGTATGAGATCAGGAGTTTGATAAACATGATGTTGGCTTAATAAGGATGACACCAATCTTGCCTTATGCCAAATCGAGATATAGAGACAAAAGGATTATAGGAATTGATGATTCCAGTACAAGTGGGAGATTGTTGGGATAGTGTCCTGAAATCACACTTGTACTCACTCCTGATGATAGTTGTGTGTCGAGATCAGACATTCGTATAATACTGGGCGGTTGCAATGTTTTGCTAGAAGCCTCTTGCAATCTGTAAGTTGTAGACTTACTGCCAGTATTATATGATCCTATAGGGTCACACACCTAAGCAAACTGGAAGCTACGACATGGGAATGATCATTATGGTAATGATCATATTAATGCGTATTGGATACACATTATTATCGACAAAATGGTGTTGTGTCGATCGACACAGCTTGTGTGTCGGTCGACACAGTTCGGGTTTCGAAAGGGCTTTTCGAAATTAAGACTTAATCAAGTCTGGCCCGTTAAGTATGTTTCAGGTCGAATAAAACTTGATAGTTTTCGACCTAAAACGTGAGCCGTCGAGTTTTTCTCAGTGAGAAAAGCAGAAACACCATAAACAGAGGATTCCCATTGATCCGGCACTAGCATCCCGTTTCCAGCTTGTGTGCGTGTGTTTCTGGTAGAGGCAAGGCACCTGCGTTGCTCCACTGATCTCGTTCACCATTTCATTCTGCTGCCAGTTCAAGGTAAGAACGAGGTTGGTTGAATTTCAATATATCAAACCCTAGATCCTAGGAGATCCAACATTTCCCACTTTGCCCCTAACTTTCCAACGTGCTCTTCCTTTTTATGGTCGAACACTTTCCGTAAGACGAGCTATCTTACTTGAAACCTTCGGGTTTTAATCTTGGAATCATAATAGCGAGCTGCGGCTTGTTGGTAGTTTTGGATTCAGCCTAGTGCGAGGTTTCTCCTTTCGTCGGCGAGGTCGAGCTTGTCTGTTATCATCTGATTATTAAGTTCCTCTTGTTGTGGGCACTCCTTTTTACGGATGCTGGACACGAGGATCTCTGCTGGTACTACTGCCTCGATGTCGTAAGCTAGCGAGAAGGGTGTCTCGCCGGTGGTTTTACGAGGAGTAATCCGGTAAGCCCAGAGTACGGCCGGGAGCTCGTCGCTCCAGCTCGTCTTGCACTCGTCGATTCTTTTCTTGAGATTATTCATGATTGATTTGTTGACTGCTTCTGCTAGGCCGTTCCCTTGGGGGTAACGGGGCGTTGAGTAGGTCAGCTTGATGTTCCAGGTTCTGCAGAATGCTTTGAACGTGTTCGATATGAACTGAGACCCGTTGTCGGTGACGATCTAATGGGGTAGTCCGTGTCTGCATATAATGTTTCGCCAAACGAACTCCTTTACATGGACGTCTTTGACTTTTTGGTATGACTCTGCTTCAATCCATTTTTTGAAGTAGTCTGTCATTACTAGCAAGTGCATGGCTTTCTTTTTGCCGGATGCGACTAAGGGTCCCACGATGTCCATTCTCCACCGCATGAATGGGTATGGTGAGGAGATCGAGGAAAGTTTCTCCGATGGTTGGTGGATAATCGGGGCATGTTTTTGGGATTTGTCGCATTTACTGGAAAGAGACTCGCATTCGGCGGCCATTGTTGGCCAGAAATTGCCTTGCCTTTTGATTCATATGGCCAGAGATCGTCCTCCGGAATGACTCCCGCAGGACCCATCATGGGCCTGTGTGATGACGGCTTGGGCTTGTTCTCCGTTGAGGCACTTGAGGTAAGGTCCGGAAAGACTTCTTTTGAAAAGTTCTCCTTGTGTGACACAATACCTCGCACTCTGTGCTTTGAGTTTTCGCGCTTCCCATTTATCGTCAGGGACTTCACCATTTGTTATGTACCGAATGATCGGAGTTCTCCAATCCTTTTCGCCATCAGGCTGGGATCCCTGAATAATGGATGCAGTTTTGATTGGTCCATCATGAACATTCGCGACGTAAACGGCATTTCTAGGGTCAAGATCATCATCGACCTCGATGGTGTCGCGGCTAGACTCTTCGCGTAGTTCCTGACGTTCGACATCATCCTTTTCGGTGGGCTCGTCCTCTTTCAAGGACAGAGCTTTTAGTGCTATGTCGATACTTGGTTTTTCGATCCCCTCAACTTGTATGATCCTTTTAAGGTTAGGATCTGATGTTGATGCTAATGCGGCTAGGGCATTGCCTGGAGTGTTTTCCCCTCGCGGGATTCGTGTTAGATCAAAGAATTTGATATGATCAGGGAGGCTATGGACTACCCGTAGGTATGCTTCCATACGTTCATCTTTGGCCTCGTAGTCGCCGTGATATTGGCTTGTGACCAGTTGGGAATCACTGAAGGCATCTACATCCCGACTTCCTATCGCTATTGCTAGTCTAAGCCCGGCAATTAACGCTTCGTATTCTGCTTCGTTGTTCGATGCGGCGAAGCCTAGCCTGAACGATTGTTCTAAAACTTCTCCCGTAGGGGAGACCAATTTCACCCCGACCCCAGATCCTTGCCTTCGAGGAGGCTCCATCGACGTGAAGTTTCCATCTCTTGGCGAGAAGCATGGTCGAGATCGATGGTAGGTGGGAGTTCAATTACGAAATCAGCCAGTACATGTGCTTTTAATCACGTCCGAGTTTTGAACTCGATGTCGTATTCGCTGAGTTCGATAGCCCATTTAACTAATCGACCTGACTGGCTTGGACTGTGAAGAATGGTTCTTAGTGTTTGAGATGTCATGAATATGATCCAGTGCGATTGGAAATATGGTCGGAGCTTTCGAGCTGACGTGACCAATGCTAGAGCAAGTTTTTCCATAGCGGGGTATCTGGTTTCGGCGTCGATCAAGGTCTTGTTGATGTAATACACCGCCCGTTGTTCGTTTTGTTCTTCGAGAACCAGGACTCCACTTACTGCTGCAGAGACAGCTAGGTAGAGGTAAATGGGTTCCTCTTCTCTTGGTTTCGCTAGTATAGGTGGTTTGCTTAGATAAGATTTGAGCTTGGCGAATTCTTCTTCGCACTTTTCGTCCCAAAGGAACTTTTTTTGTTCGCTTTGAGTAAGTGGTAGAAGGGTAGACATTTATCGGTCGACCTCGAGATGAAGCGGTTCAAAGAAGCTATTTTGCCAGTTAGACGTTGGACTTCACGCGTCGTTTTGGGAGATTTCATCTCCATGAATGTTGCGATCTGTTTAGGATTTGCTTCGATCCCTCTTTCGGTTACTAGGTAACCAAGGAATTCTCCCGATGGGACCCCAAAGGTATACTTCCCTGGACTGAGTTTCATCCCGTATTTGTTAAGAATGACGAAGCACTCTTTTATCTGGGGAATGTGATCCTCGTACCTTGAAGACTTGACTAGCATATCGTCGATGTAGACTTCCATGGTTTTTCTAAGGAGTCCTGAGAACATCTTGACGAGACGTTGGTAAGCTGCTCCTGCATTTTTCAGCCCGAAAGGCATGACTTTATAGCAGTACGTGCCTCGATCAGTTATGAACGAGGTCTTTTCTTGATCTTCAAGGTTCATCAATATCTGATTATACCCGGAAAAGGCATCCATGAAGGATAGCAGTTGATGTCCTGCAGTCGCTTCGACCAAACGATCGATATGAGGGAGTGGGAAGCTGTCTTTTGGACATGCTTTGTTGAGATCTGTAAAGTCAACGCAGACTCTCCCTTTCCCATTCTTTTTCTTGACCACTACAGGATTCGCGAGCGAATCAGGGTATTTTACCTCCCTGATCGATCCAATTTTTAGCAGGCGGTCAACCTCGTCATTGACGGCTTTGGCTCGTTCGGGGCCAAGCTTTCGATGTTTTTGTCTGACCGGTTTATAAGTGGGGTCGACGTTTAGTTCGTGACTGGTTACGTCGATTTTAATTCCTTTCATGTACGCCGAGGACCAGGCAAAATAATCGATATTCTGTTTAAGGAAAGATATTAGTTCGCTTTTAACTGATTCGGCTAGGTCGATCCCGACACCGACGAGTCTTTCGGGGTGAGCGTCGTCTATGCAAACCTGAGTGGTGAGGTCCTTTGGGGGACCTTTTTGGCTCGGGTCGTTTGACCTTTTGGTTTGCATTTTGGCTAGCTCTTCCTCCTTCTGCAATTGCTACGCGTGGGATTTCTTGATATTCTTGTACCGGTTCATGTAGCAGTTTCTGGAAATCTTTTGATTTCCATAGACTGTTTTTATTTCTTTTGGAGTTGGGAACTTTACGCACTGGTGATAGGTCGACGGTACGGCTTTCATGTCGTATATCCATGGTCGACCTAGAATGGCGTTGTAGGGAGCTGGTCGATCCACTAAGACAAACTCTGTCATTCTTCGGACTCCTCCAGCTATTACTGGGGCAAAGACGGAGCCCATTGACTATGTTGTTTCGCCAGCGAAGCCTACTAGGGGTGGTTGTCCTTCGACAATCTCGGAGTCTTCGAACTCTATCTTTTTGAATGCGTCGTAAAAGAGGACATCTACTGAGCATCCTATGTCGATCATTATTCTCGAGAGTTCGACATCCCCGACTACCAAGCACACGAGGAGCGCATCGTCATGTGACTTTTTGAGGTCGAGCGTCTCGCTCTCGTAAAAGGTGATCTCGTGGTATGGACCTTGCATTGGGATTTTCTCCCGTTTATCGGTTTCGACCCTTCTCTGAAGAGCTTTTATTGAATTGATCCAGTCTCGGCATAGCTTGGAGCCACCAAAGATGAAGTCAACTCGTTTAGGGGGTATAACCCGTACACCCCCCCCCCCCTCGCAGAGACGAGGGAGATTGATTCGTGAGCGTAAACTCTTGACAGGGGCTGGAGGCGGAGGTAATTCCGAGCCTCCTGGGGTACCGCGTAGACTGAGCTCGCCGAGGATGACTTCGACTCGTTTCCACGACCCTTGAGGGAGAGCTTCAGGGGATCCTGACTCCTTAGAGCGTTCTCGTTTATTTTGGGAAGGCTTTTTGACTCTTCGGTCTGCTTGTTTTCCTTTTTGTCTGAGGGAGTTTCCTCCTCGACTTCGGATTCTTGGTTTTTTTGGACTCTCGTTTTGCGCCTCGACCTTGGCTCGAGTGTAGCACTCTTCGGTCGAGTGTCCTTTTTTGTTGTGAAAGTCACAGAATTTATCTTTATCGAACTCGAATTTCTTCGAGCCCTTCGGGCTCTCGACCTCGTTAACATTTTCGGATTTACGGGAATCCTTCTTTGAATTCAAGCTCTGCGAGCCCGACTGGTTCCTTTCTTTTCTGTGTTTCTCTCTGAGGATCGTAGTTTCGTCCTCAAGGCGAGCGAAGGACGATGCGCGATGAAGGGCGTCATCGAGTGTGAGAGGTTCGCGGACTGTTATTTCCTCGCGGAATTTGGTCGAGTACCATAGTCCACGCCTCAGTGCCTCTATAGCTACTTCGTCGTTTGGGTTCGCGATTTTGGATTTTATTTCCTTGAATCGATCAATGAACGAACGAAGTGTTTCATCGGGTTTTTGAGAGACGCCAAATAAGGCTGCCTCGGTAGTCTTTACCCCAATAAAGACGGAGTACTGTTTAAGAAAAGCCGTCATGAACTGGGTAAAGTTATCGATGGACTTCTCCTCCAGTCCGGCGAACCATTCTAGGGCAGAGCCCGATAGGTTCTCGGCGAAGATTCTGCATAAAGCAGGTTCTCTCTCCTCGTCAGCGAGGTATACCCTTGACATTGCTAGTCGGAATGCCCTGATGTGGGCTTTGGGGTCCGATTTTCCGGATAATTCTGGGAACTTTGTTTTCTTGATTTCTCGAATTCTCGTGAAAGCGATTCGATCTGTGAATGGCGTTTGGCACGTTTCTTCGATTACTCGATCGATGTCAGGTACCGCGCTTGTGGCCATGTGGACCTTCGAGCTTAGGCTCATAAACTTGGCGTTAGCCTGTTCGATGTATTTCCTTAGCACTTCGTGTTCTCGCTTGTTAGGGCTGCGAACTGTGTTTGTGGTTGGGTCGACGGCTGTCCTGACGAGATTGGATCGGTTAGATCGACCGTCGGGATCGGTCTCGTTTGGTCGAGCGGAGGTGTTTGGAATGGCGTTGGATTCGACCCTAGCGGGTATCCAAAGCTTGAAGTGAAGGTCGAGCCTCCAAGCTGCCTTGGCCTGATACCGGAGTCTCTTTGCAAGGGAGGTGGCTCGGGTAGTGGCCGGTTTCCCGACCCGCTTGGATCCGTGACCAAAGAGCTTGAGATGAAAGGAGTCGGTGTTACCGTAGGGGTCACGATAGGGCGGAAGCCGCTATTAGACGTGCCGACGACATTCCCCGATGCTCCTGGTGGTGTTATTGCTGGAGAAAAGTCCAGACGCGGCCGAGGTGGAGGACTTAGTGGAGGTCGTGAATCACGTATCGATCGACCTCCTTGGTTTTGGCTAGCGAGCTCTTTGAGACGAGCATTAATACGTCGTTCCTGTTCGTCGAGCTGCGTGGCCAGAGCGCGGTTTGCTATCTCTTGGGCCCGGGCACTTGCCTCATTGCTCCTCGTCCGGTTTACTAACAAGGTAAGCATCAAACGGATTCAGCGAGGTCGTCCGGATTTTGTCGCGGTGGAGCAGGAGGCAGTGGCGGGTTAGGCCTGGGCGTTCCAGATCCGCCTCCTAGGGCGGGGGTGGGAATCGAATCATTCCTCATCCACACCCAGTTCCTGCTCGGATCGTTAGTTCCTGACAAAACATTTGTCGGAGTCTGGCTCGTCGCGATTGTTTGAGCGATTGAGCTAACTGGTGCCGAAGTCGTGGAGACAAAGCCTGAGCTCGTCAACACAACATCAGTCTGACCCGTATTTCTTACCCCGGCGGTGTTCTGAGGAACGTCGCCGACCATCTGAGGGTGGTCGACTGGTGGAGTGGCGCTAGGAGAGCCAGATTGATCGGGGTTCATCTCGATCTATCGAACCTAGGATCTGATTTTTAAGATAGAAAAGCTATAGATTGTCCCCACAGTCGGCGCCAAATGTGAGATCGGAGATTCACACCAAGGATTTGTTATTGTGGATTTGGACTTTTTATATGAAGTGAAATACATTTCCTATGAATCAAAGATTTTATTGTGGTTGTATGTCGAGATAGAACAAACACAATCGAATAGAGAGTACAAATTTCTGAGAATCGAGCTATCTAATCGAAGTGTTCTTGATTAGGGTTGGAATTGTCTTGAATGAATCACCACTTCTTCTTTAAATAGTCCTCGGCTTTAACCTTCTTGTTCCGATCTTTCGGCCTCACCATAATAACGATCTCCGAGATTCACAGGGATCGACTTAACTGGCAAAGACCAGGTCGTCCTTCCTCTACATCCTCTTCTATCAAGCTCGAGCTCGAATACTTCTCACTTCGTTATTTGGGCCTTGGTTAAATCATTGTCGAATGGGCCCAGAATCTATGATAGTCGAGCTCATCTCTTTGATTGTGGATTGGGCTCATAATTATGGGTCCTTGTTTTGTTTGTTAGTGGGCCGGATTTCCTAGAGGGAAATCCAGCACCAACAGATGGTGAGGAGAGACTCAAGATATCTTGAATATAACCATGAAGAACGGATGGAGGTGGAGTTGGAGATTGAGATTGACGAGAGGAAGCAAGAGCCTGAAACAGAGGAGCAACATCACCACAAAAAGTGATCGGAGAATAACCAAGACAACTAAGGTGAACAATTGCTTCCATGAGAGCAAGAGCTTCTGATTATAAACTCAAACGAATAGGAGTTGTCGGCGTGGAGTCATGAAGAACTGGGAAACCTACGTGGTTATAAAGAGTCCAAACAAGACCGTAAGTGAAGAAGGGCATTCCAAAAAGCATCCGTGCCGCAGTAAAAAATCAAAGAGTGTTGGAGAATATCCGTAAAAACTGTTAGAAAAAGACTATATATATTAATATTTAAAATGTTTACAAAATACATAATCATGTTTAGTATAACCATTAAAATAAATAAAAGAATTTGATTATAAATTATTGATCAAATAACTATTCTTAAATCATTCATCAGTAAATATTTGTTCATTTTGGTGATATTTTTTTACATTTGAAATTGTTAAAACAATAAAAGTGCAAGTTCAACTTTAGAAAGAGAGAAAAGAAATATTTGCCAAAAAAGTAGAGAATGTCTAACTTTAGAACAAGAACATATTGACTAAGACCATGTCCAATGGTGAACTTCCCTTGGAGTTCTTAAAAAAAAAAATTTATTAATTTTTTATTTTTTTTTTTCTCAAATGTAAAAAAAAAAAAATTTAAAAAAAAAAAAAGAACCAATGACGTTACGCCACGTGGCATGAACAGTGTAAGGATCGATCCTTATATAAGGATTTTAAGAACCTGTATCTTAACTATTCATGTGGGACCCACAATATTTTATTAATTTTTGTTAAGAAACTCTGGGTTAAGAACCCCCATTGTATGTGCTCTAACTACCGAACATTTATCTCTATTTTTTCTTTGTGGCAGCCTTTTGTCTAACTTCTTTTAATTACCGAAAATGTTATTGAAAGCAGCAAAAATTTAAATTTGTTTATAACCATTCAGATATGTTCTTACTTTTTAATTGAAGGTGTTTGAACGGACTTGTTGTTGCCGTCTTATTCACAGTAATATTCTTTTTATTTTATAGGCTTCCATAAATATTCATTTGATATTGCGTTTTATTTGACCGAAACGTGGAAATGCGGCACTGCCACGTGCAAGTCAGTTACAAATACATTTTCAAAAAAATATAAGTATACTATTAAAAAATGATAGAATCAGAATCCTACGAAGTCGGACAAAAAACGGATTCACCCTAATTTTTTTAGGCGTCGTTCTCGAGGGCCGCCGATCTCTAGTCTGCCGGAAGAGGTCATCTCGAGTGTAGCGTATAGTACTCTCGCCTTAGACTAGTCTCGCCGGTTCATCATCTTGATTCTTGGATATGCTTCGTCATCTTGGTTTGGTGATTTTTTTGGTGAGTGCTTTTCAATCCCATTTTTTCTATTTTAGTGTTGACTATGAGGTCTTGGATTGGTTAGGTTTCGTTGCAGATTGTGGTTTAGTTATGGGTTTCTATCTAGGTATTTTCAGGCAATGTGATTGTGTCAGTACTGTATCTAAAAGAGGTTTAGGAAAACTTTCTTAGCTTTCTTCTTGTCGGGTTGTGAAGCTTTGGTTTTTGGTTTCGAGTGTTTAGAGAGTGGTTCTTTGTTAGTCTCCAGGGAGTATTTATGAGAATGCAATTACATCAACTTTTATTCATTTCATTAATTCACTTTCTTAAAAATCACAATATTTTTCTGCATATCTTATTATTTCGATTTTGAAAAATATTCTATGGCATATACCAATCTCTCGATAGAAGTTTGTTAATCCTATATAACGTGAGCTTGGTGACCTAGAAACATAATCATTTGCATATTCAATTTTGTCAAGAAGTTTTCTCTCTAATTTTTTCAGGCCATGGTAGTATTCTTCCGGATCATTAAAAGTTTAATCAAATGATCCGAATCATTCCTATTACTTCTTATTTTTAGATGTATTTATGGTTTTTTGTTTATTATTTTGTTTTATTCAATTTCTCATGAAAGAAGAAGCTCTATTATCTCGAGTTGTGATAAATTATATGAGGTGAACTAGCAAACGTTGCAACTAAATAAAACTGTTTGTGAATTTATACTCGAGATCTAGAAGTCCGATGGAAGTTTGTTGCCAAGACGTTCTTAGTACACCTAACATGTCTTGATTGTCCTAACGAGCCTATATCTGAATGAGTGTTATATATTATTATAGACATGGATTTGGTGGTAAACGATGGATTTGGTAAATACTCTTTTGAGTATCATATAAGGTTTAGTCTCGATAGTCCGAATAATATTCAATAATAGTAATCTATTGATATATGTATTAATCTATCAGTCCGATAAAGTTCGATACTCCGAATGAGGTCTTTATTATTACTATCAAGCTCGGTTTATTAACGATAAATTATTTAAATATTTTGTAAATGTTCGAAAGGAGTAAGTGGAATCTAATAAAAAGTGCATTGATTCATATCGATTTAATGGAAATGCGCAATGGAAAGATAAAATATTTCAAATAACCTATAAACTCTTCACTTTCTTTTTCTTTCTTCTCACTTTTATTCTCTGGTATTGCAAAGAGCATGCACATAAAATGAATCCAATTCGTGATATTTTTTCTGAAAATATACAATTTCATAAAATTTCTAAAATTAGTTATAAAGATATTTGCTGGAATCTTAGAGCGAAAGTTTTGCAGGCATGGTATTTCACTCACTATGATGTTCTATTGGAATTAATTTTATCCGATGAAGAGGTATTATTCTTCTATTCTATACACTTATTTATATTTCTTTATAGTCCTTTCATTTTTTTTTGAAATAAGAACGTCTTCAAATCCGAGGAAGTTCTTATTTGGTTTTATTTTTGTAACCTTTGGTTATTCAAAACTCATATTAATGTTATTTTTTATTATCAACAGGGAAGTTGGATTCAAGTTGTATCGTATGGAGACGACATCCCAAAGTTTCTTTTTCTTTTAGAGAAAGAAGGTTATTGGTTTAATTATTCTGATTTTAGGGTTTCGTAAGGGCCAAAGTATGACAGAATATGCCCAACTTTTAAGGATATTGTTATCAATGTCGAGACAAAAATCACTCAGAACTTCGATCCTCCAACTTTTGATCATCTTTTGAGCATCGAACCAATTAAAGGAATTGTTGATAGGACCGTTTCAGATAAATATTCAATTGTTAAATGTTGTTTACAATTTGTTATTATTAGAATATTATGAAAAGAAGAATATCGGATATTGTAAAAATTGTGGTTTTTACTTTTACATTAAATTAGATTTAAGTGAAGTTTTCCGTAATTAATAATTGTTGTTGAGCTATAACATGGGTTGGAAAGCTTGAAGGGAAACATGACTCTTCAGAGGCATGTTCGTATTCACGTACCCTTGCTAAAATCCAATTCACGCTAAGAGATTCCGAGTAATTTATTCACATGGTTTAAGTTTCATAGTTTTATAATCCTAAATTTGTGAATAATGTTTTTGGAATTGAAGAAAAATGGCTATAGAATGTGTTGCAAAATGTCTAATTGCAGAGGAATTGTCCCATCGTTATGAACAAGTACTTGACAAGCATTTGTTTGTTTTTCTTCGGTTTTCTGGAACGAAAGATTCTATGGTATGTTGACACATTTTCAATAAAATATTATAGCAACGCATTAATATACATAGTAATGATAATTTTTAAAATTTGTGTAGGGAATACATGACTTAAAGGTAAAGAAAGGTATTTTTATATTGACTATCATCGTTTAACTGTGGATGAATTGAACAAGTTGATGGATATGTGTGAATTTATTTAAATTTTCATATTGAGATTAATATAATTATATAAATTATTAACAACATCTAACATATTTCTCTGTTTGATTTTCTGTAATTATTCTCATCTCTTCCTAAATGGTACCCAAACAAACATCAAACTCTCAATATTTATTAGACTCTCCTTCCCTCTTTTTAAAACCCTTAAGGAAAAATATTTTTTTTAAACCATTTTAATGATGACTAACCGTTTGGTTTCATTGAATCAATAATTCAATATGTTGTTTAATTTCGATTTTAAAATTCATTTACAATATTACAAGTTTAACAGCTTTATTATAAGTTAGAGTTTTAAGCAGAAATTACATGGAAAACTGGTTAATATCTTAACAAATTTTTGATAGGTTAACAAATAATTGATATGTACATGGATAAAAAGAATAAATTGGAAAATTAAAAGAATATTCTATATTTCAATAGATGTCTTTTGTACAACACAATATTCTTATTAAATTATCACAAAATATTATCCGTTACCAAAATATAATATATTCAGAAAATCTTAAATATCAGACAGTTACCAAATATTTTGTATAACTTTAATATCTTAACAAAAACATCTACACATATAAATGTACCTAATATAATCTGAACAATAATTTAGATTTTCATGTATAAAATAGAATTATTGTGAACAAAAAAAAATATTCTACATTCAAAAAAATCAAACGGTTGTAGATATCCTAAATAAATGTGACGATTGTAGTTTAAAATTTTAACCAAGAATATATCCCAAAATGTAAAATGTTTGATATTTACCAAATATTTGGGTGAATTTCATCTTTTAAACAAAAATCGACCCGTGATTGTCTTAAACCTACATCTTAGCTTCTATTTATAGAGAGATATTTATCGGGGGAACAAGAGTATTGTTGTAATATTTTCTATAATTTCTACAGAAAATATTGATTTTCAGCAAAAAAAAAAAACAAGTTACCATTAGATAAGTTATCCCCACTTCATTGGAAAAATACAAGACTAATGTGAAAATACTTTGTTCATGGAGAATTGTTTTTTCCAATGTTCTCAAAGCGATTAAGAAGGCCTTAGTCGACTCTGAGGTATTATTCATAATTAATAAAACAAATTGTTAAAATCAATAGATATGTTTTAACGATTGAATATCTAGAAATTGTAACACATTTATACTGTATGTATGATATACTCACATTAGTTTTTTTATACCTCAATAATCAGGGTACAAGAGTACATGCAATTCTCGACCAGAACATGACAATAAAATTTGGCCAAACGTTGTTTGAAGATGAGACAATTTGTATTGAAAGATATGAATGTGTCACATATTCAAATTAATATAAGACTAATCCTCTTGCTTTCAAAATGTCGTTTACAAATCAGACCAAAATAACATTATGTGAGGACTTTCCTGAAGAGGTGGAGGAGAAGTATTTCGTTGGTTTTGATGACATTCTTGCTAGAAATTTTGAGAAAAATTTCTTGATCGGTTTGTTATCTATAACCTTCTGATTTAAAATAAAAGTTACATTTCTCCATTGATACATTGTTTTTTAACATTTTTTGCAGACTTGATTGGTCAAATTGTTGATTTGTCATCACTAGATAATGTTAAGAAACAAAATGGAATGGATACTAAAAGATTGAACCTTGAGCTGAGAAACGATTTGTAAGTGTACATATATTATGTTTTATATTATTTGTATTTGAATTTTTATTCATACTATGTTATACATTGATTTACAGAGATTGTGTTTAAAGTGTACATTGTTGAGTGAATATGCTCAAAAAATGTTCGCTTTTAATGCAAATAATAAAAGATGTGAAATCATCTTTGTAAATAGGTTTGCAACCTGCAAATATTATCAAGGTCAATTATTTGTGGTTTAACATTTATATTGTGTTTATATTTATTTAATTTAAATCTAAATAATTTTAATATACTAATCATATCTTATTTTTAAAAGGAAGATGAATGGTCCATATCCAGCGGATTTAATTCAACCAAAGTTCTGCTAAATCCAAAAACTTCTTACGTTAACAAGTTTCAGAAGTGATAAAAGTTTTAATTTTATTTTGTGTTAATATGAATAGATATTTATATATCTAACTAAAAATGTTTTAATTTTTTTTTTTAAAGATTACAATCGGATAATCTTGTGATTATGAATGGTGAATCCATTCAAATTTCACTTGGATCGAATAACACCTTGTATGATGAGTTTTTTTTTGACAAAAGAGACTTACAATATCTGAGATTGTACTTGATTATGAGATAATATATATTTTCTGAAACCTAATTATTTATGAATTAACAAATGTGTTGCAATTGATGAAGCATGAAAAACGCATTACATGTGCCACCATTGTGTCAATTGATTTGAGTCATAATTGATACTACCTTGCATGTGCGGTATGAAACTGGAAAGGGTACGATACAAGTAATGATGTTGATGATGGAAAACCAGTTGGGTTTGATTGTACAACATGTAACGAAATTATTACAAATGTTAATGCAAGGTATAGTACAAACATTAAGTTTTATTTATTGGTATATATGTATGAACAAAAAAATTTCTATTAATATCTACTTTGGTTGGAATCAAATTGTGTAGGTTCTTTATCGTTCTTCAAGTTAAAGAAAATTCTGATACAAAACTAAGTTTTTGATGTTTGATCGACCTGTTGAAAAATTTATGCTCACTGCAAATGTTGTGGTTAAAGAATTTAATGAGGTATATGTTTACAAAATATTTCTGTATATTATGTATCTGTTTGGCTTTTATTTATATAATCATTTTTTTTTTGTTTTAAATGATGATTATAGTCTGAAGATTCAGCAGCTCTACCAGAATGCCTTACCGATTTGATCGGTAAATTTTTTTATTCAAAATCACACTGTCTGGCGACAATAGAAAGAATAAGAACCAACAATTTGTTGTGACACATGCTTGAGCTGATTAAGAAAGGGTTAATCAATTTTTTTCTGAATCTGATCATGTATTAACTTCACTAATTATTTATTTATATTATCTAATTGCTATTTATTATTTATCTTATCTTTTGTGATTTGATAATGAATTAGTTCATGTTTGCGAACTCAATCGAGAATTTTGGATCTCATCCCCTGATGCTCACATATTCATGTGAAAGGTCAGACCCTTCACTTTCTAAGTCGATTACCCCAGTGTCTAAGAAAATGAATGTTGTATATCAAAAAAGAAGATGACATGTATTCCATTTCCAAAAAATCAAACTGCCTGATGATGAAGAGAGTGAATGATGACCTTAGCTTTGTGTTTACGTGCAATCGTTCTTTTGAATTTATTCGTTTTTTGTTTCTCTTTTCCCAAAATTTATAATATGCTCTTTTGGATTTCATAATTTTATTATTTGTTGAAATTTTAATATAGAACATATTCTCTTATTGGTATTATTTTAATCTGATTTGAGTACAAGTTTCGTTATATCGCTTTTGAAATTTGTGTATTTTTTTCATTCGTTTAGCTTAATTCTTTTATTTGTGTATCCATTTTATGATTCAATAAAATAAATTGCAATAATATTAAGAGAGTACAAAATTGAAATTTACGAATGGAAGAAAGACAATATACAAACTAATTTTTAAAAGTTGATCACTCAAATCCATTGCCTCGCCAATTAGTTAATATCTCACCGCAATCTTCTGAGTTGACTATTATGGAAACATCTAGAAACATTAAAATATAAATTTTATAAAATTAGATTTTTTATTATTATTTCCATATATTAAATTATATATATTCATATCATCTGTGTATTTGATTCTACAAAACTTTAGTACACATTCGACTAAGTTTCCACCAAAAATATCTCAGTCACTATATAGTTTTATTGCAACGTCCCCCAAAACCAAGTATTCTATCATGTCTCCCCTGCAAATTTTCTTATATTTTAAATATCTATAGACAATAATTACATATTACCGTTAAAAATAAATAAAGAAAAATCTTATTTATCATTTGTAAGATCAAATATGAAATAGGAGTTATCGTATGTAACTATGGTTGAGTCTGGCATGTGAACATGACTGATGTTTGATATTGTTCTTAAAAGGTCTAGATAGAAAAATATGTTGGCAAAAAAATATAATATCTAATGTTATTTTTATAATAAATCTAAAGAAAGTTTACCAACATAATATTGATCTGGGGTCTCCCTTTTCAAGATAGGAATGACCTCCAATAAATAAAAAAATATGAATCATTTCTATAATTTGTGATTATAATCTCTGTTGAGTTATTAAACTCCAAATAGTAAATGTGTTTGGTTGTCTGTATCTTTGTGTTTGAGAAACTACGTTAAACGATTTTATAATAATCCAGTGGCTTGGTGAACTTGACCTCCAAACTTATTGGTCAGTTCCCAATCCCTAATTGCTGCTTGAATTTTGATACTTTGCATATTATCAAGTCAAAAACAAGAAATTGTATGTACATATTTTGAAAGATCTAACAATATAAAATTAAGAGATAGAGCTGTAACTACAATATCATAATTGCACATTGAATACCTGGTCGTTACAGAGTACGAGGTGAATTCGCTGACCGTTAACAGATTTTTTTTGGGTCCATTTCTGAAGAATCTTAACACGTATTCTGCAGTCATAACGCGATATGTTGATGACGCTTACATTTGTGAAAGAAGCCATTGTTGATTTATTTGTGAAAATATGATTTCAAAAGTTTTTCTTACGAAGGTAATTTTGAATAAATTGAAATCTGTAAGTACAAACGAATGATAATCAACAATTGCTTTTTATAATGGTTTTGATTGTAGTGTTTGGTATAAGACATTTAAATGGCGGTTTTAATGTGAATTTATATTTTTTAGTGGTAACTAGTTGGATTTTATGCAGTTATGAGATATTGTGTTACTTGTTAATGTTACATGTACAACTGTACATATATTTATTAGACATATTTATGGAAAAACTCAAAAATGTTTTAATTTTAGGTATTCTATGAAATATTTTTATATAATATTAATTTTCAAGAATGATCTATACTAAAATTTAAAATAAAAATATTATTTATCATGTAGTATATTAAAAAAAATTTAAAAACATTTTCACATTAATAGTATTAGGAGTATAATTTAGTGTTTTAATTTGGAAAAAATGCCAAACAAATCCTGAACTATTCAGATCTAGCCAAAAGATACCCCGACTAAGAAGCTTGCCAAAACAAACCCAAACTAATAGTTGACTTCCAAAAAAAACCCGAACTTACCGTTGACCTTACCAATTTGGAACACCGTTAAAAAAATTAACTGAAGGATTCGACGCCGTTAGTGGGTCTGTTAAACAGATACGACGTCATCCAAAACGACGTCGTTTTGTTCAACAATAAAAATAAAAACCAGCACTCAGCTAGGTTTGAACCTGAGACCTGTGAGCAAGTGTATGAAACATGTAACCATTGAGCCATTTGATAATACGTTGTTTATTATTACAAACAAATTTTCTTAAGTTCTCTTCATTCCTTATTCATAATAAATCCTAAATTGATTTGTAACTTAAAACCCTACAATAAAATTCATAATATAAAATTTATATATAACAAACATATTTACTAATATCTCACAATCATATATATTATAAAAATTATCTGATATTTTTAAAAAATTTATTAACAGAATTATTTATATATATATCTACTGAATATAATAAAAAAAATAATTTAGATCAATATTAAAAATTAAAAAAATATTAATATAATAAAAACTAATTTTATAAAAAATAGCCAAGTTCAGTAAAAATTTAAAAACATTTCATATTTTATATTAATCTTAGTAACATATAGTTTTTTTTTGTCAAAACTCAATAATATATTTTATATTAATTATGAAATGGTTTTAAGTTTTACCGAACTAGGATATTTTTAATAAAATTAGTTCTTTTTTAATATTAATATTGTTTTAATTTTTAATATTGATTTAAATTATTGTTTTATTATATTCAATAGATATATATAATTCTATTAATAAATTTTTTAAAATATCAAATATTTTCTAGAATATATATGATTATAAGAAATTAGTAAATATGTTTGTTATACATAAATTTTATATCATGAATTTTTATTGTAGATTTGTAAGTTACAAATCAATTTCGGATTTATTATAAATAAGGAACGAAGAGAACGTAAGATAATTTGTTTGTAATCATAAACAACGTATTATCAAATGGCTCAATGGTTACATGTCTCATAAACTTGCTCACAGGTCTTAGGTTCGAACCCAGCTGAGTGCTGGTTTTTATTTTTCTCATTGAACAAAATGACGTCGTTTTGAATTGATCCAAAACGACGTCGTATCTATTTAACTGACCCATAAACGGTTGGATTAACGGCGTTGAATCCTTCAGTTAACTTTTTAACGGTGTTCCAAATTGGTAAGGTCAACGGTAAGTTCGAGTTTGTTTTGGAAGTCAACTATTAGTTTGGGTTTGTTTTGGCAAGCTTCTTAGTCAGAGTATTTTTTGGCCAGATCTAAATAGTTTAGGATTTGTTTGGCATTTTTCCCATTTTAATTTTAAGATATATTCAATGTATATATATAACTTAGAAATGATTGACATCAACATACATTTATATTTTTATAATATAGTTAATACATTAAACTGACATGTATCCACTGAATTTATTGATATGAAATATTTATCTTAATTGACCAACATAGATTTAATTTTTTAATATATAGTAGTCTATTTTTATGCTAGGGTTTTCATATTTAAATAATGACTGACATATATTAAATACTGTGTATTACACATACCGATATTCTCCATAGACAAAATAAATTGTAGTACATAAATTTGAATTTTTCCTGATTTACAATAAAATAAAATAAAAACCATATCATGATTTCCTAAAATCGTGGTGAGCATTTATTTCATACCCTAGGCAAAAACGAAACCTTTTCGAATTTAACTTCCTTTCCGTCTTCTATTTGTTCTCTCTTCAAAATTTTCTTCGAAAACTATGACCCAAAAGCAATACATGTTCCTTTCAGAGATCAACAAGTGAACGACCAAATGTAGTTTGAGATTGAAGGTTCTTCGGTCTTGGATGTTTGAAGAAGTCTTAATCGGCAAAACCATCAAACTACTTTTGGTGGATGAACATGAAATTTTTAATATTATAACTATATGTGTACATATTTGTGTTTCAATAATAGTTAGATAGTCTTTGTTCCTACGATGTATTAAGTTTTGTGTATGATTCACTTTATAACAATATGGTCTAAGGAAAGAAGGATAGGGTTTTTGTTGATATTTTCGAGTGTCTGTTGGAATCTGAAGACCACTATGTTCAATGTGATAACGTTTTTATTGTTGATTGGACAATGTCAGGTTGCTTGACAGATAGTTTGTTCGCTTTTTCGAATCCATTCGAGTATGATATGGAGAATTTCATTCCTTAATGACCAGCACTACTTTGATTTGAAGCATATACATGACGTTTTAAACGGCAGTATTACTAACACTTATCCAGTCGGTATAATTTTGGTTTTAATGCAAATAATATTGTGAACTGAGTGTATTATTTATTGGAGTTGGTTATGAATTTGTTTGGTGTTTGTTTTTTTGTTTTGAGATATAGATTTAAGTGATGTTGTTCTTGGAATTTGATGGCTTTGAACGACATCCAGTTTTCATGCAATTGAAGAGGAAACTTATTTCTCAAGGCGTCTTCAAGTAAAATTTCCAATTGTAGATCGGAGTAAGTACTACCATTTTTTACATCTAGAATTTTCTTAGAATATCTGAAAGAATATTTGTACTTAATACTCGCATAAACAATTCATTGGATTGTGTCGTGAATGGTGATCTTGATGTTAGGTTGGTGACGACATGGGCCAAAACTCCGAATGGGATTTTGTTCTGCTTATTCCAAAGCTTTAGAATCGTCGAAGACAGTGGTGGTATGATAAAATTTCAAACCGTTTCTAAATTTCTTCCAGTTTCTGTCAAATGACAAAAAAATAAAATAAAATTTCTATTAGGGTTTGTGAGATCAGAGGTTATTCAATGAGTTCCTAAGATACGATTTGAAGCGTATGAAGTTGAAGGTTTTCGTGATTTAGTCTAGAGGTACTTATAGAACACCTCCTAGTTTCATTGTATAGTTTTATGTTTTTTGGGATCTTATGTTTTATTTTTTGATATTATTTTTTCTTTCAGGTACATTAAGCCTCCTCTATGCTCAGAGTTACATTGGACCAACTTATTTATGTATTTTGTTTCATTTCAGAATAGCATTAACTTTGAGTACATTATAAATTTACATTTAATCGTGTGCAATTCAGGTTTATATTTTTATGACATAATTGTTTTTCTTGACATTTTAATGTTTCTATAATCTCTTTATACTGCTTTTTTAGATGCCCAATTTCATAAGTGATCATGACCTTCAATAATAGCTGTAACTTCTTATGACGTTTTTACGACCCTATTGTAGAAATATAAAATTTAATTATGATTTTATAAATTTATTTAACTCATATACATAGTTCATTGTTGGAGTAACTTATCGAAATTTTTTCATAGTTATGTACCTAAATATAAAAGTATCATATATCATCAAAATTAAACGAAAATGGATTAATCAGTTATATATAAAATCTATTATTTACTGAACCATGTGTATTCCGAATCACAATATTAGATACGATGTCTATAAATAATTAAACTGTTACACATCTTTTGTTAAGATCACATTCAAGAAAATACAAATAAGTTATATATACATTAATATGTTTACACTTACCAATTTCAATTTAATTAGGTAAATTCAATACGGTGCTTTTTGCTTATAATCCCTTATATACAGTGTAGAATACCCTAATGTGCATAATCAGCTCTCAAATAAGAATAAAAACCCAAAACTATTTCGTCCCGATTTGTGAGAAACTTATTAATGTCGAATTTCATTCCATTAAAAGAACTATCATTTCAAAAGGCTAACCCTACTATTTGTGTCACTATTGTGTATAAATGGATTGCATATGTTGTTGTGAAACAAATCTATTTCTTAATTTTGGCAGATGAATCCTTAAGTTATTTTCAAAGTTATAAGAGTATTTTATAGTAATAACAAATAAACTTTTGACACTTAATATATTTCTTTTATTAAACCATACAAATATAATATCTTATTGTAATCAGAAAATTAAACTTTTGATTCAAGTTGTTTTTCTCAGGGCTTGTAAGATGGAAACTAAAATTGAATATCCAACCAAACTAAAGTATGAAATGTTGTTCACCAAAAGCATCAAATCATTATACCTTTCAAAGTTTTTGCTTTAGCCGCAAATGAGTATTAATCGTACAATTAAACATCTACTTAAAATTGTGTTCAAACAAGAAACTTTGAGGACCCCGACTGAAAGTTTGACCAAAAGATTATTTTGTGAATTCACAAAATTTGAAGACATTCAATCAAAGATAACACATACTTGATCGGTGAGGCATTCATAGCATTTTCGAATATATATTTAATACAAAATGATTTGCTATTAAACTAATCTTTAATATCGCATAGATATAATTGGCTTAATCCGAGGAGTTGAAGATTTGGAAGTCATTCATAAAACTGGTCTAAATCCATTTAAGATACACTTTTTCTTATTTATCTAATTATTACACAATATTTTCATTGTTTTTTGTGTAGTGGCAATATCATTCCATGCGTTATGTTTAGTAACCATGCAAAGCAATTGTACAAGACCATCAAACTTGAACCTGATTCTATCCAATGTTGCATTATGCGTTTTTGTAAGATTGACGGCATCCCAGGTTTTTTTACCCTAATCTCTATGATTATTATGTACTCTATGTTTTAGTTACATAAATATACACTTTAACAATAGGAAAAAAGTTTGTCACGTCTATTGACGAGATAACTGAAGTGCTCATTGACAATGATATTTCGAACATTAAGAAGTGAGATTATTATATGTAAGTTTTAATTAAACCATTCCTACATAATATTAATCATCATGGTATAAATTCCTGACTAATTATTTTTCCGATCAATTGCAGGTATAAGTGGCATCTCTAGAACTTAAAAGGAATAATTAAGAGCAATATTGGAGATGAGAATAATTTGCGATAGTCATTTCGTTGTTTATTTTATATGGCTGTAATGACTATTTGATTTGATTCTTATCATTAAGTATTTTTACAATTTCAGTCATTATAAAAAATCTCTAACATAACTACAACAAAATATTGTGATGCTTGTACATTCATAATCGAGGGCATTGAAGAAATGAACTGTAAATATTTATGTTCTTAATGTTGTTTTTAAAATAATACATACGATCACTGTATAACGATATATGTATAGATATCCTTCACGTATTCTTTTGTTATAATACATATAAATATATGTAAACGAATAATGTAACGTATAAATTTTGAAAAAAACCATTACTTGAAATATAAAATTATATATAAAAATTCTTTACGTATTAGTATCGCCTAAAATATATGTATAGTTATTTATCTCGATTTAGATTCGGATACACTAATATTTACTAAATTATTAATTTCTAAAATTTCTCAACAAAATTTCCTATATCAGATATTCTATTATATGTTTATTTATAAACAAAAATTTGTTTTTATAAATGAGAAAATATTTTACAATATATTAATATTTTACATTACTAACTCAACGAAATATATATATATATATATATATATATAAGCTGTAATTTGAAAATCACAACTATGATATCATTGATTCAAAAAGTCTGGATGTCGTTAGTAACAGAGAATTAACAAATATTTCTGATTTACAGTGTGTTTGGATAAATGGCAAATCAAAACTCTAATTCTTAGAAAGTGGAACAAGTTTATTTCCCCATCCTTTCCAACAATCGATCTCATATTGGTAGACGAACATGCTAGTGTTCAAATTTCGTAGGAACAAATCTTTATTCAATTCTTAAGAGTCAATGCAAAATATATTTGTTTAACATCTCATTATTCTTATTAAATTTTCTCACAGGGTTCTAAAATTCATGTAATAATTCCTAAGAAATCATGACAACCATCTTGGACGAGAATTGTTATTGAGGATACTACAACAATCATTGAAACGTTTAATGTTCGTTTTTGTATGAGGTATCTTCCTCATCCTCGGGAATTTTGTTTACTGAGGAAACATCACTAAAGAGGGTTGATGGTTGTCGGTGGGGTTGATAGTTTTTTTTTTCTTTCATTTCATCTCATTCACTAAAATTTTTATGGGCGAGCGTAAAATTAATACATGTCTTGGTAATGTTGTTTTCAATGTTTATTTTTATAGATATCATTTTTTATTAATTCGTACTGAATTACAAAATATTTTATATTTTTTGGGTTAGATGTCTTCGGAAGAGTTATTAATGTTGGTGCCATGGAAGGATGGTACCTTAACACATGTTGTTCCTTGAAAAATATTCATTTTGATTTGATGGATAGCAGGTTAGATACAAAAGTGCTTATTTTTTATGGTATAGAGTAGATAACATTTTAATACTCCATTGCTCTATTATATTCTAATGTCTATATCATCACCTTGATTGCTGAGGTGATATTTTACCTTACAAACTGACTGATACTTATGCATGCAATTTTGCTACCGATTATTCAATCAATTGGTCTAAGTGCAACCATGATTTTCCATTAGTGTTTGTCATACAATTTAGGCTTCCTAGCTTGCTTAAAGGTAATTACTCAATACATTAGTATAACAATTATTGTAAAATAACAAATTATAGAAACCTCCATAACCCGGTTTATATATTTCGACATTTGTGCATAGGAGAGTGCTGATGTGAACAAGCTCAATTGTCCAGAATATTTATAGATCTTTAAGATGTCGATGTTCAAGGAATGAAGATAGCAATTATTAACAAGAATATTTAATATTCTTTTTATTTTTATTTTTTTGTCAACAAGATACATAATGTTTAATAATCTGAAATTTATATTTTGGACAGAATATTCTTTTCTATTGTCCGAGTATGGTGAAGAGTTATGAAAGTAGAGACTATATTTAAAGCATAAGAAATGATGGTTATCAAAGGAAAAAACAAAAAATATGTCCAACAAAAAGTGAATGTTTATATACGGTTGTTAACTTTTCCATACATACAATGCTATAATGCGTTTCGCATAAGTAAATAATAATTATTTTATGCAACCGAACGTAATAATTCGGATATGCATATGAAATTATGAATTAAATCTTATACCACCTCGATGTAGAAAAAAACTTATATCACATTTTATCTTGACACTAATCGAAAATATACATAATTTAACTAAATAACAGAATAAGGCTCGCACATGCGTGCAGGTCGATCACCTAGTTAAAAATAAAGAAAAAGATATAGATACAAAAAGATTTAGAAACAATCAAATTTTCTGTTTTGATTGACTTTAAAAATTAGGGAATGAAAGCTTTTAGCTTTGTTTGTCTCGGTTCCCCGTCCTCGAGTTCCCCATCCACAAACCATAGATTGCATGTGCATATCCATAATCTTTGCTGATGGCTTAACTGATCTTTCTCGAAAGATTTGTTTTCTTATAAGTGTCATAAGATCCATTGAATCAATCTCAATGTCCGAATCTGATGAATCTTCCTCTACTTTCAAAGATATCACTGAGACAAACTTGATAGGAACATAGTCCAACTCAGCTATTATACTACTTTTCTTTTCGACCATATATTTTGCTTTAGTAATAAAAGTATTGGAAACTGTATAAATACGGACATATTACGAATTTGGAGACTCAACAACTTCATTTATGTAGATAAAAGTATGAGCGGGTTCGGAAATCATGTTCTCAAGTACCGAGATTGTGGCTAAAGAGATGAGGTCGTCCGCAGTGGCAACATCATTTGGATCAATTATATCTCAATTCCTAAAACCGGAACTGTTATAGAGTTGGTTGAGTAGTTTTGAGTAAATTGGTGGGTGTAGAGGTCGTGATCACATTGTTATCAATCAGAGCAATCATAGTTATTTCGGCAACTATAGAAGAATCACTGGCAGCTTGCAATCAACGTTTGACTGTGTGTCCAAGCTGATGACATCTTCTGCATTTAGATGTAAACCAAGCAAATTTCATATCAGCCATGGAAATAAACTCATTATTGTCATCCACATCGATTTTTGAAGGGAAAACTTTCCTTAACTCAACCTTAACCAATATCTTAGTTTTATCCATTAAAATTAGGTCCAGTCTGGATTTGTGGGTTGCCATAGGAACATATAAACCTAAAGATATATGGCTTATTCGAGGGATATAATATAAGATGTTGATTTTTTTTTTGAGAATTACCCACATCAGTATAATAATAATCTCAGTAAATGCTAAGGATGCTTTCGGAGTCCATGATGCTACAAACAATCATCAACATGCTATAATCTTCTCTGAAGAACCTAATTCCTAATAATTTTGTCAAGAATATAAAACGAATAATTAGAATCTATAAGCTTTCTATCCGCTATTCTGCAATTCTTTTCTCGTAATTTATTAAAAACCGCATAAGTTAATCCATCATAAGGAGGAGAATATATGTAGAATTGTCTTAAAACTTATTATTTTTAGTTTTTCAAACCTTACAAGAAGACACATTGAGATATTCTTATTTTAGGAGTGTCGTTTTCAAAATATTTCGGCTCTGCTGTCCTATATAGATTCCTTGAAACGGAATTCATTTTTGCTGCCCAAGAAAACCAAAAATTGTTTTCCACTGTCACTGATTAATGAGGAGCACAAACTTTTTGAGAACGAATGAACTTTGAAGTAGTTAACCAAGGCCACATTATCGAGCGAACTTTCGGTATGACTGAAAGTTGATGAGAAGTTGAGAGTAAGAGGTTAAGCTTTTTAGTCCAAACATCCTTAAAAGCATGAGACTTGCTTTGAGTGGAACTATGATTAACACCACCATCTACATCCACATTTACTTCTTTTGCAATTAGTTGAATCTAAATTAGAGTGAGAGATAAGAATTCCATCTTTTACGGACTTTCCCGCACACTCATCCTCTTCATTGAAATAACTATCGACTTGGAAACTTAAAGGGTGTTGACTCGATATCGGAGGCGACAAAGAATAAGAGGCGTGTTGGAATTGTGTCCAGTAATCTCGGTACTGTCTCTAGAAAGTAAGAGTATGTCAATGATCAGACATAAGTCATATAATACTGGGGGTCATGATGGCTTGCTAGAGTCCGCTCATGATCTATAAGTCTTGGACTTATTGCCTTTATTATATGATCCCATATGGGTCACACGCCTAAGCTAACGGGAAAATACGAAGGAACGGTTTAGCAGAAGTACGGTAAAAGTGCTAGGCATTTACTGTACTTAGAGAGACTAAAGGGCCTGATTAAATCCAAGGGATTTAATCAGAACTGAGAATTGGGCCCAAAAGCCCATAAGAACTGGACAAGGGTTTTATTAAATAAAACTTGCCCTAGCTCTTATTTTTCTCAAGCTTCTGCGCCTCCCTCCTCTCTCTCTGCGCCTCCTCTCTTTTGGTCTAGCAGCCTCTCTTCCCGAAGTGTGCGTGTGTGAGCCTTTGGAGGAACAACCTCTTGGTGGTTTTGCTGATCTCTGACCCGTACCTCCATTCCGCTGCATAAACAAGGTAACAGGTGAGATCTATTATGTTTCTAATCAAGAGAACCTAGATCTGCATGTTTAGTAGGATGAATCAATCTGAGAATTGAATCAGGAGACACTAAAATATCCAACAGTGGTATCAGAGCCATTGGTTCTGTGGTTTTTCTTGTTTAGAATTATGTTTAGGATTGTTTAAAGAGGTGTTTTTGAATCAATCTACTGATAAGAGAAAACACTTAAGAAACAAAGAATTAAAACCTAAACAAACAAGAAATCGCATGATCCAATCTATATGAATTGGTTTGCGTCGGAGTGTTGATCAGTTTCGGATCACACGTCCGGATCGTTTGATGCACAAACCGATCATGGATCGGCTTGTGTCGACGACACAATCGCGGCAGTTGGACCGGACGACCGAGCGGATCGGATCGATCGATCGCGATCGCTTCCTGCCTCGTCCCGGCGTGTCCAGCCTGCTGTCCCGCGTGACCGAGAGCCGAGCTTCGTCCCGGTAGCGTCTCGGCCAGCATCGTCCCATCCCGAACGATCGTCCCGTCCAGCAGCCGTCCCGATCGTGGATCGCTCGCGTGCTGGCTTGCGGCTAGGTCACGGCCGTGAATGGTTCGTGACCAATTCGGTTCGGTTCGGTTTAAAAAATTTATCAAAACTTAAATCGTCTTGGTTTAATAAACAGACTTAATAAATTTATTAAGTTCTGGTTAAACCGGGATAAGAAATCCAAAGTCGAAAATTGGATTTTGTGCCTAAACCAGTGATTTTCTAATTTGATTTGGTTGGACCAAATAAATTGAGAAAATCCGGTTTAGTAAATAACCGGTTGACAATTGTGGTCGTCGTAGTAATTAATTTTGGTTAAGACCAATTTTAATGAACCAGACCGGTTATGTCATTTAATTGGGCAATTGGGTTATGTCTTGGACATGAACCAATTCTTGGGCCTCGGGCCAAGAAGTTAAAACAATTGGGCCAATTATTTGAGTCTTTTCTTCAGAATTAATTTAAAATTTATTTTTATAAAATTATAAAATCGATTTTTAAATTAATAAGTTTCCAAAATTTTGAAATTAGAAAGTTTCTTAAAATAGAAGTTTCTAGATTTGCATGTTTTGGATTTTAGGAAATTTCTATAATTAAAAGTTTCTAATTTTAGAAAGTTTCCAAAATTAGTAGGTTTCCCAAAAAGGAAAGTTTCCCAAAATAGAAATCTTCTATTTTGGGATGAAATTTTAATAAACCTACAAACCTCAAATAATATCAAGCGTTGGATGTCTTGTCCAGTCTATGTCAGCTGTCGAAGCCCATTCAATTGTACTCATGGCCTTACAGTATGAGGGTGTCTACTTTTGCGTGGGTAAGACGGTTTGTGATTCATAAATGTCATTGGGAGTCCCAGACATTAATGATTACATGACTGTATAGTCTGGTTTTCTTGACTAGGCCATCGGGAGTCCCGGGCCTTGAGACATCAGAGTGGATTGGGCCTCGGGCCCAGATTCACAACCAAGAGTTATATCACGGATATAATTAGCCGAGATAGGGCTTACCGATATAAGCTAAGATTGGGTGACGGCCAGTGGCCCATTTTGATCTTAGTTATATGTGGATCTTGGAATCATTATATTCTATTGAGGGTAACTTATGTTATTGAATATAATGCGTGATTAATCATATTAAATTTAATACAAGATTAATCATATTGAACATATTAACTAATAACCTTTTTATCTTATATTTCAGCTATGACTACTACAAGCACACAAAACACATTCTCAATCCGGTCTGTTCTCGAGAAGGAGAAGCTGACTGGAACGAACTTCCTGACGTGGTCAAGGAACTTGAGGCTAGTCCTCAAGCAGGAGAAGAAGGATTATGTCCTTCGTGATCCCCTCCCCGAGAGGCCTCCTGCCAATGCCGCCAGGACTCTGCATAATGCTTGGGAAAAGCATTCGTCAGATGAAAATGATGTCTATTGCCTGATGTTGGCGACAATGACTGCTGAGCTGAAAATGCAGTTCGAGAGTGTGTTGTCACCCATCGAGATAATGGCAAGCCTGAAATCGCTTTTTCAGGAGCAAGCAAGGACTGAGAGGTTTCAGACAGTTAAGAACCTCTTAGACTGTAAGTTGGCTGCAAATGCGGCAGTGAGTCCTCATGTCTTGAAGATGATGGGTTATCTCGATCATCTTCAGAAACTCGACTGCCCTATCAGCCAGGAACTTGCCTGCGACATCGTTCTGCAGTCTTTACCTGCAAGCTATGATCAGTTCATCCTGAACTTCAATATGCATGGCTTGAGTAAGACATTGCCTGAGCTTCACGGAATGCTCAAGACTGCAGAGCCCAACTTGAGGAAAACCGCCAAGGACCCCAATGTGCTTATGGTGCAAAAGGGCAAGGGCTTTAAGAAATCCTCTGCCAAGGACAAGGGAAAGGCTAAGGCTGTTCAAGTCTCGGACAAGGACACGCCAAAGCCCAAGCCCAAATCCAAGGCTGGGCCTACTGACATCTGCAGGTTCTGTAAAGAACCAGGGCATTGGAGGAGAGAATGTAAGAAATTCCTGGAAGGTCTAAAGGAATTGAAGAAGAAGACTCTCGAGACTTCTTCATCAGGTATTTTTGTTATAGAAGTTAATACAACTACTTCTGATAATACCTCATGGGTTATGGATACTGGTTGTGGGGCTCATATTTGTACTAATATGCAGGCACTCAGCAACAGTAGGAGGCTGAAGCAAGGACAAGTGGAGCTACGAGTTGGGAATGGAGCGAAAGTTCCTGCACTAGCTGTAGGCACATACTTGTTGTCTTTACCTTCGGGATTGGTTTTAGAACTCAATAATTGTTATTTTGTACCTGCGATAAGCAGAAATATTATTTCAATTTCTTTGTTGGATTTGGAAGGTTATGATTTTTCAGTTAAGAATAAATTATGTTCCTTCAATCGCAACAATTTGTTCTATGGTTGTGCCCCTCTTACGAATGGGCTTTACATACTTGATCAATCCGCGCCAATTTATAACATTGATACCAAACGGTTCAAACCTAATGAGGAGAACCGAACGTTTCTATGGCATTGTCGTTTAGGGCACATCAGCGAGAAACGCATCAAGAGGCTCCATTCGAATGGACTTCTTGGCTCATTTGACTTTGAGTCATGTGAGAAATGCGAATCCTGCATGATGGGCAAAATGACACGGGCCCCCTTTAATAAACCTAACGAGAGGGCCAGTGACTTATTGGGCTTGATACACACTGATGTGTGTGGCCCAATGTCCACAAATGCAAGAGGAAACTATCAGTACTTCATTACCTTTACTGATGATTTCAGTAGGTATGGATATGTTTATTTAATGAAACATAAGTCTGAATCTTTTGAGAAGTTCAGAGAATTCCAAAATGAAGTACAGAACCAACTTGGCAAAAGCATTAAGGCTCTTCGGTCCGACCGAGGAGGAGAATACTTAAGCCAAGAATTCAGTGATCATCTAAGAGAGTGTGGGATCGTGTCCCAACTCACTCCTCCTGGAACACCTCAATGGAATGGTGTGTCTGAGAGGAGAAATCGGACCTTATTGGATATGGTTCGATCTATGATGAGTCACACAGACCTTCCAATATCCCTTTGGGGATATGCTCTGCTAACAGCAGTGTTCACTCTAAATAGAGCGCCATCGAAAGCAGTAGCAAAGACACCATATGAATTATGGACTGGAATGGCTCCAGTGCTGTCTTATCTTAGAATTTGGGGTTGTGAAGCCTATGTCAAGAGATTAATCTCAGACAAGCTTACACCAAAGTCTGATAAATGCTACTTCATTGGTTATCCGAAAGAAACCAAGGCTTATTACTTCTATCTACGTTCCGAGAACAAGATCTTTGTTGCCCGGGATTGTAACTTTCTTGAGAGGGAGTTTCTCTCTAAGAAAGATAGTGGGAGTAAGGTACTGCTTGAAGAAATTCAAGAAGAGCAGGATACTGCTCAACCTGAAGAGGAAGAGCAGCAGGAGGACCTACAAGAAATTGTAGTGCCTGAACCTGTAGTACCTGAAGTTCGAAGATCCGGGAGGATCCGTCACGAACCCGAGAGATATCAAGGATTCCTCGTGACTGACTGTCATGATCTTCTGATCATTGATGGTGATGAACCATCGAACTTCAATCAAGCCATGATGGGCCCAGATTCCTCTAAGTGGCGTAAGGCCACTGATTCCGAAATGGACTCCATGTCGGTCAACCAAGTGTTTTCGTTGGTTGACTTACCCGCTGGTGTAAAAGCCATCGAGTGCAAATGGATCTTCAAGAAGAAGATTGACGTGGATGGAAATGTCCAGATTTATAAAGCCAGGTTGGTGGCAAAAGGTTTCAGACAAGTTCACGGTGTGGATTACGATGAAACCTATTCCCCAGTGGCTATGATGAAATCTATTCGGATTCTACTAGCAACTGCAGCTTTTCATGATTATGAAATTTGGCAGATGGACGTGAAAACCGCCTTCCTGAATGGTATTCTGGAAGAGGATGTGTATATGACACAACCTGACGGTTACATAGATCCAAAGAATGCTGGAAAAGTATGCAAGCTTCATAAATCCATTTATGGATTGAAGCAAGCATCGAGGAGCTGGAATCTTCGTTTTGATGAAGCGATCAAGAAATTTGACTTCATCAGAAACGAAGAAGAACAATGCGTGTATAAGAAAACTAGTGGGAGCAAGATAGTATTTCTTATTCTGTATGTCGATGACATACTGCTTCTCGGAAACGACGTTCCAATGCTGAAGTCAGTAAAGGACTGGCTTGGAAGTTGTTTTTCCATGAAAGACATGGGTGAAGCCGCATACGTTCTTGGAATCAGGATCTACCGGGATAGATATAGAAGGCTGATAGGCTTGTGTCAAGATTCATACATTGACAAAGTCCTACAAAGATTCAGCATGAAAGATTCCAAGAAGGGCTTCACGCCAATGGTACATGGCACAACGCTAAGCAAGAAGCAGAGCCCTACGTCGGCTGCTGAGCTTGAGCGCATGAAGAATATTCCTTATGCATCTGCAATAGGATCTATCATGTATGCCATGATCTGTACTCGTCCTGATGTTGCTTATGCATTGAGCATGACGAGTAGGTACCAGTCAAATCCAGGTGAAAGCCACTGGATTGCCGTCAAGAATATCCTGAAGTATCTAAGACATACTAAGGATAAGTTCTTGGTGTACGGCGGAAGTAATGTGCTTGAAGTCAGTGGATTCACGGACGCAAGTTTCCAGACAGACCAAGATGATTTCCGGTCACAGTCCGGTTATATCTTTTGTCTGAATGGCGGTGCAATCAGTTGGAGAAGCTCCAAGCAAGACACCGTTGCTGATTCCACTACAGAAGCTGAATATATCGCCGCTTCGGAAGCAGCGAAGGAAGCTGTTTGGATACGAAAGTTCATTATTGAACTAGGTGTGATACCAAATGCGGCTGAGCCTCTGGCACTGTTTTGTGATAACAATGGTGCTATTGCTCAGGCAAAGGAACCAAGATCACACCAGAAATCCAAGCATGTACTAAGAAGATTTCACTTGATACGTGACATCATTAATAGAAAGGAAGTCAAGATCAGCCGAGTTCAGACAGATGATAACGTCGCTGATCCATTGACAAAGCCACTCCCAAGACCTAAGCTCGAGTTCCTAACTGAAGCTGTAGGCATTAGAGACATTGAAATGTAATCTAAATTTGAGTGGGAGTTTGAGGGCTTTATTTAGTTATTGATATGTTCTTGTAAAACATTTTCTTATGTTTAATGAAATTATTATTTCAAGATTATTTTAACTGTGATGAAATAATCGTTCCAAAATGATATGAACCATTTTATAGGTCATCGAAGTAAGTGACTTGATCTTGAGTCATCAAAGTCATTTAGCTTGATCATGAGACCCTATATTTGATAGATGGTTTATATCATCCTGTCCCTAGTCGAAGGTTGTTGAAATTGGAACACCAACAACCGTGTGAGACTAGATTGGTATGTGACTTATGACAAAGTCTCAGTGTGTCATAGATGCGCGGCATCAAAGTCAGTACATAGGTGTATGTAGGGTACATACGACCGGACATGACCCGATTATAAGAACTCTTCAGGATATTTATATCTGTGTCATAAGAGATTCTTACTACGACTATAGAGTATAGTCCTTAGACCTGAGTTCGCATGCATGTGACTGCACATGAACTAATGCGCTTTGATCATTGTCTAATGCTGTCGTTAAACGATGGTTATAAGGACCTTGATTGGGTGTATTATGAAATGAGTAGTTTACAGTGATGGAACAAGATGGGATTTGTCCCTCCAATACAAATGGAGTGAATATCTCTAGGCCAATCGGAGATTTGTATACTGGAAAATGCATGGCCATGCTCAAACGGACTTTCCCGAGTCGTTTGGATTGTCAGTATCAAATCAGAGTCCGATGAACAAGATTAGGCTTTATAAGGATGACACTAATTTTGCCTTATGACTAATCGAGATATTGAGACAAAAGGATTATGAATACAGAGATTCCAGTACAAGTGGGAGATTGTTGGAATTGTGTCCAGTAATCTCGGTACTGTCTCTAGAAAGTAAGAGTATGTCAATGATCAGACATAAGTCATATAATACTGGGGGTCATGATGGCTTGCTAGAGTCCGCTCATGATCTATAAGTCTTGGACTTATTGCCTTTATTATATGATCCCATATGGGTCACACGCCTAAGCTAACGGGAAAATACGAAGGAACGGTTTAGCAGAAGTACGGTAAAAGTGCTAGGCATTTACTGTACTTAGAGAGACTAAAGGGCCTGATTAAATCCAAGGGATTTAATCAGAACTGAGAATTGGGCCCAAAAGCCCATAAGAACTGGACAAGGGTTTTATTAAATAAAACTTGCCCTAGCTCTTATTTTTCTCAAGCTTCTGCGCCTCCCTCCTCTCTCTCTGCGCCTCCTCTCTTTTGGTCTAGCAGCCTCTCTTCCCGAAGTGTGCGTGTGTGAGCCTTTGGAGGAACAACCTCTTGGTGGTTCTGCTGATCTCTGACCCGTACCTCCATTCCGCTGCATAAACAAGGTAACAGGTGAGATCTATTATGTTTCTAATCAAGAGAACCTAGATCTGCATGTTTAGTAGGATGAATCAATCTGAGAATTGAATCAGGAGACACTAAACTATCCAACAAGGCGATGTTTGGCGACGGCACAAAATCGACATTCAGGCGCAGCACAAAAACTACGTTCATCGGAGATTGGTTAACCGAAGCAACGTTCGGGGGAGACTAGAATGAGAAGCCTTCGTCGAAGGCTAGTGAACCAGAGCGACGACGATCGGCGGAAACTGGAGAACTGAAACACTGTTCTTCGGATGCTGTGAATTGGAGGGACACTCAGCGATGAAGAAACCGTGTTGACAGTCAGCAAAGGTAGAACATCGACAAGTGCATGGTAATAAAGATAGAGATTTACTGAATAATACTTTTCATTCACCACCCTACAACTTTACATTATCGATTGTATTTATATGCAAAAGGAAAATAAGGAAGCCCTAAATCACTTGAACAAGAACAAGGAAACTTGTCTTAATCTCAACCACACACGCTCAACGTCTTGAATGAATTGTGCAGCTCTATTCCTGCAATTGTACCACACTGTGACCTCATCATCTCAGCCTTTGTCTCCTTGTGACCGTTTGAGCGGAAGAGATGAGCAATGTTATTATTTTGGGCTTTTTGATATAACCTTGTCTTTGTTGGGCCTCGTCCTTGTGACAGCCCACTGCCACTTCTTCTCAGTTTTCCTGTTCTGTTTTTTCATGTCCCAAATGTGTCAAACTAACAGCCTCCTGCAAACTTGGAGTGGGGAGAATCCCAACGCGAAGTTTGTTACGCAAGCTCACAAACGATGCTCTTAGCAAGGACTTGGTAAAGATATCCGCAAGTTGTTCTGTGGCCGGAATGTGTTGAACCTCAATGAGACCAAGTGCAACGCGTTCCCGAATGTAGTGATAATCGACTTCGATATGCTTGGAGCGACTGTGAAATCCTGGGTTAGCCGAGAGATAGGTAGCTGAGAGATTATCACAATGCAACAGAGCGGGGCTGGATTGCACAACTAGTAACTCACGAAGAACAAAATTAATCCATGTTAACTCACATGCTGTCGAAGCCAGAGATCAATACTCAGCCTCGGTGGAGGAACGAGAAACGGTAGGTTGTCGTTTGACGGACCAGGAAACCACATTCGAACCCAGCAAAACACAAAAACCGGTAGTAGAGCGTCGAGTCTCTTGACAACCAGCAAAACACAAAAGAGTCTCTTGACAACCAGCCTAATCACTGTCACTAAAGGATGAGAGGGAGAGAGAATGATCTCTGTGAAGATGTAAACCAAATGTTGTAGTTCCACGAACATAGCGCAAGATGCGTTTGAGTAAGGAGAAATCAGTAATTGTCGGAGCATGCATCCGTTGGCAGATAAAATTCACCTCCAACTAAATATCAGGCCGGGTGAGGGTCAGATATTGCAGTTTGCCAGCAAGACTGCGGAAGAAGGTCGGATCAGTAAACAGTTCCTTTGTCTGAAACGCAGTATCCAAGCGGATTGGCAAGGGAGTGGGCATCGAATTAGCCTCCTTTAAACCAGCTTCCTGCAAGATCTCCTCGGCATACTTCTCCTGTTGCAAAAACAGACCTCCCGCATGTGAAATGACTTGAATGCCCAGAAAATAATGTAGTGGACCAAGATTCTTCATGGAAAACTTGTTGCTTAGATCGTGAATCAATGTCTGGATCAAGGCAGGAGAATTTCCAGTAAGCAAAACATCATCAACATAAAGCAGTAAGACCAGCGAGATGCCATTTTGATGGTACACGAACAACGACGGATCAACAGTGCTACATGTAAAGCCAAACTCAAGCAGAAACAGAGTAAATTTGTTGAACCAAGCCCGAGGAGCCTGTTTAAGTCCGTATAATGCCTTCTTCAGTTTGCACACATGGTTGGGATGCTTAGGATCAACAAAACCAGGAGGTTGTGTCATGTAAACCTCCTATTGAAGTTCACCATGAAGAAACACATTCTTAATAACAAGTTGCGTGATAGACCAGTCCCTTGAAACAACAACAACCAACACAATGTGAATAGTCGAGGTTTGTACCACAAGGCTGTATGTCTCAAGAAAGTCAATCCCTTCTTCTTGAGCAAAACCTTTGGCAACTAAACGGGCCTTGAGATTATGGAGAGGCTCATCCGCATTCAGATTTGTGGTAAAAATCCATCGACATCCCAAGACATGCATATCAGGAGCGTATGGTACCAAGGACCAAGAATGAATTTGCATTTGAGCCATCATTTCCTCACACATGGCTGAGTTCCAGCCATCATGTTTCAATGCAGAGATAATAGATTTTGGAAGTTCTAGCAAAGCAGTGGAAGTATGATGAGCATATGTAGGATTTGGTTTCACAATTCCAGGTTGTAACCGTGTGGTCATTGTGTGAGCACGACTAGGTTGCGAAGGTCCTGCTCTCTCCGAGTCCGGAACCAATAACGGGGAACTAATGCCAGGGAAATCACTATCAATATGACCCACCAATTCATCATCCGGAACATTACAACGCAATGGTGTAGGAGACCCAAGATCATCGATAGAGATGCCAGACCGAGGAGACGACTCTGTCGCAGAAGGAGAATCAGTGCTCAACTCTGTCACAAGACCTGAAGTATCCATGTCTGAAGAAATAGCAGTAACAGAGGGTTGATGGCGATAAATGTCAGGCGCTGGAATAGTCGCAAGTAAGCGAGATTGAGGAGGAACAGACTGCCATGCTTTCATCAAAGGTGTGGTCGCAGTAGCTTAAAACCGATAGTATCGATCCTGAAAAGGGAACGGTTGCTCATCAAGGATAACGTGTCTCGATATATATATATATCTGTCCAGTAGGTGGATGTAAAAAACGATAACCCTTATACTGAGAATTGTAGCCAAGAAACATGCAGGGAAGAGAGCGAGGATCGAATTTATGACTCATATACGGTCGAAGACAATGGTAACAGGAGGATCCAAAAACTCTGAGGAAGGATTAACTTGGTTTCTTCTTATACAAAAACTCATGAGGTGTCTGAAATTGAAGAGCAGCAGAAGGAAGCAGATTGCGAACAAAGTTGGCAGAGTAAAAGGCTTCTTCCCAGTATTTGAACGGTGTGTGACTTTGGAACATCATCGAAAGATCCAATTCAGTGAGATGGCGATGAGTACGCTCGGCAATTCCATTATGCTAAGGTGTAGATGGACACGGCATGATATGCTTAATACCGGAAGCAATCAAGTGATCTCTGAACTGATGACTAATAAACTCACCACCACCATCACTATGAAACACTTTGACTTTCTTATTAAACTCATTCTCCACCAGCTTTTGGAAGTTAATGAATACTTGATAAAAATCAGACTTCGCTTTGAGAGGAAACAACCAAGAGAACCGAGTGCAATCATCAACAATCACAACATAATACTTGAAACCTTGATTTGATACAATAGGAGAAGGAACCCACAGATCACAATGCAACCGATCAAGAGGTTCTAAAGATGTAGAAACAAAAGAGAAAAAAGGAAGCTTCAAACTCTTTCCTAAATGACATGGCTCACAAATCGGAGAAGAGCCACTCTTATTCATCGAGATTGCCTTACTACTCTGCAACTGTTGAAGAAGTTGGAAGTTCGCATGACCGAGGCGTTGATGCCACACCATTTCACCCGCATCTACCTGTCGATTTGAATAAAAAGCGACGAATTCCTCATTCCGCAACACATAGAGACTATCATGCCGTGGTCCTTTGATCACCACATTCTGAGTGTTGAGATCAATGACATATACCCAATTAGAGTCAAAGAAAACACTACACGGATAATCATCACATAGCTTTGAAATAGATAACAAAGATTTCTGAAAAGTTGGATAAACCAGCACATCAGTCAGAGGTATACTACCTTGGGTGGTGGTAATAACCGTGGAACCAACATGATAGATAGGTTGATGACTGCCATTGCCCACCATGACAATTTCAGGGCCATTATAAGGAACATAATTGGTCAGACCTGCAACATTTGGTGTGATATGAACCGAGGCTCCTGAGTCCGGAATCCATTCCCTACCAGAGTCATCAGCAGTGTGAAGAGTAGAAAGGGCTTGAGGAACATCGTCACTCTGATAAGCATTATCCCAACAGTTCCAACATTTGAGTGCAACATGACCGAGTCGTCCACAAATCTGACAAGTTGGGCGATTACCAGTTGCATTGTTGCTAGTGTTCCACCCTGAAGAGTTGACTTGCTGAGAAAATCCACGTCCCCTTGTTGAGAACTTTCCTTTACCACGATTTGAGCCACTGTAGTTGCCATTATAGCCAGGACGACCTCTGTAGTTCCCATTATACCCACCACGAAAGGGCATGTTGTACTGAGTCTGTTCAGTCTGAAATGCTAAGTGCGGTGTGACTTCTGGGAAAGCTTCACGAGACTGTAACTTAGACTCATAACCCGAAATATCAGACACAATTTCACTAAAGGTGATATGCTGACCATGAGTCAGAGCACTATGCAACACTGTGCATATGGGATCAAACTCTTTACCCAGGCCATTCATAAAGGTGAAAACTTTCATAGCATCATCAACTGGTTTACCAATCGAAGTTAACTGATCACATAAGGTGCGAAACTCTCAAGTATAAGTGGTAAAATCCCTACCACGATTGTTCAGCAGTTGGAGACGCCACTTTAGATCATACACACGAGCAATGGAGCTTCGATTAAAGTCATTAGCAAGCGCCAAACAGACCGCCTGTGAGGTTGTGAGACCATAGACACAGCCAATAACTTCTTCAGATAGCGTACCAAAGAGCCAAGATAACACCAGTTGATCTGTGCACATCCAAGCTTCATACACCAGATTAGGACCTTCAACTTGAATGTCCCCGACTTGCATTGTGACTGTCGCGATTGGAGGAGGGATAGACCCATCTACAAAACCCAGTAGCTTCTGACTTCTGATATATCATGGTTTTTCTGGGTTTTCAACCATGATATAATTGTATATATTGAGTCTTTAACCTGGTTTTTCGAGTCTATCGAGTCCTTTACAGGTAAGCTTGTGTTTGAAGCGAAGAGCGGAGTTTTGGGACGTTTCTGGTGATTTGTGCAACAATCTGAAGTGAGAGTCTCGACCACGAGGTGATGTCGACCGACATCCATCTTGGTGTCGATCGACACTGAGGGCGACAGAGACTTAAGGGCCGGTTGAAGACATCTTTTGAAGAATTGCAAAGTTACCCCAGAATTTCCCTAATTCTAATCTAGCCCCAAAACATATTTAGTGGTTTTTAATTAGGTTTTTGAGAGCAGTAACTCTCATATTGTTCTTTGTTCTTGCTTTTTTCTGGAGATTGAGATATATTGGCTTGGGGCTGTTCTTGCTACTTGTAACCTTTGAGAGAAGGATTCCGAACCCCTGTTATTTATCTATTCAGTCTTGTTTTCTATTCAAACATGTGCTGTTCATTTGATATCATGTCTGAGTAGTAATCCTTGTTAGATTTAGGGATTCTCATAGGGATTTCATGCTTTGTTAGATCACTGAATGATTAGGATTCTAAATCTATCTGTTCATCACCTAAGTTGAGATTAATACTGAATTCTGAACTGATCACCTAGGGTTTAGATCTTAGATTGTTAATTTGGCACGAGAGTGTGAGTTATAATCTGAAAGAACTTAGTGTGAGCATTTTGACTAGATACAAAGAGATTTGGTTTAGGAGAATTGTGAAATTAAGAACTTGCTATTAATGCTTGTCTAGAACTCTAAGATTACAAAGAGATTTGAATCGTTAGGTTGCTAGACATAGATAGTAATTGCAGCGAGAGTTGGATTATTATACATTGTGATTCTAGTTCTTGAACATGTGCTTAACCTGAATCCTGATTAGCTAAGTGTCTACATTGCATGATTTCCTGAGAACACCCTGAGTCTTGCGCTTTTCTCCTATTGAAACAAACATTTAATTTACTTGCATTGTCTTCTGTTTTCTCTTGATTGATTTAGCTAAGTTTGAAAGCATATAATCTATTGCGTGAAACTTGAGTCCTTGTGGATACGATACTCTTTACACTACAATCACATAACTGTGCACTTGCAGTAGAATAGGGATATTTCTTGACCTATCAAGTTTTTGGCACCATTGTCGGGGACTCATTTGAGTTCGCCAATAGATATTGTTCTAGAATTTAGATTAAGTCGTTTTTATTTTCATTGTTACTAACATTTTATCTTGTCTTGCTTTTTTTGTTGCTGCAGGAATCGACATGTACACTCAGTGTCGCTCGACACCAAGCAAGAATTTTGCCTTTGAGATCAATGTATGCCTAATCGTCACACCAGAAGCAACCCGAACAAAGAGCTTTTGAACCTCATACTTTAGGAGCTTGCTAGACTTGAGAGAACAAACAAGAAGGCTCATAAAACTTCAAGGATGATGAATCAATTGATTTTGATTCAAGATTATGAAGGTGTTCTGAGAGACCTGATAGGCTCAGAGTTTTAATCCCTATTCTAAACTGCAAGTGAACAGCAATGTCAAAGTAGTATATAGGGCTATCGAATCCACAGGGACACTTGGTCTCAATAGAAACAGAAACGTAGAGATTAATACTAGAAATAAGCAGATGGTGAAGTAAATAAATTGCGAAGCAAGAAAGTAAACAGTAGCAGAGATTAACAGTTGTGAAGCAATAAGCTAAAAGCGTCAAGCCTAGGGTATTCTCAGGAAATCAGACAAGCAGACAGTTCATTCAGCAAGGATCTAATTAAGAACAGTTCTAGAACTCAAAACACAGATATATAATTAACCAAATTCCTTTGCGATAATTCTCTAAGCCTAAGTGCAGCAAACCAAACTTTCGTTTGCGAGAACTAACAGATTAAACTAGCATTAATCCCAAGTTTGATATGTTCACAATTATCCTAAACCAAACTTCCGTTTGCGCAAAGTTTAATTGCCCAATTTAATTAGTTCAGATTCCTAAACCCCACTTCCGTGACGTATTTAGCAACCTAAGATCTAGATTCTAATTGATCAGGTTAGAACTAGCTTTAAGCACAATTAAATTGAAGAACAGATATAGTTATGAATCCTTAACTAAATTTGAACAAGTCTAGCAAATCATGAAATCCTATGTGAGAAACCCTAAACTCAACTATGGATCTACTCAGACATGATTAATGAAAACATAATCAAAGAAATAATAGATTGCATATAAGAAATTAAAATAGATAAAGGGGTTCGAAATCTTCTCCAAAATAAGTGAATACAGGAAATAGATCAGCCCCAAAAGCTCTAGAAATCTCTTAGCTAATAGTATCAAAGCCTAATGTAAAGCGTATAAGGCGTATCTAATTAAAACACTAAAAACTCTAATATATAGGCATAATCTCGGCCAGGGGCTTCTTTGTAAATATCAGGAACTTCTGGATCAAAGTGCAAATTCTTCACTCTTCTAAACCGCCGAGTTTTTGGCCCATCTCGCTGGTGCATCGATCGATGCTAGAGTGCAACGATCGACACCTTCCTCTGTTTCGGACAGTGAACTCTATCTCTCGGCCAAACACTCCAAAAATCTCCAAAATGCTCCATTATCTCCAATTTAGCTCCAAACCTGATTATACCTGTAAAAGACTCTAAACAAAGACAAAAGACACTAAAACACAACTATATCATGGTCTAAAATGGGTAAAAACCATGATATATCAACTCCCCCACACTTAGCCTTTGCTTGCCCTCAAGCAAAACATAGAACTAAAACATGATGAAGAGGTTTGAAAACTCTTCAGAAACTCATTTCATCCTAGAAGCTACAATACTCAGATTCCCCTTAGTAAACCACTGCAAGAATCAATCACAGGATATCAAGACCACAATGTACTTCCCCCACACTTAGCAACTGTCCTAGGTAAACTCCACAATCACAATCAAGCATTCAAATTCTCCCTACTGACTTCTGCAAGTATTTAAGTGCGGTCTCACCTAAGGATTATCGATCAAAGGGCACATGGATTCTTACCTTATCAGCTCTAGACCACCATACTATCTTTCTCTAGTCCCTTTCTTCTCTTTCCCTTCTTTAACAACTGATTTTTCCCCACTGGGTATCATTTTATTTTTTTTATCAGTGTTCTTCCCGTTATGGGGTGTACTTTGGACACATTCCATGGATCACATGAGAGATAATAGTGTTTGCTACTATTCCCATGACCACTTCGGAGTTACTAACTCATCCTCAGTTTATTATATATATATATATATATATATATTTTTTTTTACTTTACAGAAGGGGAGAAGGGAACTAAATAGGACAGGTTTACAGGCTGTGTCAGAACTAACAAGGGAATCCGACACAAAGTATACCAAGCCCTTAGGTGAGAAATCTAAGTCAGTATTAAGGTTGAAGTCAGTAAAAGGATCCTCTGATACCTGAAGTGATGTGGGTGTTCCCAGTAGGTTGATCTGTGATGGGGTTTTCTAATAGTCATAGATAGATCCTGCAACTTCATCCCAATGGTTACTTAAGTTCCTGCAAGTCTTGTAAATCTTCTCAGAAAATCATAGTTTCTTACTTAAACAATTTTGACTCAATAAAACAAAAAAATTTGAAAAACGGACTGACTCTTAAGAAAACAGAAAACAAAAGTCAGTAGCACCTCCCCCACACTTAAGACACACTGTCCCCAGTAGTGTCCAGCGAAGGATCGGTAAAAAGAAAATAAAAATTGAAAAGGTGAAATTATGTCTGTCGGGTTACCTCTGTCGCTGAGCATCGATCGTTGCACTAAGTGCATCGACCGTTACTTGGCGATTTTCGTGTATAGTCGATCGTTGCTTAGGACCGCAACGATCGCTGCAATGCGATTCCTTTCGTGTTGTGACGATCGACACAGAAGTGCGTCGATCGTTGCATTGCGATTTAACCGAGACCTGCAAACATAAACTCACCAGAAACAAAAACAAACGTAAAATCCTAGCAAAAACACCAAAAATTAAGTAGAAAAACACCAGTACCTAATGGTGGGTTGCCTCCCACCCAGCGCTTGTTTAAGGTCAATAGCTTGACCGGACGGATGGGAGTTTTCAAGTACCAGGAGGTCTTGACAGAGACTTTTTCTGTCTCTGTTCAAGTCTCCTCATCCAAGGTGGTGAGTAGGCTGTTGCGGAATGCTCATGGCCAAGAAAAGATGGAGTGAAATGTGCTCCAGGATCTATAACCATGGTATGATCAGGCTGCTCAAAATCTGCGTCCCTTATGGTGAATGTCTGCCCATCTATTAGTGGCTTTCGCAGCTTATCCATCTCATAGTGCAGTGGTTCATCTCCCAGATGGAGGTCTATCAAGCTGTTCCTAACATCAATCAACGCTCCTGCTGTAGCCAAAAAGGGTCTCCCAAGCAATAATGCTTTATCCAGATCACAGTCATATTTCAACACAAGGAAGTCTGTTGGAACTAAGTAGTTTCCAACTCTCACCGGAATGTCCATAAGGAGTCCTTCAGGAACTCGTATGGACTGATCAGCTAGAACAAGAGAAGTCCTAGTGGGAGTAAAATCCAGCATACCCAGCTTCTCTGCCACAGAGTAAGGCATCAAACTTCCAGCAGCTCCTAAATCACACAGAGAACGCCTAAAGCTATCCTCAAAGATAGAACAATCCAGCACAAAGACTCCAGGATCAGACAGCTTCTTCGGGACCTTAGTTAGCAGAACATCACTAATATGCTGAGGAACTATTATCACCCAGTCTTTCAGATCATCATCCAGGGGCAACATCTTGTTCAGGTACCTCTGCACACATGGATGATAAGGTGGATCATCAGAAGTTGGAATTTCTTCCAATTCTTCACCAATCTCTTCTAATTTCTTCAGCTCTTCAATCTCTTGCCTAATCACTTCAGATACTTTGGGATATTTCCTAATGGCTTGTGCATAAACATCCTCTTGAGTGATCTCGGACACATCAGGGAACAGGCGGGCCAACTCTGCATCAATCTCATTTTCATCCGACAGTTCTGTCTGTTCACGCCCTGCAACGATCGACACAAAGGGTGCGTCGATCGTTGTCCTCCCGACGGGTGCATCGATCGTTACAGAAGTTGCATCGATCGACGCACTGCAGCAGATTTCACCCGAGAGTTTTTCACAAATATCCGAAAATTCTTGTTCTGTCACCAACTCAGCTGTACTTAGCTCAAATCTTTCACCTAGGTGAGATCCATCATTAATGCACACAGACCAGGCCTTAACATGAGTGTCTGCCACTCCTTTTCCCTTCAGTGAGCTGGACATCTGGTTTACCTGAGTGTCCAACTGCTTCATGTGAGTGCTCAGAGACTCAAATTTTCCATTGAGGTCTTCATAGACAGCGTCCAACTTCTTGTTGCAGTCCACAGAAATCTTGGTCTGACTATCAATCAGCTGTTCCATCATAGCCTCCATTTTACTCTCATGGGCTGTAGGCGCAGGAGGAGTCTGATAGGATGTAGATCCATAGGTTCTCTGAGTACCTTGTCCATAGGTCTTCTGAAAACCACCAGTCTGTCCACCATTGGAGAATTTGTTCCCCTGTTGATTACCAAATCTATTACCTTGGAAACCAGAACCTCCTATGAAATTCACATCTTCTTCCTGAGTTTCCTCCTCAGCCTGAATCACCTCTACATCTTGGGCAAAGTGGACAGATTTCTTACTAGTCAGGAGATTGTAGATTGTGTCCAATCTGGATCTTATATTAGCTATATCAGAATTCTCTACAGTTCCACCAGATTTCTTCCTCCTTTCATCCATTGTCTTGCAACTGTTGCTGCCAATCAGGTTCTCAATCAACTGCTTAGCTTGTGTAGGAGTCCTGGTGTTAAAATTAGCATTACTGGAATTATCCAGCGCAGTCTGATAAGGGAGATCTATGCCTCTGAAGAAAATACCAATCAGCTGTACTTCTGTGAATCCATGGTGTGGACAGTCACGCTGATACTGCTTAAATCTCATCCAGGCAGTCTTCAAGGGCTCCACAGCTCCTTGGGAAAAGGTGAGTATGTCCTGTCTGGACTGATCCGAGCGCGCATCATCATAAAAATGACGCAAGAACTCACTCTTTAAGGCTGCCCAAGTAGTATACTGACCAGGTGCCAGTTGTCTCAGCCATGCACTAGCGTCTCCAGCAAGACTGTGCGGAAATAGCTTAAGGAACAGATAGTCCGGGCATACTCCTTCATACTTCATGCCAGTGACTATGTCCTCAAACTTGTCAATATGATCCATAGGCTGCTCTGCTTGAAGACCATGAAAAGCAATCTGTCTCATCAGCTGGTAGTAGATGGTTTTTACCTCAAAATCGTTCCTCTCGAAAGCGGGAAGCACTAGAGCTGCTCGGTTTGCATGAAACTCATCCGGTCTGTTGTAATCAGCTAGTGTCCTCTCATGAACCACCATCTCTCTACCTTGGGCCTGTCCTTGACCCTGGTTTCGGTTCAGCTCCTGTTGCTGTTGCTCAGGAGGATCAGGGATGACATTCCCTTCAGCATCAACCCGATGCCCAGCAGCATTGTACGGGTTGTCATCTTGGTCCCTCAGGGTACCTTCAGCATCTGGTATCAAGATCAAACGTTCTCGTACCATTCTCTCTCTCTTTTCTCTTCTGTTAGTCCTTTCTAGACGTCCAAGTTCCTCTAGTCCGAGATTAAGCAAGCTCGAGTTCGGATTACTTCGAGTTTTCTGCGTTGGCATAAACTGTCTGTAATCGTCCAGCAACGATCGATGCTATCAGTGCAACGATCGATTCAATCTCAGAATCGCCTAGTGACGATCGACGCAAGGGATGCAACGATCGACGCAAGGCGAAATTCGTACCTGCGACAGAGAGAAATCAGAGAAAAAGTTAGCAAAATCAAAAATAAAAACGAAAAAGAACAAAAACAAAAAGAAAAATTTCTAGCAAAAACCCTAAGTTCGGTCCTATCGAAGACTCAAAGAGTCCCCGGCAACGGCGCCAAAAACTTGATAGGCTCAGAGTTTTAATCCCTATTCTAAACTGCAAGTGAACAGCAATGTCAAAGTAGTATATAGGGCTATCGAATCCACAGGGACACTTGGTCTCAATAGAAACAGAAACGTAGAGATTAATACTAGAAATAAGCAGATGGTGAAGTAAATAAATTGCGAAGCAAGAAAGTAAACAGTAGCAGAGATTAACAGTTGTGAAGCAATAAGCTAAAAGCGTCAAGCCTAGGGTATTCTCAGGAAATTAGACAAGCAGACAGTTCATTCAGCAAGGATCTAATTAAGAACAGTTCTAGAACTCAAAACACAGATATAGAATTAACCAAATTCCTTTGCGATAATTCTCTAAGCCTAAGTGCAGCAAACCAAACTTTCGTTTGCGAGAACTAACAGATTAAACTAGCATTAATCCCAAGTTTGATATGTTCACAATTATCCTAAACCAAACTTCCGTTTGCGCAAAGTTTAATTGCCCAATTTAATTAGTTCAGATTCCTAAACCCCACTTCCGTGACGTATTTAGCAACCTAAGATCTAGATTCTAATTGATCAGGTTAGAACTAGCTTTAAGCACAATTAAATTGAAGAACAGATATAGTTATGAATCCTTAACTGAATTTGAACAAGTCTAGCAAATCATGAAATCCTATGTGAGAAACCCTAAACTCAACTATGGATCTACTCAGACATGATTAATGAAAACATAATCAAAGAAATAATAGATTGCATATAAGAAATTAAAATAGATAAAGGGGTTCGAAATCTTCTCCAAAATAAGTGAATACAGGAATAGATCAGCCCCAAAAGCTCTAGAAATCTCTTAGCTAATAGTATCAAAGCCTAATGTAAAGCGTATAAGGCGTATCTAATTAAAACACTAAAAACTCTAATATATAGGCATAATCTCGGCCAGGGGCTTCTTTGTAAATATCAGGAACTTCTGGATCAAAGTGCAAATTCTTCACTCTTCTAAACCGCCGAGTTTTTGGCCCATCTCGCTGGTGCATCGATCGATGCTAGAGTGCAACGATCGACACCTTCCTCTGTTTCGGACAGTGAACTCTATCTCTCGGCCAAACACTCCAAAAATCTCCAAAATGCTCCATTATCTCCAATTTAGCTCCAAACCTGATTATACCTGTAAAAGACTCTAAACAAAGACAAAAGACACTAAAACACAACTATATCATGGTCTAAAATGGGTAAAAACCATGATATATCAAGACCCGCAGAACAATCCCTACAATGATCAGGGACAAAGAATTGATGCCCAAGGAAATGTGATCCCTGAACCTGAGCAACATCTTACTAATCCTTCAGCTGAGAGGACTCTTGCTGACTACAACATGCCTGATGAGTTCTACGCCAACAGGTCTGCGATTGTGCCTTCTCCTTTTGAAAGGAATGAGTTCGAGCTTAAGACTGCATATTATGCACTTGTGAGGCAGCATCCTTTCCATGGCCTTCCTCATGAGCAACCAATGGATCACATTGAGGATTTTGAAGCCTTTGTCACTGGGATGAAGCACAATGGAGTGGGTTATGACTTTATGCACCTCAAATTCTTCCCATATTCTCTCGCTGGAGAGGCTGCAGCTTGGCTCAAGCAACTTCCACTTGGGAAGCTAACCACTTGGGATGCAGTGAAAAGAGAGTTCTTGAGGCATTTCTACGATGATGCTCGTTCCAATCAGCTTAGACAGGACCTTCTGACATTCACTCATGGACCTATAGAGCCTCTTAAAGCTACTTGGGTGAGGTTTAAGATGTACCAACGAGACTGCCCTCATCACGTATTCTATGAAGTTCAGCTGCTAGGCATTTTCTTCAGATGTGTGGATCTTTGGTACCAGTCTGCGTTGGATGCTGCCAGCAATGGCAATTTCAACTCAAAGACTCCAGAGCATGCCAAGGTATTGATTGAGAACTTGGTGAGCAGCAACAACACTAAGAATGCTGATAGGAAGAGAAAAGAGTCTGGTGGAAAAGTTGATAACTTCCAAATTGCTGAGATGAAGAATAAGATGGACATTGTCCATAGCTTGCTGACTGGGAAGAAGGCTGTTCACTTTGCTCAAGAGGTTGAGGAGTTTGAACCAGAAGATGGCTGCCAAGAAGAGGATGTAAACTACATCGGTGGATCTGGATTTCAGGAAAACAGGTTTGGAAATCAGCAAGGTAACAAGTTCTACACTGGTGGTCAGAAGAGTGTTTTCACAAGCAATCAAAACTCTTCTGGATATGGTCAAAATGCTGGTTTCCAGAAACCTTTTCAACAGAACAACTCCTATCAGAGGACCTATGGATCATCTTCTTATCAGACTCCTCCCGTTGCTAATACTCATGAGAGCAAGTTGGAAGCTATGATGGAGCAAATACTTGAGGGGAAGACCAATACTACTGTGGACTTAAACAAGAAGATGGATGCCATCTACACTGATCTGAATGGGAAGTTTGAGTCTTTGAGCACACATATGAAGCAGTTGGATACTCAGGTTGCTCAAACTGCTGGAGCTATTAGGAGGCAAGCCGGATTCCTTCCTGGAAGTATAAATACCAATCCTAAGCATCACTGCAATGCAATATCACTAAAGAGTGGGAAATAGCTGCAAACTATCCCCAACAGGCAAGTGAGTGCTGAGGAACTCGAGGAGTTGGAAGAATTGGATGAAGAAATTGAAGCCGAAAGACGAGTGTCGACCGACGTTGATACCCAGTGTAGACCGACACCCAACTCTTCGAGTGCTCATGATGAACGGAAATCGACCGCGCTCGATTATATAGTCGACAACAATGGAAAATTGATCGATGTCGACCGACACCAAACTAGTATCGACTGACATCCTTCGCGGACAGAGTCTGATACTGTGAAAAAGGCTCCTGTTGCTTCTGGGAGGGTGTATAAACCCAAGGTACCATTCCCGAGAAACTAGAAGCAGTCCAAGTTTGAACGGTTCAAGGCTAAATACATGGCTATGCTGAGCAAGCTCACTCTTCCAATGCCATTGATGGATGCTATCAACAACAACCCAGTGATGAAGAGGTGTTTGAAGAAGATGTTGACTTCTGACATGGGAGATGAAGAGTGTATGATGATTATTACTGAAGTATGTAGCGCTGTCATCCTGAACAGAGTTCCATAGAAGCAAAAGGATCCAGGAAGCTTTGTCTTGGACTGCACAATTTTCAGAGACAAATAGGAGAGATCATTGTGTGATTTGGGCTCAAGTGTTAATCTGATGCCGTATTCAGTTGCCAAGCAGATGGGGATGACAGATTTCACACCTACTAGGATCTCTTTGATTCTAGCTAATCGCTCCATAAGGATTCCTCAAGGTCTCTTGGAGGATGTACTGGTGTAGATTGGTGAATGTATAATTCCCACAAACTTTGTTGTCTTGTAGTACAATGAAGAACCGAAGGATCCTCTTATCTTAGGCAGACCGTTCCTTGCTACATCTGGCGCAATCATTGATGTTAAGCGAGGAAAGATTGGACTAAATGTGGGTGATTTGGTGATGGATTTCGACATGAAGAAGCTGATGATACATCCTATTATAGATGGGCAGGATTTCTATGTGGACACCTTGGATAATCTAGCTGCATAATTTTTTTGTCTCAGATGCATCCTGTTGACCCTTTGGAGAGAGCTTTGATGAATGTTGGGCAGGATTAAGAGCTAGAAGATGATGCTACAACTGGGTATTTGAAGATGATGGATACTAGTGAGCATGTGATGCAATTGGTAGCTCAAGAAGAGCTGGTTGATACTTCACAGAAAGCTGCCACACTCGGAGATTGGAGCGAGGAAAAGGCTCCAAAGATTGAGCTGAAGCAACTCCTGTTGGGAATGTCCTGGAATCTACTGTACTTGCTCTAAGTGAAAGTCGTATAGTCGAGATGAGACAATCACATAACACTAGGTAGTCATAACGCTTTGCTAGAAGCCACTTATGAACAATGAGTTGAGAACTCATTGCTAGTGTTATATGATCCTACAGGGTCACACACCTAAGCAAGCTGGGCGTTAAAGACGAGGTTGATCATTAATGTAATGATCCAGTAAATGCATATGTGATATGCATTCGATATCAATGTTCTGGGGAGCATCGATCGTTGCAGATATTGCATCGATCGATGCACTCGCGGATTAATCAGATTAATTCAGTTTAATCGTTGGTTAATTCCGCTGTGGTTTAAGCCGACATATATAAGATATATGGTCGACCTAAACTCGTCCCTAACCTAATTCACAGCCACCAGAACACAGATAGAAACCTCTCTGGAGATTAGATCTCTGTAAGGCACTAGCATCCCTGCGGTCCAGTTTGTGTGCGTGTGGATACCAGTAGAGGCGCAGCATTTGAGGCGCTTCGTGATCTCGATTATCTGCTAATACTTCCGCTGCAAATCAACAGGTAAATCTGAGATCCCATAGATTCAATTATATGAACCTTAGATCCTAGGCTCGGAATTCAGACTAGGGTTGCTAATCCCAATTAGAACTGCTAGAAATTCCTTCAGTGGTATCAGAGCTTTAGGGTTCCATTGAATCTGTAGCATGATGATTAGATTAGTTGAATCTAGATCTTTGTATAAATGATACAAGCATGCTAAAATTCGTTTTCCTGAAAACCTAGTTTAGGGTTCTGATCGAAAACGTTTATGGGTTTTCTCGCATGGTGTCGATCGATGCCAATCCGGCATCGATCGATGCAGGGCGAAAACCCGAATAAATTTAGGGTTTTTTGCATGGTGTCGATCGATGCCAATCCGGCATCGATCGATGCAGGGCGAAAACCCGAATAAGCCTAGTTCTCGCCTAGTGACGATCGATGCAATTGTTGCACCGATCGACACAGCCTCGCGAGATTGTTGGATCGGTTCAATTGGATTGGACCGGTTATCGAGCTTGGTTAACAATGGTCGAACACTGTGAATGGTTTAAATGCGATTGGTTTGATTAGGTTGGCATCGACCGATGCTAATGTAGCATCGATCGACGCTGACCGGTATTCAAAACCGGATCAATTGGATTGATCGGTCATCGCGGATTAATTATAAGAATTAAACATAGTAAAACTGAACGTTTTAAATGGTTCCGTTCCTCAACCAAATATCAAGTGTACTTGATGTCTTTCCAATCTTGTCAACTGTCAAGACCCATTTAGTTGTGTGATAGACTTGCAGTGCAAGATGTCCACAATTTCATGAGTAAGGCAGAGGTAATCGTGTTGATGGACTTGCAGTGCGAGACATCGAAAATTACGTGACTGAAGAGATTGGTTTACTTGACTGGGCCATCAAAATCGTTTTGAGCCCAGAGACATCAGGTGGATTGGACATAAGATGTCGATCCACAACCAAGAGTTATATTGGATATAACTAGCAAGGTTGTTGCTTACCTAGATAGCTAAAGTTGAGTGATAGCCAGTGGCTCACTTGAATTTAGTGAAGTATGGGTCTTGGATCATTATATTCATCTGAGGAAACATTGTTTGAATATAATTCGAGTTTTCTTAAAAGTTAAGACTTCTCATTTCTTGAACATCATAACTAAACCTTTTCTTTTCTATGATTCTCAGATATGACTACTACTCGTAATAATTCTTTCTCCCTGCGATCCGTCCTTGAGAAGGACAAGTTAAATGGATCGAATTTTCTCGAATGGTATCGGAACTTGAGAATTGTTCTCAAGCAGGAGAAGCGGGACTATGTCCTTGAAAATGTTCTCCCTGAAAAACCGAGAGCCAATGCTCCACATGCAGAAAGGAATGCTTGGGATAAGCATTCTAATGATGTGGTCGATGTGAATTGTCTCATGTTGGCTACCATGAACTCGGATTTGCAGAAGCAATACGAGAACGTGGAGTCGCCCGTGGAGATGATCACTAGCCTGAAAAGTATGTTTCAGGAGCAAGCACGAACTGAGAGATACCAGACGGTTAAATCTCTCATTGAATGCAAGCTACCAAAGGACAATCCAGTCAGTCCTCATGTCATTAAGATGATGGGTTATATTGATAACCTGGGGAAGCTGGATTGTCCCATTAGCCAAGAGTTGGCTACTGACATCATTCTGCAGTCACTGCCGTCAAGTTATGATCAGTTTGTTATGAACTATAACATGAACAACTTGACGAAGACGTTGACTGAACTGCATGGCATGCTCAAGACAGCTGAGCCTAATATCAAGAAGGGCACTCCTAATGTACTTATGGTGCAAGGGGGTAAGAAGTTTAAGAAACTTGGCAAAGGCAAGGGAAAGGGCAAGGCAGTCCCGGTTGAGAACCAGGACACGCCTGCGCCAGCCCCAAAGCCCAAGCCGGGCCCATCTGAGACTGATAAGTGCCATTACTGTAAAGAGCTTGGGCATTGGAAGAGAAATTGCAACAAATTCTTGGAAGAGAAGAATAAGAAGAAGAAGACTTTCGAGACTTCATCTTCAGGTATTTATGTTATAGAAGTAAATGTTACTACTTCTGGTTCTACTTCTTGGGTATTGGATACCGGCTGTGGTGCTCATATTTGTACTAATATGCAGGGCCTAAGCAACAGTAGGAAGTTGGAAAAGGGACAAGTGGACCTGCGCGTGGGGAATGGAGCAAGAGTTGCTGCATTAGCCGTAGGAACATATAACTTGTCTTTACCTTCTGGTTTGGTTTTAAAGCTTAATAATTGCTACTATGTACCTGCTATAAGCAGAAATATTATTTCCATTCCTATTTTGGATGTGGAAGGATATCAGTTTTCAATTAAGAATAAATGTTGTTCTTTTGATTACAATGATATATTTTATGGTAGCAGCCCATTAGAGAATGGACTTTATGTTTTAAACCAAACTGCACCAATCTATAACATTAACACCAAGAGATTCAAATCAAATGACACGAATCAGACTTTTCTTTGGCATTGTCGTTTGGGCCACATAAACGAGAAACAGATTCAAAAGCTCCATAGTGATGGGCTTTTGGGCTCATTTGATTATGAATCATGTGAGAAATGTGAGTCTTGTTTACTAGGCAAAATGGCAAAGGCGCCTTTCAACAAACAGAATGAAAGGGCCAGTGACCTATTGGGCCTTATACATACAGATGTATGCGGCCCAATGAGCACAAGTGCCAGAGAAAATTTTCGATACTTCATTACCTTCACTGATGATTTCAGCAGGTATGGCTATGTCTATTTAATGAGACATAAGTCGGAATCTTTTGAAAAGTTCAAAGAGTTCCAAAATGAAGTACAAAATCAACTTGGCAAAAGTATTAAGGCTCTTCGATCAGATCGTGGAGGAGAATACTTGAGCCAAGAATTCAGTGATTATTTGAGAGATTGTGGAATTGTTTCACAACTCACTCCTCCTGGAACACCACAATGGAATGGCGTGTCTGAGAGGAGAAATCGGACTTTATTAGATATGGTTCGGTCAATGATGAGTATCTCAACTCTTCCATTATCCTTTTGGGGATACACTCTAGAAACGTCTGCGTTTACACTTAATAGGGTTCCGTCAAAATCAGTTGCAAAGACACCACATGAGATGTGGACTGGAAATGTTCCGAGTGTGTCTTTCCTGAAGATTTGGGGTTGTGAAGCTTATGTTAAGCGATTAATTACAGATAAGCTCGAACCCAAATCAGACAAGTGCTACTTCGTTGGTTATCCTAAGGAAACCAAGGCATACTACTTTTACAACCAATCCGAGAACAAAGTGTTTGTTGCTCGGAACTGCGTTTTTCTTGAGAGAGAGTTTCTTTCCAAGAGAAACAGTGGGAGTAAAGTACAACTCGAAGAAGTTCGAGAACCGCAGGAAAATGCTCAACCTGTAGAGGAAGAGCAACAGTTGGATCTACAAAGAGTTGTAGAACCCGCGCCTGTGGAGCCTGAAATTCGCCGATCCGAAAGGATCCGTCACGAACCCGAGAGATATGGATTTCTCGTAACCAATTGTCATGATTTGTTAATCATTGACTGTGACGAGCCAGCAAATTTCGAAGAAGCAATGATGAGCCCTGACTCCGCAAAGTGGCTGAAAGCCGCTGAATCCGAAATGGGATCCATGTCACAAAACCAAGTATGGACTTTGGTTGATTTACCCAATGGCGCAAGACCCATTGAGTGTAAATGGATTTTCAAGAAGAAAATTGATGTGGATGGAAATATTCAGATATATAAAGCAAGGCTAGTGGCAAAAGGTTTCAAACAAATTCATGGCATTGACTATGAAGAAACTGAAGGATTGTTTAGATGAATCCTGATTCAATTCCAGATTCAGATCATCCTAAACATGCTGATCTAGGTTCTTCTCGAATAGAAACAATTGATGATCTCACCTTATACCTGTTTATTGCAGCGGAAAGGGATGGTATGTCAGAGATCAAAGAGCCACCGAGAGATAACTCCTCCAGAGGTTCACACACGCACACCGAGCAGGAAGAGGCTGCTAGGCCAGTAGGGAATCAGCGCAGAGAGAGAGAGGAGGCTCGCGGCTAGGGCTTATTTTCGACCTGAACTCGTCTTAAGTTTATATAACTCGTTCAGTTCGTTTTGGGCCATTTGGCCCAAAGGCCAATTAACTCCGAGGCATTCGCGCACTGTGTCGATCGACACTCCTTGTGTATCGATCGACACACAGTGGCCAAACCCAATTATTCTCTCTAAGTACAGTAAATGCCTAGCACTTTTACCGTACTTCTGCTACACCGTTCCTACACATTTTCCTGTTAGCTTAGGCGTGTGACCCATATGGGATCATACAATAAAGGCAATAAGTCCAAGACTTATAGATCATGAGCGGACTCTAGCAAGCCATCATGACCCCCAGTATTATATGACTTATGTCTGATCATTGACATACTCTTACTTTCTAGAGACAGTTCCGAGATTACTGGACACAATTCCAACAATCTCCCACTTGTACTGGAATCTCTGTATTCATAATCCTTTTGTCACAATATCTCGATTAGTCATAAGGCAAGATTGGTGTCATCCTTATAAAGCCTAATCTTGTTCATCGGACTCTGATTCGATACTGACAATCCAAACGACTCGGGACAGTCCGTTTGAGCATGGCCATGCATTTTCCAGTATTCAAATCTCCGATTGGCCTAGAGATATTCACTCCATTTATATTGGAGGGACAAATCCCGTCTTGTTCCATCACTGTAAACTACTCATTTCATAATACACCCAAACAAGGTCCTTATAACTATCGCAGAACGATAGCGTTAGACAATGATCAAAGTGCATCAGTCCATGTGCAGTCACATGCATGCGAACTCAGGTCTAAGGACTATACTCTATAGTCGTAGTAAGAATCTCTTATGACACAGATATAAATATCCTGAAGAGTTCTTATAAGCGGGTCTTGTCCGGTCGTATGTTCCCAAACATACACCTATGTACTGACTTTGATGCCGCGCATCTATGACACACTGAGACTTTGTCATAAGTCACGTACCAATCCAGTCTCACACGGTTGTTGGTGTTCCAATTTCAACAACCTTCGACTAGGGACAGGATGATATAAAACATTTATCAAATATAGGGTCTCATGATCAAGCTAAATGACTTCGATGACTCAAGATCAAGTCATTTACTTCGATGACCTATAAAATGGTTTATATCACTTTGGAACGATTATTTCATCACAGTTAAAATAATCTTGAAATAATAATTTCATTAAACATCTTAGATGTTATTTCAAGAACATATCCAATAACTAAATAAAGCCCATTAATAACTCCCACTGAAATTGAGACTTTATCTTAATTTCACTTATCCTACAGCAACAGTCCGCGACTCGTGCTTAGGCCTAAGGAGTGGCTTCGTTAATAGATTAGCAACGTTCTCATTCGTTGAAACTTGCTGATCTACTTAACATCTCTGTCATTTATCTCACGGAATAGGTTATACCTATCCTCAAGGTGTTTGGACATCTGATGTGCAGCTAGTCTCATCTATGCTGGAAATCACATCAAGTTCAGTGACGAACTCTTCTTTCCAAACAACCTCTTTCGCCACTTCCCAAGTTGCGAAATGTTCAGCTTAAGTCATGGAGTCAGCAACAGTGCCTTGCACCGCCAGATAGACACAAGATATAACCGGACTGTGATCGGAAATCATCTTTGTCTATTGGAAACTTGCCTTTCAGACTCTACCGACTCGTAGCACCTCACTTTCTCCGTAACTCAAGAATTTATCCTTAGTATTCCTCAAATACTTTAGGATTTTCTTTACGGCAATCCAGTGTTTCTTTGCTGGATTTGACTGGTCTTTACTTGTCTTGCTTAACATTAAAGCAACATCAAACAAGTACGTTTCATGGCATACATGATAGATCCAATTGCCGACGCATATGGAATCTTATCCATGCATTTAAGCTCAGCAGTTATCGTAGGATACTGTATCTTGCTTAACTTAATGCCATGTGATATTGGCATAAAACCCTTCTTGGATTGCTCAAAACGTGTAGGACTTTGTCAATTTAAGAATCCTGACTTTGTCCTACCAGCTCTTTTGGATCTCTATCTTTAGATCCAAAATCCAAGAACTACGTGGCTTTACCCATGTCAATCATTAAACCAACTCCCAAGCTAGTCCTTTACCGACTACAGCGTTGGGACGTTATATCCGAGAATCAGTATGTCATCGACATACACTTTGAGAAATGCAATATCGCTCCCACTAATCTATTAGTAAACACACAGTTCTGCTTCGTTCCTGTTCAAGTCAAAACCTTGACTACTTCAACAGAACGAAGATTCCAACTCCGATATGTTTGCTTCCATCCATGAATGGATCAATGAAGCTAACTTACATAAAATGTAAATTTTCGGAGTCCGGGCTCACTTTAGCTTCTTTGAATTTCGCAGATTCGTCGCTTTCAATGATCATCAGATCATGCGAACTTTCAATGATCATCAGGCTGAACTAATGACGAGAATTCACTCTCGGATTAGTGACTGATTCTTTCATATCTGCGAACTTCAGGCTCCACAAGTGTAGATTCTACAGAAATCTGTAAATCCTTCCGCTGCTCTCCCTCAATAGGTTAAGCAGCCTCCTGTATTTCTCGAATTTCTTCGAGTTGTACTTTTACTCCCACTGTTCTTCTTGGAAAGTAACTTCCCTTCTTAGAAAACAGAATGGTCGTAAAAGTACTTTTTACTCCCACTGTTCTTCTTGGAAAGTAATTTCCCTTCTTAGAAAACAGAATGGTCGTAAAAGTACCGAGCCTTGGTTTCCTTAAGAAAACTTCGAGTTATACTTTTACTCCCACTGTTCTTCTTGGAAAATAACTTCCCTTCTTAGAAAACAGATTGGACGTAAAAGTAACAAGCCTTAGTTTCTCTAGGACAACCAGCGAAGTAGCACAACTACAAATACTCAGTAAAGACAAATTTGGATCGATTCCAATCCACATTTACGTGGTGTCTTTCAACTGATATTTGTGGAACTATTTCAGCGTAAACTTAGATATTTTAGAGCGTTATTCTTAAATAATATCATGGAAGATTCGTGTGACTCATCTTTAATCATTTCTAATAAGATCTGATTCTTTCTCACAGAAACACCTTCAGGTTTTCAGGAGAAATGAGCTGTGAAACGATTTCACACTCATTAAGATGATCACACAATCAATGACTTAAGTATTCTCACTCGTGATTTAATCCAGAGTCTTAATACTTTTGTCATTCAGATCCTATACTTCATTCTGGAACTCTTTCGACCATGTCAAAGAATTCCGACTTGTGTCTCATCAAATGAACACAGTCACACTCACTGAAGTAATCAGTAGAGACAATGAAGTACAGGAAATTTTCTCTGGCATTACTGCTCATTGGGCCACATACATCAGTATGTTCCAGGTCCAATAAGCCTTTGGGCCTTTCTCTAGCTCGGCTAAGATAGGCCCTTTTCCTTTTGGTCCAGTAAACAGAATTCAAGTCTCATAAGATATCTTATCAAATGAGCCCAACAGTCCATAACTATGGGATTTCTGAATCCGACTTACTCTATGTGACCAAGACTTTTATGCCAAGAAAAATCAGGTTTAATTCATTAGATTTAAACCAATTCGGTATTTATGTTACATTTAGGCACTCTTTGGTTTAAGATATAAAACCCATTCCATGAATAGGGTGCTACAATTAATATTTCATTAAGATCAAAAGAACAAAACTTGTCTTTTATCAAAATGAAAAACATTCAAATTCTTACAAGAAAATGAAAGACAATTCTGCTTAAAGCAGGTACATTGTAGCAATTACTTAATACAAAACCAAGCCTAAAAGGGATCTATAAGTTAAAACCCTACGGCTGAGGCAGCATCCCAAGCTCCTTCCAGACATGTAGTTTCACTTGCCCTTCCTTCAACGTTCTACTGTTGCTTAGGCTCTGCATATTATCACAAATATCAGTGCCACAACCAGTATCCAATACCTTTAAGGACGTTCTACTGTTGCTTAGGCTCTGCATATTATCACTAATATCAGTGCCACAACCAGTATTCAATACCTTTAAGGTAGAACTTGAAGTAATAACATGAATACCTGAGGAAGTAGTCTCATACATCAACTTCAATTCCTCATCATCTTCCATGAATTTAATGCAATTTCTCTTCCAATGCCCTGTCTCCTTACAGTAGCAGCACTTACCAACGTAAGAGGTATCTAACTCGGGCTCAGAAGACACACGCTTGCCATGATTCAAAATCTGGACAACTTTGTCTTCACCCTTGTCAGCAGTAAACCTACCCTTCTCATTCACGAGATTGTACAGGGTACTCTTCACGTTTGGCTCAACTGTCTTGAGCATATCATGCAGTTCAGTCAGCGTCTTCGTTAAGCCTTTCTTGATATAGTTCCTTCTGAACTTATCATAGCTTGACGGCAGCGACTGCAGAATGATCTCAGTTGCCAATTCTTGGCTAACTGGATAATCCAGTTTCCTCAGGTTATCAATGTAACCCATCATTTTACTGACATGAGGACTCACTGGATTATCATTTGGTAGCTTGCAGATAGTGAGAGACTTAACCAACCGGTATCTCTCCACTCTTATCTGCTCCTGAAATTTCAATTTCAGGCTGCTGATCATCTCTATTGGCGACTCCATGTTCTCATATTGCTTCTGCAAGTCTGAGTCCATGGTAGCCAATATCAGACCACGCACATCTACCGCATCATTATAATGCTTATTCCAAGCATCATATACTGCATGAGAAGCATTGGACCCGATCCTCACGGGGAGAGCTCTCTCAAGGACATAGTCCTTTCTCTCCTGTCTGAGGACTAGCCTCAGGTTCCGCGACCAAGTCAAGAAATTTGATCCGTTCAGCTTGTCCATCTTAAGGACAGACCGGATCGAGAAAGTGTTTTGATTGTTTGTGCTAGTCATAACTGAAATATAAGATAAAAGGATTTTAGTTAATATGTTCAATATGATTAATCTCGTATTAAACTTAACATGATTAATCACGCATTATATTCAATAACATAAGTTACCCTCAATAGAATATAATGATTCCAAGATCCACATATAACTAAGATTAAAGTGGGCCACTGGCCGTCACCAAACCTTAGCTTATATCGGTAAGCCCTATGTCGGCTAATTATATCCGTGATATAACTCTTGGTTGTGAATCTGGGCCCGAGGCCCAATTCACTCTGATGTCTCAAGGCCCGGGACTCCCGATGGCCTAGTCAAGAAAACCAGACTATACAGTCATGTAATCATTAATGTCTGGGACTCCCAATGACATTTATGAATCACAAACCGTCTTATCCACGCAAAAGCAGACACCCTCACACTGTAAGGCCATGAATACAATTGAATGGGCTTCGACAGCTGACATAGAATGGACAAGACATCCAACGCTTGATATTATTTGAGGTTCGTAGGTTTATTTAAAAAATCATTCCCAAAATAGAAGATTACTATTTCGGGAAACTTTCCATTTTTGGAAACTTTCTAAAATTGGAAACTTTCTAAAAACGGAAACTTTCTAACTTTAGAAATTTCTTTAAAATCCAAAACTCGCAAATCCAGAAACTTCTAATTTAAGAAACTTTCTAATTTCAAAATTTCGGAAACTTTAATTTAAAATCGATTTATATTCTTTATAAAATAAATTTTAAATTAATCTGAAGAAAGACTCAAATAATTGGCCCAATTGTTTTAACTTCTTGGCCCGAGGCCCAAGAATTGGTCCATGTCCAAGACATGACCCAATTGTCCAATTAAATGACATAACCGGTCTGGTTCATTAAAATTGGTCTAACCAAATTTTAATTACTACGATGACCACAATTGTCAACCGGTTATTTACTAAACCGGATTTTCTCAATTTATTTGGTCCAACCAAATCAAATTAGAAAATCCTGGTTTAGGCACAAAATCCAATTTTTCGACTTTGGATTTCTTATCCCGGTTTAACCAGACTTAATAAAATTATTAAATCTGTTTATTAAACCGTGACGTTTAATTTTAATCAAAATATTAAACCGAGCCTTAAACCAACCATGTCGATCGATGGACCAACCGTGTCGATCGATCCATCAACCACATCGGTCGATGCTCTCAGCATCGATCCTGCATCGACCGTGCATCGATCCTGTATCGATCGATGCTCTTACGCATGCACTGAACCGAGTCAAAACCCTAACCGTGTCGATCGATGTGCCAACCGCATCGGTCGATGCACCAACATCGAACCTGCATCGATCCTGCATCGATCGATGCTTTCACGCGTTAACTGGTTTTGCCGATAGACTGTATCGACCGATCCATGCGATCGTATCGATCGATCCATGCGATTTTGGCCGATACTGACTTATGAAAATCGCATTCTACCAAATCATATAGCTTGGTTTCTGCGATTTTATGTGTGTTTAGGTTTCAATTGTTGTTACTTAAGTGGTTTCTCTTATCAGTAGTTGATTCAAAACACTTTTAAACAAGAAAACAATCCTAAACATGAATCTAAACAAGAAAAACCAGAACCTGGCTCTGATACCACTGAAGGATTGTTTAGATGAATCCTGATTCAATTCCAGATTCAGATCATCCTAAACATGCTGATCTAGGTTCTTCTCGAATAGAAACAATTGATGATCTCACCTTATACCTGTTTATTGCAGCGGAAAGGGATGGTATGTCAGAGATCAAAGAGCCACCGAGAGATAACTCCTCCAGAGGTTCACACACGCACACCGAGCAGGAAGAGGCTGCTAGGCCAGTAGGGAATCAGCGCAGAGAGAGAGAGGAGGCTCGCGGCTAGGGCTTATTTTCGACCTGAACTCGTCTTAAGTTTATATAACTCGTTCAGTTCGTTTTGGGCCATTTGGCCCAAAGGCCAATTAACTCCGAGGCATTCGCGCACTGTGTCGATCGACACTCCTTGTGTATCGATCGACACACAGTGGCCAAACCCAATTATTCTCTCTAAGTACAGTAAATGCCTAGCACTTTTACCGTACTTCTGCTACACCGTTCCTACACATTTTCCTGTTAGCTTAGGCGTGTGACCCATATGGGATCATACAATAAAGGCAATAAGTCCAAGACTTATAGATCATGAGCGGACTCTAGCAAGCCATCATGACCCCCAGTATTATATGACTTATGTCTGATCATTGACATACTCTTACTTTCTAGAGACAGTTCCGAGATTACTGGACACAATTCCAACAGAAACCTATTCACCTGTCGCCATGCTTAAATCCATTCGGATTCTCCTAGCAACAGCTGCTCATTATGATTATGAGATCTGGCAGATGGACGTGAAAACAGCTTTCCTTAATGGAATTCTGGAAGAGGATGTGTACATGACACAACCCGAAGGTTTCATCGATCCAAATGCAGCTAGGAAAGTATGCAAACTTCATCGATCCATTTATGGATTGAAGCAAGCATCTCGAAGTTGGAATCTTCGTTTTGATGAAGCAGTCAAAAAGTTTGATTTCATCAGAAGCGAAGAAGAACCATGTGTTTACAAGAAGACTAGTGGGAGCGCAGTTGCATTTCTCGTGTTGTATGTAGATGACATACTCCTTCTCGGAAATGACGTTCCGTTGTTACAGTCTGTTAAGACTTGGCTCGGAAGTTGTTTTTCAATGAAAGACATGGGTGAAGCCGCGTATATTCTTGGAATAAGAATCTATAGAGATAGATTAAACAAGTTAATTGGACTGTGTCAAGACACTTATATCGATAAGGTCTTACACAGGTTCAGAATGCAAGATTCCAAGAAGGGCTTCATACCAATGTCTTATGGCATAAGTCTCAGCAAGAAGCAGTGTCCTGAGACACCTGCTGAGCGAGATCGCATGAGTCGGATTCCCTATGCCTCGGCGTTGGGATCCATCATGTATGCTATGCTCTGTACTCGTCCAGATGTTGCTTGTGCTTTAAGCATGACGAGTAGATACCAATCGGATCCAGGTGAAAGTCACTGGACAGCAGTCAAGAATATTCTGAAGTATTTGAGAAATACTAAAGATAAATTCTTGGTGTATGGAGGAAGTGATGAGCTGGTAGTAAGTGGTTACACAGACGCAAGTTTTCAGACAGACCAAGATGATTTCCGATCGCAATCTGGTTACATCTTCTGCCTGAATGGCGGTGCAGTAAGCTGGAAGAGTTCCAAGCAGGACACTGTAGCAGATTCCACAACTGAAGCTGAGTACCTCGCTGCTTCTGAAGCGGCAAAGGAGGCTGTTTGGATCAAGAAGTTCATCACTGAACTTGGTGTGATTCCTAGCATTTCTGAGCCAGTGGCTTTGTATTGTGACAACAATGGAGCCATTGCGCAAGCAAAGGAACCTAGATCACACCAGAAATCCAAACACATAGAAAGGCGATATCACCTTATCCGTGATATTGTGAATAGAGGAGATGTGAAGATCAGCAGAGTCCCTACGGATGAGAATGTTGCTGATCCACTGACCAAGCCCCTCCCAAGGCCTAAGCATGAGTTTCATACAACTGCTGTAGGCATTAGATTTCTTAAGATATGATCTTGATTTCAGTGGGAGTTGTATTTGTTTTAGTTATGACATGATGTTCACAAAGACATAATAGTTATGTTATTTTAATGAAATTGTTTCAACATTATTTAATTATGTTAATTAAATATATATATATATATATATATATATATATTGTCCCAAAGTAATTTATGACATTTTATAGGCCATCAAGTATGTGACTTGATCATGAAACCCTATAAGCAATAAATGACATAAATTATAATGGTCCCTGGTCGAGGTTGTTAACGTGGGACATTAACAACCACGTGAGACTAGTATGTGAGGTGACTGATGACCATGTTTCATGGAGTCATTAATAAGTGTATTAAAGTCAATCACATAGATATGTGTTAGAGAACACATAATCGGACTTGACCCGTTAATGAGAACTCTACAAGATGTTATATGAGTGTCATAAGAGTTTCTCATTACGACTAAAGAGAGTAGTCCTTAGACCTGAGTTCATCATGTCCTCTCTCATATGGATTGGATCGTCTTGACTTTGTCAAACGTCAGCCGTAACTGGTGATCATAAAGACACTGATTAGGCGTATCATGAAATATAAAAGAGACATGGATGGAACAAGATGGGATTTGTACCTCCTATATAACAGGAGTTAAATATCTCTGGGCCTATCGAAGATTTGATACTGGAAATGCGTGGCCGCGCTCAAACGAGGTGATTGTCAGTCGTTTGTTTTTCATCAGTACAAATCGGGATTCGATAAACGTAATCTGGTTGAATAAGGATGACACAGTGCTTGCCTTATGCTAGATTGAGATATAGCTACAAAGGGATTAAAGGAATAGATGATTCCAGTACAAGTGGGAGATTGTTGGGAATGTCCTGGAATCTACTGTACTTGCTCTAAGTGAAAGTCGTATAGTCGAGATGAGACAATCACATAACACTAGGTAGTCATAACGCTTTGCTAGAAGCCACTTATGAACAATGAGTTGAGAACTCATTGCTAGTGTTATATGATCCTACAGGGTCACACACCTAAGCAAGCTGGGCGTTAAAGACGAGGTTGATCATTAATGTAATGATCCAGTAAATGCATATGTGATATGCATTCGATATCAATGTTCTGGGGAGCATCGATCGTTGCAGATATTGCATCGATCGATGCACTCGCGGATTAATCAGATTAATTCGGTTTAATCGTTGGTTAATTCCACTGTGGTTTAAGCCGACATATATAAGATATATGGTCGACCTAAACTCGTCCCTAACCTAATTCACAGCCACCAGAACACAGATAGAAACCTCTCTGGAGATTAGATCTCTGTAAGGCACTAGCATCCCTGCGGTCCAGTTTGTGTGCGTGTGGATACCAGTAGAGGCGCAGCATTTGAGCCGCTTCGTGATCTCGATTATCTGCTAATACTTCCGCTGCAAATCAACAGGTAAATCTGAGATCCCATAGATTCAATTATATGAACCTTAGATCCTAGGCTCGGAATTCAGACTAGGGTTGCTAATCCCGATTAGAACTGCTAGAAATTCCTTCAACTCCCTGCAGGCCTCAAATATGCATTTCTAGGTCAGAATTCTACCTATCCTGTTATTGTCAATGCTCATTTGAATAACGCAGAACTAACTTTACTGCTAAGTAAGCTGCGCAAGCATCGCAAAGCTCTTGGCTATTCTCTTGATGATATAGCAGGTATCTCTCCAAACTTGTGCATGCATTGGATACACCTTGAGGATGAGAGCATATCGTCAATTGAGAATCAGAGGCGTTTGAATCCTAACCTGAAAGAGGTTGTGAAGAAGGAGATAATGAAGCTGCTGAATGCTGGGATTATTTATCCTATCTCAAAAAGTGATTGGGTCAGTCCGGTTCGTGTGGTTCATAAGAAAGGATGAGTCACAGTGGTGAAGAACGACAAGAATGAGATGATTCCTACAAGGACAATCACTGGTCACATGATATGCATAGACTACATGAAGTTGAATGCAGCCACCAAAAAAGACCACTTTCCACTCCCTTTCATTGATGAGATGCTGGAAAGGTTGGCAAATAATCCATACTACTGCTTTTTGGATGGTTATTCTGGTTTCTTTCAGATCCTTATCCACCTAGAGGACCAGGAGAAGACCACATTTACCTATCCTTATGGCACCTTTGCATACCGCATAATGCCATTTGGATTTTGTAATGCTCCTGCGACGTTTCAGTGGTGCATGATGTCTATCTTCACAGACATGATAGAGGATTTTATGGAGGTCTTCATGGATGTTTTTTCTGTCTACGGACCATCTTACCATGCTTGTCTGGATAATCTGTGCAAGGTGCTAGCTAGATGTGAGGAAAATCACCTGGTTTTGAATTGGGAGAAATGTCATTTTATGGTCAAGGATGGCATTGTACTTAGACACAGAGTATCTGAGGCAGGAATTGAAGTGAACAAAGCTAAGATTGAGGTAATGACAGGGCTACAGGCACCAGACTCAGTCAAAGGAGTGAGGAGTTTCCTTGGGCATGCTGTATTTTACAGTAGGTTTATTAAAAACTTCAGCAAGATGGCTAAACCACTCACTGCACTTCTCTGCAAGGATGTGAAGTTCGATGAATGTCATGCTGCATTCCAGGAGCTGAAACAAGCTTTGATTTCTGCTCCAATTATACGACCTCCGGATTGGGATCTTCCTTTTGAGGTGATGTGTGATGCTAGTGACTATGCAGTACGAGCTGTACTTGGTCAGAAGAAGGACAAGAAGCTCCATGCCATCTACTATGCTAGTAGAACTCTTGATGATGCGCATAGAAATTATGAAAAAACTGAGAAGGAACTGCTAGCAGTTGTGTTTGCATTTGAGAAGTTCCGCCCATATCTGATCGGGTCCAAAGTAGTTGTGCACACTGACCACTCTACGCTTAAGTATCTGATGCAGAAGAAAGATGCCAAACCAAGGCTATTACGATGCATTCTGTTTCTCTAAGTGTTTGACATCGAGGTAAGAGATAAGAAAGGAGTGGAAAACGGTGTTGCAGATCATCTTTCCAGGATTGGGATCGATTGAGGACGTTCCTATAGATGATTTCCTACCAAAAGAGAACATATATTAGGTGGAGACAGGATTTCAGGCAGTTTCTGCGAGTTTACTACCTTCTACACGAGTTGAAGAACAAGTGCCGGTCGAGATTCAGTTCATGTCGGTCGACACTCTATTAGAAAAGGCGGACGATAATTGATCAAACCCGACATCGATTGGCCGATTGGGAACGATGTCGATCGACACCAATATTAGTGTCGGTCGACACCAGTCGCGGATACATGAAGCTGTTTTGGATTATCAGGCTGACATGTTCATAGTTGCAATTACCCAAGGTTCTCTCTCTACGAGACCCTGGTACGCCGATATAGCCAACTACCTTTCTGCTGAGGATGAGCCTAAAGTGTTTAAAGGATATGCTAAGAAGAAATTCTTTAGGGAAGTCAGGCATTACTATTGGGATGACCCTTACTTGTACAAGCACTGTTCTGACAGTATCTACAAACGTTGCATCGTAGAGTCTAAAGTGGATAATGTGCTGTACCACTGCCATGGTTTTGAGTATGCAGGGCACTTTGCTACGTTCAAGACAGTGTCCAAGATTCTTCAAGCAGGCTTCTGGTGGCCTACGATGTTCAAGGATGCTCAATTGTTTATCTCGCAGTGTGATGTGTGTCAGAGGAGAGGGAAGATAAGCAAGAGACATGAGATGCCACAAAACTTCATCCTTGAGGCTGAAGTATTTGACTGCTGGGGCATCGACTTCATGGGACTGTTTCCATCTTCTTAAGGGAACAAGTATATCTTGGTTGTTGTGGACTATGTATCTAAGTGGGTTGAAGCGCTTGCTATTCCAACCAATGACTCTTCGGTGGTTTTTAAGGTTTTTAAGACCATCATCTTCCCTAGATTGGGAGTACCAAAGATTGTGATAAGTGGTGGCGGTTCTCACTTCATCAACAAAGTCTTCGAGAAGTTGCTTAAGAAGCATGGTGTTAACCATCGCGTGGCTACTCCATATCACCCTCAGACTAGTGGGCAGGTTGAGGTTTCAAACCGACAGATCAAAGAGATTCTGGATAAGACAGTGGGAAAGACTAGGAAGGACTGGTCTGCTAAGCTGGATGATGCGTTGTGGGCCTGTAGGACTGCGTTCAAGAGGCCACTAGGGACTACACCGTTTCACCTGCTTTATGGGAAAGCTTGCCACCTTCCAGTTGAGCTCGAGCACAAGGCTAGATGGGCTGTCAAACAAATGAACTTCGATCTCAAGCCTGCAGGTGAGAGACGTCTGATACAGCTTAATGAGTTAGATGAATTTTTCCACCATGCCTACGAGAACTCAAAGCTGTAAAAGGAGAGTACTAAGGCGTATCATGATAAGAAGATCATCTCACGCAACTTTGAACCCAATGACCAGGTACTCCTCTATAACTCTCGCTTACAACTTTTTCCTGGCAAGTTGCGTTCTCGTTGGCCAGGTCCATTTACCGTCAAGGAAGCTAGACCACACAAAGCTGTTATCTTGTTGAATTCCAAAGGAGAAGAGTTCACAGTCAATGGCCAAAGGGTGAAACACTATTGGGCGAAAGCCAAGATCCCAGAGGTGACATTGTCCATCTGGATGATCCACCCACTACCTAGTCGCAGTACAATCAAGCTACTGGCGTTAAACGAGCGTTGAGTGGGAGGCAACCCACTGTAGGGTCAAATTTCTTTTCTTTTTGGTCTTTAGTCTTGAGTCTTTTGATTTTTCTGGTTTTTGTGTGTTAGAATCGTGAAGAACAGGTTGCAGACATCAGTGTCGGTCGACATTCAGTTCATGTCGGTCGACACCAAAATCGAAAACACGAACATAAATCGAGCACACTCGATTCGGAGCAGATGAGTGTCGACCAAAGCCATATGTCACTCGACACTGGTTGTGTGTCGGTCGACACTCACCACGCCTGCAGGTAAGGTTTCTGATTTTGCAAGTTTTCGGTTGACTTATAACTTGTTCTCCCAAACCCAAGCTGCGATTGCACTGGGGACAGTGCAGTTTAAGTGTGGGGGAGGTGGTTACTGACAATGTGTTCTATTTTCTTAGTGTCAGTCCTTGTTTTCTTTGGGTTTCAAATTGTTTTATTGAGTTAAAATTGGTATGAAACTATGATTTTTTCGAGGAATTTTTTCGCTGGAACAGGAACTAAATGACCATTGGACAGACCTCCAGTAGCTCTATGACTGTTAGAAAATCCCAAACGGATAAACCTACCAAGGACACCCATATCTTCTCAGGTATTCAGAGGATCCATCACTAACTTCACCTCTAATCCTGACTAAATTTTCTCACTTAGGCGCTTGGTATCTCTGGATCGGATTCCTCTGATGTGCTTGACACAACCTATGATCATGTCTAATTATGGTTTCTGATTTTCCCCTCTCTTGAAATTTCAAAAGAGATTAAAACTGCGGATAAGTTAGTAGCTTCGAAGTGGTTACGGGAGTGGTAGAGACCCCTATTACCTCCTGTGCATCCATCACCCCGAATCAAAAGGGAAGAGCACTGATAGAAAAAATAAAATGATACCCAGTGGGGAAAAATCAGTGCTAAGGGAGAAAGGGAAAAGAAAGGAACCATAAACCGACAGTTTGGTGGTCCGGTACTGACTGAGTTGAGTCCATGTGTTCTCTGGTCGATACTCCCTGTGTGAGACCGCACCTAATTGTATACAGAGGTTAGTGTGGTGAATTTGGATGCTCTGTCGAGATTGTGGAGTTTACTTGGGACAGTTGCTAAGTGTGGGGGAAGTACATTGTGGTTTTGATCTCTGCAGGAATGTTTTCAGTGGCTTACTAAGTGAATGTGAATGTGAATGTTCCTAGGACGAAATGAGTTTCTGAGTTTTCAAACCTCTTTCTCATTGCTTAAGTTCTTTATTTGCTTGAGGGCAAGCAAGATCTAAGTGTGGGGGAGTTGATATATCATGGTTTTCTAGGTTTTCAACCATAATATAATTGTATATATTGAGTCTTTAACCTGGTTTTTCGACTCTATCGAGTCCTTTACAGGTAAGCTTGCGTTTGGAGCGAAGAGCGGAGTTTTGGGACGTTTCTAATGATTTGTGCAACGATCTGAAGTGAGAGTCTCAACCACGATGTGATGTTGATCGACATCCATCTTGGTGTCGGTCGACACTGAGGGCGACAGAGACTTATGCGCCGGTTGAAGACATCTTTTGAAGAATTGCAAAGTTACCCCTGAAGTTTCCCTAATTCTAATCTAGCCCCAGAACGTGTTTAGTAGTTTTTAATTAGGTTTTTGAGAGCAGTAACTCTTATCTTGTTCTTTGTTCTTGCTTTGTTTTGGAGATTGAGAGATATTGGCTTGGGGTTGTTCTTGCTACTTGTAACCTTTGAGAGAAGGATATAGAACCCCTGTTATTTATCTATTCAGTCTTGTTTTCTATTCAAACATGTACTGTTCATTTGATATCATGTCTGAGTAGTAACCCTTGTTAGATTTAGGGATTCTCATAGTGATTTCATGGTTTGTTAGATCACTGAATGATTAGGATTCTAAATCTATCTGTTCATAACCTAAGTTGAGATTAATACTGAATTCTGGACTGATCACCTAGGGTTTAGATCTTAGATTGTTAATTTGGCACGAGAGTGTGAGTTATAATCTGAAAGAACTTAGTGTGAGCAATTTGACTAGATACAAAGAGATTTGGTTTAGGAGAATTGTGAACTTAAGAACTTGCTATTAATGCTTGTCTAGAACTCTAAGATTGCAAAGAGATTTGAATCGTTAGGTTGCTAGACATAGATAGTAATTGCAGCGAGAGTTGGATTATTATACATTGTGATTCTAGTTCTTGAACATGTGTTTAACCTGAATCTTGATTAGCTAAGTGTCTACGTTGCATGATTTCCTGAGAATACCCTGAGTCTAGCGCTTTTCTCCTATTAAAACAAACCTTTAATTTACTTGCATTGTCTTCTGTTTTCTCTTGATTGATTTAGCTAAGTTTGAAAGCATATAATCTATTGCGTGAAACTTGAGACCTTGTGGATACGATACTCTTTATACTACAATCACATAACTGTGCACTTGCAGTAGAATATGGATATTTCTTGACCTATCAACTTCGTAACAAAGACTCGAACCGAGTTTTCCAGGAAAGATAGTTACTGTCATTGAGTTTGACAGTAACGGAGTTGGAGATATGGAGCGAGGTTGGGAAAGGATAAGGACTTGGCACCGGTGGTGCAACAGCATTGACGGCCGCCATGGATTAACCTATTAGGGTTCATGTGGCTCTGATACCATAATAAAGATAGAGATTTATTGAATAATACTTTTCATTCACCACCCTTCAACTTTACATTAGCGATTGTATTTATATGCAAAAGGAAAAATAAGGAAGCCCTAAATCACTTGAACAAGAACAAGGAAACTTGTCTTAATCTCAGCTACACACGCTCAATGTCTTGAATGAATTGTGCAGCTCTATTCCTGCAATCGTATCACACTGTGACCTCATCATCTCAGCCTTTGTCTCCTTGTGACCGTTTGAGCAGAAGAGATGAGCAGTGTTATTATTTTGGGCTTTTTGATATAACCTTGTCTTTGTTGGGCCTCGTCCTTGTGAGCAGCCCACTGCCACTTCTTTTCTGTTTTCATGTTCTGTTTTCTCATGTCCCAAATGTGTCAAACTAACACATGTGTCACAAGAGGAAGAGGAGAGATCGACGACACCATATAAGAGCACATGAGGAGGCAGTGACCACGAGATAAATCCGACGGAGAGTAAAGACTGCGACGGCGTCCTCTAACAGCTCATGTTTGGTTGCTTTTGAGTTTTTGGGATGCGAGTCTCGGAAGGTTTCGAAACAGAAAAAATTTCGACTACATACTTTGAAAACAAAATTTTTTAATTTACCAATACATTACCAGTTCAATGTGAGTTATAAATACCACATTCAACTTGCGAATTGCGAGTCATACGGTTCATAAAAAAACGTAAGCCTAACATTTTTGTAGATATTAAATGTATAATTTATTAATAACATTTACAAAAAGTACTTTACTAAAAAAACATTTACAAAAACTACATAAACCCTTATTGTGAAAACATACACATTATCTGATATGTACTATATAAACAATATTCGTCAATATTTTAAAGCTCAACAAGGGACTCTTTCAAATAATTAATTACCACATAAATCTCTTGCAAAGCTTATACCCAGACAAGAGGCTGGAGAGTGTCAAAACCAAAAAAGCAGAGAAGGCCATTGTAGCTGAAACTATGGAATTCTTTCTCAGTGTTTTGTTCGCATCGCCATTTCTATGTTGAATCCACGCAATTGCCACGGAAGAAGATGATACTAGTAGATAACATATAACCTGATTAAGTTTTACAAATATAAATTAGTTCAATTCTTTTAAATTTTGTTCTATTGTACTTCTTATCTTATATATGCATTTAATTAACCAATAATAATGAAAAGAATATATACCTGATCAAGAATGAAGCTGATGTAATCCGAGAGAGGCTCAGAGATTACAACTCCTCTGTGAGTAATATCACAAACTCCTTTGAATGTTTGGAGAGATGCATACACGAGTCCTGTCACGGCTACACCAAAACAATACCTACATACATACATACATACATTTTTTTTATTACAACAATTTTGTTTCCTAAAACAATAGGTATATTTCAACATTTTTAACACTTTATAAATTAGGTACAAAACAAAATTACCTATTAAAAGTTTGTTAACATTTATTGTGTTTATTAGTAAATTTTTGTAGATGACCATTTAGAAAGTCGCAATATACGGTGCATATCGTAAATTGTATTTTATCACGTGTAAGTGACATTATGTAAAATAGCGTCACATTTGATAAAATTATTGATTTTTTTTTCCCACAAAAATTCTCTAAAAATTATGATATCAATTAAAAAAAACGATGATAAATTAGCCAGCGTTTTTTTTTTTAAAATGCCATCCACATTGCAACTATCCAAAATGCAATTAGTCTACCTTGAATATAGATAGTAAAGGAAGGGAAATTAGGCTGGACAAAAAAAAAGGGGCAATCGTCCCTTTCTCGCTCCTTTAAAAACTTTCTCTAGCTCCTCGTTTTGTTCGCCTGATCTCTCCCCTCCGGCGCCGGATTTATGGTGCTGTGAGAGGAACCTCACCTTTTCTTGCTTTCTCTTTTCGTCCAGGTGCTTCTCTCCGTGAACTGGTGCGAGATCGGGAACTTTTAGGTGGCGCCGGATCTCCTCTCTTGTTCTCCACAGCGGCTACTCTCTCTCGACGATGGAAGGCTTTCTGCAAACAGATCCTTTGAGGATGGGATCTGGGCGCTTCCTCAAAGCCCAAAGACGTTGTGTAGTAGAGGATCCCGCCGGTCGGTCGTTGCGGTTTGTGTCGGAGAAGGCGTAAGCTAGTTGTCGGAGGAGATGGCGAGTTTACGGTTTTGTTTTTGCTCCGGATGTTCGAACCATTGGTGGATCTTAGTAAGCTTGCTGCGGGGAGGGCATCAGCGGGTCTTGAACGGAGCATCGGTGGCGGCATGAACCGGCTCAGCAACCGGAAAAATCACAATCTGTACGCTCAAACCCTTCTCCATCTAGCGCTCCGGCATAGTCCTTCTTTGGTGTTTTCTGTCTTCGTTCGTCTTGGTGGTGGTTTTCTTCGGAGGTTCTTGGTTTCTGGTCGCGGCGGAGGTCGGTGCTCATAGGTGTGGTGGCGGCGGCTGCCTTCGTGTGGTGGTTGCATCTAGGGTTTCTGTATTTGTTTAGTGGGCTGGATCTTTTGAGCTAATTTGTTTCCTTCTCTGTATCCATTTCGGGCCCATTAGGGGATTAAGTTTTGGGCTGTTTTTAGTTTTTAGGTCCATTTTTATTTCAAGTGTCTTTTATTGTAACAAAAAAAATCCAAAAAATTTATTTATGAAAGCCCTTTAAAAAAAAAAAAATTAGTCTATCTTTTAAAGGCATTCTTTTTTTTTTTTGTCAACATCTATCTTTTAAAGACATTTATGTTCATAGATTTATAATTGATTTCATATACTTAAAAATACTAACATTCAATTGACATTTTACTTCATATATGTAACGTTTCAAAATATTCCATGCATACTAAAAATAATAATTGAAAATGCCTAACATACACTTTTAGTTCCATGATGTTTTGAGTATACTACTGAATGTGAAATAAAAATCAATAATATATAATCTATTTTATAGAATAAAAAGTCTAAAACTTACATGGAAGTAAGTACCAAAACATCATACTAGATGAAATATAGTTTTTATAAAATATTAATTAATATCAGACCAAAAAATATTAATTAATAAAATTTGAAAAGAAGATAAGGTTCTTACAATAGTTCAGGATATGAGGCGAAACTCGAGGAGCTCTGTGTCCGATGTCTCTGTGATGGCTGATGAACATTCACTGCCAGTGAAAGAGCAGAGACAAAACAGAGAACCAAAGTTATAAACCGGAGAACCAAACCGGAAACATGAACCGACGCTCGCCGTGAGCTGAACCTCGATGCTGAAGGCGTTACGGAGTATGCAAACGAAGACGGCGTCGCAACTGACGGCGCCTGATGAGAGATTGGCGACGCCGTCACCGAACTCTCCGAAGATGGTCCGTAGGTGATCACCACTACGTGATCTTTATGTTCTGTCATCAATTGAAAGGGTCACAAAAATAAATGAAGAGAGATTGATTAATTTGTATGTTTTTTTCTTTCTTTGAAATATGTATACTGTATTAAATATTGAAGGGTTAGTTGATCTTGAATTAAAAATTTACATGAAGTTTCAGCGAAATTTTGTTAGAATTTCATACTTTTTTTCTTCCATGTTAAAATCTTATAATATGCATAGTTGTACCCTATAAGACCAATCTTTCTTTCTTATATATTTTTCTAGTTGATGACTTGATTTCTGAGAATAAAGTCTACCAAGAATTTAAACTATGGCTTGTGAAGATATTGTCATTTTGGTCATTCATTTAAGGTCGGGCCGAAGTCAATAGACAAGGGAATGGTTATAAGATTAACGGATTATTTAAACACAGAAGTCAACATCGTTTTAAAGAAGCCATCTTCCTAACGTCTAACGAAATAGAGAGAAAAGAAGTTAGGTGAAGATGCTTGCGACAAGTGCTCTAGGCCTGTTCGTTTGGCAATCGCAGCGATTGCGACTACGATTGCGACTGCGACTGCGATTTATTAATCGCAGGATGTTGTTCGTTTTATAATCGCGCGACTGATCGCAAGATTGTTCGTTTTGCAGTCGCGCGACCAATCGCTGCGACTGATCGCAAGGTTGTTCGTTTTATAATCGCGCGATTAGTTTTATTTTATATTTTAATATATTTTAAATTTATTCTAATTTTTATTATAATTTTTTTTAGAATCACCTAATTAATTTATTTTAGTTTATTGAAATTTTATATAATTAACTAATTTTATTTATAATTTAATTATTTTATTTTATTTTTATTTTATTTTTAATTTTCATTTAATTTTTATTATATATCAATATATTACTATTTTATCTTTATTTTTATTTAACATTCATTTCATTTTAATTTATTGTAATTTTTATTTTTTTAGTTTTTATTATATATATTAGTACTAATATTTTATTTTCTTTAATTTTCGTTTATATATTATGTTAATTTATATTTTTTCATTTTAATTTTATTATATTTTCTTTTACATATATTATTATTTTATTTAATTTTAATTTATTTTATTTAGATCTATTTTTATTTTTTATTTAATTTAGTTTCAAATTTATTTATATTTAAATTAGATAATTTTATTTTATTTACGATCGCAAGGTTGTTCATTTGGTAATCGCGCGAACAATCGCATCGACTAATCGCAGGAACCAAATCGCATCGCTGAAAATATATAGCGATCGAAAATTCGATCGCAGGCGACCTGCGATTGATCGCTGCGACTATCGCAGGATGCTGCGATTGGTAAACGAACAACAACTGGTCCCAGTCGCAATCGCAGGCCTCCTGCGACTGCCAAACGAACAGCACCGTAGTCTCGTTTGTTTGTACACTCGCGTTGATACTCTTTTCGGTTCAAGTCGATAATCTTGGTCTTTAGGTAACTGTCTAAAAGATAGAGATTAGACTTTGTATAATCATCAGTATGAATATTGCGAACATAAGAGTTTCGTTTTCTCCTTAGAGATGTAGTCAATCTTTCTAAACTCTTGGTAAACAAATTTGGTGTTAACTGCTTTACATCATTGACAAAGAACGTTTAATCGACAATTGGAATTAGACAATTAGAACAAAAGAAGAATTAAGTGGAGTCATATCAATCATTGAAGTAGATAAAACCTTAATAAGTGGTATCAGAGCTGAGATTCATCGACGTAGGTAGAGGTTACGGTCTTAGTAGTCTAAGGCGTTCGATCTTGGTTCAAGGTTTCTGGTTTCTTTGGGTGGTTCATCCGCCACGTGAGTTTTATGAAAGGGGTTGTACGTGTAGTTTTTTGTTCATCAGTCATTGCCGTCTTCGGTGGTATAGTTGGGTCATTCATGGAGTCCGTTCAAGAGAAATTTGAAATGGAAATTTTTGATGTTCAAGGGGATTTTGGTATGTGAAAATATAAAATAATAAAGCAAATAGAGTTGCATGGTCTAAAAAAGGTTCTACAAGAATATTCAGTGACAAAATCAGCTGAGGGAGACGAGTCAGAAATCAAGCTTGAAGTTAAATCCAAGTTAAGTGGAGCACAAATTTACTTCTCGATACCGAGTCATTTCATCAGAAGTTCAGCATCAAATGAAGACTTTTTTCATCGTTTGATCATCCTCAAATTTGGACTACAAATAGAGAGATCTACTGGTTTCATCCTCCACTTGATATGATAAAAGATCTAATGGTCCGAACTCAAGGAAACAAAAGCACAAAACATAACCATAAGGAGCCGAAGCTTGCCGACAAAGACTATGGCCGTAACCCAGCCCCTCTTGCTCGTGAATTGGCCGGTTGCGGTCATGGCCCAGCTACCCCTGCTCGCTGCCGCCTCACCATATAGCCCATATGGGCCATTCTTCGATCTTCAGCCTGGTTTTCTTATTTATGCGTATCCGACATCTAAATTTTGGGATTTTTTTAGTTTCTAAACACTATATATAGGGATTCACCCTCTCCTTGTAACACATACCAAAAACCACAAAATGGACCTTATAAAAGTTATTATTTTGAGTTTTATTCCTCTAGTATTTTAGTTTCTAAATTGTAGGGTTTAGAAGTTTTAATGTACTTGAGAGACCATAAACGTGTACCATATACCTAATACGCTCTAGTTAGTCTAAGAAGTTAACCTATGGCCATGATTTGTTACTCCATGGTTGAGTAATCCGTTTATTGGGGTTTACAAGGTAGTTAGCTATGATGAATGATATCGGTTTGATTATGATTACTTGTACTAGATTTATCCTTGATTTCTAGAGTTTTTCTTTTAAGTTTATTCTTGATGCATGAGACTAGAGTTATGAACTAGAATCTGATCTTAGGATTGATAAAGCCATGAGTGTGCTGAATCTATTCACCTAACCTAGCTTAGGAGTACAATTGTGTTTAGACCTGAGCGTTCGGGTACACGTTCGGGTTTGGTTTAGGTTTTCCGGGTTTTCAATTTTGGGTTCAGAGATATAAAACTTGTTCGGGTATTTTAGAATTTCGGTTCAAATTTGTTTCGGTTTCATCCGGGTTCGGGTACCTAAAATATAAAATAAAAATTATATTTGAATAAAATTTGGTTAAAATTTTAAAACTATAACTAAGTATTTAGGATATATAAGTTATTTTGAGTAATTAGATTATTTGTCTTTAAATAATTGATAACTTCAAATTTATAATAATAATTTTGGATATTTGAGTTATTGTAAGTATAAATATAACTAATATTTTTATATATAATTTTATCAAGAGTATTTCTGATATATATTCGGTTCTCGGTTCGGTTCGGCTCGGGTTCGATTATTCGAATATAGGAGTCTAGGACCGTTCATGTATTTTGTTGGTTCCGGATTTGGTTCGGTACCATTTTTTTGGGTCGGGTTCGGTTCATATCTTCGGGTCCGGGTATTTTTTCCATCCACAGTTGTGTTCAAGCTACGAGAGTTGACTTGTATGGTAATGTGAACATTTTAATGAATTTGATATTAATGCATGATCTTTCTCGCAACTAGCTGCGAGAGTTGACTGGTCGAGTTGAAGAGATTAGGTGTGTGTCCTACAAGACCAGGTTAAAAATACTTCTATGTTCGAGTTTTTGTAATTTGATAGAAACAACTACAATCTAAGTTAGAATTATGAATCATTTCGAACTTCCTAAGATGCTCCTTGGATGTCCAACGCCTTCCTTATTGTTGCATTTTAGTTTTTACATTCTTTGCTAAGATACTCCTTGTGTTTTTGTGTATGATGCATCATTTTCCACCATACACAAAAACACAATAAAATTTTGAAGATTCTACTTTAACTCCAAGACCATATCGATCACTTTTAATGCTGAGATAATGATGAACTCATTTGTGCCATTATTCAATATCTTCAAACTTTTTTGAGTTTGTTTAAGTTGAACTCTCGCATGTTGTGCTTCTTCTTTTTTATCTATTGAATACTTATGTGCTTCAGTAATTTGAGCTTCTAACTTGACTTTCTCTTAAGTCAACACTTAAAATTCTCTTAAACCAGTTTGCACCAATATTCATAAAAGGTAACTTTCATCGTGGCAATTGCTACTTCCAATTGCATATGCTGATGTATATCATGTTGCAGATTTCTAAGAGAATTAGTCTCAAAAGTTGTAAACGTCACAAAATTATTTACTATTTCATCATCATCTCAATCACTTCCAGAGTTGTTCTTGATGATTTTCTTCTTCTTTCGTTCCTGCAAATTCGCAGATTCAAGGCGAACATGTCCAAAGCTCTGACACTCGTATATTTGATGATGGACTGCCCACGTCCTTTATTTTTTTTCCTTTCTCCTTCTTGTTTTTTATGCTTTAAATACTTAATAAATTGTTTTGACAACATCGCCATAAATTTTCCAGAAGATGAAATCTTTAGAGCAACTCTAACATTAATATCCTTTTTCTGGCATTTTTCCTTATACGATTTGCCCAACTCAAAAGCTTGAAGTTTCCCAAAAACACTCATGAAATACCATTTCATTCAGATTATGAGTTTATTCAACTGCATAATTGTTTTTACTCAAACTTTGAAGGAAGCGATCTCTTCAGTTTCTTCATAATATTTTCTTTCTTGTACTGTTTTCCAAAAGAAAATGACTAATTATATATGTCACATAGCCTAGCCCTAAATTAAGCAAAAATTTCCCCCCATCAGCCCATAGATTCTTAAACTTAGATACTATCATATCTAACTTAGTTGTCTTCACGCTGTGGTACCTTTAAACATGTTCTCCAATGTCTTCCATGCCTTATGATATAGTGCACATTGGAAAACCAACTTGTATTAACTTGCATCAATTACATTATAGGTTGCAGTCTTGAATTTAGAGTTGAACTTGATGCCCTCTTCTCTTTAGCATTCCATTGAAGTCTCGGTTAACAACTTTACTCAATTACCATGAGTCATCACAAGAATATTCCAATCAATATCAAACGATTCCCGATAATTGATATATCATGGTTTTTACCTGTTTTAGGCCATGATATAAGTATGTTTTAGAGTCTTTTTTCGTGTCTTTAGAGTCATTTACAAGTGTTATTAGGTACATGCACGTTTGGAAGATTATTGGAGATAATGGAGCATTTTGGGCATTATTTGGAGCTTAAGCCGAGAGATCTGATTTCACCAAGTCTGGACGACCATTGCATCGATCGATGCATCACTGGCATCGATCGACACACCTCTGCGCCAGCTCATTAATGAAGACTTTGGAGATTTGCAGTTTTCCCCCAAGAAGTTCCAGTATTTGCAAAAAGACCCCAAGCGTGATTAGGACTTTATAATTAGGTTTTTGGTGTTTTGTTTTAGATACGCTTTCATACTATTAGCTTTTTAGAGAGAGGGACCGAGAGCCTGATCGTTCTTGTACTCCTGAGAGAAGATTTCGAACCTCTTTTATTCTTACTCTTTGATTTTTATGATATCTATTTATTCATTGATTTGTGTTTCATTGATCATGTCTGAGTAGATTCATAGTTAGGTTTAGGGATTCTCTTAAGGGTTTTCATGACTTGTTAGATTGATTTATCAGTTTAGGATTCATATCTTATTTGTTCTTCAACCTGAATTGCGCTTAATACTAGTTTCTAACCTGATCACTTAGAATATAGACTTTAGGTTTATAAATTGACACGAAAGTGTAATTTAGAAACTGATCTATTTAGGTTGAGCAATTTAATTATCTGCAAAGAAATTTGGTTTAATTGAATTGTGAACAAATCAAACTTGCACTTAAGGCTAGTTTAATCTGTTAGGATTGCAAAAAAAATTTGGTTTCTGCTAATTAGACTTAGAGAATTCTCGCAACGAAAGTTGGTTAGTTCTATATCTGTGTTTGAGTTCTAGAACTGAACTTAATTTGATCATGACTGATAGTTTAATCTGCTTGTTTGATTTCCTGAGAACTCCCTAGACTTGACGCTTTTAGTACCTGTTTACAAACCACTCTTGCTATTGATTTACTTTCGGTTCTGATTTACTGCTTATTCTTTGTTTCACCTAGCTTAACTTGACATTCTATAATCTATCGTAAGGTCTAGAGTCTCTGTGGATTTCGATACCCTATATACTACTAGCTCACGTCTGTGCACTTACAGTGTAGATCTAGGGATTAAAACTCTGATTGTATCAATAATCATCATCATGACCTTTAATGAAAGCTTGCTTATAAACCTTATAATATCCATAATTTGAAGATTCAATCCGTGTTGGTCTTGTCAAAAAGGTTCCTTCTTGATATGACTCTACCAATTCCGTGATGATTAGGTGTTGGTTTAGGTTATCTGGCAGTGTAATAAAGATTATGATGTAGTTTTCACGTTCGATTGTGCAAGTTTCTGAAAAATTTCATTTTTGTGATGAGACTTGTCTGATGCGCGAATTTGACAGATTTAAAATGTGAATTGACTGCGTATATTGCTTGGATTGCTTTTGTTTATGAAACTGATTTGTGAGGAATTTTTCTTATGTCTTTGAATGCAGATTCCTCCTCGCAGACAACCTCGCAAACGCAGAGCTGCTCCAGCAGCTGCAGATCAGCCTCCTCCACCAGTTGAGTGGTTTCTACGCGACTCGACACTACCTGAGCCTTATCAGAGAGATCGTGAAGCCATAGAGTTGCCTTGGCCTAAGTCAGATAAGACAAAGATCCCAACAGACAAGTTCTGGGATATGGAGCCTAGCAAGCTGGTTAGGAGTGACACATTCACTGATAGGCCAATACATGACAATTGGGATGAGTACGATACATTGCTCTACAATGGTTGGTTTGCTGATTATTGGACTTGCAGAGCCTTAGGCATCGATGAGAAGGTGCTTGCATTGGTTAAGGGCATTGGTCTAGGGACGTTGCCTATGCAGCACTACGAGCTATACCCCGATCTGGTTAGACAGTTGCTAGCCATTTGCAGGGTCTATTATCCCGATGAGAGCCACAAGAGAGCTGCTAATGGTATCTTTACATTCATGAGCCTAGGAGTCAAGTATCAGATTCCCTTTCTAGATATCTGCCGTATTTATGGATTCAGCGTTGAGCCTACACATTGCTTTATGGCTCTTGAGTGGGATGTGCAGAGTGCTCAGCATTTTTGGGACCATTTTGGTAAAGTTCGATATTGCTCGAGGACTACAAAGCAGATTCAGGTCAGGCATCCTGTTCTTAGATATGTGATACATATCTTGGGATATACTCTGTTGTGCAAAGCTGAAGCGAACAAGATGCGTAAGAATGAGCTGGAGGTACTTTTCATTGGGATGAGAGAGCTGTTTGCTGATTCTGATTTGAGAGATCCTACCAGAGGTCTTAACTTAGGAGCTGTGTTTGCTCATCATTTGTGCTCTCTGACGAAGAAGGCATTCGATGGGAAGGGCATTGAGACAGTGGGGAGTCTGCTTACTCCCATCTTTCGGCATTGCAGGATCCCTTTAGAGGGTACGGAGCGTGATGATAGCGAGGTATTTATGGATCTTAGCCACCTGCAGAGTGCTACATGGTTGAAGGAGGGACGTATATGGGTCTATTATGACACAAACACAATGAAGCGTGGTGTAGATCTTCCTGCTGCTGATCTGACCAAGATTGATACATTGGCTGCTTTGAGTTTCCAGCCTCCTACGCACGATCAGCGCAGTGTACCTACGATGGCCCATCCGCTGGGAGAGCCTTCTACACGGCCTTCTTCTTATTCTGCACCTGCGCCCGAGCCTGCTACTGCTACAAATGACATTGGTCCTTATCCAGCTCCTTCGGTACCCATGAGTGAGATGTCTGAGGGTGAGTGGAGAGAGCGTCAGGATGGTATACTACGGAGCATTTGGAATTTCATGCGTGGCTGCACTTGCAGGAGACAGCCACAGATTCATCAGCCCGTTCCTGTTAGTCGTCGTCGACAGCGTTCTCCGACTCCCGGTACTTCGGGCAGTACTGATCCCTTGGATGGGAATGATGATGAGAGCGAGTGAGATCAGAGTCCCATTTTCAGACTATCGGTTCTGTCTTTCTTTTTCACTTTTCTTTTGACTTTTCTTGTTGGTACTTATGTTTGGGATGTTGTACTTGATTCTAGACCATCTGTTGCTTTGATTTTGCTTGTTTGCGATGTTTTTCAGCTTTCAGGTTTGAGATTTGAGATTTTCTCACGGACTAACTTGCTAACTGCTGACTGAACTGACGAAATCGCAGTGCAACGATCGACACGGTCCTGTGTGTCGATCATCTCAATACGAAAATCGCATTGCAGCGATCGTTGCGGACATGTGCAACGATCGACTCATAATGGCAATCGTCTTGCAACGATCGTCGCATTTATGCGTAACGATCGATGCAGGTGAAAGACAGGTAAAAATCAACAGAACCCAGCTAATCCCTTAACATTTTCTTCTTTTACCGACCCTAAGCTTGACACTACTGGGGACAGTATGTTTCAAGTGTGGGGGAGGTGGTACTGACATTTATCTTTTTCTTTTCTTAGAGTCAGTCAAAAATTTGTTTTATCGAGTCAAAACAGTTTAAGTAGGAAACAATGAATTTTTGAGAAGCCAACAACACTTGCAGGAACTTAAGTAACCATTGGGAATAGCTTGCATGATCAATCTATGACTATTAGAAAACCCAATGCGGATCAGCCTACTGAGGACACCCATATCAAGTCAGGTATTCACAGAATCCTTTACTGACTTCACCCCTAATCTTGACTAAATTTTCTCACCTAAGGGCTTGGTATACCTTGAGTCGGATTCCTCTGTTAGTTCTGACTCAGCTTGTAAACCTGTCCAAGTAAGGTTCCCTTCTCCCCTTCCTTAAAGTAAAGTAAAAAAAAAGAAAAGAGAATAATAAACTGAGGATGAGCTAGTAGCTCCGAAGTGGTTGCGGGAGTGGTAGAGACCCCTATTACCTCCTGTGCATCCATGGAATGTGTCCAATGTACACCCCATACAGGAAGAGCACTAATAAAAAAAAAATGATACCCAATGGGGAAAAATCAGATGCTAAGGAAGGCAAAAGAGAAGAAATGAACCAGAAAAAGATAGTATGGTGGTCTAGAGATAACAGAGTAAGAATCCATGTGCCCTTTGATCGATAATCCTTAGGTGAGACTGCACTTAATAGCTTATAAAAGTCAGTAGGGTGAATTTGAATGTTTTGGATTGATTGTGGAGTTTACTCAGGACAGTTGCTAAGTCTGGGGGAAGTATATGTTGGTCTTGATGTCTTGCAGGTGAATCTTTTAGTTGCTTACTAAGGGGAATCTGAGTGTTGTTGCTTCTAAGATGAAAAGAGTTTCTGAAAGTTTTCAAACCTCTTCACCACATTCTAGTTCTCTGTTTTGCTTGAGGGCAAGCTGAAGGATTATGTGTGTTCTTGGTGTAATTGTCAGGTTACATCCTAGCACATAATCAACTAGGATCTAGGTGATTTGCAGTTGAATCATAAACAGATCAGATTCATTACCTTATGTTGCAGCGGATTGATCAAGGAATGAAGAGATCAGTTAGAGCTGATGATCACCGGCTCCTCCTAGGTATCCACACGCTTACAAGCTACGGATCAGGCTGCTAGACCAAGCTCGGAATCAACAGAGAGAGAGAGAGGAAGACGGCTCAGGTGCTCAGAAAAATCGCAGACTAGAAGCCTTAGGGCTTCCTGCGCCTGTCCTCTTCCTTATATGGGCCCAAGTAATTAAACTAATGGCTCATTAGGCTTTTGGGCCCAAGGCCCAAATCAGAAAAAAGACTGTCTTTTGTCTGGCCCAATTCTCTGTACAAATACAGTAAATGCCTTGCATCTTACTGTATTAATTCCATTTTAACTTTCCCGTTAGCTATGGTGTGTGACCCTTTGGGATCATACAATACTGGTAATAAGTCCTAAACTTATAGATCATGAGCGGGCTCTAGCAAGTCATCATGATCACCCAGTATTTATGACTTATGTCTGATCTCGACACTTATCATACTTTCTAGAGATAGTACGGTAGATTTCAGGACATTCCCAACAATCTCCCACTTGTACTGGAATCCTACATTCCCTAATCCTTTTGTCTCAATATCTCGATCTGGCATAAGGCAAGATGCGTGTCATCCTTATATAGCCAGACCATGTTCATCGGACCAGATTTGATACTGACAATGCAAACGACTTGGGCAAGTCCGTTTGGGAGTGGCCACTCTCTTACCAGCTATCAAGTCTCCGATTGGCCTAGAGATATTACCTCCGTTAAACGGCAGGGACAAATCCCATCTTGTTCCATCACTATGAACTACACACTTTATAATACACCCAACCAAGGTCCTTATAGCTCCCAGTTACGAAACAGCGTTAGACAATGATCAAAGTGCATCAATCCATGTGCAGCCACATGCATGCGAACTCAGGTCTAAGGACTATACTCTATAGTCGTATATGAGAACCTCTTATGACACAGATATAAATATCTTGTAGAGTTCTCATCAGCGGGCCATGTCCGGTCATATGCTCCCCTACATATACCTATGTGTCGACTTTGATGCCGCGCATCTATGACCCCTCGAAACTTGGTCATAAGTCTCAACACACTCTAGTCTCAAGTGGTTGTTGGTGTTCCAATTTCAACAACCTTCGACTATGGACACTATGATTTATGTCATTTCGTTAAATATGGGGTTTCAGGATCAAGTCTACTCATGTACTTCGATGGCCCATATATAATGACATGAATCATTTTGGAACGATTACTTATATCACAGTTAAAATAATCCAGAAATCATAGATTTCATAAACATAAAATATTATGTTTACATGAACCTTTCAAAACAACTAAATAAAGCCTTTTACAAACTCCCACTGAAATTAAGACTACATCTTAATTTCACTTATCCTACAGCTACAGTCCGCGACTCGTGCTTAGGCCTAAGGAGTGGCTTCGTTAATAGATTAGCAACGTTCTCATTCGTTGAAACTTGCTGATCTACTTAACACCTCTGTCATTTATCTCACAGAATAGGTTATACCTACCCTCAAGGTGTTTGGACCTCTGATGTGCAGCTAGTCTCATCTATGCTGGGAATCACATCAAGTTCAGTGATGAACTCTTCTTTCCAAACAACCTCTTTCGCCGCTATCCAAGCTGCGAAATGTTCAGCTTAAGTCATGGAGTCAGCAACAGTGCCTTGCACCGCCAGACAGACACAAGATATAACCGGACTGTGACCGGAAATCATCTTTGTCAGTTGGAAACTTGCCTTTCAGACTCTACCGACTTGTAGCACCTCACTTTCTCCGTAAATCAAGAACTTATCCTAAGTATTTTCCAAATACTTGAGGATATTCATTACGTCTATCCAGTAATTCTTCGCTGGATTTGACTGGTCTTTACTTGTCTTGCTTAACATTAAAGCAACATCGAAACAAGTACGTGTCATGGCATACATGATAGATCCAATTGCCGACGCATATGGAATCTCATCCATGTATTCAAGCTCAGCAGTTATCGTAGGACACTGTTTCTTGCTTAACGTAATGCCATGTGACATTGGCATAAAACCCTTCTTGGAATGCTGAAAACGTGTAGGACTTTGTCAATATAAGAATCCTGACTTTGTCCTATCAGCTCTTTTGGATCTCTATCTTTAGATCCAAAATCCAAGAACATACGTGGCTTTACCCATGTCAATCATAAAACCAACTCCCAAGCCAGTCCTTTTACCGACTGCAGCATTGGAACGTTATTTCCGAGAATCAGTATGTCATCGACATACACTATGAGAAATGCAACATCGCTCCCACTTATCTATTAGTAAACGCACAGTTCCATCTCGTTCCTGTTCAAGTCAAAACCTTGACTACTTCAACAGAACGAAGATTCCAACTCCGATATGTTTGCTTCTATCCATGAATGGATCGATGAAGCTAACTTACATACAGTATAATTTTTCGGAGTCCGGGCTCACTTTCGCTTCTGTGAATTTCGCAGGTTCGTCACTTTCAATGATCATCAGATCATGGCAACTAATCACGAGAAATCACTCTCGGATTAGTGACGGATTCATTCAGATCTGCGAACTTCAGGCTCTACAGGTGTAGATTCTACAGAAATCTGTAAATCCATCTGCTGCTCTCCCTCAACAGGTTGAGCAGCCTCCTGTATTTCTCGAATTTCTTCGAGTTATACTTTTACTCCCACTGTTCTTCTTGGAAAGTAACTTTCCTTTTAGAAAACAGAATTCCGAACAACCTAACTTCGTTTTCGGAATGGACGTAAAAAGTAACAAGCATTGGTTTCCCTAGGACAACCAGCGAAGTAGCTCAACTACAAATACTCAGTAAAGACGAATTTAGATCATTTCCAGTCCACATTTATGTGGTGTCTTTCAACTGATATTGGTGGAACTATTTCAGCGTAAACTTAGATATTTCTAGAGCGTTATTCTTAAAGAATATCATGGAATATTCGTGTGACTCATCTTTAATCATTTCTAATAAGATCTGATTCTTTCTCACAGAAACACCTCAAGGTTTTCAGGAGAAATGAGCTGTGAAACGACTTCACACTCATTCAGATGATCACACCATCAATGACTTAAGTATTCTCACTCGTGATCTAATCCAGAGTCTCAATACTTCTGTCACTCAGATTCTATACTTCATTCTGGAACTCTTTCGACCATTTCAAAGAATTCCGACTCGTGTCTCATCAAATGAACACAGTCATACTCACTGAAGTAATCAGTAAAGATAATGAAGTACATGAAATTTTTCTCTGGCATTACTGCTCATCGGGCCACATACATGAGTATGTTCAAGGTCCAATAAGCCTTTGGGCCTTTCTCTAGCTCGGCTAAGATGGGCCCTTTGTCTTTTGGTCCAGTAAGCAGAATTCAAGTCTCATAAGATATCCGATCAAATGAGCCCAAAAGTCCATAACTATGGGATTTCTGAATCCGACTCACTCTATGTGACCAAAACATTTACGCCAAGAAAAATCAGGTTTAATTCATCAGATTTAAACCAATTCGGTATTTATGTTACTTTTAGGCACTCTTTGGTTTAAGATATAAAACCCATTCCTTGAATAGGGTGCTACAATCAATATTTCATTGAGATCAAAAGAACAAAACTTGTCTTTTATCAAAATGAAAAACATTCAAATTCTTACAAGAAGATGAAAGACAACTCTGCTTAAAGCAAGTACATTGTAGCAATTACTTAATACAAAACCAAGCCTCAAAGGCATCTACGAGTGAAAACCCTACGGCTGAGGCAGCATCCATAGCTCCTTCCAGACACGCAGTTCCACTTGTCCTTCCTTCAACGTTCTACTGTTGCTTAGGCTCTGCATATTGTAACAAATATCAGTGCCACAACCAGTATCTAATACCTATAAGGTAGAACTTGAAGTAATAACATGAATACCTGAGGAAGTAGTCTCATACATCAACTTCAACTCCTCATAATCTTCCATGAATTTAATGCAATCTCTCTTCCAATGCCCAGTCTCTTTACAGTAGCAGCACTTACCAACGTAAGAGGTATCTGACTCGGGCTCAGAAGACACACGCTTGCCATGATTCAAAATCTTGACAACTTTGTCTTCACCCTTGTCAGCATTAGGTTTAGTAAACCTACCCTTCTCCTTTATGAGATTATACAGGGTACTCTTCACGTTTGGCTCAACTGTCTTGAGCATATCATGCAGTTCAGTCAGCGTCTTCGTTAAGCCTTTCTTGAAATAGTTCCTTCTGAACTTATCATAGCTTGACGGCAGTGACTGCAGAATGATCTCAGTTGCCAATTCTTGGCTAACTGGATAATCCAGTTTCCTCAGGTTATCAATGTAACCCATCATTTTACTGACATGAGGACTTACTGGATGATCATTTGGTAGCTTGCAGCTAGTGAGAGACTTAACCAACTGGTATCTCTCCACTCTTACCTGCTCCTGAAATTTCAATTTCAGGCTGCTGATCATCTCTATTGGCGACTCCATGTTCTCATATTGCTTCAGCAAATCTGAGTCCATGGTAGCCAATATCAGACCACGCACATCTACCGCATCATTATAATGCTTATTCCAAGCATCATATACTGCATGAGAGGCATTGGACCCGATCCTCTCGGGGAGAGCTCTCTCAAGGACATAGTCCTTTCTCTCCTGCCTGAGGACTAGCCTCAGGTTCCGCGACCAAGTCAAGAAATTTGATCCGTTCAGTTTGTCCATCTCAAGGACAGACCGGATCGAGAAAGTGTTTTGATTGTTTGTGCTAGTCATAACTGAAATTTAGAGATAAATAGAGTTTTAGTTATTTAGTTCATAAAAGAGTAATCTTAATAACTTATAAGAAAACTCGCATTGCATTCAAAATTTCTTTGTTTAACCTCATAAGAATGCAATGATTCCGAGACCCATGTTCAGCTAAATCCAAAGTGGGCTACTGGCCGTCACCCAGAAGTAGCTTCACTTGGTAAGCATACACACAGCTAGTTATATCCAATAACTCTCGGTTGTGAATTGGGCCCAAGGCCCAATACACCAGATGTCTCAAGGCCCGGGACTCCCGATGGCCCAGTCAAGGAAACCAATCTCTTACAGCCAAATAATCACTAAAATCTGGGACTCCCAATGAAATCAGTGACTATATACTACTTTACTTACGCAAAAACAGACACCTCACACTGTAAGCCATATCTGTAATTGAATAAGCGTTAAGTAGCTGACAAGATTGGGCAAGACATCCAAGCTTGATATTGTTTTTGAGGATTTTAGGTTTCAATAGATTTCCTCCCAAAAATAGAAGATTACTATTTTGGGAAACTTTCCATTTCAGGTAACTTACTAAATGTGGAAACTTTCTATTTAGGGACACCTACTATTTTAAAAACTTTCTAAATCGGAAACATACTATTTTTAGAAGTTTCCTAACATGCCAAAATTAGAAACTTCTAATATTAGAAGCTCTCTAATTTAATGTTTTATTAAAGTTTTCGGTTGGGTCACAAATTATAGGCCCAATTCTTGGCCCAAGACCACATAATTCCAATTGGCCCAATAATTTGACATAACCGAGTCGGTTCATTAATTCTGGTCCAAGACCAAATTAATTACTAAATCCAACTGGTTATTTACTAAACCAGACCAGCTCTAAATTATTTGGTCCAACCAAATCAAACTTAGACCAGCCTTCGGTTTAGGTTAAAATTCAATTTTTGAATTTAAATCCGGTTTAACCAGAAATTAAATAATACCAATTGTATTAAATAATTTCCAGCAAACCGCGATTTGGTTAACCGCTTGAACCACCAATTAAATTGGACTGGTTCGGTTAAGTCCAAAACCGGGAAGAAACGGGTTACGTTTTAGCCAGTTTTGACCTAACTTGCGGGATCGGTTCACGTGGTTACTGTTCATCGCGATTACTGTTCATCGCGGTTACTGTTCATCGCGATTACTGTTCATCGCGGTTACTGTGGATACCTAGGAGGAGCCGGTGATCATCAGCTCTGATACCACTGAAGGATTATGTGTGTTCTTGGTGTAATTGTCAGGTTACATCCTACCACATAATCAACTAGGATCTAGGTGATTTGCAGTTGAATCATAAACAGATCAGATTCATTACCTTATGTTGCAGCGGATTGATCAAGGAATGAAGAGATCAGTTAGAGCTGATGATCACCGGCTCCTCCTAGGTATCCACACGCTTACAAGCTACGGATCAGGCTGCTAGACCAAGCTCGGAATCAACAGAGAGAGAGAGAGGAAGACGGCTCAGGTGCTCAGAAAAATCGCAGACTAGAAGCCTTAGGGCTTCCTGCGCCTGTCCTCTTCCTTATATGGGCCCAAGTAATTAAACTAATGGCTCATTAGGCTTTTGGGCCCAAGGCCCAAATCAGACAAAAGACTGTCTTTTGTCTGGCCCAATTCTCTGTACAAATACAGTAAATGCCTTGCATCTTACTGTATTAATTCCATTTTAACTTTCCCGTTAGCTATGGTGTGTGACCCTTTGGGATCATACAATACTGGTAATAAGTCCTAAACTTATAGATCATGAGCGGGCTCTAGCAAGTCATCATGATCACCCAGTATTTATGACTTATGTCTGATCTCGACACTTATCATACTTTCTAGAGATAGTACGGTAGATTTCAGGACATTCCCAACACAAGCAAAGGCTAAGTGTGGGGGAGTTGATATATCATGGTTTTTACCTGTTTTAGGCCATGGTATAAGTATGTTTTAGAGTCTTTTGTCGTGTCTTTAGAGTCATTTATAGGTGTTATTAGGTACATGCACGTTTGGAAGATTATTGGAGATAATGGAGCATTTTGGGCATTATTTGGAGCTTAAGCCGAGAGATCTGATTTCACCAAGTCTGGACGACCGCTGCATCGATCGATGCATCACTGGCATCGATCGACACACCTCTTTTACTCTTACTCTTTGATTTTTATGATATCTATTTATTCATTGATTTGTGTTTCATTGATCATGTCTGAGTAGATTCATAGTTAGGTTTAGGGATTCTCTTAAGGGTTTTCATGACTTGTTAGATTGATTTATCAGTTTAGGATTCATATCTTATTTGTTCTTCAACCTGAATTTCGCTTAATACTAGTTTCTAACCTGATCACTTAGAATATAGACTTTAGGTTTATAAATTGACACGAAAGTGTAATTTAGAATCTGATCTATTTAGGTTGAGCAATTTAATTATCTGCAAAGAAATTTGGTTTAATTGAATTGTGAACAAATCAAACTTGCACTTAAGGCTAGTTTAATCTGTTAGGAATTGCAAAGAAATTTGGGTTTCTGCTAATTAGACTTATAGAATTCTAGCAACGAAAGTTGGTTAGTTCTATATCTGTGTTTGAGTTCTAGAACTGAACTTAATTTGATCATGACTGATAGTTTAATCTGCTTGTCTGATTTCCTGAGAACTCCCTAGATGTTACGCTTTTAGTACCTGCTTACAAACCACTCTTGCTATTGATTTATTTTATGTTCTGATTTACTGCTTATTCTTTGTTTCACCTAGCTTAACTTGACATTCTATAATCTATCGTAAGGTCTAGAGTCTCTGTGGATTTCGATACCCTATATACTACAAGCTCACGTCTGTGCACTTGCAGTGTAGATCTAGGGATTAAAACTCTGATCGTATCAATAATCATCATCATGACCTTTAATGAAAGCTTGCTTATAAACCTTATAATATCCATAATTTGAAGATTCAATCCGTGTTGGTCTTGTCAAAAAGGTTCCTTCTTGATATGACTCTACCAATTCCGATTTCGAATTATATGCTACTTGGAGCTATCTTTAAAATCTCCCCCTTGATCAACCCAAAACAAGACTAAATCTCTACCGAGAATCTTCTTTTATACCAATTCAAAATATATATGAGGTCAAACGAAATGAAAAATTAAAGACACAAAGTTTTTTTAACGAGGTTTGTTTCCTACTCCCCGAGATTACATCCATATTTTAAATATATTAGAATCCGAAATCAATTACATCAATCACAAATGCGTAGATCAAAACCTCTTGAAATACCCCTCTATTCTATTAAATGAATTTTTTGGGATAACCTTAACCATGATCTAAACCCCACCAAACCTAGATTTGAATGATCACACGATCTTACGAAACCAAAATGTTCTCTTTAATGTTTATTCTCTCAGCTCTTGCATCTTCATAAGGCAATACATTCATATAATAAATTCTAGAATAAACTTGTTATTTAAATACACATATCAAATGTCCTTTTGTTGTGATATTTCCAAGTCTTTTTGAATTCTTCTATTTTCCTATATCTTCTCCTAGGAATAAGAAAACATTTCCAAACTGAAATATCTTATCCAATATTCTCTCCATCTCAACAATTAATATGTTGTGGCCAATATATGTACCTAATCGAGTCTTTTTAAGTGTCTATCGCTTTTTTCAGGGACTTTACATGTTAACATACGTTTGGAGATCATTTGGAAGATTGGAGATTTTTGGGACATCTTGGAGTTGAAGACCGAAATGACAGAAGCCACCCTCGGCGTGGGAGCTCAGCATCGACCGATGTAGCTCTTGCGTCAGTAGAAGCAGATCGTGGACAAGATTATACGCCGAGTATTTGATATTTTAGAAGCATTGCAAAGATGGCCCAGAAGATTTATTATTTTCAAAAGAGATCCAAGACGTGTTTTAGACTTATATTTAGGGTTTTAGTGTTTTAAACATTTACACTTCTTCATTCTTTTGGATTTTGAGAGATTAGAGATTTGGTACTGATCAGAACTGCTTTTGAGAGAAGAATTCAAACCCCTTTTCTATTCTCTTTTCTGATTTATATGCTATCTAATTCATCCATTATTTGTGTTTCATTGATTATGTCTGAGAAGGTCTAAAGTTAGGTTTAGGGATTCTCGTTAGGGTTTTCATGGGATTCTAGATTGATTCATCTGTTAGGATTCATAACTTGATTAGTTATTCATCCTAAGTTGTTCTTAACGCTAGTTCTAACTTGATCACCTAGAATATATATCATAGGTTGCTAAGTTAACACGAAAGTGTAATATGGAATCTGACAGAATTTAGGTTGAGCAAATTAGATAATTGCAAAGAAATTTGGATTAGATAATTTGTGAAACAAACCAGACACGCGCATAATGATAGTTTAATCTTTATAAGTTGCAAAGAAATTTGGATTTCTAGGACTTAAACTCAGTAAATTCTTGCAAAGAAAGTTAGGTTATTTTACATTTGTGATTTGAATTCTAGAACTATGCTAAATTAAATCCTGACTGATAATTAATCTGCATTCCTTGAATTCCTAAGATATTCCCAAACTTGAAGCTTTTCCTTATTGCGTACAAACCGTCTATTTACTTTTTCGCTTTGATTTAACTGCTTTTGAATCATTCTACTTAGCTTAACTCGATAATATAAAATCTATCGTTAGAATCTTGAGTCTCAGTGGTTCGACCTCTATATACTGCATTTGCATTCTATGCACTTTCAATGTAGCTCTAGGGAATTAAAACTTTGAGCGTATCAAGTTTTTGGCACCGTTGCCAGGACTCTTTTGAGTCTTTGATAGATTTAAGTTTAGAGTTTAGACTAGACTTTTATTTTTAAGTTTTACTCACATTTTTTTCTGCTTTGTCTCGTTTGTGCGTTTCAGGTTGCTTGAAGAACATTTGCATCGATCGACGCTACACCTGCATTGATCGAGACAATGCTCGTGATAAGATAGTGCATGTCTAGTCATGCACTTAGAAGTAATCCAGACAAAGAGATTTTGTTTCTTCAAACCAAGATCTTGCAAATCTAGAATGAATTAACATGAAAGCGAAGAAACCATCGAAGATATTGAATCCGAACGTTGTGGTATTGATATGGGTTTAGGCTGGTGTTTCGAGAGACCTTGAGGGTAATGCCTACAACAATCAAGGTCATAAAATTGATGGGGAAGGAAACCCCATTAGAGCACCAGTTGTTTTTTCTGGCACATAACAAGCTGGAGTTGTTGATCAAGCTCCTGACGCAGTTTTTGCACATGCGCAAGGGCAATGTAATGCCCAAGATGGGAGGACTCTCGCTGATTACAACAGACCTGGCGAGTTCTATACTAACAAGTCTGCGATCAGACCTCCTCTCATTCAGAGGAATGACTTTGATCTGAATACGTCCTACTACACTATTGTTGGACATCATCTGTTTCATGATTTTCTACATGAGCATCCTATGGACCGAATGACCAGAATGAAGAATAATGGAGTGAGCTATGACTGTCTGCACTGCAAGATTTTCCTACATTCCCTTGGTGGGGAGACTGCTAACTGGTTGAAGAAGATTTCACCAGGTAATCTTACCACTTGGGATGTGACCAAGAAGAAGTTTCTTCGAAATTTCTATGATGCTGCGAGATCTGATCACCGGAGGGAAGAGATTCTAAAATTCAAACAGGGTCCTACTGAAGCCTTCTAGGCTGCTTGGATACATTTCAAAATGTATGAACGCGACTGTCGACATCATGGTTTCTCTCAAGTTCAGCTGCTGAGCATTTTGTTCAGAGGTGTGGATTGGAGAAATCAGATGCACTGGATGCTACTAGCAATGGAAACTTCAACACGAAGTCTCTAGAGAAAGCTAAGGAGCTGATTGATAACTTGGTGTCTACCAATAGCACCAAGAATGCTGATTTATAAAGGATGCAATTAGGTGGAAGTGTGGATGGAACTCATATTGCAGAGATGAAGAACAAGATATATTATGTTCACAACATTCTGGTTGGAAAGAAGCATGTCCATTTTTCTCAAGAGGTTGAGACATTTGAAGATGATGATAACTCTGATGAAGAGGATGTGAACTATGTTGGTGGGATTGGTTTTCAGGGTAACAGATTTGGGAATCAACAAGGCAGATGTGACTACAATGAAATGGGTCAGAGGAGCACCTTCACAGGTAAAACTGCTCTGGTTTTGCTTCTAAGCCTCAATATCAGAAGCCTTTCCAGAGCAACAACAACAATTTTGGGAACAACAACAGTTTCAGCGGAACTTATGGTGCCTCATCTTATCAGACTCCTCCACCACCAAATGAGCAATCTAAGAATAAGGCTATGTTGGAAAAGCTTTTAGAAGGTCAGAAAAAGAGTACCATTGATTTCAATGGAAAGATCGATGCTTTGTACCTGGATTTGAATGGGAAGTTTGAAGCTCTAAACACCCATGTCAAACAGCTGGACATTCATGTTGCATAGACTGCTCGGTCTGTGAAAAGGCAAGATGGAACCCTTCCTGGGAGGATATATGCTAATCCTAAGTCAAGTGCGATGCCATCATGTTGAGGAGTGGTAAAGAGGTCATTCATGTGCTGAAAAAGGGTCTTAGTATGGAGGAAATCGTGGAGATGGAATAAATCGAAGATGAGATTCTGGATTTGGAGCATGCATCGATCGATACACCCTTGCATCAGTCGATGCAAGGAAATTTCGAAAATTCTTCGAGTTTTGACATAACTCAGGAAGATGGAGTGATGACCAAGTTTGATGCAGCTGAAAAATCGACGAAAGAGTCAACTATTAAACCAAACATCGATCGGCGCACACCTAAAGTCTATCGATGCAAGGCTCGTGCACATATACCAGATGTAGAGAAGCTCAAATATGCAGATAATAAGGTCTACAAACCGAAGGTTCCTTTTCCTAAGAACCCTAAGAAGTCAAAGTACGAGCTTCATATGGCTAATTGCAAAGCTTTGATGAACAAGGTGCTTATTGATGTCCTTTTTATTGATTCTAGTAGGACTACTCCAGTGATGAAGCGATGTATGAATGACATGCTTTCTAGCAACATGACTAAAAAGGAAGGTGTCATTATGAAATCTAAAGTATGCAATGATGTATTTCAAGGCAGAATTCCCGAGAAACTAAAAGATCCAGTGAGCTTTGTGTTGGATTTTCGATCTACATAGATGGATTTAAGAGGTCATTGTGTGATCATAGTTTTCTCAGTTGCTCAGAATCTCGAAGTGACTGAGTTCTTACCTACAAGAATCTCATTGGTTCTAGCTGATCGGAGTATCAGGGTCCCAGAGGGAGTATTGGAAGATGTGCCAATCAATCTTGGTAGCTGCATGAACCTGACGAACTTTGTGGTTCTGCAGTATGGAGAAGAGCCAAAGAATACACTTATCTTGGGTATACCATTCTTGGCTACCGCTGGAGCGATGATTGGCTAAAGAAAGGGACTATAGCTCTGAATGTTGGTGATATGAAGATGAGTTTTGACTTGGATAAGATGGTGAAGCGCCCTACCATCGACAAAAAGATCTTCTATGTGGATACTCTCAATGACCTAGCAGAGCTCTACTAAGCTTTTCACAGGAGATGGAGCAGTTGGACGAGTCTACTATTGGATATGCAAATATGCTGGAATCTTGTGAGCATGTGATGCAACCAGTAGCGCAGGAAGAACAATTTCATCGACTGACACAACATCTGTTTCGGTCGACACGACCTGCAAAATTCAGAGACTGGAGCGAGGAAAAGGCTCCCATTATTAAGCTCAAACAACTCCATGCATGGCTAAGGTACGCATTTCTTGGACCGAATTCCACATATCCTATTATCATCAATGCTTCCTTGAACAACACATAGACCATCTTACTGCTGAGCAAGCTGCAAAAGTATCGCAAAAACTCTTGGCTATTCTATTGATGACATTTGAGTTATCTTTCCAAATATGTGCATGCATAGGATACATCTTGAGGATTAGATGAAATCATTAGTGAAGCACCAAAGGAGGCTGAATCCAAATTTGAAGGAGGTGGTGAAGAAGGAGATTCTGAAACTCTTGTAAGATGGGATTATTTTTCATATCTCTGTGACAATGATTGGATCAGTCCAGCGCATGTGGTGCCTAAGAAGGGAGGTGTTACAGTGGTCAAGAATGAGAAGAATGAGCTGATTCCTACAAGGACTGTGACTAGACACATGATGTGCATTGATTACAGAAGCTGAATGCTGCAACAAGGAAAAACCACTTCCCGTTGCCATTCATTGATCAGATGCTTGAGAGGTTGGCTAATCACCCTTACTACTGCTTCCTAGATGAATATTATGGCTTATTTCAGATTCTCATCCATCTAGATGATCAAGAAAAGACCAAATTTACATATCCCTATGGTACTTTTGCATATCGTAGAATGCCATTGGACTTTGCAATGCTCATACTACCTTACAGAGATGCATAATGTCCATATTCACGGACATGATTGAGGACTTCATAGAAGTGTGTTTATGGATGATTTTTCTGTTTATGGGCATCCTATCATGAGTTCTTGGATAACCTGTGCAAAGTGCTTGCTAGATGTGAAGTGAAGCACTTAGTCTAAATTGGGAAAAATGCCACTTCATGGTCATAGATGACATTGTTTTTGGGCACAAAGTTTCTGAGGCAGGGATCGAGGTGGATCATTCAAAGATTGAGGTTATAACTAGTTTGAAGGCACCTGATTCTGTGAAATATGTGAGGAGTTTTCTAGGACACGCTGGTTTCTACATGAGATTCATACAAAAAATTTAGTAAGATTGCTAGACCACTAACTGCTTTGCTGTGCAAGGGTGTGAAGTTTGAGTTCACTGCATATTGCCAAGCTGCATTTGAAGAGATAAAGCAGGCGTTAGTGAGTGTTCCTATAGTGCAACCACCATACTAGGATTTACCTTTGAAGTTGATGTGTGATGCCAGTGAATTTTTCAGTTGGAGTTGTTCGGAGATAGAAGAAGGACAAGAAACTTCATGCTATCTATTATGCCAGCAGAGCACTAGTTCATGCTAGACCAGTGATGACCGGCTTGACCAAGGATTGAACGATAACCGAAGGTTGACGGCGGCGTTGACCGTTGACCGGCGGCGTTGAACGTCGGCGGGTTGGATTGGCGGATAACCGACGAGAGCTTCCGACGACTTCCGAAGAGATTTGCTGCCATCGGCGAATATTTTGGTGTGACTCATTCAAGGATTCCGATAGTGGTAGCTGTTTCAGCAACTTATCCGGAAAGGGAGGAGAAATATTGCGTGGGTGGCTAGGCATGGAGATAGGCAGGGAGGAAGGACGGAGGAGACAACGGTTTATGGCGATAATTTTGGCGGTTCTATGTCGGTTTCTACGGTGATGGTAAGGTTTCTGACGAGATTAAAGGGTGATTAAGGTGGCTAATTTTGTGATTAAGGCTAATGGTGTATTTAGGGAGTGATTAGGGGAATTATTAAGGTTTAATGAGGTGTTTTGGGATTACTTGAGAATCAAGAAATCCAAGAGGATATGGTGGTGGTCGCAGGCGGTGGTGGGGAGGAGAAGAGGAGATTATTGTAGAGTTTTTGTTGTGAAATGAATGGTGAAGAGCTAAGCCATTTATAGAAAATCTCATGCCTTCTTGCATGAATCAAATGGCTTCTCAATTCCATGCACCATGACACATAAGGAGGGATGTGACCTCTCCAAATTTTTCCTTGTGAAAAGTTACATTTGGTCACAAAAAGATTCATGCATCATCTCAAACCAATCAGTGATCGCCATGTGGCGTCGGTGATCCCGTGCTGAGATTTGTCAAGTCCAAAAATCTGCTTTAACGTCATTTTTATTTTCCCGGGACTTCAAAAATAATCTTTTAATCTTTTAAGGCGGTCATAAAATTCAGAACCAAAATAATCAAAACGATTTTAAAAAACCGTAGCCAAATGTAACACGAATCTACATTGAGTGGCATATGCGTCTGCCGAGCTACTCCCGAAAGTTAACGCCCAGCCATAACCACTATCCGAAGATACATGAACTGACCAGGATCTCCGAAGGATCCAATCGGGAAGGAAGCATGATAGGTCTAGTTTTATCCCTATTCTAACTGCAAGTGCACAGTGATGCGAATGTAGTACTTAGGGTATCGAATCCACAGAGACTCCGGTCAACGATAGATTATATAACGGTCGAGTTAAACTAGGTGAAAGTAATGTGAAATTAAAAGCAAGCAGAAAAGTAAATCAAGTAGCAGGAGTGTAAGCAAGAAAGCGAAGGTGTTAAGTCTTGGGAGTTCTCAGGAAATCAGGAACACAGGCAATCAATCAATCGGGATCTAATTAAGAAATATTCTAGAACTCAAACACGGATATAGAATTAACCAACTGTCGTTGTGAGAATTCTCTAAGTCTAAGTGCAGCAATCCAAATGTCTTTGTAATTACTAACAGATTAAACCAGCCTTAACTTCAGGTTCGATATGTTCACAATTCAATTAAACCAAATTCCTTTGCGAGTAATTCAATTGCTCATCTAGGTTCTTTCTAGCAAATCAACCAACTGTCGTTGTGAAAATCAACCTAACATCATAAATCTGGATAGCTACTTTAGATTAAGCATTAAGAACAATCCTAGATGAAGAACTAGCAGATATGAATTCCTACAGATCGATCAACCTATAATTCCATGAATTCCCTAATTAGATTCCCTAAACCTAACAGGTAATCTACTCAGACATAATCATCGACACAGAAAACATCTCGAATAGAAAATCAAATATCATAAAACAGAATAAAGAAGTGGGGTTCAAAATCCTCTCTCTTTCGAGAACATGATCAGCCCCTAACTCTCTCTGAAATAAAATAAGACTTAGAACTAAAAGCGTAGTCTAAACAAGTGGCTAAACTAATATATAGTCTAAAACACGTTTTGGGCCTTTCTGCAAATCTGGGAAGTTTCTGGGCAAAAACTATAATTTCTCCAAAATGCAGATTTTTGGGCGCAGGAATTTCGTCATGTAGTGGTGTCGACCGATGCACTATGTGTGTCGACCGACACAGAGTGCTGACAAACCCAGTAAACTCTGTGACATCCATGTAAGCTGCCAAATCACTCCAAAAGCTCCCAAAATCTCCAAACGTACCTAAACCTGTAAAAGACTCTAAAGACTCCAAATACAAGGTTAAAGACTCAATATATACATATATATCATGGTTGAAAACCTATAAAAACCATGATATATCAAAGCACCAGAACGCCAAGGCAATACTCACATGATCTAACGCACCATATAGTCTCAATAATACTATCTAATAAACAAACAGACTCGGTGGGACTCTACGATTCCATGCAAGACCAATGAGGTCAAATGGTAAATACTAACTCTACCCGTTACCTAGGTTATCCCACAAGCCTTAACCTCAACATACCAATTACTAACTCTACCGATATTTTCCGGTCCCGTACCGGAATATGTATCCACAACCCAGACTTACTCGGTCCTGTACCAAAGTAAGTATCAAACAATACAGTCCACCCTATCCAACACCGGAGTAGACAAAACATTGCAGATATCACAACAACACATCAATCATATGCAAACAAAAAGATACTTAGGTTTATTCCAATTAAATGAAATTATTAGGTCTTTTAATTCTTAGTTAATTCCTTATTTGAGTTTAATCTGCTATCTTGGGATTAGTAAGTTTATTAACCCTGTAGGCCATATAATAATAAATTTTCTTTTCACACAAGCAAATTTTATTAGTTGGAAGGTATTTATACTAACCATTCCTTACAGCTCCGTCAACCAACATCTCGACCATTGGAGAGACACGTATTGACTCATACAATACAACATAAACCAAAGACTAAGCCCCAAAAAAGGGAGTTAAAAGCCGGTGAAGAAACAACTTCCCGGAGACAAAGATATATGAAAGACAGACAAAGCAAGGATAAAACTTGAATCATATAGGAGCCTAGAAAAACTAATACCGGCACCTTAAGACCACAAAATCCAACAACCATTACTACAAAGCCTATTGACGCTGGGGGTTACCCAAAATCGATCTCAAAGACTAAAACCCGACCTAACACAAACCGGTTGGAACATCCGCAAACTTAGGCATTCCCCAAGATGATAACTGCTAAACACGCCAAAGAAACCGAGAAGGCGGTACAAACAAAGATCTAGTCCTATCGCCCAACACATAAACTCTGGGAAAAGGACTAGCATAAGCCCCCAAGCTCAAACCTATAATCAACGATAGAAAACGATAACTAAGACACACAAACTAGGAATCCAAACCCCGCCTTGCTATGCTGTAGATTTGGCTCATACGAAGCCGCTAAACCTCAACTGAAGGAAAAGAGATAACCTTATACCAACTAAACCATTGAAACTATAGCATCTAACCCTAAACCAAGCCAGAAGAATCAAACCAACCACAAAACTGCCTCTATTAACAAACTAATCGAGCAATGAATAGCTCGACTTGACCCACCTCTAGTGAAATCAACCAGACATGAAGGGGGCCGAACAGAGCAGCAAAATCTCCAAAAACGACCGGAGCAGTAGCCTCAACAGAATAGACCGTATATGAAGACCGACGTGGCTGCTGAGGAAAACGACAAACAATGGCAAGCTATGAAGGGCAGGCGGCGGCGGATCTGTCGGCAGAAGAAGAGGCGAGGTTAGGAGGATAAAAACGGAGAGACAGGACCAAGGCGGCACTTCTACCAGCTAGACATGCGGCGGCCTCCGGGGGCGACAACGTTGGTCGCTGCAGCCGGAGAGGAGAAGAAGATGGTTTGGCGGCGCTCCTCGGGAAAGTCGTCTGAGAGGTCTATTAGGGCGAGCCAGATGATCCTTTTTCTAGTTCAATGCCCATATAATTGTTTAATTTCATATTAAATTAACTCTTAATTTGATTTATTTAATTCTTTTAGTTTCAATCCTTGAATTAATTAGTATTTATTTATTTACTTATTTTACCGCTAGATCACATTTAATAAAACTACTAATTCCGTAGACAGTTTATTCCTGGTTAATTAAGTCTTCTAAATCCTATTTCCTTAATTATATATTTTATTTTATTTTATCATATTGAGGTTATTAAACTTACTAGCCTCGTTACTCCTTATTTATTTAATTTTTTATTTAAACAAGACTAACCCGATCTAACTAATCCCAACCCAGTTATAACATTCTAAGGTTTGTTTAAGTTTTAATACGTATTTAATCTTCACATAATTTCTTTTTATAGATCCATTTATGTTGGTTCATATAATATTATATGTGCATATATTTCCCTAGCCATGTCATTCTATATGCGATGCAGCAATCAATCACCAAGCAACGTCAATAATATTTATGTATAATCCGTCATACCATTTATCGATATTTAAACGTACCATGCATATATATATATACATATATATTACTAACCGTTTTATTTAATTCTTCGATAATTTAATCAACCTATCCGCGTTTTAACATATTTCAATTACGGGTACGAGGTCCTAAGACTCTACCGTTATTAATGTCGGGGTCTACAGAACGACTCGATTTACCTTAATGCAATACACAATCAGACATAGCCAACTCAAAGTGGTAATGGTAACATATATACAGAATGACGGACGGAACTCGGAGAACCGAGCACGAACCCAAGGATAACCTGATAAACCTGTTGACCCGAGCTTGACTGAGAGTTGAACCGAGAGTGTTCACCACGCGTTGAGCGGCGTGGACCAACACGTTGACCGGCGGAGGTGGGTTTACCGGTGTTGACCGTCATGACCAAGGGTTAACCGGTGAGGAAAGGTTGACCAGCGGCATTGAACTTCAGCCGGTTGGATTGGTGGATGACCTGCGAGAGCTTCCAACGAGTTCCTGCGAGACTTGCTACCGCCAACGTAGATTCCAGCGTAATTTCGGCAGTGGTGGCTGTGAGATCGAGGATTCACACCAAAAAAAATTTTGGGCGTGGATTTGGATTAAAGCGATATTGATATAAATTTCCTATGAATCGAAGAAGTATTTAGGGTTGATGGTCAAAATAAGAACTTATACAAATGTATGAATCGAAAGTATACAAAAGAGGTCAAATGTTTTTGGTTGAAGTGGTTTCTTTGTGGAATAATAATAATCTCACTTTCGTGAAAGGCTTCTCTCCTTTTATAGCTTCGATCTTATCCCCTCTAACTCCAAGATTCACAGAATTCGGTGGAACTGGTGAAGACTTGTTCTTGTCGAGGTCGATCTGTAGACTTCTTAAGGAAATCTATCTTGCCGTCCTTCGGTTATTGTTGATTTATTTTTCTTTGGGCTCAAACGAATTAAGCCTTATTTAGGCCAGAATATGGTCCGAACTCATTGTTTAATGGGCTGGATTTAATAACGTTAAGTACAGCACCAACAACACCCCCCAGCCCATTAGTATGATGAGTTGAGACTAATGGGCAGTAACAAATCATCGGGACGCTGCACACCGTACTCGATCTTTGCGGCTAGTGATTATCTCATCTCTGTCGTTGCTGGTCTTGGATAGACGGTCGAGATGCGAGCTCAACGGATTTTTCACCCCTTAGGGGGTGAACCTCGATTTTCTTGGGGTAATGATGGCGATCAAAACATCCATCGTTGATCTTGTCTTCAAACAAACGATTGAGATGGAAGATCTCGACGAATATTTTTCGACCTCGATCCGTGGAAAACGATATCAAATCTCGCACCGTCAACTTGCAATCATTGATTTAAAACCGACGGTTCTGATGAGAAGAGATGAAGAACCCCTAGATTTTTGAACTCTGTCTCTGGTCGGTTTAGACTTATGGTATTCGGATCCCGTTCAAATTAAACAGTTAGGATTGGGGGATACGAAAGATTCCGACGATCTCGAGAGAAGTGGGCATTAATTTGCTTTTTAAAGGAAATTGGACCTTCACGTTTCCCACTACGATCATCACTACATATCCAGGTAATCTCCTCTTCCTCCTTCATTTCCTTACTCTTTTTTTTTTCTCTCTCGTTTTTATTGTTTTTAGAACTTCTCTGCATTTTTGAAGTTTTCTGTGGAGAGAGATAAGAACATCATCTTCTTCTACTTTTTTTGTATCTATCACGAAATCCGAGACTATTATGGTGCCAAAGAATAAATTAATAGGATGTAATTCATCAGCGGATCCCTACGGTCCGCATCGGATAACCACCCTGAATCTGCGATACTTGCAGAAACTAAGAACGAAATGTCGAACTCCGGCGGAGGTTGAGCTTGTGATTCTAACCGAGGCGGAGTCGCCTGAGAAGGTTTGGTCCAGGAATGTTGCACCTCGTAGCTTATTTTGATAAGTGTGTGTGTTATTTTTCTCGATACCCACCTTATCTCATGGGTCCTTGTGCAAATCCAGCTCGCCTTTCCTCAGATGACTCCTGACTTTGTTTGTTATGTCATCGGACTCAGAGTTATAGTTATCGAGGAGAAATCGAGTTAGAAGCCGAACAACTCCCAAGGTTCTGCCAAGTCAAGTACAACGTTAGGGCTCAAGGAACCTATTATCTCTCCTCGCCATGGGAAGATCCTGGAGGAGATCCTTGCGAGGGATGTATGGAGAGAGTGATATTTATTTTTCAAAGTGGACAAACATTCTGTCGGGGATTTTGACTTCTCCGTTATCCCGACGCAATAGGAAGTTCACGTCAAATAGATTTAGGGTTCCTTTAGTTCGATAATTTTTTTTTGATCTTGAACTTTAATCGGTGCCTCTGAACTCTACTAAGCAAAGTTTGATATGTCGACTAAGGCGAGGTTATGTCGACTGGAATAATTTTTCCCAAGAGCGCATTCAATCCGCTCTAGGTCGCCAGCCCTAACGACCTCCTCAAAATCAGGAGCAGCTTCCTCAAGGAGTCTAGATCATGCCAGCTCCTAAACACTCCTCAACGTTCCGGGTCAGCAAACTTCCTCTTCGCATTGCGGAGCAGATCGGAACAAGTAAGAGTTCGCCAAACCGTTTCATTATCGAACTTCTTTTTATAAGATCGTCTAGCTCGGATTTGTTTTTCGTAGGTCGAACAATCTCTGGTAGTAATTCGGTTTCTAGAACCCCTCCACACGAGAAAATGTCGCAAAGAACAAGTTCTCGGCATCAAGGTAAGGATCCGCTCGAGATCGAAGGGAAAGTGAAATATGGAAAGTTAGTTGATGCTCTCCTTTTCACTCTAAGTCGATCTCCCCCCCCCCCCCCCCCCCCCCCCCCCTTCGACTTCCATTCTTGAAGAGGTGGCCAAAGTGGAAGAGGGCATGCCTCCCTTACCTTTCGACAAAGAGGCGCTCCAAGTAAATCCAAGGAGTTGGTCCATGTCAAGTCTCGCTCGAATGGCTCCAGAGGTTCTAATGGCCAGGGTCGAGGTGGCTCTCGACATCCTACCCCGAGACATCAAGGAACTGACGTGGAAGTTAACTCGCTGGGGTAGGTCAGGAGCCCGAGAAGAAGCATGCCTCTTCTAGAATTACTGTAAGCAAAGCATGCCTCTTCTAGAATTACTGGAAGAAAGTCCTTTACCAGGCACTTTAAGCACCAGAAGGACTGCCTATCGCAGATTATCTAGAGGGCGGTTCTTACTTGCTTTGTCACTTCAAGCCCGCAAGATTCCAGCTTCCAACCATCCATGATATGAGTGTTGAAGAGGCCTGCGTCGAAATGATGGCCGCTCATAGGAAGGTAAGGTTTCTTACCTTAGGCATTTTAATCCTTATTCTTTTTATAGCTCGTCATTTTTACGCTTTTTATTTGATTTACGTAGTCTCTTGAGGCAACGAACAAGTTCTCGGCTAAGAACGAGCGCAAGCTGAAATTCGTTCCTAGAGTCAGCGAACTCGAAGATGCTAAGAATGTGGTAGCGGAGCTCAACCTCACACTTCAAACTGTAAAGACAAGGGAGGCGGATCTGAAGGGAAAGTTGGCCGAGTATGCTTAGCAGGAGGCCCACCTAATGCATCTCGGGAGTCAAGAGGAGGATTTAAAGCATAATATCAATGTGGTTACCAACAGGATGTTTGAGGACGAGAAAGCAAATAAGGAGGCATGCGAGCAAGCAGCTACGGAAAACGAAGATAGCGACAAGGCTCTTGAGGAAAAGATTCTGACATCAAGGCCACAGTTCATATTGCCAAGAAGGAGCTCAATGAAGCGTATCTCAATATCCTAAAGGCTATTAAGGTCAAGTACGATAAGAGGAAAGGCAAGACCAGCACTGAGGTTTGTCTTCAAGAGGCACTTGCCAATAATGAGTTTATCGCCGATTTCGCTTTTGGGGAGCTCAACTTGACCTAAGAGGTCCTCTGTTTACAAAAGAAGAAGAGGGTTTCGAACGAGAAGATGAATTCTGCCGCGGTCTCCGACTTTCCGTGCCTTAGTCATTTTAGAACAATAACTTACAGATAGTGCTTTGGGTTGAGTTTTAGGTCGAGCTTTCTTTTTTACTCTTAATGGCTTAGTTATTTTGGAAACAACATAGGGAATTAGTACTATGGGGGTTAGTTCGTTTGAGTTGACTAGATTAGGCCGAGTTTAAATCAAAATCAAAGATTTTGAGTAAAAATCTTTCATATCCAAAGTGATATCAATAAATTGATTAGCTTGATCAACTATTGATCAAATCAAGGTTTTGAGTTCGCGGAGAAGTGTTTGTTTATGCGAGAGCTCGACTTAATTTGAGACTTGTTTTGTTTTTCGGAGTTCGACCGATTGTGGGATCGAATGAATGCGAGGACTGTTTTTCCCATGCGGGGGGAGGGGTCCCTCAGTTCTTCTAGCTGTACAGGTTGAAGAATTAATGTTAAGGTTTTTTTTGAGCCAGGGTATACCTTTGAGATCGATATTTGCTTGATGTTGTTACTTTTTAAGATTGCTATTTTTGAGGATCGTTTTTAGATCGACGTCTTTGGGACCATTTCAGGTTGCTGGTTTTTGAGATAATTTCAGATCGCTGTTTGGACCATTTCAGGTTGCTGTTTTTTAGACCATTTCAGGTTGTTGTTTTCGGGACCGTTTCAGGTCGCTTGTTTTTGGATCATTTCAGATCGCAATGGATGAAAAATAAAGAATTTTATTCAAGTAAAAATGAATATTTTGTACAATAGTAGTGACGAACTAAATAATAATCGACCTCGAATGAGGGTTTGGAACATATTTTGCCATGTAGAAAATGCCTTGTCTTGTACAAGGTCGTAGTTCGCGATAGGAATTGGTTTAGATGGGCGGATGTGCTCAAAGTCGAGCTGCCTACGTACCGTTTTAAGGGATCAAGCCTTTACATAATTCTATTATAGTCGAAGAATTTTCAATGAAAATACTTTTCGCAGTTCGGGCCTTTGTGTTTCTACCGGTTTGAGGCGGTAGACCCCGTCCTAGACGATGATTGTGACTTGGTAGGGACCTTCCCATTCTGCCCCTAACCTTCAAGCGTGTTCTCCCTTTTTATGGTTGGACACTTTCCGTAAGACGAGTTCTCCAACTTGAAACCTTTAGGTTTTTATCCTAGAATCATAGTACCGAGCTGCAGCTTGTGGGTAGTTCTCGATTCGGGTGAGTGAAAAATTCCTTCGCTTATCGACGAGATCAAGCTTGTCAGTTATCATTTGATTATTCAATTTCTCTTGTTTTGGATATTATTTTTGTCAGATGCTAGACACAAGGATCTATGTTGGAACTCTGGCATCGATGCCGTACGCTAGGGAGAAAGGTGTTTCCCCTGTAGTTCTCAGATCTTGTTAGGCATTAGACTCGTGTGTCTGACATGTTGAGGCAGCTTTGTTAGGACCATTAGGAGCGTTACCGACATATAGCCTTTTGTGTCGATATCATCATAGATATCGACGATGTCGGGGCTGATCCCTTTGCTGGATGCCTTCTTGTGGACATCATTTCTTTGAGGAGGGCTTTCCTCTTTTAAGGACAATGCTTTTAATGCAATGTCAATGCTTGGCTTCTCAATCCCTTCGACCGATATGATTATTTTCAGGTTGGGATCTGTGATAACCCGTATCCAAAGAAATATGGTCAACGGGCAGAAGAAAAGTCAACAGGGGCAAAATTGTAATTTTGCCAAACCCAGGGGCAAAATGGTAATTTTGCCTAAATTCGAGATGGAAGACGTGACAGGCCAAATGTTCTCTTTTTAAACCATAAAGAACATTTACAAGATCGGAATTCGAAGAAACGGAGCAGAAATGCATTTTTCGGAGTATCGGGTGAAAACCGAGCTAAACCGGGAAAACTTCGGAAATTCATAACAGGAGCTAGAAAACTCCAAATGAAGTGATTCAAGTTGCAAAATTCATCTAAAATCAAGAAGTATCAGTTTATGGAAGTTTGGAGATTTATGGGGACCATTTACTATTTTCTAAAACAATTATCGGAAAAACAAGCAAACTAAGCATAAGTGATTAAGAAGATTAGAGGGAAGATTAAGGGATTAAAAGAGGATTACCAGGCTCAGACTCAACCCCATGATGACAAGGGTTCCTCCCCTGCAGGTGCCACCTCTCCCAAGTGCATGCAATGCACCAAAAAGGAAGTTCATGCACCAAAAGCATCCTTTGTATCACATCAACTTTGGTGCAAAGAATCTCTCTACTCTCTCCTCCTCCGCCGAGCCTCTCTCTCTCTTGCATGCATCAGAATCATCTTCTTCTTCCAGCAGATTCATCAGGATTCAACAAAAACTCTTGCATCTTTGAAGATCTTCATCAAAAGTTGTGGTGTTCTTCATGCCTTCTTTCACAAGCAAGGGCATAACTTCTTCATCATAAGCTCAAATCTGGTGTTTCAAAGTTCAGTAGCTACATCTCCACCTCCTCTTCAAGTTCCAGCCAGCCGCCGTCGCCGCCGTCGTCGGAGCACGCCAGAATCCGGTGAAGAAGCAGCCGAAACCTAGGGTTTTTGGTATCACTCTCTCTCCTCAACTTATTTCAAGGCCATGGGTGGATAGATCTCGTCAAAAGGAGTGGATTGGTGTGTGGTTCTCCGTCGGAAGTCGCCGGAAAAGTCACCGCCGCCGTGGTCAACGTCGGAGCCGCCGCGGTCAACGCCGGAGTAGCCGCCGGAGAAGCCTCTTCCGCCGTCAAATCTTCAGCGATTCTTCAAGGGTGAAATGGGGATGCATTGGAGTCGGTTTGGTCTTGGTTCCGTGGATGAACCGGTCTAGTCAAACCGGTTAAGCCTCGGTCAACGCCGGTCAACGGTTTGACCGAACCGGTTTAACTAAACCGGTTGATTTGAAGGTGATTCGGTTCAATTGGTGGTTCAGTAGGTCAAGGGAGTAAACCGGAAGTGGTCAACGGTCAACCGGGTCAAAGTCAACGGTCGGTCAACACCGGTCAACGGCCGGTCAACGCCGTGGTCAACGCCGGTCAACGAGTTGACTCCGGCCGGTTTTGGTGATTTGCGGTTTGTGTACGGGTGTTCGGGAAGCTTCGGGAGTTCGTGTTCGGGTATTCGGGAAGGTTTGGGTTTAGTTCGGGATCTCGGGAACCGTATCTGCATCCGTGCCGTTCATTCCGCGAAATCACTGTGAGTCGGCTCAAACACCGTAGTTGCATATAGAACGATAAATGGAAAACCGTAGTGATAGGATTGCATACCCGTTGAATTGAATTGAACTGTTAATTGATGGATTGATTGATTTAACGTTAAACCGGCTAGGGTTAAAGAAGCATGTTAGTGTTAAACGGATTAAACCTGTTGAGTGCCGTTAGGTTGATAGTATCGTTGCGTGATGCATTTATATAGTCGTGGCATGAGTAGGACCGTATATGCAAATATATATGTAAGTAAAGAACGATACTAAATGAACCTATATACGGGAATTAAGACGAGTTAAAATACGGTTTAACCTTGAAAACGCGTATAGAGTATAGAATGGTATCGGGTTTCCCGAGTTAAATGAATTAAATAATGAAAGATGAGATTTCGGGGAGTCTAGTAAGCTACTAGATCTAAACCGACGGATTGGGAATTGTTAAAATATGATTAGGATTGGTTAAGAAATGAGAAGTGTTCTAATTGGTGAACCGTTTACGGGTTAGCAAGCGGCTAATCCAAGGTAGCGGGCGTAAATTGGTTAAAAGATGTTAGCAACCTAACATGCCTGGTTGTGGTGTGTTGTTGTGTGATTGCTTGTTGTGTGGTTGTTGTTAACCGTTCTGTGCAGGCCTGTTAGATCGTCTCGGTGTTGGGCCGAGCGATCCGTTTGTATACTTAATCTGGTCACGGGACCGGTTAAGTTGTAACCGCTGACTCAGTACGGTGCTGAGCCAGGGGGCGGTGTGGTGTGTGTGAGTAGACTTGCGGGAAGCGGGGTTGGGTTAATGATTGTTATTGATTGAATTAATTGCTAGAATCCAAGCGAGTCTGCGTGTTTACATTTCTGCACCAGGACTCTAGGGTGCGATAAATCCCGCAAGTCTAGGTATTTGATTACGTTCTGGTACTTCCGACCCGATTGGATCCTCGGGTAGTTACCTAACCGGACCGTGGTGATTCTGGTTATGGTGTTAACCTATGGAGTGACGTCTGTAGGTGTGTAGTCCGGAGAATGCCGGGGGTAACCGGAGTCACCGCGTATCGATGGACAGAGAACGGTGTCCTAGTCGTTGTGTGGACGGCTAGGAGTCGCGTGGGTTAGTTTCCATGTCGGTAACGGTGAAAACCCGTGGAAGTCACCAAGATCGTAGGGGCCCAGCGTGTGTGTTTTGGTATAGTTGGTGTTGCGCGGTAGATAGATCGAGTCTCAATCGGGGACATGTGCCGCAGTGCTCCCGATTTCCTCTAATCGCCTTCTCTTTCTTTTGGCAATTGATTGTGTGTGGGCTCGACACGACATGGTAGTGCGTGATCGGCTATTTTTAATGCTTGATTGTTATTTTGGGTGTCGGGCGGGAATCTATAGTTCATAGATAGATTAGAAGCCTTAGTGGGGAACCGATTCACTGGGTGATCTTAGATCGCTCATTAGACTCTTTTGTGTTTTCAGGTTAAGCAGCGACGGACGCGGGAGGTCCTCGGTGTAGTTTCGGGATGACTTGTGGTGGGGTTTTGATTCGATGGTTTTGGGGTTTTTCTCTCGGTTCGGCTTGACGCCACTTTTGTATTGATTTGTGTATTGATTCTTTATTGATGAAAATGATTTGTAAAGTGACGATTAAACGTTGTGCTGAACGTTTGATTTACTCAGAAATGAATATGCTTTCCTGATATTGTGTTTCGTCCGAACCGACATAACTCGCAGAAGTAGTGCAAGACGGCCGACTTGTACTATGGAAGCGAGGATAGCGGTGTCAGAGTTGGATTGGTGCGAGCCTCTGTCTCAAACCGATCTGTCACTGGCTTCGTCCTGTGGCGAACTTTTCCTGTTCGACTTGCTCGGGTTCGATCGGTCATGTTCTTGTTTGATTGTTGACCGGTCAGCTCGACGGTCAGCGGAGAATGGGAAAGGGGCGTTACAGGATCAGATGTCGAATTAAGAGCGTCAAGGGCATCTGCTGCGTTGTTATCTCCTCGCGGAATTCAGGTTAAGTCGAAGAAATCAATCTGATGGGTGAGGCTATGAACAATTTGTAAATATGCTTCCATTCGTTCGTCTTTGGCTTTGTAGTCACCATGGAACTGGCTTGTGACAAACTGTGAGTCACTGAAAGCATCTACTTCTCGGGCTCCAATCGCTATGGCGAGCTGAGTCCGGCAATAAGTGTTTCGTATTCTGCATCGTTGTTCGATGTAGCAAAGCAAGCCTGAAGGATTGTTATAGCACTTCTCCAGTTGGAGATACAAGTTTTAATCCAACTCCGGATCCTTGTTTTGAGGATGCACCATCGACGTGAAGAGTTAATCCTTTGGAAGAGGATAGCTCGGGATCGATAGTTGGAGGGAGTTTGATTATAAATTCAGCCAACAATTGAGCTTTTAAGCATGTTTGAGTCCTCAACTCGATGTCATATACGCTATGTTTGATAGCCCATTTTACCTGTAAACCTGACAGGCTAGGAATATGAAGGATCATACTCAGTGGTTGCAAAGTCATGACAATGATCGAGTGCGACTGGAATTTGGGTCGAAGTTTTCAAGACAAGGTAACCAGTGCTAGTGCGAGTTTTTCCATTGCAGGATACCTCATTTAAGATTTGATTAAAGTTTTGCTGACGTAGTAAACTAGTTTTTGGCCTCTCTGTTCCTAACGAACTAAGACCCCGCTTACCGCTGCTAAAGAGACAGCTAGGTAGAAGTAAAGATGCTCTCCTTCTACTGGCTTCACCAGTATCGGGGGTTCGCTTCGATACGCTTTGAGATTTGAGCTGGTTGAACATTTTCTGGTTCGATTTGAGAAAGTGGTAGAAGGAAAGACACTTATCGGTCGACCTCGAGATGAAGCGGTTCAAAATTTCTATTTTCCCAGTCAGTCTTTGGACTTCTCGCATTGTCTTTGGAGATTGCATCTCCAAGATTACTGTGATCTGTTTGGGATTCGCTTTTACCCCCCCCCCCCCTCGGTTACTATGCAACCTAGGAATTCTCCTGATGGGACACCAAAGGTGCACTTCACGGGGTTGAGCTTCATCCCATATTTGTTGAGAATGGCAAAGCATTCTCTTAATTGGACGATGTGGTTTTGTACTTTGATGATTTGACAAACATGTCATTGATGTAGACGTCCATGGTTTTACCCAATAGTTCAACAAACATCTTGTTGACAAGGCGTTTATAAGTAGCTCTTGCATTTTTGAGCCCGAAAGTCATCTTTTTATAGTAGTAAATGCCTCGATTTGCTATAAACAAGGTTTTTTCTTGGTCTTCGGGTTCATTAATATTTGATTATGCCAATAGAATTCATCCATGAAGGATAACAGCTGGTGACCTGTTGTTACTTCTACCAGTCAGTCGATGTGTGGGAGTGGGAAGAAATCTATCGGACATGCCTCATTGAGGTCTGTGAAGTCGACACATACTCTCCATTTCCTATTATTTTTCTTGAGTACGACAGGTTTCGCGAGCCAGTCGGGGTATCTTACCTCCCTGATCGAATCAATTTTGAGTAACCGATTGAACTCATCATTGATAGCTTGAGCTAGTTCTAGGCCTAGTTTATGACGTTTTTGGCTGACTAGTTTATAAGTCGGGTCGACATTTAATTCATGACTTGGTATATCAATATTGATTCCTTTTATATCAGCCAAAGACCAGGCTAACGAATCTACGTTCTTTCAAAAAAGTTACCAACTTTTTCTTGATCGAGTTTGAGTGGTCGGCTCTGTTGCAAACGCATCTTTCTGGATAAGCTTTGTCTATGCAGACCATGATCGTGAGGTCCTTTGGGAGTCCTGTTTGACTAGGGTCGTTTTTTTTGGTTCGTATTTCGGCGAGCTCTTCCTGTTTCTGTAATTTCTATGCGGGGGATTTTTCGATTTGCTTATACACGTTCATGTAGAAATTTCAGGAAGATTTTTGACTTATGTAAGAAAAATTTACTTCTTTCGGAGTTGGGAATTTTATGCACTGATGGTTGGTCGACGGAATGGCTTTCATGTCGTATATCCATGATCGACCTAGGATGGCATAATAAGGAGCCAGTTGATAGGTTCAAAGTTTTATCCCTATTCTACTGCAAGTGCACAGTGATCCGAATGTAGTACTTAGGGGTATCGAATCCACAAGGACTCACGACTCACACGATATATTGTATGTTCTCAAGTTAAGCTAAATCAATCAGAAGAAAATAGTAAACGAAAGCAAGTAAAAAAGAAGTGTTTTCAACAGGAAGAAAGGTGTCAGACTTAGGAAGTTCTCGTGAATTATGCAATGTCAGATACTTAACTAACCGGATTCAGATTAAACACAGGTTCAAGAACTAGAAACAAAATGCTAAACAATCCAACTCTCGCTCAGATTGTTTCTATATCTAGCAACCTAGCGATCCAAATCTCTTTGTGATCCTAGAGTTCTAAACAAGCATTAAGAACAGGTTCTATCGGTTCACAATTCTTCTAAACCAAATATCTTTGTATCTAGTTGAATTCCTCACACTAAGTTTATTCAGATTATAACTCACACTCTCGTGCTAAGTTAATTATCTCAGATCTAAACCCTAGGTGATCAATCCAGAATTCAGTATTAAGCGCAATTTAGGTGATGAACGAACAGATTGTGAATCTTAATTAATCAGTTATCTAAACATGCATAAAGCCCTTATGAGAATTCCTAAATCTAACTAGGTTACTTCTCAGACATATTATTAGATAAACAACACATCATGAATAGAAAACCGAAAGACTGAATAGATAAGATAAAGGGGTTCGAAATCATTCTCTCAAAGGTTACAAGTAGCAAGAATCAGCCCCTTAGCAAAAATCTCTCAATCTCCAAAAGCAAGAACAAAGTAAGAACAAGATAAACTGAATAATGAGTCTGAAAACCTAATTAAAACTCATAAACTCGTTTTGGGGCTAGATTAGAATTAGGAAAAACTTCAGGGTTTTTTGCAATTCTTCAAAACTTGTCTCAACTCGGCGTTTAGCTTCTCTCGCGCTCAGTGTCGACCGACACCAAGGTCAGTGTCGGTCGACATCCAGTCATGGCTGAGACACCAACTTTAGCTCATTGCAAAAATCACCAGAAACGTCCTAAAATCCCACTCTTTGCTCCAAACGCAAGCCTACCTGTAGAAGACTCAATAGACTCGAAAAACCAGGTTAAAGACTCAATATACACAACTATATCATGGTTGAAAACCTAGAAAAACAATGATATATTAACTCCCCCATACTTAGCTCTTGCTTGCCCTCAAGCAAGTAAAAGAACTAAAGAATAAGAAAGAGGTTTGAAAACTCAGAAACTCATTTCGTCCTAGGAACTTTCGCATTCACATTCACTTAGTAAGCCAGTGAAAACTTTCCTGCAGATGTCAAGACCACAATATACTTCCCCCACACTTAGCTACTGTCCCAAGTAAACTCCACAATCAAGTTAGGATATTCAAGTTCACCACATTAACCTCTGAATACAATTAAGTGCGGTCTTACAAAGGGAGTATCGATCAGAGAACACATGGACTCAACTCAATCAGTACTGACCACCAAACTGTCGATTTCTGGTTCCTTTTTTTTCCCTTTCTCCCTTAGCACTGATTTTTCTCCACTGGGTATCATTTTTTTTATCAGTGCTCTTCCCTTTCCACTTGGGGTTTAACTTTGGATCTTTCCATGGATACACATGAGGTAATAGGGGTCTCTACCACTCCCGTGACCACTTCGAAGCTACTAGCTTATCCTCGGTTTTAATCCTTTTTTTTTACTTTCAAGGGAGGTAAAAATCAGGAACCATACTTAAACAGGATCACAGGCTGTGTCAAGTACATCAGAGGAATTCGATCCAGAGATCTCAAGCCCCTAAGTAAGAAAATCAAGTCAAGTTTAGAGGTGAAGTTAGTGACGGATCCTCTGAATACCTGGTTAGATATGGGTGTCCTTGGTAAGTTGATCCGTTTGGGGTTTTCTAATAGTCATAGAATTACTGCAAGTCTGTCCAATGGTCACTTAGTTCCTGTTCCAGTGAAACAATTCCTCGAAAAATCATAGTTTCATACACATTTTGACTCAATAAAACAATTTTGAAAACAACTGAAAACAAGGGACTGACCCTAAGAAAACAAAACACAATGTCAGTAGCCACCTCCCCCACACTTAGACACTTTCCCCAGTGCAATCGTAGCATGAGATCAGGAGAACAAGGTATAAGTAACCGAGAACTTGGGAAACAGAAGTCTTACCTGTTGTCGCAATCGATGTCGACCGACACACAGACTACGTCGGGCGACATTAGCCTTTGGTCAAAATCGATTTACTCGTAATCGAGCGTGGTCGATTTCCATCCGTGTTTCGAGTTTGGTGTCGACCGACATCAATGGTGATGTCTACCGACACTGATATCTGCAAACCTGTCCTACGGCCCTAACATACAAGAACCAGAAAAATCAAAAGACTCAAGGACAAAGACTCAAAACAAAAGAAAACTAACCTACAGTGGGTTGCCTCCCACTTAGCGCTCGTTTAACGTCAATAGCTTGACCGTAGTGTGATCAGGCGTTGGGTGGATTATCCAGATGGACAATGTTGCCTTCTGGAATCTCAGCTTTTGCCCAGTAATGTTTCACTCTTTGCCCATTGACTGTGAACTCCTCGCCTTTAGAATTTATCAAGATAACAGCTCTGTGCGTCTAGCTTCCTTAACAGTGAATGGACCTGACCAACGAGAACGCAACTTCCTAGGAAACAATGTTAGACGAGAGTTGTAGAGAAGTACCTGATCATTGGGTTCAAAGTTGCGTGACATGATCTTCTTATCATGATATGCCTTTGTACGCTCCTTGTACAGCTTTGAGTTCTCATACGCGTGGTGGCAATTATCATCTAACTCATTAAGCTCTATCAGACGTCTCTCAACTGCAGGCTTGAGGTCATAGTTCATTTGTTTGACAACCCATCTAGCCTTGTGATGAAGCTCAACTGGAAGGTGATAAGCTTTCCCATAGAGGAGATGGAATGGTGTAGTCCCCAGTGGCGTCTTAAACGCAGTCCTGTAAGCCCACAACGCATCATCCAGCTTAGTAGACCAGTCCTTCCTAGTCATTCCCACTGTCTTCTCCAGAATCTCCCTGATCTATCGGTTTGAAACCTCAACCTGTCCACTAGTCTGAGGTTGATATGGAGTAGCCACACGATGATTAACATCATGCTTCTTAAGCAACTTCTCAAAGACCTTGTTGATGAAGTGAGAGCCACCATCACTTATCACAATCCTAGGCACTCCAAATCTGGGGAAGATGATGTCTTAAACAACTTAAGAACTACTGAAGAGTCATTGGTCGGACTTACAATCGCTTCAACCCACTTAGACACATAGTCCACAGCAACCAATATGTACCGGTTCCCATAGGAAGATGGGAACGGACCCATGAAATCGATGCCCCAGCAGTCAAAGACTTCAACCTCGAGGATGAAGTTTTGTGGCATCTCATGTCTCTTGCTGATCTTCCCCCTCCTCTGACACACATCACACTGAGAGATAAATAACTGAGCATCCTTGAACATTGTAGGCCACCAGAAGCCTGCTTGAAGAACCTTAGACACTGTCTTGAATGTAGCAAAATGTCCAGCATACTCAGAACCATGGCAGTGGTATAACACATCATCAACTTCACACTCAGCAATGCAACGTCTGTAGATACCATCAGAGCAGTGCTTATACAAGTAGGGCTCATTCCAATAATAGCGCCTGATTCCCTATGGAATTTCTTCTTAGCATAGCCTTTAAACACTTTAGGCTCATCATCTGCAGCAAGGTAGTTGGCTATGTCAGCGTACCAAGGTCTAGTTTAGAGAGAACCTTGGGTGACTACAGCTATGAACATGTCAGCTTCATCATTGAAAATAGCAGCCTGCAATCACGACTGGTGTCGACCGACATTGTACCTAATCGGCCAATTGGTTTCGAGGTAGATCGATTATCATCCGCTTTTTCGAGTCGGGTGTCGACCGACATTTACTGGGTATCGACCGACACTCTCTCTGCAACCCGTGTAGAAGGCAGTGAACTCGCATAAGCTGCCTGAAATCCAGTCTCAACCTTGTAGAAGTTCTCCTCTGGCAGGAAATCATCTATGGGGACGTCCTAATCGATCCTAATCTGTTATAAGTGATCAACAACACCATTCTCTACCCCTTTCTTGTTCGTTCTCTCAAGTTTAGCAAGCTCCTCAAGTCTGAAGTTCAAAAGTTCTTCGCTCTGGTTGCTTCGGGTGTGTCGATTAGGCAGACACTGAACTCACTATCTCGAGGTCAATGTCGGGCGACACAGAGGAGGGTGTCGGGCGACACAGAGGAGGGTGTCGGTCGACACTGGATACGGATATCGATTCCTGCAACAATAAAACAAGCCAAACCGAGAAAATTCAGTAACAAGGAAATAAAAATAACTTAGACTAAACTCTAAAACAAGATCTATCGGCGAACTCAGTTGAGTCCCCGGCAACGGCGCCAAAAACTTGATAGGTTCAAAGTTTTATCCTTATTCTACTGCAAGTGCACAGTGATGCGAATGTAGTACTTAGGGGTATCGAATCCACAAGGAATCACCACTCCCACGATAGATTGTATGTTCTCAAGTTAAGCTAATTCAATCTGGAAAAAACATTAATCGAAAGCAAGTAAACAAGGAAGTGTTTTCAACAGGAAGAAAGGTGTCAGACTTAGGAAGTTCTCGGGAATTATGCAATGTCAAATACTTAACTAATCGGATTTAGATTAAACATAGGTTCAAGAACTAGAAACACAATGCTAAACAATCCAACTCTCGCTGAGATTGTTTCTATATATAGCAACCTAGCAATCCAAATCTCTTTGTGATCCTAGAGTTCTAGACAAGCATTAAGAACAGGTTCTATCGGTTCACAATTCTTCTAAACCAAATCTCTTTGTATCTAGTTGAATTGCTCACACTAAGTTTATTCAGATTATAACTCACACTCTCGTGCTAAGTTAATTATCTCAGATCTAAACCCTAGGTGATCGGTCCAGAATTCAGTATTAGACGCAACTTAGGTAATGAACGAACAGATTGTGAATCTCAATTAGTCAGTTATCTAAACATGCATAAAGCCCTTATGAGAATTCCTAAATCTAACTAGGTTACTACTCATACATATTATCAGATAAACAACACATCATGAATAGAAAACCGAAAGACTGAATAGATAAGATAAAGGGGTTCGAAATCCTTCTCTCAAAGGTTACAAGTAGCAAGAATCAGCCCCTTAGCAAAAATCTCTCAATCTCCAAAAGCAAGAACAAAGTAAGAACAAGATAAATTGAATAATGAGTCTAAAAATCTAATTAAAACTCCTAAACTCGTTTTGGGGCTAGATTAGAATTAGGGGAAACTTTGGGGTCTTTTTGCAATTCTTCAAAACTTGTCTTAACTCGGCGTTTAGCTTCTCTCGCGCTCAGTGTCTACCGACACCAAGTTCAGTGTCGGTCGACATCCAGTCATGGCCGAGAAACCAACTTTAGCTCATTGCACAAATCACCAGAAACGTACTATAATCCCACTCTTTGCTCCAAACGCTAGCCTACCTGTAGAAGACTCAATAGACTCGAAAAACGAGGTTAAAGACTCAATATACACAACTATATCATGGTTGAAAACCTATAAAACCCATGATATATCACCAGTCGATCTACTACGGCGAACATTGTCATTCTTTGCACTCTACAGGCAATCCCAACGCGAAGACAGAGCCTATTGAGTATGTTGTTTCACCGGCAAAATCAACAAGCGGTGTTCGTCCTTCAACGTTCTCGGAGTCGTCAAACGCCATCTTTTTTAAGGCATCGTAAAAGAGCACATCGACCGGGGTTCTCGTATCGATCATTATTATTGAGAGTTCACCATCTCCGACAACTAAGAAGACGAGCAAGGAATCATCGTGTGGTTTGTGTAGATCGATTGTTTCTCTCTCATAGAAAGTGATCTTGTGAACTCGGCCTTGTATTGGGATATCGGTCTCGACCCTTTTTTGTAGAGCTTTGATCGAGTTGATTGAATCCCGACATATCTTAAAGCCGCTGAATATGAAATCGACTCGTTTAAGGGGTATAGCCCATACACCCTCTCCCACAGAAACGAGGGAGGCTGATGCTTGAGCTAGGATTTTTCCTTAAAGCAGGAGGTGGTGAAAATGTCGATCCGTGCGGGGTGCCACATAGGCCGAGTTTTCCGAGTATGAATTAAACTCGTTCTCGGGAACCTTGGGGAGGGGCATCAAGCATTCACTATTCCTTAGATCGCTCCTTTTTGTTTAGAGATTATTTTTTTGTGTTCGACTCTTTAGTTGGTTTGGTTTCCTTATTGTCGGGAAGTGCTTCTTCCTCAATTTTGGATTCCTGGTTATTTTCAGCCTCTCAGTTTTTAGATTCTAATTTAGCTCGAGTATAACACACTTCTACCGAGTGCCTTTCTCTTGTGAAATTTTTAATATTTATCTTTGCTGAACTCGAACTTAAGTGAGTTTTTGACTCTCGACCGCGATGACGGTTTCAATTTTGTGAGTCTTTTTTACTGTTGTAATAATGCGAGCTCGATTGTTTTTTCATTCTTTTGATTCTTTTCACCGAGGAGAGCAGTTTTTTCCTCGAGGCAAGTAAATGTCCTGGCGCAATGCAGAGCATCATCGAGGGAGAATGGTTTGCGGACTGTGATCTCTTTGCGGAAATCGACAGTATACCTTGATGAAAACAGAGTACTGTTTTAGGAAGGCCGACATCAACTGGTTGAAATTTTTGATAGACTTTTCTTCCAGTCCGACAAACCACTCTAGGGTAGGGCCCGATAGGTTTTCTGCGGAGAGTGCAAAAATCAAGATCTCTTTCCTCTTCGTATCCAAATATTTAGTCCATTTTCGACAACTGATTCTGTTGAGGGGAATTTCGACCCCCACAGTTAGCCCCCTAGCTCGTCAAACTCAAGCGCGATGATGGCGAGTTTAAGTAGTCGAGATGAGACTATATGTACAAAACTTTGGCCTAGCCGTTTTTATTTTCGACGATTGTTTAGCCGTAACAGAATATTGTCGGAATACTTTTGTCGTAAATCGTTGAAGCGATTCTCAAATTGACCTTGCTATATGTTTTGCCAGGAAGGGCTGCTTAAGCATTTTGACAGAGTTCTCGTATCGCACAGCCGCGAGGGGCTAGTTTAGCCTTTGTCCGAGCAAAATTTTATGCATGATCAGTCTAAGCATGATTAGCATAAGAATGCTATGCTAAAATAATGATGTGTAATCATGATTAAGATCCCATTCCTTGGAAAAAATCTGTAAGTACCACACTCCCTTCACTCATTTCTTCACACCTTCACTTCTCTCAAAAATTCTAAGGTAACTTCTCTCTCTAGTTTCTCTTTTTGTTTTTACCCAAGTTTATTCTTTGTTCTTGAGCGTTTTGAGCTTTTTGTTGTAGTTTATAGCTTTTGATCTTCCACAGGTTTGTGTTACTGTTTTGTGGTGTTTTTTTTCGGGTAGAGTTGAAAAAGCAAGGAGAATATATTTTTTGATGTCTAAACGCGAAATAACGAAAAGTTGAGAGAAGGGAGGCAGAAGAGAAGAAATAAAAAGAAGAGGAGTTAGGGCTATCTTAGGTCCCATTGTAATTGGCACGAGCTCCAAGTGCGATAGGAAACAACCATGGGTATGGGCAGGATCCGGCGCTTGATGAAAGTGTTTTTGTGTCCGCAGACGGAGTGGAAATCGGCCAAAGCGTGGCTGTTCCTCAGGTACCTCAGGGACGGATTATAGGGTTAGCGGCTCAGAATGTTTCACCTAAACCGAAGCGAAATCGGGTTAAAAATAAGCATGGCAGCGATGCTGAAGTCCCCCTTCCCGATTCGAAGCCAGCTCAATTTGACTCGAGCGAGGGTGGTCCCTTGTATGATAATTCCTCTGAGGTAGCAAGATTCTTTGCTGGTATGCTGTATCCAGGCGATGACCTTTTCCGATACGAGGACATGGTCTGTGGTAACTCGCTTATCGGTGCGGGCCAGATTTCTTGAAGGTTAAGGCGTCTATCCCAAGATTGACCTAAATCTTCTTTTATGATTTATATGTTATGGCTGTTAATCTTTTTCTTCTTATTTCAGGCATGAGCGTCGTTCAATAGACAATTTGTGAGTCAGAAAAAGAGACCCGCATAGCCAGGAAATTGCTTCACCGTCATTCCATCGATAATCACAGGTTGCAAAGTTCCCTTTTGAGCTAAGAACCACAGTCGAGGGAAGAAAAGCCGAGTTCGAGGCAGCGCGGCTATCTATCGACAATGGGAGGGCGCAAGCCCTTTCTGAAGCTAAAGCTTTGAAGGTTCATCTTTCAGAAGAAAAGTCACCGTGCAAAGCGATCTTGAAAGAGAGGACCAAGAAGGGGACTAAAGGGATGTTTGATAAAATTGCAATCAAGTTGAGGAGGCGAAGTTAGAGCTGAGGAAAGCTAGGCTTAAGGCACTCGATGTCCTCGAGTACGATAGGTTGATGGCTGAGGTGTGAGGCTACTTCGATCTTTCTCCCTTTTTGGGCGACCCTGCTGGCTCATCGCAATGTGATAAGTCACTTCAGGATGAAGCGGCATCAGATGGTGTAACTGATGTTTATGGTTCCAATATCTTAGCGCCAGGGTTGTCAGATTCATCTATCTTTGTGTCGTTGTTTTGTATTTTGAGTGACTATGAACTTTTTGATTTGGTTTGTTCTATGAATGGAATTTTTTTCTTCAAGATCCATTTTATTAATATTTGAATCTTCAAACTTGCGCCATTGATTTTTTCGTTTCTGAACTTGTGCTAAATTGGATGCTTAATAAGTTCGTACTTATTTTGAATAAGAACGTAGCTTGATTCATATTTGAAGAAGTATCGACGAGCTAAAACTCAGTTCGACAATTCGTCGAGTATCGATCTACGAGTTTCCGTTCGGGGGAGTATTTTGCCGAGATATCTTGCTGATGTAATTTGATATGCCATGGATATTTTTCATCCGAGTTAGCTTTGTTTTTATGCTGAGCATAAACGACGCCAAGCAGAAAGACTAGACTGAAGCCGAGTTGATCAGTGAACACTTTCCGATAAGCAAGTCATACGTCGAGAACTAGTGCCGAGCTATATGCGGGGCCGTTTAGCAAGTGCATGTCATATTTGCTTCAAAGTGTGTTTACTATCAGCCTATACTTAGCTGACAACCGACAGGGGACGACGAGCAGTCATATTGCTCGGATGTGCCGAACAAACTTGGTTGGAGGGTCGACCGAGTAGGGTGCCGAGCAAGGTGCACACGCGGGATGGATCGCCGAGCAAGATGGGTCACCGAGAAGTGCGCAGATCCTCCAAGCAAAACAACTCGCGAGAAGATTGCATGGCTGTCCGAGCGGATTCGTCCGAGCAGCCGAGAGGTTAGTCTGAGCAGGTTATGCTGAGTTGACCGCTGACTCGGGATGATAAGCATATCGATTGCTGAAGTCAAGCAGTCTGACTGCTCGGATATGCCTAGCAAACTTGGTCGGAGCATTAGCCAAGAAGGATGACGAGCGGACTTGGTCAGAGCGTGAGCTGAGCGGGATGCCAAGCAAGCTTGGTCGAGTGTGAGCCGAGCAAGACGGGTCGCCGATCAGCACACAAATCGTCTAAGCAAAACAACTCATGGGAAGATCACGAGGCTGTCCAAGCAGGTCTTGATCGCATGACTTTTGAGTAGTCAGTCCGAGTTACCGAGATGCGGCCGAGATTTTATCCGAGATTGTCCGATTAATTTTCTTGATCATAATTATTGTCCTAGCAAATCTGCCCAAGAGATACGATTGCTCTGAGGCTAGACTGGTCAGTTTGGCGCATTGATTGCAAAGGATAATTTGGGACCAGCGTGTTTATCAACGTTCTACTGGGTTTCAAATCATATTTCGTGTTTGAAGGTTAGCGAGATATACTCGAATTACATACCTGTTTTGGTAATGAAATGATGCTTAAGACCAGTGTGCTTAGGAGCATTTTTTTGGTTTTCGAGTTGTACTCCACGTTTGAAGGTTATCAAGATATATCAGACTTACGGACCTATTTTTGCAATGAAATGATGCTTAATACCAGTGTACTTAGAAGCGTTCTACTGGGTTTCGAGTTGTACTCCAAGTTTGATGGTTAGCAAGGTATATATACTCTACTTACGAACCTGTTTTGGTAGTAAACTATAAGTGAATACTAGCTTGCATATACCTAGAGGATATTAAACCAAGGTATACTTAGGCGAGATTTGTATAATGCGCTTTTAAATATGTGATAATGTATAAGAACCATCATCCATATAGGATATAGTAGTTATTGTCCGCAAGGGACGTGGTTGTTCGTCTATATTGGCCAGAAAAAAATGAGAAAGAAAATATTTAGAAAGATGTAAATGCACTAACCTTGATTTGAAGTGGTATTGTAGCACAATGATTGGTGAATTAAATTGGTCCGAGCAGTCGATTTCTGCGCCGTGGAGTTTGATGTGTTCCGAGTTCGATCAGGTTGCAAAACGCAATCCGACGAGCTAAGTCTAATGCCAAAACAAATTCCATGAGCTGATCGCAGCGTCTATAAAGCGACTCTACTAAAAAATTAGACGTACATGAAGATTTCTTAGTAGTCCTTCACGTGTATGGATGGATCCTTGAGCGGACTAAGGATCATTTTTCCGAGAATATATGCGAGTTTCTAAGAAAGATGATCGCATCTGAGTTAGATATATTGTCTGAGTAAGGGGCATGCCGGACTGACAGTTCGGTAGTCCATTTGAGAGCCGAAAGCCAAGTAGGGTCTGCTGTCAGCGCCAAAGGGGATCTCCGATTAAGTCATGACTCGATCTTATTTTCCCCCGAGCAGATCCATAAGACGAGATTCCGAGCAGGTGAGACACGACCTCGCATGGGAAATGCCGAGCAGATCCATCCTTGTTTCACGATTGTCCGATATGCCGAATGATCAAACAACCAAGCATGTTGAACTGTCGAATCTCCGGGTAGAGAAAAGAGCTTCTCGTTTCGAGCTTCCGAGCAAGAATTTTTGAGTAGGTTCAGTCCGTGAGCGAGGCGAGTCATTGCCGATTAAAAGATTAGATAGCATGTTTAGTACTCCTTTCAAAGATCAAGCCGTCATGTAGTTAAAGTTGTTTCTCGTCTGTTTTTTTTCTTTTTGACGTTCATATGTCTCAGCTTAGTGATAGTACTTCTTTAGATGCATCATGTTCCAACTCCTTTGAATTTTGACGTTGTCCATGTTGGTTAGTTTGTATGCTACAAGGCGAACTACTTTTGTAACAATGTATGTCGTTTCCAGTTTGCTTGTGTTTCGTTCAGCAATGTCCTGAAACACTTTACGTAGGACTAGGTCACCTTCGCGGAACCTTTGTCTACAGAATTTTGAGTTTTAATATTTGGCAGTTGCTTGTTGGTAGTTTTGGATGCGGACAACGCATGATCATGTCATTCATTGATTAGGTCTAGTTTATAGAGAAGTATTTGATTATTCAGTCATTCTTGTCCTGGAAGCAGTCAGCAGCGTACCCTCGGGAATTCAACCTCTGCTGGGATAACACATTATTTTACATAGACGAGTGTGAATGGTGTTTCACTAGTTTCTCTTCGCGGTGTTGTCCGATGGGAATCTTGTCTATCCATTGAACTTTTTTCATCGCGCCATTTATTTAATCCGCCCAGGATAGCAGCTTCTCCAAGTCCATTACCTTGGGGGTAACACAGAGTGAACTTTTGTACACGTATCTTCCACTTTTCCCAAAAAGGTTCAAAACTTGTGGAGATGAAATGTGAGTAGTTGTGTGTGATGATCTCGTAAGGCTCTCGATGCATGCATATGATGAAGTGGACCTATGATATCCATTGCAGCAAAGGAAAGGATATGGTGCATAAATGGACGAAAGTAGCTCGGATGGTTGATGAATAATCAGACCATATCTCTAGCATTTTTTCATTTCCGATAAAACTTCTCGTAATCTTTGATCATTGTTGGCCAGAAGTAGTTGTGACGCTTGATTTTGATTTTTAAGGCTCTTCCCCTTGAATGGTTTCCGCATGAACAGCTGTAAACTTATTCCATGATACTCCTTGCTTCTCTTCCTTCTACGTAAGACATTACAGGCTCGGACAGTCTCCATTTTAAAACATTTCCGTCCATCAAGACATAACAACAGATTGGTTTGGATTGTGAAGAATCGTCTGCAACGGAAAAGTCTTCAAAATTATGACTGAGTGAGATTGGAAGTATGGTCTCAATTTCCGAGCAGACATTACGACTGTGAGTGCCAGCTTCTCAATTCAAGGATAGTGAGTTTCTGGGTCTGTTATCGAGTGTCCCACGTAGAAAAAATTGGTTTACGTTCGCCTCGATCTTCTTTGATAAGGAATTTGCTTACTGCCGTAGCCGATATCGCTGTCTATAAGAACAATGACTCTCCTTCTACCCGTTTAGCGAGTACTTTTGGATTCGATAAATACTTCTTTTGCTAGTGGAAAGCTGCTGCACACTTTTCTGACCACTCAAACGTTTTGTTACCTCTCAAAGTGTCGTAGAAAGGTAAACACTTATATGTCGATTGTGAGATAAACATGTTAAGCGCTGCCACTTGTCATGTTAACCTTTGAACTTTGCGTTTTGTCGTTGGTGAAGACATTTGAATCAAGTAGTTTATTTGCTTTGGGTTCGCTTCGATGGCTCGGTGAGTGATGAGGTATCCATGAAACTCTCCGGACGCTACTCTGAACCTGAACTTTGCTTGATTGAGTTTCATGTTGTGCTTGTTCAGTTGTTCGAAACATTCTCGCTGATGCTCCACTTGGTATTTTTCGTTCAAAGATTTGACCAACATGTCATCTATGTAGACGTCCATAGTCTTTCTGATATGTTCAACGAACATCTTATTCACTAGTTGTTGATATGTTGCTCCGCCGTTTTAAGCCGAAGGGCATGGCCTTGTAACAATAGATTCTTGTTGTTGCTTCCACCAATCGGTCAATGTGCGGAAGAGGGAAACTGTCCTTAAGACATGCCTTGTTCCGATCCGTGAAGTCGACACAAACTCTCAACTTTATCTTTTTCTTCTTCACCACGACAGGATTCGTGAGTCAGTATGGGTACTTTACCTCGTTGATTGAACCAAATTTGAGTAATCACTCAACTTCATTATTAACCTCTTTAGCTTATTCTAGTCCTAACTTCCTCCTTTTTTTCCTAATAGGTTTGAATTTTGGATCTAAATTCAGATCAGTACCAGCGATGTCCATGTTGATCATGTGCATGTCTTTCGCGGACCAACCAAAGCTGTTTATGTTCTCTCTGAGGCACAAGACTATGTCCTTATTAATCACGTCATCCAAATTTGCTCCCACATCCATACAACACTATGGATGATCATCGTCTGTGCATATTGATACCGCCGTTTCGTAAGGCTGCTCATCTTCCCTTCTGCCGCTTCTTCTTATTTTTTTGGTGGTCATTTTCGATTTTCAACTACTCCCTGATTTGTTCCTATACGTGGTCGCTTGGCTTTTTAGGAGAGTTTTATTGTCGGCTTTCTAAGTTTATGCTCGACCATGAAGCAAGATCTGGATTGTTCTTGAATTCCCCAAATCGTCGTGACCCCATCCGGTGTTGGAAATTTCAAGAAAAGGTGATATGTTGACGGAACGGCTCTCATGGAATTTATCCAAGGAGTTTCCATGATCATGTTTTAGATTGACGAATGGTTGACTACTGAAAACTTGACAACTTTAGTTACCCCTCCTGCTTATACGGGTAGCTTAATTGTTCTAAGGGTCATTGTTGTGTCTCCTTTTAATTCCGTTAATGGTTTACGAATGGTGACACTTCGGATAAATTGATGTTCATCCTTCTTAGAGTATCGCAGAAGATTATGTCCACGGAACTTCCAGTATCGACAAGGATCCTTGCTAAATTGATGATAAGCTCGATGACGAAAGGAGATCATTGTGCGGTCAATCAATTTCTACATTTCGCACTCCTCAAATGTTATCACATCATTTGGGAACTAATAAGGTGGGGACCAATGAACGCTTGTTCCTGCTCATAACTGGTAAGCTTTTATTGAGGATACTATGTCTTGGCTGTATTGTGATCCTTCAATGATCATATTATTGATCGCGCTACTCGCCTTATACTGATCATGAATCTTTTGCTCCAGTACTGCTATCATCTCCATTAACTCAGTTAGCGTTGTGTTAGCTGTTGTTGCATCGATCACGACTGCGTTTATTGCATCGTTGTTTGTTGTGGTATTGTTAGTAGAGGCTCACTACAAGAAAACAAGCTTTTTGCGACTCTAAGTTGCGACTGATTTTATAGTCGCTAAATTTTGCGACTACTTAGCGACTGATATTGCGACTAATAAAGTTTAGTCGCTAAATTGCGACTACAATTTATACGTCGCTACAGAGTCGCTATTTAGCGACTATTTAGTGACTAAATTTGGCGGGTCGCTAAACCGTATTTTTTAGTCGCTAAAAGTCGGTATAGAACATGTTTTTAATGTTCTGAACCGGGTGTACCTAACTTGTAACTAATTTTGCGAATCAGTCGCAAAATTAGTTGCTAAATAGTCGCAAAAATTTATATATATACAAACATGGATCAACACGATTTCTCTTCAGCCACACACTTAGTTTGCGATAATGTTCAGACAAAATTAAAAAAAAACAGAGGGAAACGTTTTCTAAGTCAAAAATGTCAGGAGATTATAACTACAGTAATGGTCGAGAGTGGATGTATAACCAGGTCGATGCAGCTACGGGAAATTTCACGGCAGAATTCATGGAGGGGGTCGATAAACATTTCATCCCGTTTGCAAATAGCCATCCCTTCACGCAGAGAAATGGCGGTAAGTTTCACTGTCCTTGTGATACTTGCAAGAATGATAAACGACGTATGACGAGGAGAAAAAATACAAAAGCATTTGTATAGGAACGGATTTATGCCTGATTATTATGTTTGGTATAAGCATGGTGAAGAAGTCGATATGGGTTTAGGAACGAGTTATGCTGATACAACCTGGGTTAGTGGAAGTGAAGGAATGGGTAATGTAGTATATGATAGATATGTGGATATGGTGAATGATGCATTTCGTGATAACGTACATTTTGATAACTATCATCAATATAGTTATCAGAATGTGGAGGAACATGGTAGTTATCCGAATGTAGACGAACCGGTACGTAATCATTCAAAAAAAATTCTACGACTTGCTAGAAGGAGCGAACAATCCTTTGTATGATGGTTGTCATGAAGGTCACTCACAGTTATCCTTAGATGCTCGAGTCATGCAAAAGAAGGCGGGGCATAATATGAGTGAAAGGGCAGTGGATTCGATATGCGAAATGTTTACAGAGTATCTACCAGAAGGAAATCAGGCAATCGATTCACATTACGCGACAGAGAAATTGATGCGCAATTTAGGCCTCCCATGTCATCCGATTGAAGTTTGCTTCAACAATTGTATGATATTCTGGAAAGATGACGAAATCTTAGATAAGTGTCAGTTTTGTAATTCACCAAGATTGAAGCCTAATGAGCAGCACCGTAGGACCAATATACCATATAGTCGTATGTGGTATATGCATATTGCTGACAGATTAAAGAGAATGTATCAGAGCGAGAAGACTGCAGCAGCAATGAGATGGCATGCCGAGCACCAAGCAAAGGAGGGAGAAATGTGTCATCCGTCTGATGCGGCAGAGTGGAAATATTTTCAAGATCAGTATCCCATGTTTGCACAAGAGAACCGCAATGTTTATCTAGCACTATGTACATATGGATTCAATCCATTTGGCATGTCCAATAATCATTTGTTGTGGCATGTGATCTTGACTCCATATAATTTACCCCCTGATATGTGCATGAACACGGAGTACTTGTTCCTCACAGTAATGAACTCTGGGCTAAATCATCCGCGAGGTATACTCGATATATTCCTCCAGCCTCTTGTTGAGGAGTTAAAAGAATTGTGGTGTAATGGAGTCGATGCATACGATGTGTCCTTGAATCAAAATTTCAATCTAAAAGCAGTTCTGTTGTGGACGATCCATGGAAAATTATCATGTCCATGGTGCATGGATGATACCAAATCTTTTTATCTGCCGAATGGAAGAAAGACGTGTTGATTGTCACCGGAGATTTCTTCCTGCAGATCATCCACTGAGGAAAAACAAAAAAGACTTCTTGAAGGGAAAGGATGCTAGGAATGAGTATCCACCTGAGTCTTTAACCGGTCAGCAAGTTTATTCATACCATTTGCGTGGTGTAAATCCACCAAAAACTAAGGATGTTGGTGGAAACGGTCACGAGAAGAAGATGCCCGGATATGGGAAGAAGCATAACTGGCACAAAGAAAGCATCTTTTGGGAGGTACCGTACTGGAGGGACCTCAATCTTCGACACAATCTCGATTTGATGCATATAGAGAAGAATGTTTTCGACAACATTATCAAAACTCTTATGCGTGTGAAGGGTAAATCAAAAGACAATATCCCATCAAGATTGGATATAGATCAATTCTGTTCTCGGCCACACTTACATGTTGATAGTGCTGGTAGAGCTCCTTTCCCAGTTTACTCATTGACAAACGAAGCTAGAACCAAGTTGTTGGAATGTGTTAAACATGAGGTCAAATTTCCAGACGGTTATGCTTTCGTTTATCTTTGCATAACTCCTAGACAAGAACGTTCACCTCGCGTTAGCAGGTATCCGATTATTCATAGTATTTTGAATATGTTGTATTAACCATCAATGTTTTAATTTCTTTATATTGTAGGGAGTGGAGGATTTTTTCGTGACTTATGTTCAAGAACTTTGCAGAAGAGTCGCGTCCAAATTCTAAAGAAGCACATAGTTTTGATTCTCTGCAATTTGGAGAAGATCTTTCCACCATCATTTTTTGACGTGATGGAGCACCTTCCTATACATCTCCCCTACGAAGCTGAATTAGGAGGCCCTGTTCAATACCGGTGGATGTACCCCTTTGAAAAGTTTTTCAAAAAGCTGAAAGGGAAAGCAAAGAACAAAAGATATGCAGTTGGATCTATTGTTCAATCATATGTAAATGAAGAGATTTCATATTTCTCTGAGCATTATTTCACTTCGAATATACAAACGAATTGAAGGTAAATTTCTATCTAGTTAACGGATCATGTACATGATATCTATTATGATGTTCCTAAATGTCTATTCATGTTGTCAGGTTAACAAGATACAATGAAGGTGGAGTCCCCGAATATCATGACCAAGACGTACCTGATATATTTACTCAAGTTGGTCGTCCAAGTGGGGAAATGCATGAAGTATGGCTTTCACCAGACGATTGGAAATGGGCACATGCTTATGTTTTGCGAAATTTCGCTTATTTTCGACCATTTGAAAGGTATAACACAATGTAAATGAATTTATATTTTGTGTTGGTCTCATATACATGTTGGTCTTAAACAGTATATTCGAAGACTACATCTCTGCAAAATATCCAGATCTCTCCGGGAAAGAACTCTCTGGGAAAAGGGCTGACGAATATCATACATGGGTGTGAGATTATGTATGTTCGTGAAATATTTCTTATGTACACATTATATTTTTATGGTGATTTTTTCTACATATTTGACATTGTTTGTTTATCTATATGCAGGTTGTTTACTGGAACGAGACCCATAAATTTCCTCCTTGGGTTCAAGACATTGTGCGTGGACCCGTCAACAAGGCTAAAACTTGGCCTATCTTCTATACAAGAGGATATCTGTTTCATACAAAAAACCACAGTGAGGGACGAAAGACATGTAATTATGGTGTCTGTGTTAAAGGAGAAAATTACAGTGATGCTTCCGATGCAGCTGATTTCAATGGGATCTTAACAAATTTAATACAACTTCAGTACGAGGGGATGGTTAATTTGAGAATAACACTCTTCAAGTGTATCTGGTATGACCCTGTTATAGGTAGAGGCACTCGAAGGAGAAATGCTGGCATTGTAGACGTCCGTGCATCGAGAAAGTACAACAAATACGAACCATTTATTCTCGGTACGTAAATTTAATTTTCTCTTTCTTGTTAATTACTCTTTGGATATCATAGAGACTCAAGTATAACTTCCACATTTTTAATTTACACAGCCTCTCAAGCAGATCAAGTTTGTTATATCCCGTATCCGTACACAAAGAAACCGAAGCAATTTTGGCTTAATGTTGTTAAAATCAACCCGAGGAGAAATATTTCAGGGGAATATGTCAACACATAACTCACTCTTTTGCAACAAGAAAATGATGATCCGGTTTTGATGACTACAATTGAAGATCTCGTTCCTAAGTATTTGGTACAACACGAAAACACAATCAATCTCGATTACGACGTCGGAGATGCAGAACCCGAAGACGAATTCAGTGTAATATATCATCTTCTGATGATGACGATGAAGATGATGAAGCGGACGATGACGAAGAACCGTACTGATGTTTGTATTTCAGAGTTGTAATAATCTCAAATTTGTTTAGTATTAAATATGTTAAAGTTTGAAGTCTTATGTTGTTACAATGTCTAATGTTTATCCTTAATGTTCAATGACATCTTCCTTTTGTTTTAATCATAATGTTATGTTTTTTTATAATTTGTTAATGTTTGTGGTCAATATTAAATTCAATATGTTTAAATTAAGTATTATTTTGTAATGTATAATTATTTATTTAGAAATTTAAGATTTAAATTTGCACCAAACCCTGATTAGTCGCAACTTAGTCGCAATTTAGTCGCAAATTCGCAACCATTTAGCGACTATCTTGCGACTAATAAGGGTCTGGCCCAAAACAAATCATGACCCGCCAATATTTTGCTAGCCCGCGTAAATATTCTACAAAGCCCGCGAAGAATTTGGTCTGGCCCGCCAAATATTTCATCCTCTAAACCGTCAAAATACTAAACCAGCGCCCAATTTTTGGTAAACCGCGCCTAAACCGCCAAATCAATTTCAGAATTTTCCCAAAATCTTGCTAAGTGTCGAAAACCTAATTCATTTGTTCTGAAAACTCTTCTCTCGCCGTCAACATTATCTCTCGTTTCCATCTCTCCCAAATCGATCATTCTCCTTCGCTCATCCATCTCTAATCATCTCTCACACTCTCAATCGCTCTCTCGCAACCCTAACACCATCTATCTCCCACCATAATATCTCTGTTCGATCTCAGTCAAAACCCTAACCGAGTAGATCCGATGGCAAAATCAAAAGCTAAAGGAGGTAGAGGACGAGGCCGAGGAAGAGGAGGTAGAGTACGAAGGCGAGGAAATAGCACCGTTGATCCAGAGCCTTCCTCGTCCACTCAATCTAGACCCATCAATCTACCGCCGCAGTACAACTTCGCTCCGGCGACAGCGCGTCCTTCTCTGACTCAAACCCAGCTGCATGTCAGCCAGTAGCCACCGCCTCATCAATTCTTCAACAGCGAATCGAGGACTCCACGACGGATATCTCTAGGATACGGTCCTGCTACCAGCTCCGAAGCTCAGAGAGCAGCTCCTTTGAATCCTCAGCAGAAAACCTCGGCGAATCAGTCTGGTCAGAGGACAGCCTCGGTGACTCCACATGCTCATAGGACAACCTCTGTGAATCCATCTGCTCAGAGGACAGGCTCTGCGAATCTCCAAGGTAATGTCTTTGAAACGATTACTTGAGATTGCTTGAGATTGCTTGACATTGTTGAGATTGCTTGAGATTGCTAGATCCTGTCTTGATTCGTTTACTGAGATTACTTGTGTTGAGATTTTTCTTGACTGGTTATTTATATTCCTTGCTCTTGACTAGTTATTTGAGAATGAAACTTAGTTTTTGGTGGATTTAGTCTGTGACTTGTTACTGTTTTAAGTCTTATTTAATCCTGTCTTGGTTCGTTTACTAAGATTACTTGAGCTTACTGAGATTTCTTGTGATTAATTGAAAGATTACTGAGATTGCTTGAGATTACTTCTATCTTGATTCGTTTACTGAGCTTACTGAGATTGTTGAGATTGATTGAGATTACTTCAGAGCTTACTAAGATTGCTTGATCCTGTCTTGATTCGTTTACTGGGCTTACTGAGATTGCTTGTGATTACTTGAAAGATTACTGAGATTACTTGAGATTACTTCTGTCTTGATTCGTTTACTGAGCTTACTGAGATTGTTTGAGATTACTTGAGAGCTTATTGAGATTCCTTGATCCTGTCTTGATTCGTTTACTGAGCTTACTGAGATTGCTTGAGATTACTTGAGTCTTGTGATCTTTGAGAATGAAACTTAGTTTTGGTGGTTTTTATCTGTGACTTGTGACTGTTTTAATATGTTTTCAGTCTTGATTCGTTTTAAACTATTTTTAGTCTTATTTGATCCTGTCTTGAGTTTACTTGAGATTGCTTTGACTATTGAGTCATGTGATATTTAAGAATGAAAGCTTGTTTATGTTTAAGTTTACTTGAGATTGCATTGTTTAATACTTGTTTCTGTTTGAGTCTGTGAGCTTTGATTTGTGTGTTGATCATATTTTCAGGTAATATGTCTTCTCCACAAGCCTCTCCGACTCAATCCATTCATCTGCCTCAACAACCAAGGGCGTCTGCGGTGCAAAACTCCGAAGGTCAGAGCAATCAGGGGCATGAAGCTCAGCAATCTAACCAAGTGGATGAGAATTTGATTGACGGGGTGGACGACCATGTGGTGATTCAACCAAATCTTGAAGAAAGCCGTCTCCGCTATCTTGAGAGACTACTAAGCATGCCAGGACGAGAACAGTGGACTACTGTTCTCTCACAAGTTCTTCCCCAGCCGCCAAATACAACTTGGTAAAAGTTTATTTCCATCTCTTCATTTTAGTTATTTGCTTTGATTCATAATTTTTACTGATTCTTTGTTGTCTGTGTAGGTTTGGTCGTAACAAGTCTTCTCTGGTCCGGAAGATTACGAAGGTCTTCCAAAACAAATTTGATGGTGAGTTCTATAGTTGGAGCCATGTGCCTCGACCGCGAGCAGATCGGTACTTCTTAGAGTTTGCGGTAAGTATCTAGGTACAATAGTCTGATTTTTTGTAAACTTTTGTTTAGTTTCTCACTAATATGATTAAGCTCTTTCTATTGTAGAAAGAGCACCACCGGGATCCATTAATCATATGGACCGTTCAAGCACATTTTGAGGCCATATGTCAAAGGAGAATGAAGGATATGGTGAGCAAAGCTCACCTTTCTAGTGTCCGAGCTGCATGGATAGAAGAAACAATTTGGCAAAAAATGACTACATACTGGGAAACTGATGAAGGTAAACAGAGGAGTGAGACCACTTCTGCTGCTCGGAATTCTGATCGTGCCGGTCTTGGTGTGAGCAAAACCTACACTGGCCAAAAGTCTATGGAGAAAATTCACCAAGAAATGGTAGTAAGCATTCCTCTATCTACTTTTGTTTCTGAATCTTAATTCTTCTCTATTAGCTATTTATTTTGTTACATTTTCAGGAAAAGGAGATGGGTAGACATGTCACTTTTGGTGAGGTTTTTCTGAAAACCCACAGTAAACCTGATGGAATTCATCGACATGAAGGCACAACAGATTGCAGAGAAGTATGAGGAGATGCTCAATGCAAAGAAGGCCGAGATTGAGGCAGAAACTTCTAATGGGACTTCCCGACCTAGAGAGCTGACCACCAATGAGTTCAATGAACTCTTTCTTCAGGTAAATCTAATTCTTATTATTCATAAATGCATTTGCGTTTGAATGCTGGTATTGAGTTTCATATTGTTTTTGAATTGACTTCTCTAGTTAAGGATTCCATTTGATTTGGTTGACTGTCTTTGAGTTTGTGTTGTCTGTTGGTTGTGTAAAGACTTGTTCTATTTATGGTTGTCTAAATTTAACCATTTCCTAACAATTTAACTTTCTTTTTCTGTTTCCTAGTCAACAATTGTGGGTGACATAGGCTATGCATATGGTATTGGAAGTCTTGGAGAGTCTCACGCCTCTGGAAAGCGCAAGTACCCGGGTAGCTCCTGGCCTTATAACTTGCTCCAACATCAGCTCGAAGAAGCTCAGCCAGATTGAAACACAAGCTGCTGAGTTAGCTCGACAGGCGAGTGAGCAGAAGGAGTTGGGCATGGTGAAAAGGTATCTACTCGAAACAGACCCTGCATACATTGATTTCTGCAAAACCCAGTCTGATGCAGCTCCTCCAACATCTCCTTCTAATTCTCCTTAGGACTCTACTTGTTAAGACTTGTTTATAATGTTTGTATGTTTGTTTTGAATTTTAAGACCATAATGTATGACTTTGGTTTCTTATACTTTAATATAAATTGTGTTTTATTCTGAAGTGTTTTAGATTTCATATTATTGCATTACATTCAACTTTTAATTCATAATTAAAATAGTGGAAAACCGAAACCAAATCAGAATGCATTCCGGTTCATTTTAGTCGCTAATTAGTGGCTATTTAGTCGCGATATTAGTCGCTAAAATGTCACTAAGTAGTCGCTATATGGTAAATTTAAATTCATTATGGCATAATTAGTCGCTAAAACGTCGCTAAATATGTCACTCTTTAGTCGCTAAATAGTTGCTAGTGTTGCGACTATTTAGCGACTACATGTTTAGCGACTACTATGCGACTACAATACAGTCGCTATATTTGTCGCTACTGAGTCGCTATATTAGTCGCTAATTTAGCGACTTATATAGCGACTAATATTCACACAATATATATATATATAGTCGCTAAATAGTCGCAATTTAGCGACTAATATAGCGACTAATAAATTTAGCGACCACAGATTCGTGACTAATGCAATTAGTCGCTACTGGGTTGCAATATATAATATAGCGACTGATTTACGACTATATACGCAGTGGCTGAATCTGCTTCAGCGTTAATCTATAGTGGGTGATTTGTTCTGTTTCCGTCTCCATCTCCGTCGGTGATCATCTCTTCGGATCTACGGATTGGTGGTCTTAAGAGTAAGAAAACTTATTTTCCCCACAGGCGGCGCTAAATTGTGAGTGTCAGAACTCGCACGGTCAATTCTTGTAGATTTTTAATTTAAGGAACTGAAGTTTCTATGTAAACACACTCAAAAAGAGATCCGGAGAATGATTTTATTGATTGTTGACAGAAAGAGTACAAAAGAGCAAGAGCAAAAATAATCTACGTAATTTCCGCTAGGGTTTTAGAGCATGTTTTGATCGTATGAAGTCCCTTCTCTTTTATATCCGCAATGAGTCGGTTGGAAGAGATTCGCCCGAAAGATTTATGGAGATCTTCATGTTATCGAATCTTCCATTTTGTTCGGATTTACTTTTCTACTCGGATTTTGCTTTTCTCTTTTCTTGCTTGAATTTATCTTCCCATTATCGTATTTATCTTTCTGCGACTTAGTTTTATCTTCCAAATGGGCCGAAAAGGATGATCCGAGTCCGTAGAGTTTATATCTTCTTAGTTCGACCCAAAGTTTGTAGAATATGAATCTTGTGAGCATAACCAAGTCCGTATTTTGTATAACTTGTTTGACAATTCTGCTCAGCAATTTGAAGACAGAGCATTTGAAAAGAAGTTATTGACAAGTTAAGAATCCTGCTCGCACTACAAGAAATATGAGTATTGGTAGCATTTTGCATTAGCACAAATTCACAAACTACTACTAAAAATGGCAAGTTGGGACTTCAACTATATCATAGCATTAAATCAACATTAGGAAAGATTTTCATCAAGCGGGAAGGCAAAAATCGAATATGGAGCCAATGTTTTTTTTATGGTAACACTTTTGTGCACCAACACTTAGCCAATTTTTTTGTTTTTGTCAGAAATTATTTTGATTTTGGCAAAATGAAGTCTTTTTCCTTAAGTAATTCATTCTCTTCTTGCCAAAAAATAAATTCCTCTCTCTCTCTCTCTCT